>CM060923.1:731130922-732371045 GCA_030737875.1 Allium sativum | reverse complement strand
ATAATTATAAAAGGAATTGAAAATGGCGCGGTAGTTCGAAAATTCGATTTCTAATTTCAAATGAATATACAGGATTCAATATAAGTCAGAATTGAACGAAACAAGAAATATTTGAATCTGTATAACTATATCTTTGTAACTAAGTTAACAAACTGAGATTTCATTTTAGAAATGATAAGATATGTCCAGTTTAAAATTAGAAATAGTCGCTGTGGAATTTATATATATTTTTATATATATAAGGCCCTTAAAAATAGTAATTTTGCAAATGACCTCGGATTTCGACGAAACCAGTTTTGTTGGGTCCGTGATGTAAAGTTATTGCTAGGTTTCAAATTTCATATTTTTTCGAATCAATATGTGAGCGTGGCAAAGGAAAACGCGTTTGACCAGTTTCAGTTGATTTTAATCGACTGGAAATTGGCCATTTTTCTAACGGTCTCAGAATTCGACGAAACTAGTTTTGTTAGGACCGTATCGTCAATACGAAGCTAGAAAATATTTTTCGAGAATTTTTAGAGTTAGTAAGTGGCCCCGGTAATTTGAAATGTACGTTTAAAATTCAATATATTGATTTAAATGTAAATTCAACGGAAACTGATTCAAACGATCGAATCAGCCAACGATACATATCCCATTGTGTTCGGAATGGGGGTAATACGCTAAAGACGACAGGCGGTGGACCTCGTTTAGAGGTCGTTGGTGAAAGTCAACCTTTTGCAATTAAAAATAATTAAATTAATTAATAAATTAAAATAACTTTTATAATAACCCCCCCCCTCTCTCGTTTACATTCACAGAAAAAAAATTTAGAAAAGATAAAATAAAAAAAAAAAAAAAAGGGGGGGAAAGCGATCGAAGACCGCCTCCGTTCACCGCGCCGCCATGCTGGAGGCCGCCGCACCCACCCCCTTCTGTTCCGTCGCCATCCTCCTCCTCCTCCACCGGCTCCGCTCCCTCATCTCCTCTTCCAACCGAACGCAAAGACCCCCAAAACCCAGTCGACGATGCCGACTTCGAGACCTCCACCACCTCCGTCGCGAGCAGCTGCCGCACCGCCACCTCCTTCTGACGCCGACGCCACCCTCCGACAAACAGCAGTAAACCCCCCCCCTCTCCTCTTGGTAATGTAAGTCTTCTTCTTTTTCTTTATTTATTTATTTTTACTGAATCCTTTTCTTCTCAGTTGTTTGTGTATGTAAGTAAAATAAGGAAATTAGTTTAGTAAAATTAAAATAAGGACTAACACTGTTTTTTTTTTATATAAAGTTTGAAAACTGATTTTTATTTTAAAGTTTGAAAACTGAATTTTAATAAAGCGGAAAAACTAATTTTTGTTTTAATAGGAAAAAAGATTTGAATTTTGAAAAGTAAAAGAAAAGATTTAAACTTTGAAATAAAAATTCGATT
Organism: Allium sativum; assembly: GCA_030737875.1. Taxonomy (NCBI): domain Eukaryota; kingdom Viridiplantae; phylum Streptophyta; class Magnoliopsida; order Asparagales; family Amaryllidaceae; genus Allium; species Allium sativum. The sequence goes on along the minus strand of CM060923.1, from coordinate 732,369,635 downwards.
TTTATATATTGAACTTTGAAATAAAAATTCGATTTTTATATATTGAACTTTGAACTAAAAATTCGATTTTTATATATTGAACTTTGAACTAAAAATTCGATTTTTATATATTGAACTTTGAACTAAAAATTCGATTTTTATATATTGAACTTTGAAATAAAAATTCGATTTTTATATATTGAACTTTGAACTAAAAATTTGATTTTTAAATATTGAATAGCGAAGTAAAAATTCGATTTTTATGTATGTAGTGGCTACGGGCAACGAAGATGACGAAGATGCGATAGCGATGAAGTTTTCTATCAAGGAAGTGCCGTGGAGCTAGGATAGCTATATGTGAGAATTTCTCACCTTTCTATTTATTTTTCTAGTTATATATATACTAGGATGCAGACGGTGCTTAGTAGCACCCGACACCCGTCCACAGACCATGGACTTGTTTGTTTGACTGTTTGGTGATTGATTGTGATATTGGTTTGAATGTGGTTTGTGGTGTGAAAAATCGAATCGATAAATTGGTTAGGATTAGACGTGCGCCGTTATAAGGCGAAGGAGTAAGGCTAGGTTAGACCCTTACTCCAAAGTTTATGGTTTGCATAACGAATTGATTTGATTGATGTGTGAATGGCGTAGGCCTTCACTAGACCGGGGATAAGGCTAGGCCTTGTCCCGTTTCTAGTATCGTGCCGTTATGCCGCCGAAATTTTCTAAAATAAGTTAGAAAAATAAAAATAGCATTTTATTTAACGAATGAACTGAATATAAATTCATATGTTAAAATAAAATGTGTTATCGTTAAAAATATAATTTTTAACGTGAATGTGAATAAATAAATATTCATTTACAAACCAAACGGTTTGTTTATGTACACCTATTTGAATGACGTTGATTGGGTCGATAAATTTTACACATCGCCTAACTGCACAAATAAAATATGTGTTTGATTGTTTGAAACCCCACACGGGTGTTAGGATGAAATTTGAAGTTCACTCATCCTGATTTATTAAATATGTCGATCGATTGATTGACAAGCTGCTATAAGCGTTAAATGTCTATATTTGATGCTTATACAGTGTAGTGCACTTTGGTTGATGGTTGATTATTCATCATTGTTGATATATACATGTGTTGTAGAAAATCCATATAATTAACATTATATGGTAATTGATTGGGCCTCATTCCAGTTTCGAGAAAAAAAGAAATATTTGAAATAGAAATATTTGAAATAGAAATATTTGAAATAGAATATTTGAAAATAGAAATATGTGAAGCCGTGAGGATTAGATTGACGCCATTTTGACGTGAACGATATTTATATCGATTTTATTCATTTTAAAATGAATATTGAAACGTGATTTCGAAATCGAATATTTTGAAATGAATTGAATTGAAAACGATTTCGAAATGAATTGAATTGAAAACGATTTCGAAATGAATTGAATTGAAAACGATTTCGAAATGAATTGAATTGAAAACGATTTCGAAATGAATTGAATTGAAAACGATTTCGAAATGAATTGAATTGAAAACGATTTCGAAATGAATTGAATTGAAAACGATTTCGAAATGAATTGAATTGAAAACGATTTCGAAATGAATTGAATTGAAAACGATTTCGAAATGAATTGAATTGAAAACGATTTCGAAATGAATTGAATTGAAAACGATTTCGAAATGAATTGAATTGAAAACGATTTCGAAATGAATTGAATTGAAAACGATTTCGAAATGAATTGAATTGAAAACGATTTCGAAATGAATTGAATTGAAAACGATTTCGAAATGAATTGAATTGAAAACGATTTCGAAATGAATTGAATTGAAAACGATTTCGAAATGAATTGAATTGAAAACGATTTCGAAATGAATTGAATTGAAAACGATTTCGAAATGAATTGAATTGAAAACGATTTCGAAATGAATTGAACTGAAAACGATTTCGAAATGAATTGAACTGAAAACGATTTCGAAATGAATTGAACTGAAAACGATTTCGAAATGAATTGAATTGAAAACGATTTCGAATTGAATTGAAAGCGAAGTGAAATAAATTCAAATTGAATTGAAATTTGAATTGAATGGAAATGGATTTTGAAACGAATTTATAAAGAAGAATTCAATTTTGATTTGAATTGAAATGGAAGTTGAAAATGTTTTTGAAACGAATTCAAAACTATTTATATAATTCGTTTTAAATAGAAATCGACGAAATATATATTATATATATTATATATAATATAATGGCCTGAATAGAACGCGCCGCGTCGCGGCAGTTCGCGAATTTCGACCATTTATTTCGAACGGACATTACGGGAGATCCGACCGTCGGATTCTCCTAAAACCGGAACCGTTGGGTTCGTATCGAAAAGAGCTTTCTAATGAATGTTAGAAATTTGAAATCTAACGGTTGGATTTGGAGATACGTCCAAATCAAATTCGAAAAAGGTCGCTGTAAGTGCAGTTCGATGGCCGTTAATGGAAATCGACTGTATGGGCCTTGATAAAATTATTAAAAATAGCAATAATTTGTGTAAAATCATAAGAAATGATTTAGAAAGAATTGGGATGAAAAACTCCATATTTGAAAAGATAAAAATGGATTTTTATCGAAATGAACTAGTTTTGAACTAGAATTATAATTCTATTTATTTTTAAATAAATAAATTGAATTCGAAAAGGGTTTTAAAAATAACCAAAATTTCCAATGATTGCATTGGAGTGGATTTGAATCGAAATTGTCTTCGGAATATTTCGATGTTGGAATTCGTGATTATACAGGTGTTGTTATGGAAATTTGAAAGATATATATTGATATCGTTATTTCCAATACGACATTTGTTAGTCGTAGAATTCGATATTGAATATAAGCCGATATATTTTCTATTCAGAGCCTTGTATTGAATATCGAATGTGATTTGGGTTTGTCGTGAATGGTGTCTTCACTAACACTATTCTTGAACCCAGTTGAGAAAAGATTAAATCTTTTTATTTAGATTTAATGAAGTGTACCAATTAAATAATATTTAATTGGAATTGAATTGATATTGATTTTTGGGTTTATCGTGAGCAGTGTTTTAAATAACACTCGTTCTTTAACCCGATAATTAATGAATGTGATTTTGGGTTTATCGTGAACCGTGTTTTAAATGACACTGATTCTTTAACCCAGTCGAAGATTAAAACTAAGTGGAGTTTTAATGAATCTTTAATTAGATTGAAATGATCGAAAGTGGAGTATCACCAGTTTTGCTCCAGGCGATAGTTAAATCTTTAATTAGATTTGAACGTGAAATGGTAATTGAATTTACCGATAACACTGTGGTGTTAGATATGAAGTATTACCAGTTTTACTTCATGGGATGAATAGGTTGGGATTGGGAAATTAAAACAAATGATTACTTCGGTAAGGTTCGCTAATCCCGACTAGTTTGAATTGATATTCAAAAATGGATTAAAGAATAAATTCAAGGAATTTATCTTTTATAAAATTAATGGGAATCTTTCCCTATGAATGTGAAATTTAGAAACTAACTGTCGGTTAGCCAAGCAGAATGGTTTTCTGGATATTGATCTGATGTTGGTTTCGGCCTTCGGGGTTAATATTTGGGGAATTATTCTCTTGATTAATTTACGGTTAGTGACTAATGAATTGGAATGAGGCGTATGTTGTGTTTGTGTAACACTTTTATAAAATATACGCGAGTTATTCGGGAAGACCGGGTTTATCCCATTCTGAATAACTGATACGACGATAAGTCGAAGATGAAGACGATAGTCGAAGACCGGAAGTCTTCACGTCGTTTGGGTGATAACTGATGATCTTGATTGGGCTGTACACCCAAGAAGATGGAAACAGTTAGTGATCGTCCAGACGTGCTTGGAGATCGATGGATATGCGGGGTACTAGGTGCCTCCGGTTTCGTTCAGACCCAGAACGGACTTGTAAATGGACTGTGTGTCTGACATCGGATTTCATTCTGTGTGACTGATATCGGTTGCATAGGATGGCTTGCCTGTGTGGCATGCTAAGATGCAAATGATCAAGGCTTCTGTTGAAAAGCAAAGTCTTGTGGTGATGATCAAAGCACGGCCTTTGTGGCGTAGCTTTGTGTAACGTTTACCTCGCGTGTTTCACACCCGGTATGAACCAAAAACGGGAGACGGACCTCAGGGAGGACTTGCGTTTCTTTCTAGCTAGAAGTGGCGTCAGTGGTTTTACACGCCCTGACGAGTTTGACTTATGTGGTTGTTGCGGTTGCGAGGCGCCTCGGTTATATCGGTTTCGGCCGAATGCATTCTGGTCGGCTGACGGACCAGACTTACACCCCATAGGGTGGGGAGACGTAGTGTTCAGGCATTTTAATCCACATCGGTGGACCGGCCCTGTCGCTCCAAGGCTTGACTGAGTACTTGCCGGTGGCTCGGGCTAGAGAGTCACGAATAGGTTGAGGACTATCTTTTGCCTCGGTTCATAGATGGAAATCCAATTTCCAAATACGTGACATTTGCGGTTTTAATTGTAACCCTATATATGGCGACATAGTGGGATGGGGCGCTTATGCCGCCTATGATTGATACTTATGATTTGAAGTTGTTTTATACACTTATAATAGTATCAAATGATTTGTTTTAAAACGTATCAAGCATTCTTTGGCTGTTATAAGGGAAAACCCTATCCTCGACTGCGTTGCATTGTGTGATGGGACCTGGGTCTTATAACAGCTTCATTTTTCTTTATTTAGCATTGCGCTGTTTGTTTTATGCACTGGTATTCTTGGGAGGAAACCCGTTCCGTGTTATACGGCGTGGTCCCTTGATTTACCTAACTTTGAAAATAAAGATTAACTGTTTTAGTTCTCACACCAGTCCCATGACTGACCTGGAGTTTATTGTTTTAACCTAAACTCTGGGTGCCCTTATTTTGACACGGGCAGCTAGTAGTTTTGGTTTTGCAGATTTATATTCACAGGATCCTGGTTTACAGCTGGAACGATATCCGGAAAGCTTTGTATCCGTATATCTCTTCTAGTTGTGTATTGTATTATTTTCCGCTGCTATGTATTTAAATGTAATTTAAATCTCTGATATTTCTGTGTAATATTCGTTGATACTCTGTATATTCTTGTAATCTGATGCATTGTTGTAATATACAATGAAATGTCCTTCTGTATGCGTTCTGCTGTGGTTTGTTCTCGAACTATCCGACGCTTTCCTTTACGGGGAGGTTGCGGGTCTTTACACGTGGTATCAGAGCTTTGGTTTACAAAGCTAGAGAACAAGACACATTAGAAACATACGAAAGAATTCATCAGATATTGGATTAGTAATATCCAACGGGAATGACTCGTTAGAGATAGGATCAGTAGTATCCTAGAACGAGTGTGAAGAGTATATTTTTCAAATGAAAACAAATTTTGTTTTGAAAATTTAAATCAATTATTCGTATTTGATTATTTATTTTAAATTGAATTGGGCAATCCAGTATATAAAGATTTTGCATATATGTCTTGCAAACGTGTGTTCGAAGTTTTAATATATTGGGTAGATATAGAATCCCCCTAGTGCCCGGGAATAATTCTGGTGATGGGGCACTGTCGTCAGTATTTATATTCGAGTGTCGAAGGTGTGATATTTATATATTTCCATTAGACTGGTGTGAGAACCAAAATTAGATAGGGCCTATTGTTGTGATTTGGCATCAAAAAAAATCTGATTTTTGTCTATGTATCAAAGTTATGAATTTGAAACTCTAATTCACTAATTGATTGATGTTTGTGTTGTTTGTTTATTTGTTTGCTAATTTTTAGCCATTTAGCCTAATAGCACCAAATATTGACTTGTATTGAAATTTGGTCGCATTTGCTTGCATATACTTGTATATCATTGAACAGGTCATAGCAAGGAGGCTAGAGCCAGAGAATAAAATTTGTTTGCCCGACAAATAGGTACATGTTTACTACATAATTTCCTGTTTTGTTTGGGTGATGATGATTTTGTGAGCCTATTGGCTAGCCGCTTGGCTTTTTCTTTTTCTTTTTGAGATCTGAAGGACCGGGGAAGCTATTTGAAATTCCCCGATGCTCCCGGTGCAGGGGAGGTTATGGCGAAATTTTTCAAAAATTTAGGGTGTTAGCCAAATTTTTGAAATTTTGAAAATTCTCAGAAACTAAAGAGTTGGAGAATGGAAGCCAGATCGAGCGTAGTGTTGAATAATCAAACCACTTTCGACTTTGTTCCTTTTCGGGGACGAAAAGTTTTAAGTGGGGGAGATTGTAACAACCCGAAAATCTGGGCCAGTTTAAAATTTTTATTTTGGCCATTATAGCGAATTTTGAATATTTAAAATGAATTATTTTAAATAATATCGACGAGAAATTTATTTAGAATATAAATCGAACGTATATATTATACGCGTCGTCGTTAGAATATAAATAATTATATATAATTATAAAAGGAATTGAAAATGGCGCGGTAGTTCGAAAATTCGATTTCTAATTTCAAATGAATATACAGGATTCAATATAAGTCAGAATTGAACGAAACAAGAAATATTTGAATCTGTATAACTATATCTTTGTAACTAAGTTAACAAACTGAGATTTCATTTTAGAAATGATAAGATATGTCCAGTTTAAAATTAGAAATAGTCGCTGTGGAATTTATATATATTTTTATATATATAAGGCCCTTAAAAATAGTAATTTTGCAAATGACCTCGGATTTCGACGAAACCAGTTTTGTTGGGTCCGTGATGTAAAGTTATTGCTAGGTTTCAAATTTCATATTTTTTCGAATCAATATGTGAGCGTGGCAAAGGAAAACGCGTTTGACCAGTTTCAGTTGATTTTAATCGACTGGAAATTGGCCATTTTTCTAACGGTCTCAGAATTCGACGAAACTAGTTTTGTTAGGACCGTATCGTCAATACGAAGCTAGAAAATATTTTTCGAGAATTTTTAGAGTTAGTAAGTGGCCCCGGTAATTTGAAATGTACGTTTAAAATTCAATATATTGATTTAAATGTAAATTCAACGGAAACTGATTCAAACGATCGAATCAGCCAACGATACATATCCCATTGTGTTCGGAATGGGGGTAATACGCTAAAGACGACAGGCGGTGGACCTCGTTTAGAGGTCGTTGGTGAAAGTCAACCTTTTGCAATTAAAAATAATTAAATTAATTAATAAATTAAAATAACTTTTATAATAACCCCCCCCCTCTCTCGTTTACATTCACAGAAAAAAAATTTAGAAAAGATAAAATAAAAAAAAAAAAAAAAGGGGGGGAAAGCGATCGAAGACCGCCTCCGTTCACCGCGCCGCCATGCTGGAGGCCGCCGCACCCACCCCCTTCTGTTCCGTCGCCATCCTCCTCCTCCTCCACCGGCTCCGCTCCCTCATCTCCTCTTCCAACCGAACGCAAAGACCCCCAAAACCCAGTCGACGATGCCGACTTCGAGACCTCCACCACCTCCGTCGCGAGCAGCTGCCGCACCGCCACCTCCTTCTGACGCCGACGCCACCCTCCGACAAACAGCAGTAAACCCCCCCCCTCTCCTCTTGGTAATGTAAGTCTTCTTCTTTTTCTTTATTTATTTATTTTTACTGAATCCTTTTCTTCTCAGTTGTTTGTGTATGTAAGTAAAATAAGGAAATTAGTTTAGTAAAATTAAAATAAGGACTAACACTGTTTTTTTTTTATATAAAGTTTGAAAACTGATTTTTATTTTAAAGTTTGAAAACTGAATTTTAATAAAGCGGAAAAACTAATTTTTGTTTTAATAGGAAAAAAGATTTGAATTTTGAAAAGTAAAAGAAAAGATTTAAACTTTGAAATAAAAATTCGATTTTTATATATTGAACTTTGAAATAAAAATTCGATTTTTATATATTGAACTTTGAACTAAAAATTCGATTTTTATATATTGAACTTTGAACTAAAAATTCGATTTTTATATATTGAACTTTGAACTAAAAATTCGATTTTTATATATTGAACTTTGAAATAAAAATTCGATTTTTATATATTGAACTTTGAACTAAAAATTTGATTTTTAAATATTGAATAGCGAAGTAAAAATTCGATTTTTATGTATGTAGTGGCTACGGGCAACGAAGATGACGAAGATGCGATAGCGATGAAGTTTTCTATCAAGGAAGTGCCGTGGAGCTAGGATAGCTATATGTGAGAATTTCTCACCTTTCTATTTATTTTTCTAGTTATATATATACTAGGATGCAGACGGTGCTTAGTAGCACCCGACACCCGTCCACAGACCATGGACTTGTTTGTTTGACTGTTTGGTGATTGATTGTGATATTGGTTTGAATGTGGTTTGTGGTGTGAAAAATCGAATCGATAAATTGGTTAGGATTAGACGTGCGCCGTTATAAGGCGAAGGAGTAAGGCTAGGTTAGACCCTTACTCCAAAGTTTATGGTTTGCATAACGAATTGATTTGATTGATGTGTGAATGGCGTAGGCCTTCACTAGACCGGGGATAAGGCTAGGCCTTGTCCCGTTTCTAGTATCGTGCCGTTATGCCGCCGAAATTTTCTAAAATAAGTTAGAAAAATAAAAATAGCATTTTATTTAACGAATGAACTGAATATAAATTCATATGTTAAAATAAAATGTGTTATCGTTAAAAATATAATTTTTAACGTGAATGTGAATAAATAAATATTCATTTACAAACCAAACGGTTTGTTTATGTACACCTATTTGAATGACGTTGATTGGGTCGATAAATTTTACACATCGCCTAACTGCACAAATAAAATATGTGTTTGATTGTTTGAAACCCCACACGGGTGTTAGGATGAAATTTGAAGTTCACTCATCCTGATTTATTAAATATGTCGATCGATTGATTGACAAGCTGCTATAAGCGTTAAATGTCTATATTTGATGCTTATACAGTGTAGTGCACTTTGGTTGATGGTTGATTATTCATCATTGTTGATATATACATGTGTTGTAGAAAATCCATATAATTAACATTATATGGTAATTGATTGGGCCTCATTCCAGTTTCGAGAAAAAAAGAAATATTTGAAATAGAAATATTTGAAATAGAAATATTTGAAATAGAATATTTGAAAATAGAAATATGTGAAGCCGTGAGGATTAGATTGACGCCATTTTGACGTGAACGATATTTATATCGATTTTATTCATTTTAAAATGAATATTGAAACGTGATTTCGAAATCGAATATTTTGAAATGAATTGAATTGAAAACGATTTCGAAATGAATTGAATTGAAAACGATTTCGAAATGAATTGAATTGAAAACGATTTCGAAATGAATTGAATTGAAAACGATTTCGAAATGAATTGAATTGAAAACGATTTCGAAATGAATTGAATTGAAAACGATTTCGAAATGAATTGAATTGAAAACGATTTCGAAATGAATTGAATTGAAAACGATTTCGAAATGAATTGAATTGAAAACGATTTCGAAATGAATTGAATTGAAAACGATTTCGAAATGAATTGAATTGAAAACGATTTCGAAATGAATTGAATTGAAAACGATTTCGAAATGAATTGAATTGAAAACGATTTCGAAATGAATTGAATTGAAAACGATTTCGAAATGAATTGAATTGAAAACGATTTCGAAATGAATTGAATTGAAAACGATTTCGAAATGAATTGAATTGAAAACGATTTCGAAATGAATTGAATTGAAAACGATTTCGAAATGAATTGAATTGAAAACGATTTCGAAATGAATTGAATTGAAAACGATTTCGAAATGAATTGAACTGAAAACGATTTCGAAATGAATTGAACTGAAAACGATTTCGAAATGAATTGAACTGAAAACGATTTCGAAATGAATTGAATTGAAAACGATTTCGAATTGAATTGAAAGCGAAGTGAAATAAATTCAAATTGAATTGAAATTTGAATTGAATGGAAATGGATTTTGAAACGAATTTATAAAGAAGAATTCAATTTTGATTTGAATTGAAATGGAAGTTGAAAATGTTTTTGAAACGAATTCAAAACTATTTATATAATTCGTTTTAAATAGAAATCGACGAAATATATATTATATATATTATATATAATATAATGGCCTGAATAGAACGCGCCGCGTCGCGGCAGTTCGCGAATTTCGACCATTTATTTCGAACGGACATTACGGGAGATCCGACCGTCGGATTCTCCTAAAACCGGAACCGTTGGGTTCGTATCGAAAAGAGCTTTCTAATGAATGTTAGAAATTTGAAATCTAACGGTTGGATTTGGAGATACGTCCAAATCAAATTCGAAAAAGGTCGCTGTAAGTGCAGTTCGATGGCCGTTAATGGAAATCGACTGTATGGGCCTTGATAAAATTATTAAAAATAGCAATAATTTGTGTAAAATCATAAGAAATGATTTAGAAAGAATTGGGATGAAAAACTCCATATTTGAAAAGATAAAAATGGATTTTTATCGAAATGAACTAGTTTTGAACTAGAATTATAATTCTATTTATTTTTAAATAAATAAATTGAATTCGAAAAGGGTTTTAAAAATAACCAAAATTTCCAATGATTGCATTGGAGTGGATTTGAATCGAAATTGTCTTCGGAATATTTCGATGTTGGAATTCGTGATTATACAGGTGTTGTTATGGAAATTTGAAAGATATATATTGATATCGTTATTTCCAATACGACATTTGTTAGTCGTAGAATTCGATATTGAATATAAGCCGATATATTTTCTATTCAGAGCCTTGTATTGAATATCGAATGTGATTTGGGTTTGTCGTGAATGGTGTCTTCACTAACACTATTCTTGAACCCAGTTGAGAAAAGATTAAATCTTTTTATTTAGATTTAATGAAGTGTACCAATTAAATAATATTTAATTGGAATTGAATTGATATTGATTTTTGGGTTTATCGTGAGCAGTGTTTTAAATAACACTCGTTCTTTAACCCGATAATTAATGAATGTGATTTTGGGTTTATCGTGAACCGTGTTTTAAATGACACTGATTCTTTAACCCAGTCGAAGATTAAAACTAAGTGGAGTTTTAATGAATCTTTAATTAGATTGAAATGATCGAAAGTGGAGTATCACCAGTTTTGCTCCAGGCGATAGTTAAATCTTTAATTAGATTTGAACGTGAAATGGTAATTGAATTTACCGATAACACTGTGGTGTTAGATATGAAGTATTACCAGTTTTACTTCATGGGATGAATAGGTTGGGATTGGGAAATTAAAACAAATGATTACTTCGGTAAGGTTCGCTAATCCCGACTAGTTTGAATTGATATTCAAAAATGGATTAAAGAATAAATTCAAGGAATTTATCTTTTATAAAATTAATGGGAATCTTTCCCTATGAATGTGAAATTTAGAAACTAACTGTCGGTTAGCCAAGCAGAATGGTTTTCTGGATATTGATCTGATGTTGGTTTCGGCCTTCGGGGTTAATATTTGGGGAATTATTCTCTTGATTAATTTACGGTTAGTGACTAATGAATTGGAATGAGGCGTATGTTGTGTTTGTGTAACACTTTTATAAAATATACGCGAGTTATTCGGGAAGACCGGGTTTATCCCATTCTGAATAACTGATACGACGATAAGTCGAAGATGAAGACGATAGTCGAAGACCGGAAGTCTTCACGTCGTTTGGGTGATAACTGATGATCTTGATTGGGCTGTACACCCAAGAAGATGGAAACAGTTAGTGATCGTCCAGACGTGCTTGGAGATCGATGGATATGCGGGGTACTAGGTGCCTCCGGTTTCGTTCAGACCCAGAACGGACTTGTAAATGGACTGTGTGTCTGACATCGGATTTCATTCTGTGTGACTGATATCGGTTGCATAGGATGGCTTGCCTGTGTGGCATGCTAAGATGCAAATGATCAAGGCTTCTGTTGAAAAGCAAAGTCTTGTGGTGATGATCAAAGCACGGCCTTTGTGGCGTAGCTTTGTGTAACGTTTACCTCGCGTGTTTCACACCCGGTATGAACCAAAAACGGGAGACGGACCTCAGGGAGGACTTGCGTTTCTTTCTAGCTAGAAGTGGCGTCAGTGGTTTTACACGCCCTGACGAGTTTGACTTATGTGGTTGTTGCGGTTGCGAGGCGCCTCGGTTATATCGGTTTCGGCCGAATGCATTCTGGTCGGCTGACGGACCAGACTTACACCCCATAGGGTGGGGAGACGTAGTGTTCAGGCATTTTAATCCACATCGGTGGACCGGCCCTGTCGCTCCAAGGCTTGACTGAGTACTTGCCGGTGGCTCGGGCTAGAGAGTCACGAATAGGTTGAGGACTATCTTTTGCCTCGGTTCATAGATGGAAATCCAATTTCCAAATACGTGACATTTGCGGTTTTAATTGTAACCCTATATATGGCGACATAGTGGGATGGGGCGCTTATGCCGCCTATGATTGATACTTATGATTTGAAGTTGTTTTATACACTTATAATAGTATCAAATGATTTGTTTTAAAACGTATCAAGCATTCTTTGGCTGTTATAAGGGAAAACCCTATCCTCGACTGCGTTGCATTGTGTGATGGGACCTGGGTCTTATAACAGCTTCATTTTTCTTTATTTAGCATTGCGCTGTTTGTTTTATGCACTGGTATTCTTGGGAGGAAACCCGTTCCGTGTTATACGGCGTGGTCCCTTGATTTACCTAACTTTGAAAATAAAGATTAACTGTTTTAGTTCTCACACCAGTCCCATGACTGACCTGGAGTTTATTGTTTTAACCTAAACTCTGGGTGCCCTTATTTTGACACGGGCAGCTAGTAGTTTTGGTTTTGCAGATTTATATTCACAGGATCCTGGTTTACAGCTGGAACGATATCCGGAAAGCTTTGTATCCGTATATCTCTTCTAGTTGTGTATTGTATTATTTTCCGCTGCTATGTATTTAAATGTAATTTAAATCTCTGATATTTCTGTGTAATATTCGTTGATACTCTGTATATTCTTGTAATCTGATGCATTGTTGTAATATACAATGAAATGTCCTTCTGTATGCGTTCTGCTGTGGTTTGTTCTCGAACTATCCGACGCTTTCCTTTACGGGGAGGTTGCGGGTCTTTACAGATTGCACTGTATGACTTTTGAAAACTTGTTTATGGGGACGAAATAGAAATTTAAGATGGTGCATCGTATTCCAAAATATTGTAAATCGATTTCCGACCACGGTAGACCCCCATTTACCAACAAAACGACATGTGAAAAATTGAGCTAAAATGGCTTTCGATGTTCCCAAAAGTCATTAAGATTGAATTTCTTGGTTACTGAACTAAGATGAGATGGGAGGAACTTGTTAGACCTATAGATCTATGAAGGAGCTTCGGTTTGACTAGTTATGGTTCTAGTAACTCAAAATGGATACAAAGTTATGGTTAGCGGAACAACCCACGTCTATTGGTGCAACATCGATGTCTTGAGGTGCAACATTAATTTGAAAATCCAAGATCGCACTATATGAATTTCGAAAACTCATTTACGGGGATGAAATAGAAATATAATAGGGTGCATCATATTCCAAAATATAGTAAATCGAATTTCTTCCACTGTAAACCCCCTTTGACCAACAAAATGGCATGTGAAAAATTGATCTAAAAAAGCTTTCGATGTCATTAAGATTGAATTTCCGTGGTACTGAACCAAGATGTTATGGATGCAACCCGTTAGACCTATAGATCTTTGAGAGAGCTTCGTTTTGACTGGTAATGGTTCTAGTAACTCAAAATGGATACAAAGTTATGGTTAGCGGAACAACACACATTTGTTAGGTGCAAAATCGAAGTCTTGAGGTGCAACATCAGTTCGAAAATCTGGGATTGCACAGTATCACTCCTAAAAGCTCATTTATGGGATCAAATAGAGATATAACATGGTGCATCATATTCCAAAATATAGTTTATCGAATTTCAATCATGGTCAACCCCCTTTGACCAACAAAACAACATGTGAAAAATTGAGCTAAAATAGCTTTCGATGTTCTCAAAAGTCCATAAGATAAAATTTCTTGGTGATTGAACTAAGATGAGATGGGTGAAACTTGTTCGATCCATAGATCTATGAGAGAGCTTGGTTTTGACTAGTTATGTTTCAAGTAACTCAAAATGGTTGCAAAGTTATGGTTGGCGGAATAACCCACGTCTGTTGGGTCCAATATCGAAGTCTTGAGGTGCAACATCAGTTTCAAAATCCAAAATTGCACTATATGACTTTTGAAAATAGGTTTATGGGGATGAAATAGAAATACAATATGGTGCATCATATTCCAAAATATTGTAAATCGAATTCCTACCACGGTAAACTCCCATTTGGTCGACAAAACAGCAAGTGAAAAGTTGAGCTAAAAAAGCTACGATGTTCCAAAAAGTTTGTAAGCTCGAATTTCTTGGTTACTGAACTAAGATGAGATGGGTGGAACCTGTTAGACCTATAGATATATGATAGAGCTTCGTTTTGACATGTTATGGTTCCAGTAGCTTAAAATGGATACAAGGTTATGGTTGGCGGAACAACCCATGTCTTTTGGTGCAACAACGAAGTCTTGAGGTGCAACATCAGTTTGAAAATACAAGATTGCACTGTATGACTTTTGAAAACTCGTTTATGAAAATGAAATATAAATATAAGATGGTGCACCATATTCACCAATATCTTAAATCGAATTCCTACCACGGTAAACCCCCTTTTGACCAACAAAACAACGTGTGAAAAATTTAGCTAAAAAAACTTTCGATGTTACCAAAAGTCATCAAGATTTAATTTCATGGTTACTGAACTATGATGAGATAGTTGGAACCTGTTAGACCTATATATCTATGAGAGAGCTTCGTTTTGACTGGTTATGGTTCTAGTAACTCAAAATGGATACATAGTTATGGTTGGCGGAACAACCCACATCTGTTATTGCAACATCGAAGTCTTGAGGTGCAACATCAGTTTGAATATACAAGATTGCACTATATGTCTTTTGAAAACTCGTTTATGGGGTTAAAATAGAAATATAACATGGTGCTTCATATTCCAAAATGTAGTAAATCGAATTTCAACCACGGTCAACCCCCTTTTGACCAACAAAACAGCATGTGAAAAATTGAGCTAAAAAGCTTTCGATGTTCCCAAAAGTCATTAAGATTTAATTTCTTGGTTACTGAACTAAGACGAGATGGGTGGAACCTGTTCGTCCAATAGATCTATGAGAAAACTTCGTTTTGACTGGTTATGGTTATAGTAACTCTAAATGGATACAAATTTATGGTTTGCGGAACAACCAACGTTTCCTGGGGGCAACATCAAAGTCTTGAGGTGCAATATCAGTTTTAAAATCCAAGAATACACTATATGAATTTAAAATCTGGTTAAAGGGGATGAAATAGAAATATAAAAAGATGCAGCACATTCGAAAGTATAGTAAATTGAATTCCTTTTGCGGTCAACCCCCCTTTGAACAACAAAACAAAATGTGAAAAATTGAGCTAAAATAGCTTTCGATGTTCCCAAAAGTCATCAAGATTCAGTTTCTTGGTTATTGAACAAAGATGAGATGGGTGGAACCTATTAGACCTATACGTAAATGAGGGAGCTTCGTTTTGACTGGTTATGGTTCTAGTGACTCAAAATAGTTTCAAAGTTATGGTTGGCGGAACAACCCACGTCTGTTGGGTGCAACTCGAAGTCTTGAGGTGCAACATCAGTTTGAAAATCCAAGATTCCACTATATGAATTTTGAAAACTCGTTTATGACGATGAATTAGAAATTTAACATGGTGCATCAAATTCCATAATATAGGTAGTCGAATTCTTGCCACGGTAAACCCCATCTTTGACCAACAAAATGGCATATGAAATATTGAGCCAAAAAAGCTTTCGATGTTCCCAAAAGTCATTAAGATTGAATTTCATGGTTACTGAACTAAAATGAGACGGGTGGAACCTGGTAGACCTATATATCTATGAGCTTTTGAATGGTTATGGTTCTAGTAACTCAAAATGGATACAAATTTATGTTGGCAGAGCAACCCACGTCTGCTGGGTGCAACATCCAAGTCTTAAGGTGCAACATCAGTTTTTAAATCTGAGATTACACTGTATGACTTTTGGAATCTCGTTTATGGGGATGAAATAGAAATATTACATGGTCCATCATATTCCATAATATTAAAAATCGAATTCCTACCACGGTAAACTCCCATTTGACCAACAAAAAGGCATTTGAAAAATTGAGCTAAAATAGATTTTGATGTTCCCAAAAGTCATTAAGATTGAATTTTTGGTTACTGAACTAAGATTAGATAGGTGGAACCTGTTATACCTATAGATCTATGAGAGAGCTTTGTTTTGACTAGTTATGGTTCCAATAACTCAAAATGGATACAAATTTATGGTTGGCAGAACAAACCACGCATATTGGGTGCAACATCGAAGTCTTAAACTGCAACATCAATTTGAAAATCCAAGATTGCGCTGTATGACTTTTGAAAACTGGTTTATGGGGATGAAATAGAAATATACCATGGTGCATCATATTCAAAAATATAGTAATTCTAATTCCTACCATGGTAAGTCCCCTTTGACCAACAAAACAGCATGTGAAAAATTAAGCTAAAAAAGCTTTTGATGATCAAAAAGTCATTAAGATAGAGTTTCTTGGTTACTGAACTAGGGTGAGATGTGTGGAACCTATTAGACTATAGATCTATGAGAGAGCTTCGTTTTGACTAGTTGTGGTTCTATTAACTCAAAATTGATACAAAGTTATGGTTGTTGGAACAACCCACGTCTGTTGGGTGCAACATCGAAGTCTTGGGGTGCAACATCAGTTTGAAAATCCAAGATTGCACTATATGACTTTTGTAAACTCGTTTATGGGGATGAAATGGATATATAACATGGTGCATCATATTCCAAAATACAGTTAATCGAATTCCTACCGCAGTAAACCCCACTTTGACCAACAAAACGGGATGTGAAAAAATGAGCTAAAGATGCTTTCGATGTTCCCAATAGTCATTAAGATACAATTTCTTGGTTACTGAACTAAGAAGAGGCGGGTGAAACCTATTAGACCTATAGATCTTTGAGAGAGCTTCGTTTTGACTGGTTATGGTTCTAGTAACTCAAAATGGATACAAAGTTATGGTTGGCGGAACATCCCACGTCTGTTGGTGCAACAACGAAGTCTTGAGATGCAACATCAGTTTGAAAATCCAACATTGCACTTTATGACGTTTGAAAACTCGTTTATAGGAATGAAATAGAAATATAACATGGTGCATCATATTCTAAAATATAGTAAATCGAATTTCGACCACGGTAAACCCCCCTTTGACCAACAAAACAACATGTGAAAAATTGAGCTAAAAAGCATTCGATGTTCCTAAAAGTCATTAAGATTTAATTTCTTGGTTACTAAACTAAGACGATATGGGAGGAACTTACTAGTCCTATAGAACTATGGGAGAGCTTCGTTTTGACTAGTTATGGTTCTAGTAGCTCAAAATAGATACATAGTTATGGTTCGCGGAACAACCCACGTCTCTTGGGTGCAACATCGAAGTCTTGATGTGCAACAGCAGTTTAAAAATCCAAGATTACATTGTATGAATTTTGAAAACTCGTTTATGGGGATGAAATAGAAATATAACACGGTGCATCATATTCCAAAATATAGTAAATCGAATTCCTACCACGGTAAACCTCCCCTTTGACCAAAAAACGGCATGTGAAAAATTGAGCTAAAAAAGCTTTCGATGTTCCCAAAAGTCATTAAGAAACAGTTTCTTGGTGACTTAAATAAGTTGAGAAGCACAACACCTGTTAGACCTATAGATCTATGAGATAGCTTCGCTTTGACTGGTTATGGTTCTAGTAACTCTAAATGGATACAAAGTTATGGTTTGTGGAACAACCCACGTCAGTTGGGCACAACATCGAAGTGTTGAGGAGCAACATCAGTTTTTAATCCAAGATTGCACTGTATGACTTTTAAAAACTCATTTATGGGGATGAAATAGAAATATAACATGGTGCATCATATTCCAAAATATTGTTAACCGAATTCCTACCACGGTAAACCCCCCTTTTGACCAACAAAATAGCATGTGAAAAATTAAGCTAAAAATGCTTTCGATGTTCCCAAAAGTCATTAAGATTGTATTTATTAATTACTGAACTAATATGAGTTGGGTGGAACCTGTTAGACCTATAGATCTATGAGAGAGCATCGTTTTGACGGGTTATGGTTCTGGTAACTCAAAATGGATACAAATTTATGGTTGGCGGAACAACGCACATCTGTTGGCGCAACATCGAAGTCTTGAGGTGCAACATCAGTTTCAAATTCCAAGGTTGCACTGTATGACTTTTTAAAACTCGTTTATGGGGATGAAAAAGAAATATAACCTGATGCATCATATTCCAAAATATTGTAATTCAAATTTCGACCAAGATCAACCCCCTTTTGACTAACAAAACGACATGTGAAAAATTGAGCTAAAAAAGCTTTCGATGTTCCCAAAAGTCGTTAAGATTTAATTTCTTGGTTACTGAACTAAGATGAGATGGGTGCAACCTTTTAGACCTGCAGATCATTGAGAG
The DNA here is from genome assembly GCA_030737875.1 of Allium sativum. Taxonomy (NCBI): domain Eukaryota; kingdom Viridiplantae; phylum Streptophyta; class Magnoliopsida; order Asparagales; family Amaryllidaceae; genus Allium; species Allium sativum. The sequence goes on along the minus strand of CM060923.1, from coordinate 732,351,023 downwards.
AGCTTTGTTTTGACTGGTTATGGTTCTAATAACTAAAAATGGATACAAAGTTATGGTTGGTGGAACAACCCACGTCTGTTAGGTGCAACATCGAAGTCTTGAGGTGCAACATCAGTTTGAAAATCCAAGATTGCATTGTATGACTTTGGAAAACTCGTTTATGGGGAGGATATAGAAATATAACATAGTGCATCATATTTCAAAATATAGTAAATCAAATTCCTACAATGGTAAACCGCCACTGACCAACAAAACGGCGTGCAATTTTTTTAGCAAAAATAGCTTTCGATGTTCCCAAACGTCATTAAGGTTGTATTTCTTGGTTATTGAACTAAGATTAGATGGGTGGAACTTATTAGTCATATAGATCTATGAGATAGCTTCGTTTTGACTGGTGATGGTTCTAGTAACTCTAAATGGATACAAAGTTATGGTTTGCGGAACAACCCCCGTCTGTTGGGTGCAACATCGAAGTCTTGAGGTGCAACATCAGTTTGAAAATCGAAGAATGCACTGTATGACTTTTGAAAAATCGTTTATGTGGACGAAATAGAAATATAACATGGTGCGTCAAATTCCAAAATGTACTAAATCGAATTTCGACCACGGTCAACCCCCCTTTGACCAACAAAGCAACATGTGAAAAACTGAGCCAAAAAGCTTTCATTGTTCCCAAAAGTCATTAAGATTTAATCTTGGTTACTGAACAAAGACGAGATGGGTGGAACTTATTAGTCCGATAGATCAATTAGAGAGCTTCGTTTTGACTGGTTATGGTCCTAGTAATTCTAAATGGATACATAGTAATGGTTTAAGGAACAACCCACGTCTGTTAGGGGCAACATCGAAGTCTTGAATTGCAACATCAGTTTTAAAATCCAAGATTGCACTGTATGACTTTTTAAAAATCGTAAATGGGATGAAATAGAAATATAACATGGTACATCAAATTCCAAATATAGTAAATCGAGTTCCTACCACGGTAAACCCCCATTTGACCAAAAAAACGACATGTTAAAAATTGAGCTATAAAGCTTTCGATGTTCCCAAAATTCATTAAGATTCAATTTCATGGTTGTTGAACTAAGACGAGATGGGTGGAACTTATTAGTCCTATAGATCTATGAGAGACCTTCGTTTTGACAGGTTATGGATCTTGTAACTCTGAATTCCTACCACGAGAAACCCCTTTTGACCAATAAAACAACATGTGAATTTTTTTGATAAAAAGCTTTCTATGTTCCCAAAATTCATTAGGATTTAATTTCTTGGTTACCGACCTAAGATGAGATGAGTTGAACCTGTTAGATGTATAGATCTATGAGAGAGATTCATTTTGACCGGTTATGGTTATAGTAACTCATACTAGTTACAAAGTTATGGTTGGCGGAATAACCCACGTCTATTGGGTGCAACATCAAAGTCTTGAGGTGCAACATTAGTTTGAAAATCCAAGATTGCACAACATGACTTTTGAAAACTCGTTTATGCGGATGAAATAGAAATATAACATGGTGCATCATATTCCAAAATATTGTAAATCAAATTCCTATCACGGTAAACTCCCATTTGACCAACACAACGGCATGTGAAAAATTGAGCTAAAAAGCTTTCGAAGTTCCCAAAGTAATTAAGATTGAATTTCTTGGTTACTGAACTAAGATGAGATGGGCGGAACCCGATAACTCTATGGATCTATGAGAGAGATTCGTTTTGATGGGTTATGGTTCTAGTAACTCAAAATGGATACAAGGTTATGGTTGGCGGAACAACCCATGTCCATTTGGTGCAACATCTAAGTCCTGAGGTGCAACATCATTTTGAAAATCTAAGATTTCACTGTATGAATTTTGAAAAATCTTTAATGGGGGTGATATATAAATATAATATGATGCATCATATTCCAAATTATATAAATATAATACTGGATGTGCCGGTCGGTTCCGGGCAGGTTTATACCACAACTCAGTCTAACCTCGAGTCTTTCTAGGCTTGATGCACTAACCACCCACATTAGACAGGTATTGTTGTGGTCACTAGATGTGCCGGTCAGTTCCGGGTAGTTTTAGACCACAACTCAGTCTAACCTCAGGTTAGGCATATTCGTCTTTTACTAAATTTACATATTTGCCATTTATGTCAAGTATATATGTAAATTTTTCTTCATGTTTTCAACTCACATATTTTAATTATGTCCAAGCCTAATGGTATATAAATTATACCAATTCATGGCCTTAACCATTTACATGGTTATGGGCCCACATACATCATTAAGATGTTATAATTTGATGTCTATCCCAACGTTACCCCCGTTTATGTTCGCATCAATTACAATAAGTTAATAGGCCCGCAAATTGGCCTAATTTATAATCAAGAGGTAAAAGAAAGGAACATGCATAATACAAACACATGTCATGTAGATTTGACATTGAACATTAATCATTTCAATTAACATGTCACATGAACTTGCATAAATAATCATAAGCCTAAACATGTTAATATGCAGATCTAGGCATGTGTGAACATAACTTTATTTATAAACTAGCATATGACATAATCATGACATGTCCATTACCAAAGCATGTAAAATTTTTATTTTAACATGTAGGTGTTAACTAGATCTAACAATAATGAACATGTGAACTTGGATGAATCCACTTTATAAACATGCATATAAATATAGATCTAGTTTTGGATCTAACAAGTAACTTGCATATGAACATATGTATATAAATTTTGATTTGGACCTAACATAAAACATATAACTTGCATTAATCATATGAACACACACACACACACAGATATATATATATATATATATAGATCTTGACTTAGATCTAATTAGCATGGATCTAAGCACATAAAGTTTTTTAGATCTAAACAGGTAGTCATATAGATCTAAATATTTTGGCATATATAAATATTAATTAGCCTAAAAACTAGCATGTAACATATCATGAAAGGATAAACTTGCATATGGTATGATGGTTTCATTCCCAAATCATAATAGATCCAACACCAATTTCAACATAATATGATAAATCCGATAAACCACAATCATTCCAGGACATTCATGACAAAATCATCACAAGAAGTAGCATCGTCGTTATTATAAAACATGGTACAATTCTATATTTCATTTTATTCCAAATCACGCCTTAAATTTGTTCACATCTAAAAGATAACTAAACTTACAATCAAAAGACGATCTTGATTTCTGTAATCTGTATTCTGAAGTTGAAATGCTCGCCTTTGATGTAGACAATCGTTGTTTTAGTTTAATTTTGATTTTATTTGGTTTGTCTGTTTTAATTTGCTTCAAGTTGAACGGCGGCTACTCGAGGTTGTCTAGTGGCATCATGACGGCTCTTGGTTTGATTTTTAATATGATTTAGGGTTGAGGTATTAGGTTGCTTTTATAGAGATTTAGATTAATATAGGCCATTGGATCACACAGGAGCAATCAGAATCGTCTAGACTAGATAGAGTTATCCCAGTGACTCAGCAACAGGTCAGGAATGACTCAGCAAATGTATTAATAACCTTCTACTTTAACGTTAATGTACCAAATGTTCATCTTTTATTCTTTATTGTCAATTAACATAAGTGTCAAATTATCATATTCCTTAAATTATCATATTCTCTTTAATGTTAATTGACATAAGTGACAAATAAGTATTCATACAAATTAAGATTAATTACATTATCATCAAATAAACATAAATTACAATCAATCTAACATAAATGCCTACTTGATATTTTTTTTCTTTTTTAATTAATATCACTTAACATGAATGGTAAATTAGCACAAACAAATATACAAACCAAGGTCAATCACATATTTTCCAAATCAATGCCATATTAAACCACATCTACAAATTAGTTTTACATATTCTCCCTTTACTGTATACATTAATTACCCATATATATAACTATCTATTTATACATGCATAAATCTTTCTTACCTTTAATTTATCAAAAATCCTATCCAGAGAAGGCCACGAAAAAAAAATTCCTTGACAACAAAAAATGCGCCATGTACGCCACATGATGCGTACACGTCATATATATATATATATATGTATATATGCATAAATATATATATATATTCTCTATGTATATATTTATTTTTATCTATCTTTCCAATTAACCATTTTCACACTAAACCACTTTTGAACTGCTTTCACACTAAGCCATTTTTTTAGCCATTCCCCTAAAAGAAAAATATGGCGCTAGCGGGGATCGAACTCTGTACCCCTTGTATGCTATTCACATGTTCCAACCAAATGAGCTACTAAGTTTTTTGCTTGCAATCATTAGAACAATGCAAAATATTATTCTTTTCTCATGTTTGCTACAATATTTAATTTAAAGATATCTTCTTCATATGGAGTCCAATTTTCGCAAACTCGTACTCTATCTCAAGTAGAATTCCGAGAAAAACGCAATGGAGCAACCCGTTTTACCTAATTCTTTTTTTTTTCAAATTAATTATTCTTTAATTTGTTATTTTTATGCTCATAGAAAATACTGGGTGTTACAGATTGGGTGCTACAAAAACCAACATTTCACAGAAGTTAAAAAATAGAGGTAGTTGTTGGACATTATTGGAAGTAAGGGATATTTATAGAATAAGGGGTAGGAATAAAAGAAGGACTATTTTGAAGAGAATTAAGGTTAGTTTAACCATAGTAGGGCTAGATCGACAAATATAAAGATGATGAACCATATGGATTGGATGCTGGAAAAACCAACCCTTCAAAGAAGTTTAAAAATAGGGGTAATTGTTGGAAGGGCTATTTAGAGAATTAGGGTTGGATTATAAAGAAAGTTTGTTTTGAAGTATTAAGAGAAGTAGGGTAGTTTAAACATGGTAGGAGTAGATCGACAAATTTGAAAGATGATGAATCATTTATATTGGGTGCTGCAAATACCAACCCTTCACAGTAGTTAAAAATTAGGCGTAATTGTTAGAAGTAAGGGATATTTAGAGAATTTGGGGTAGGATTAAAAAGAATCATTGTTTTGAAGTATTAACAGAAGTCAGGGTAGTTTAAGCATAGTAGGGATAGATCGACATATATGAAAGATTATGAATCGTTTAGATTGGTTGTTAAGAAAACAAACCCTTCACAGTAGTAAAAGGTAGGCGTAAATGTTGGAAGTAAGGGCAAATTAGAGAATTAAGGGTAGGATTAAAAAGAATACTTGTTTTGAAGTATTAAGAAAAGTAGGGATAGTTTAAGCATAGCTCGGGCAGATCGACACATAGGAAAGATGATGAATCGTTTGGATTGGGTGCTGCAAAAACCAACCCTTCACGGTAGTTAAAAAATAGGGGTAATTGTTGAAAGTAAGGGCTATTTAGAAAATTTGGGGTAGGATTAAAAAGAAGGGTTGTTTTGAAGTATTAAGAGAGTAGAGGTTGTTTAAGCATAGTAGGGGTAGATCGACAAATATGAACGACTATGAATCGTTTGGATTGGGCGCTGCAAAAACCAACCCTTCACAGTAGTAAAAGATAGGCGTAACTGTTGGAAATAAGGCCGAATTACAGAATTAGTGGTAGGATTAAAAAGAATAGTTGTTTTGAAATATTAAGACAAGTAGGAATAGTTTAAGCATAGCTCGGGCAGATCGACAAATACGAAAGATGATGAATCGTTCGGATTGGGTGCTGCAAAAACCAACCCTTCACAGTATTAAAAAAAAGGTAATTGTTGGATGTAAGGGCTATTTAGAGAAATAGGTGTAGGATTAAAAAGGAGGTTGTTTTGAAGTATTACGAGAAGTAGGGGTAGTTTAAGCATAATAGGGGTAAATCAACAAATATGAAAGATGATGAATAGTTTGGATTGGGTGCTGCACCAACCCTTCATAGTAGTAAAAGATAGGCGTAATTGTTGGATTAAGGGCTAATTAGCAAATTAGGGGTATGATTAAAAAGAATAGTTGTTTTGAAGTATTAAGAGAAGTATGGGTACTTTAAGCATAGTAGGTATAGATCGACAAATATGAAAGATAATGAATCATTTGGATTAGTTGCTGCAAAAACCAACCCTTCACGGTAGCTAAAAAATAGGGGTAACTATTGGAAGTAAGGGCTATTTGGACAATTAGGGGTAGGATTAAAAAGAATAGCTATTTTGAAGTACAAAGATAAGTAGGGATAGTTTAAGCATAGTAGGGGTAGATCGACAAATATGGAAGACGGTGAATCATTTGGATTGGGTGCTGCAAAAAACAACCTTTCACAATAGCTAAAAATAGGGGTAACTGTTGGAAGTACGGGCTATTTAGAGAATTAGAGGTAGGATTAAAAAGAATAGCTGTTTTGAAGTATTAAGAGAAGTAGGCGTAGTTTAAGCATAGTAGTGGTAGATCGACAAATATGAAAGATGATGAATCGTTTGGATTGGGTGTTGCAAAAACCATCCCTTTACAGCAGTTAAAAAATAGGGGTAATTGTTGAAATTTAGGGCTATTTATAGAATTTTGTGTAGGATTAAGAAGAAGGGTCGTTTTGAAGTATTAAGAGAAGTAGTGGTAGTTTTAGAATAGTAGGGGTAGACCGATAAATATGAAAGATTATGAATCGTTTTGATTGGGTGCTGCAAAAACCAACCCTTCACAGGAGTAAAAAGATTGGATTAATTTTTGGAATTAAGGGCTATTTAGAGAATTAGGGGTAGGATTAAGAAGGACTGTTTTGAAGTATTAAGAGAAGTATGGGTAATTTAAGCATAGTAAGGGTAGATCGACAAATATAAAGATGATGAGTCCTATGGATTGGGTGCTGCAAAAACCAACCCTTCATAGTAGTTAAAAAATAGGGGTAATTGTTGGAAGTAAGGGCTATTTAGAGAAATAGGGGCAGGATTAAAAAGAATAGTTGTTTTGAAGTATAAAGAGAAGTAGGGGTAGTTTAAGCATAGTAGGGGAATATTGACAAAAATAAAAGATGATCAATCGTTTGGATTGGATGCTGCAAAAACCAACCCTTCACAATTGTTAAAAAATAAGGGTAATTGTTGGATGTAAGGGCTATTTAGAGAATTAGGGGTAGGATTAAAAAGAAGGCAGTTTTGAAGTAGTACGAGAAGTAGGGGTAGTTTAATCATAGTAGGGGTAGATCGACAAATGTGAAAGATGATGAATCATTTGGTTTGGGTGCTGCAAAAATCAACCTTTCACAGAAGCTAAAAAATAAGGGTAATTGTTTGATGTGAGGGATATTTAGAGAATTAGGGGCAGGATTAAAAAGAATAGCTGTTTTGAAGTATTAAGAGAAGTAGGGGTTGTTTAAGTATAGTAGGGGTAGATCGACAAATATGAAAGATGATGAATCGTTTGGATTGGATGCTACAAAAACCATTGTTAGAAGTAAGGGCTATTTAGATAATTAGGGGTAGGAATAAAAAGAAGGGTTGTTTTGAAGTACTAAGAGAAGTAGGGATAGTTTAAGCATAGTAGGGGTAGATCGACAAATATGAAAGATGATGAATCATTTGATTGGGTGCTGCAAAAATCAACCTTTCACAGTAGTTAAAAAATAGGGGTAATTGTTGGAAGTAAGGGCTATTTAGAGATTTAAGGGTATGATTAAAAAGAATAGTTGTTTTGAAGTATAAAGAGAAGTAGGGGTAGTTTAAGCATAATAGGGGTAGATCGACAAATACGAAAGATGATGAATCGTTTGGATTCGATGCTGCAAAAACCAACCATTCACAGTAGTTAAAAAATAGGGGTAATTGTTGGAGGTAAGGGCTATTTAGATAATTAGGGGTACGATTAAAAAGAAGGGCTATTTTGATGTACCTTTCTAGTAGTTAAAAAGTAGGGGTAATTGTTGGAAGTAATGGCTATTTAGAGAATTAGGAGTAGGATTAAAAAGAATAGTAATTTTGTAGTATTAAGAGAAGTAGGGGCAGTTTAAGCATAGTAGGGGTTGATCGACAAATATGAAAGATGATGAGTCGTTTGGATTGGGTGCTGCAAAAACCAACCCTTCACAGTAGTTAAAAATAGAGATAATTGTTGGATGTAAGAGCCATTTAGTGAATTAGGGGTAGGATTAAAAAGCAGTCTGTTTTGAAGTGTTAAGAGAAGTAAGGGTAGTTTAAGCATAATAGGGGTAGATCGACTAATATGAAAGATGATGAATTATTTGGATTGGGTGCAACAAAAACCAACCCTTCACAGTAGTTAAAATAGGGATAATTGTTGGAAGTAAGGGCTATTTAGAGAATTAGGGGTAGGATTAGAAAGAAGGGTTGTTTTGAAGTACTTAGAGAAGTAGGGATAGTTTAAGCATAATTGGGGTACACTGACAAATATGAAAGATGACGAATCATTTGGCTTGGGTGCTGCAAAAACCAACCATTCACAGAAGTTAAAAAAAAAGGTTAATTGTTGTACATTGTTGGAAGTGAGAATTAGGGTTATTAATAGCTGTTTTGAAGTATTAAGAGAAGTAGGGGTAGTTTAAGCATAGTAGGTCTAGATCGACAAATATAAAGATGATGAATCTTATGGATTAGGTGCTGCAAAAACCAACCCTTCAAAGAAGTTTAAAAATAGGGTGATTGTTGGAAGGGCTATTTAGAGAATTAAGGATTGGGAATAAAGAAGGGTTGTTTTGAAGTATTAAGAGAAGCAAGGGGTAGTTTAAGCATAGTAGGAGTAGATCAACAAATTTGAAAGACGATGAACCATTTAGATTGGGTGCTCAAAAACCAACCCTTCACATAGTTAAAAAATAAGAGTAATTGTTGGAAGTACGCGCTATTTAGAGAATTAGGGGTAGGATTAAAAAGAATAGTTGTTTTGAAGTATTAAGAGAAGTAGGGGTAGTTTAAGCATTGTTGGGGTAGATCGACAAATATGAAAGATGATGAATCGTTTGGATTGGATGATGCAAAAACCGACCCTTCAAAGTAGTTAAAAAATAGTGGTAATTGTTTGATGTAAGGGATATTGAGAGAATTTGGGGAGGAATAAAAAGAAGGGTTGTTTTGAAGTATAAAGAGAGTAGGGGTAGTTTAAGCATAGTGGGGGTAGATCGACAAATATAAAAGACTATGAATCGTTTGGACAAGGTGCTACAAAAACCAACCCTTCACAGTAGTAAAAGAAAGGCATAAATGTTGGATGTAATGGCGGATTAGAGAAATATGGATAGGATTAAAAAGAATGGTTGTTTTAAAGTATTAGGAGAAGTAGGGATAGTATAAGCATAGCCCGTGTAGATCAACAAATAGGAAAGATGATGAATCGTTTGGATTGGGTGCGGCAAAAACCAACCCTTCACAGTAGTAAAAGATAGGCGTAATTGTCGGAGGTAAGGGCTTTTTAGAGAATTAGTGTTAGGATTAAAAAGAATAGCTGTTTTGAGGTATTAAGAGAAGTAGGGGTAGTTTAAGCATAGTAGGGTTAGATCGACAAATATGAAAGATGATGAATCTTTTGGATTGGGTGCTGTCAAAACCAACGCTTCAAAGTAGTAAAAAGATAGGCGTAATTGTTGGAAGTAAGGGCTATATAGAGAATTAGGGGTAGGATTGAAAAGAAGGGTTGTTTTGAAGTATTAAGAGAAGTAGGGGTAGTTTAAGCATAGTAGGGGTAGATCGACAAAAATGAAAGATTATGAGTCGTTTGGATTGGGTCCTACAAAAACGAACTCTTCACAGAAATAAAAGATAGGCGTAATTGTTGGAAGTAAGTGCAATTTAGAGAATTAGGGTTAGGATTAAAAAGAATAGTTGTTTTGAAGTAATAAGAGAATTAGGGGTACTTTAAGTATAGTAGGGGTAGATCGACAAATATGAAAGATGATGAATCATTTGGATTAGGTGCTGCAAAAACCAACCCTTCGCAGTAGCTAAAAAATAGGGGTATCTATTGGAAGTAAGGGCTATTTAGAGAATTAGTGGTAGGATTAAAAAGAATGACTGTTTTGAAGTATTAAGAGAAGTAGGGATAGTTTAAGCATAGTACGGGTAGATCGACAAATACGAAAGATGATGAATCGTTTAGATTGGGTGCTGCAAAACCCAACCCTTCGCAGTAGTTAAAAAATAGGGGTAATTGTTGGAAGTAAACGCTATTTATATAATTTGGTGTAGGTCTAAAAAGAAAGCTCGTTTTGAAGTATTAAGAGAAGTAGGGGTAGTTTAAGCATAGTAGGGGTAGATCGACAAATATCAAAGATGATGAATCATTTGGATTGGATGCTGCAAAAACCAACCCTTCACAGTAGTTAAAAAATAGGGGTAACTGTTGGAAGTAAGGGCTATCAAGAGAATTTGGGGTAGGATTAAAAAGAAGGCAGTTTTGAAGTACTAAGAGAACAAGGGGTTGTTTAAGCATAATAGGTGTAGATCGACAACTCTGAAAAATGATGAATCGTTTTGATTAGGTGCAAAAAAACCCAACCCTTCACTGTAGTTAAAAAATAGGGATAATTTTTGGAAATAAGGGCTATTTAGAGAATTAGGGGCATGATTAAAAAGAATAGCTTTTTTGAAGTACTAAGAGAAGTAGGGGTAGTTTAAGCATAGTAGGGGCAGATCGAAAAATATGAAAGATGATGAATCATTTGGATTGGGTGCTACAAAAACCAACCATTTACAGTTGTAAAAGATAGGCGTAATTGTTGCAAGTAAGGACTATTTAGAGAATTAGGTGTAGGATTAAAAAGAATAGCTGTTTTGAAGTATTAAGAGATGTAGGGATAGTTTGAGCATAGTCCGGGTAGATCGACAAATATGAAAGACGATGAATCTTTTGGGTTGGGAGCTGCAAAAACCAACCCTTCATATTAGTTAAAAAATAGGGGTAATTGATGGAAGAAAGTGCTATTTATATAATTTGGGGTAGGATTAAAAAGAAGGATCGTTTTGAAGTATTAAGAGAAGTAGGGGTAGTTTAAGCATAGTATGATTAGATCGAAAAATATGAAAGATTATGAATTGTTTTGATTGGGTGCTGCAAAAACCTACCCTTCATAGTGATAAAAAGATTGGCTTGATTATTAAAAGTAAGGGCTATTTAGAGAATTTGGGGTAGGATTAAAAAGAAGGACAATTTTGAAGTATTAAGAGAAGTAGAGGTAGTTTAAGCATAATAGGGGTAGATCGACAAATATAAAGATGATGAATCATATTGATTGGGTGCTACAAAAACAACCCCTTCAAAGAAGTTTAAAAATAGGGGTAATTGTTGGAAGGCCTATTTAGAGAATTAGGGGTTGGATTTAAAATAAGGGTTGGTTTGAAGTATTAAGAGAAGTAGGGGTAGTGTAAGCATAATAGGAGTAGATCGACAAATTTGAAAGATGATGAATCTTTTAGATCGGGTGGTGCAAAAACCAACCCTTCACAGTAGTTAAAAAAATAGTGGTAATTGTTGGATATAAGGGCTATTTAGTGAATTAGGGGTAGGATTAAAAAGAAGGCAGTTTTGAAGTATTAAGAGAAGTAGAGTAGTTTAAGCATAATAGGAGTAGATCGACAAATATGAGAAACGATGAATCGTTTAGACCGAGTGCAGCAAAAACCAACCCTTCACAGTAGTTAAAAAATAGGGATAATTGTTGGAAGTATGGGCTATTTAGAGAATTAGTGGTAGGATTAAAAAGAAGGCCTATTTTGAAGTAATAAGAGAAGTAGGGATAGTTTAAGCATAGTAGGGGTAGATCGACAAATGTGAAAGATGATGTGTAACACCCCGTATTTTCTGAGAATATTAAAAAAAATTGGTCAATTATGAATGAGTTATTAAGCCTTGAATTTAGTATGCATATGAGAGAAATATATATAGATATATATAAAAATTAATAAATAAACATGCAAAAAAAAGGTTCAAAACAACGGATTGGGAGGGGGAATAACCGAACTGGCCCATTTTTGAGGTCGACCCGAGCTTCGCTGGGTCGACTAGGGGTTAATCCAGGGTGTTTGGCTGTCATCCCGTGGGCCAATTCGCTCAAATGCGGATTTTGCATTTGAATGGTTCTCATGATTCAGGGTTAATCTAATGGTCCTAAATAACTTCCTACACCTATATATACATCCCTAACCTAAACCAAAATCTCATATACAATTCTCTAGCCTCCTTTGCTCTCTTCCTCTCTAAAATTAAATAAATCAATGGCGTCTCTACTTTGCTGAAACCTAAGCTAGGACTTGTGCTTCTTCTTCCTCCAATTCCGATTAGGATTAAAAGAGAACAGCTACAACACCTTTTTCTTTTAGAATCCAACCAAGGCAAGTGCAGTTATTTTCCGATATAAACTTTAATTATAATTGTGACATGATTGTAAATCTGAATTTGAGATTGCGTATGTTCTGTTCTGATCTATTTTATTCTATATCTCTTTCTTTTTTCTGTTCTATAGCCAGGCTACCCTGAGCCTGCGCCAAATCTCTTAAGAGATTAACGCACAAACGTTAAACTTTGGGACAAATAATGAATGATGGCATAATTGGACATGGCTAATCTGTGACTGAAAGGACATAGCTTGTAAACTAGATTTGGATCTGTGCATATTCTGTGAATTGGAAGAAGAGGAACAATTGTATATTAACATGTGACTTGAGACATTAGACATAACGCATATTTTTGAATTAAAGATCTGTTATAATTTAAAGTTCTAGATTGTTGGGCATATTGTTAATATAGAGATTCATGATTTGGGATAAAAAGGGAATATGACTTAGGTGTGAAGATTTATGTTAAGATTTGATAACTATTAAATGTGAATAACACCTAAGTGGGAGATTTTTGAATATATGGCATGCATTGAAATCGATGGCTATATTTGGTATAATTTATATGTGAATCTTTTGTACTAGGCAAGTTTAACTAAATTTGAGACGTGTGTTATATGGTAAATTATGACCATAATCTGTGCTATGTAAATTCAATGCAAACGTGGGGTATATGATCATAATGTGAATCATGAAAACTATTTAGGCATGCAAACTTAGGCCAAATTTATAATTAGGCAAGATATGTTTATAAAACTTTAAGGAATGATTAAATCTGTTATATGGCCTAATCTGCTAGTTCTGTTATATTGCCTAATTTGCTAGTTCTGTTATATTGCCTAATCTGCTAGTTCTGCTATATCTGTTCATATACCAAATCTGTCATCTGCTAAGTCCGCTGAAGATGCCTAAACTGTTATATGCTAAATCTGCTAAACTGCTTAATCTGCTGAATCCGTTAAGTCGCCTAATCTGCTAAATCTGTTATCTGCCATATCGGTTGAGTTGATATATTTAGTCTGTTATTGACATAATCTGAATTGGCTATTATTATGAAAATTGACATGTATATTAGGTGTGGGCATAAATGGTAAATTAATAATTAATTGGCCGCAAAGATAAACATGGCTGACTCGAGGTTAGAATGAGTTTGCGGCGTAATCCTGCCCGGAACGGCCCGGCACATCCAGTGGCCGCAAACAATAGGTTCTAATGTGAGAAGTTAGTCATAACGTGCTTGAAACCCGAGGTTAGACTCAGTTTGCGGCAGAAATCTGCCCGGAACCAACCGGCCTAACCAGTAGCCGCAAACTGTTAGTCTAATGTGAGAGGTCTGGGCATTAATATTTAATTAATGAAAATCCGAGATAAATATAATGTCTAAAACGTGTTGGGCGGATAGGGTTAAACCCACTAGACAGATGAGTTTAATAAATCTGTTCCATGAATCGGTAGGCCCAATTACAAAGTTAGACAAAATTTTTAAATCTGTTAAATCCGTATATCTGATCCGTTATTCTAAAACTTGTCTGACTTGTGAACTAGTTGATCTGAATTCTGTATGTCTGAACTTGTTAATCTGAAATCTGTTAGTCTGGGGACACAAGGATAGGAGGGGAATTACTTGTGTCATCTGTTGTTTGGGACCCATATTAGTCAATAACCCTTTCTGGTATCAAAACTTTGACCCAACAGTAGGTAGGGTCCGGGCACGCTTACTGAACTAATTATAAGCGGTTCATTCTGATAATGGCGAGCGGTGTTGATGGTGCGTTCCAACTGGGTCATGTGCGTGCATGGATCCCGGTCTGCCTCTGAGGATGTAAGACGCCGTGACGTCTGTAAATAGGTCTGTGTCATTCAAAGGTTGCCACTTTAGGGAATGATAAACCCTTCGGTGGGGCTGGCACAGGGTATTTATGTATTAGGGAGCCCATCGCTTGGGGTAGGGTTTTAGGGTACACTTAGTTCTGTCTGTTTCTGTTGGTACTCTCTGTTTCTGTTGGGTGGCAACACCTGTCTGTTTCTGCGTGTTATCGTCTGTTCGGGTGGTAAAGGCCCAATTACTAGTGTACACCTTATGCTACATTATGCTTCTGTCTGTTTCTGATCGGGTGGTAAAGGCCCATTACCAGCGTGGAAATTATTCTGTACCTGTTTCTGTTTCGGTTTAGACATTAGGATGACACATAATTCTGTTATTTTAGTATTAGTGCAGAGAAGTATAAAGAAATAGCTTATATCATTATATTCTTTTGTCATATCTGCTACATCTGTTACAGTTATCTCTCATCCAGTTTTATTTTCATGTCCTGTTATTATTATCTGTTCATAACTGAAAATCACTGGACTTGCCAGACTTTTGTCTGACCCTTGTTGTTTCGCCTCCTTTCTTCCGTTTCTCCCCCCAGGTTTTGTAGAAGGGAATACTCTAGCTTGATCCAGATTTCTTCCGCTTGCAGTGCTTAAAGTATGGCTTGTCTTCTTCTGTGGGGATTATGATTTTAAACTATGCATTCTGAAGGCTTTTGTACAAGACTGATATTTTGTACTTGAATTCTGATATTGTGATTTGAAAGGATGTAACCAAGCTTCTGTTGAAATAAAGTTATAAAATTTTCAAGTAGTGTTTTATCTGTCTTGTAAGTTTCTGTTCTGTTGACTAAAATGCTCCACCAAAGTTAAGGCATTCCCTTGTGAGTGACCTTAACGGAGGTGGGGTGTTACATGATGAATCATTTGGTTTGGGTGCTGCCAAAACCATCCTTTCACAGAAGCTAAAAAATAGGTGTAATTGTTTGATGTGAGGGCTATTTAGAGAATTAGGGGTAGGATTAAAAAGAATAGTTGTTTTGAAGTATTAAGAGAAGTAGGGGTTGTTTAAGCATAGTAGGGGTAGATCGACAAACATGAATGATGATTAATCGTTTAGACTGGATGCTGCAAAAACCGACCCTTCAAGTAGTTAAAAAATAGAGGTAATTGTTGGAATTAAGGGCTATTTAGAGAATTACGGGTAGGATTAAAAAGAAGGCCTGTTTTGAAGTATTAAGAGATATAGGGGTAGTTTAAGCATAATACGGGTAGATCAGCAAATATAAAAAATGATGAATCATTTGGATTGAGTACAACAAAAACCAACCCTTCATTGTAGTTAAAAAATAGGGATAATTTTTGGAAGTAAGGGCTATTTAGAGAATTAGGGGTAGGATTAAAAAGAAGGGTGGTTTTGTAGTACTAAGAGAAGTAGGGATAGTTTAAGCATAGTTGGGGTAGATCGACAAATATGAAAGATGATGAATCATTTGGATTGGGTGCGGAATAAACCAAACTTTTACAGAAGTTAAAAAATAGGGTTAATTGTTGGACATTGTTGGATGTAAGGGCTATTTAGAGAAATAGGGGTAGGATTAAAAAAAGGACTATTTTGAAGTATTAAGAGAAGTAGGGGTTGTTTAAGCATAGTAGGTCTAGATCGACAAATATAAAGATGATGAATCATATGGATTGGGTGCTGCAAAAACCAACCCTTCAAAGAAGTTTAAAAATAAGGGTGATTGTTGGAAGGGCTATTTAGAGAATTAGGGGTTAGATTAAAAAGAAGGGTTGTTTTGAAGTATTAAGAGAAGTAAGGGGTAGTTTAAGCATAGTAGGAGTAGATCGACAAATTTGGCAGATGATGAACCATTAAATTGGGTGTTGCAAAAACCAACCCTTCACATAGTTAAAAAACAGGGGTAATTGTTGGAAGTACGAGCTATTTAGAGAATTAGTGGTAGTATTAAAAAGAATAGCTGTTTTAATGTTCTAAGAGAAGTAGGGGTAGTTTGAGCATTATAGGGGTAGATCGACAAATATGAAAGATGATGAATCGTTTGGATTGGATGTTGCCAAAACCAACCCTTCACAGTAGTTAAAAAATAGGGGTAATTGTTTGAAGTAAGGGCAATTTAGCGAATTTGGGTAGGATTAAAAAGAAGGGTTGTTTTGAAGTATAAAGAGAGTAGGAGTAGTTTAAGCATAGTAGGGGTAGATCGACAAATATAAAAGACTATGAATCGTTTGGACTGGATGCTACAAAAACCAACCCTTCATGGTAGTAAAAGATAGGCATAAATGTTGGAAGTAAGGGTGGATTAGAGAATCATGGGTAGGATTAAAAAGAATGGTTGTTTTGAAGTATTAAGAGAAGTAGGGATAGTTTAAGCGTAGCCCGGGTAGATCGACAAATACGAAAGATGATGAATCGTTTGGATTGGGTGCTTCAAAAACCAACCCTTTACAGTAGTTAAAAAATAGGGGTAATTGTTGGATGAAAGGGATATTTAGAGAATTAGGGGTAACTTTAAAAAGAATGTTGTTTTGAAGTATTAAGGGAAGTAGGGGTAGTTTAAGCACAATAGGGGTATATCGATAAATGTGAAAGATGATGAATCATTTAGATTGGGTACTACAAAAACCAACCCTTCAAAATAGTAAAAAATAACAAGGGTAATTGTTGGAAGTAAGAGCTATTTAGAGAAATTGGGGTAGGATTATAAAGGAGGGTCATCTTGAAGTATTACGAGAAGTAGGGGCAGTTTAAGCATAGTAGGGGTAGATCGACAAAAATGAATGATTATGAGTTGTTTGGATTGGGTGCTACTAAAATGAACCCTTCACAGAAGTAAATGATAGGCGTAATTGTTGGAAGTAAGTGATATTTAGAGAATTTGGGGTAGGATTAAAAAGGTAGTTGTTTTGAAGTATTAAGAGAAAAAGGGTAGTTTTAGCATAGTAGGAGTAGATCGACAAACTTGAAAGATGATGAATCATTTATATTAGGTGCTGCAAAAACCAACCCTTCACAGTAGTTAAAAAATAAGGGTAATTGTTGGAAGTAAGGTCTATTTCGACAATTAGGGGTAGGATTAAAAAGAATAGCTGTTTTGAAGTATTAAGAGAAGTAAAGATAGTTTAAGCATAGTACGGGTAGATCGACAAATACGAAAGATGATGAATCATTTAGATTGGGTGCTGCAAAAACCAACCCTTCGCAATAGTTAAAAAATAGGGGTAATTGTTGGAAGTAAGGGCTATTTATAGAATTTGGGGTAGGATTAAAAAGAAGGATCGTTTTGAAGTATTAAGAGAAGTATGTGTTGTTTAAACATAGTACGGGTAGATCGACAAATATCAAAGATGATGAATCAGTAGGATTGGATGCTGCAAAAATCAACCCTTAGCAGTAGTTGAAAAATAGGGGTAACTGTTGGAAGTAAGGTCTATCAAGAGAATTTGTGGTAGGATTAAAAAGAAGGCTGTTTTGAAGTACTAAGAGAATAGGGGGTAGTTTAAGCATAATAGTTGTAGATCGACAAATGTGAAAAATGATGAATTGTTTGCAACAAAAACCAACCCTTCACAGTAGTTAAAAAATAGGGATAATTTGTGGAAGTAAGGGCTATTTAGAGAATTAGGGGTAGGATTATAAAAGAAGGGTGGTTTTAAAGTACTAAGAGAAGTAGGGATAACTTAAGCATTGTAGCGGTAGATCGACAAATATGAAAGATGATGAATCATTTGGAATAGTTGCTGCAAAAACCAACCCGTTACAGTAGTAAAAGATAGGTTTAATTGTTGGATGTAAGGTATATTCAGAGAATTAGGGGTAAGATTAAAAAGAATAGTTATTCTGAAGTATTTAGAGAAGTAGGGGTACTTTAAGCATAGTAGGGGTAGATCGACAAATATGAAAGATGATGAATCATTTAGATTGGATGGTTTAAAAACCAACCCTTCATAGTAGTGAAAAATAGGGGTAATTGTTGGAAGTAAGGGTTATCATGAAAATTTGGGGTAGGATTAAAAAGAAGGTAGTTTTGACGTATTAAGAGAAGTATGGGTAGCTTAAGCATAATAGGGGTAGATCGACAAATACAAAAAATGATGAATCGTTTGGATTGGGTGCAACAAAAACCAACCCTTCAAGTAGTTAAAAAATAGGGATAATTTTTGGAAGTAAGGGCTATTTATAGAATTAGGGGTAGGATTAAAAAAAATAGTTGTTTTGATATATTAAGAGAAGTAGGGATAGTTTAAGCATAGTACGGGTAGATCGACAAAGACAAAAGACGATGAATCTTTTGGATTGAGTGCTCCAAAAACCAACCCTTTAGAGTAGTTAAAAAATAGGGGTAATTGTTGCAAGTAAGTTTATTTATATAATTTGGGGTAGGATTAAAAAGAAGGATCGTTTTGAAGTATTAAGCAAAGTAGGGGTAGTTTAAGCATAGTATGGGTAGATCGACAAATATGAAAGATTATTAATCGTTTTGATATGGTGCTGCAAAAACCAACCCTTCATAGTAGTAAAAAAATTGGCTTGATTGTTGGAAGTAAGGGCTATTTAGAGAATTAGGGGTAGGATTAAAAAGAAGGACTATTTTGAAGTATTAAGAGAAGTAGGGGTAGTTTAAGCATAGTAGGGGTAGATCGACAAATATAAAGATGATGAATCATATGGATCGGGTTCTACAAAAACCAACCGTTCATAGAAGTTTAAAAATAGGGGTAATTGTTGGAAGGGTTGTTTATAGAATTAGGGGTTGATTAAAAACAAGGGTTGTTTTGAAGTATTAAGAGAAGTAGGGGTAGTTTAAGCATAGTTGGGGTAGATCGACAAATATGAAAGATGATGAATCATTTAATTAGGTGCTGCAAAAACCAACCCTTCGCAGTAGCCAAAAAACAGGGGTAACTATTGGAAGTAAGAGCTATTTAGAGAATTAGGGGTAGGATTAAAAAGAATAGTTGTTCTGAAGTATTAAGAGAAGTAGTGATAGTTTAAGCATTGTACGGGTAGATCGACAAATACAAAAGATGATGAATCGTTTGGACTGGGTGCTGCATAAACCAACCCTTCACAGTAGTTGAAAAACAGCGGTAATTGTTGGAAGTAAGTGCTTCTTAAAAAAATTGGTGTTGGATTAAAAAGAAGGTTCGTTTTGAAGTATTAAGAGAAGTTGGGGTAGTTTAAGCATAGTAAGGGTAGATCGACAAATATGAAAGATTTTGAATCGTTTTGATTGGATGCTGCAAACACCAACCCTTCACAGTAGTAAAAAGATTGGCTTAATTGTTGGAGGTAAGGGATATTTAGAGAATTAGGGGTATGATTAAAAAGAAGGACTGTTTTGAAGTATTAAGAGATGTAGGGGTTGTTTAAGCATAGTAGGGGTAGATCGACAAATATAAAGATGATGAATCATATGGATTGGGTGCTGCAAAAAACAACCCTTCAAAGAAGTTTAAAATAGGGGTAATTGTTGGAAGGGCTATTTAGAGAATTAGGGGTTGGATTAAAAACAAGGGTTGTTTTGAAGTATTAAGAGAAGTAAGGGTAGTTCAAGCATAGAAGGAGTAGGTCGACAAATTTGAAAGATGATGAATCAATTATATTGGGTGCTGCAAAAACCAACCCTTCACAGTAGTTAAAAAATAGGGGTAGGATTAAAAAGAATAGCTGTTTTGAAATATTAAGAGAAGTAGGGATAGTTTAAGCATAGAACGGGTAGATCGACAAATACGAAAGATGATGAATCGTTTAGAATGGGTGCTGCAAAAACCAACCCTTCGCAGTAGTTAAAAAATAGGGGTAATTGTTGGAAGTAAGGGATATTTATGGAATTTGGGGTAGGATTAAAAATAAGGGTCGTTTTGAAGTATTAAGAGAAGTAGGGTTTGTTTAAACATAGAAGGGGTAGATCGACAAATATCAAAGATGATGAATCAGTTGGATTTGATGCTGCAGAATCCAACCCTTCACAGCAGTTAAAAAATAGGGGTAACTGTTGGAAGTAAGGGCTATCAAGAGAATTTTGGGTAGGATTAAAAATAAGGCAGTTTTGAAGTACTAAGAGAATTAGGGGTAGTTGAAGCATAATAGGTGTAGATCGACAAATATGAAAAATGATGAATCGTTTGGATTGGGTGCAGCAAAAACCAACCCTTCACAGTAGTTAAAAAATAGAGATAATTTTTGGAAATAAGGGCTATTTAGAGAATTAGGGGTAGGATTATAAAAGAAGGGCGGTTTTGAAGTACTAAGAGAAGTAGGGATAGTTTAAGCATTGTAGGGGTAGATCGACAAATATGAAAAATGATGAATCGTTTGGATTTGGTGATGTAAAAACCAACCCTTTACAGTAGTAAAAGATAGGTTTTATTGTTGGATGTAAGGGATATTCAGAGAATTAGGGGTAGGATTAAAAAGAATAGTTGTTCTGAAGTATTTAGAGAAGTAGGGGTACTTTAAGCATAGTAGGGGTAGATCGTCAAATATGAAAGATGATGAATCATTTAGATTGCATGCTGCAAAAACCAACCCTTCACAGTAGTGAAAAAGTAGGGATAATTGTTGGAAGTAAGGGCTATCAAGAGAATTTAGGGTAGGATTAAAAAGAAGGCAGTTTTGAAGTATTAAGAGAAGTATGGGTAGCTTAAGCATAATAAGGGTAGATCAACAAATATAAAAAATGATGAATCGTTTGGATTGGGTATAACCAAAACCAACCCTTCACAGTAGTTAAAAAGTAGGGATAATTTTTGGAAGTAAGGGCTATTTAGACAATTAGGGGTAGGATTAAAAAGAAGGGCGGTTTTGAAGTACTAAGAGAAGTAGGGATAGTTTAAGCATGGTAGGGGTAGATCGACAAATATGAAAGATGATGAATCATTTGGATTAAGTGCTGCAAAAACTAACCCTTTACAGTAGTAAAAGATAGGCGTAATTGTTGGAAGTAAGGGCTAATTAGAGAATTAGGGGTAGGATTAAATAGAATAGCTGTTTTGATGTATTAAGAGTAGTAGGGATAATTTAAGCATAGTACGGGTAGATCGACAAATACAAAAGACGATGAATCTTTTGGATTGGGCGCTGCAAAAGCCAACTGTTCACAGTTGTTAAAAAATAGGGGTAATTGTTGCAAGTTAGTGCTATTTATATAATTTGGGGTAGGATTAAAAAGAAGGATCGTTTTGAAGTATTAAGAGAAGTAAGGGTAGTTTAAGCATAGTAAGGGTAGATCGACAAATATAAAAGATTATGAATCGTTTTGATTGGGTGCTGCAAAAACCAACCCTTCACAGCAGTAAAAAAATTGGCTTGATTGCTGGAACTAAGGGCTACTTAGGTAATTTAGGGTAGGATTATAAAGGATGACTATTTGAAGTATTAACAGAAGTAGGGGTAGTTTAAGCATAGTAGGGGTAGATCGACAAATATAAAGATGATGAATCATATGGATTGGTTGCAGCAAAAACTGTGACACCCCACGTCCATTAATGTCACTCACAAAGGGAATGCATTAACTTTTATGGAGCGTTTTAAGTGTGTATAGAACAAAAACTTAACAACAAGACAGATAGAAAACTGTACTTAAAAATTTTAAACTTTATTCAATGCAGTGGTAACAGATAAGTTTGATTACATCGTCAAAAACTAAAGACTAGAGTCAAGTACGTAATATCCATCTTGATTAGATCAGAGTACATAAAATGAAAGACATAACCCCACCATAAAATAGCCATAAATAAGATAGGCTGAACTTTTACTTCAGCAATCCAAGCAACTTCCAAAGAAAGAGATAAAGCTGTCCAAATCAAGCTCCACTATTGCTAGTCCCACCCTGAGCACCTGGGGGTGGTAATGGAAGAAAAGAGTTGGAAACAAGGGGGTCAGACATAAAGCCTTGCGAGTGCACTAACTTTAACAATATAATCATTAAGTAACTAGGATAAGGCATAAGATGCAAAATAAGGAGATGACTGTGAACAAATGAGTATGACAGGGCAAAC
Source organism: Allium sativum (assembly GCA_030737875.1). Lineage (NCBI taxonomy): Eukaryota > Viridiplantae > Streptophyta > Magnoliopsida > Asparagales > Amaryllidaceae > Allium > Allium sativum. The sequence goes on along the minus strand of CM060923.1, from coordinate 732,328,917 downwards.
AAAGGAAATAAGACGAACAAAGATAACTATAAAGGCGCACCGAAATCACTATAAGATAATTACTATTCTGCACCAACACTAGTAAACCTAAAGGTTGATCCCGCATACAGAACTTAAAATGATAATGATAGTTTCGTGTACCCCTAGCTGCCTTCATATGCGTCGTCTGCCCCTATATCCACTTGGTGTACCCACTACCCCCATTCGATCGGCTCCCTAACTCGTAGATACCCGTGTTGGCCCCACAATGGGGTGTATCACTCCCCAAAGTGGCCACCCGATACTACAAAAATGCACGGCTTATATCTACACGATGAAACAACGTCTTACCTACCATCCCGGGCCCACACACACATATGAACCCGTTGGACTTGCGTTGCCACCGCTGACCTGTTTTGACCTCTTACAATCAAATCTAGTACGCGTGTCCTGTCCTCGACTTGGGTCGAGCCCACAAAGATACCTAATGGGTTACTGGTTTGAAAAGGGCTCCCATGCATGACACAAGCTTTCCACCTATACTTGGTCCCCTCTAAGGTTTTACCACTTAACCGTATTCTTATTCATGTCTTCATACATGTTTCAATCTTGGTTAAGTGCATCTAATCGTATTTCAAATGCCACCCAAGGCACCCACTTAATTTTACATGCCACCCAAGGCACCCACTTAACCCCCTCATGTCCCATCACATGTTTATATGGTTAAGTATTTCTTAATTCCTTAAATCTGTGACCTTGTAAAGACCTCCCACATTAGACGGGCATTTGTGTCAGCTGGATTTGCTGGGCGGGTCCGGGCAGTCTTACACCACAAACGAGCCTAACCTCGTGTCTTTGCAACTGTTACGCATTTAATTCATGCCTTTGACCTCTCACATTAGACTGGCATTTGTGGCTGCTGGATTTGCCGGACGGGTCCGGGTAGTCTTACACCACAAAAAAGTCTAACCTCGTGTCTTAGGCGGTTTATTATTACACATCTTCATTTAACCCCAAATTGGATTAATATCCCTATTCAAATTTGTCAATACATTCCAAATATACTTATGTCCATAATTGTCTCAATTATGTCCATAAATGCCAATTTCTCTAATTAATATCTTAAATTAAAATAAATTAATTATATGCCTTTTTCAGGCCATTTATTCCAATTCTCAATAGGTGAATACTCAATATTATCCCATCGTCCCCACGTTGTTCGTTCGTTTATCATGACATATGTATATATTTATTTTTATCTATCTTCCCAATTAACCATTTTCACACTAAACCACTTTTTAAACTGCTTTCACACTAAGCAATTTTTTTAGCCATTCCCCTAAAAGAAAAATATGGCGCTAGCGGGGATCGAACTCTGTACCCCTTGTATGCTATTCACATGTTCCAACCAAATGAGCTACTAAGTATTTTTCTTGCAATCATTAGAACAATGCAAAATATTATTCTTTTCTCATGTTTGCTACAATATTTAATTTAAAGATATCTTCTTCATACGGAGTCCAATTTTCGCAAACTCGTACTCTATCTCAAGCAGAATTCTGAGAAAAACGAAATGGAGCAACCCGTTTTACCTAATTCTTTTTTTTTCAAATTAATTATTCTTTATTTTATTATTTTTATGCTCATAGAAAATACGGGGTGTTACAGATTGGGTGCTACAAATACCAACATTTCACAGAAGTTAAAAAATAGAGGTAGTTGTTGGACATTATTGGAAGTAAGGGATATTTATAGAATAAGGGGTAGGAATAAAAGAAGGACTATTTTGAAGAGAATTAAGGTTAGTTTAACCATAGTAGGGCTAGATCGACAAATATAAAGATGATGAACCATATGGATTGGGTGCTGGAAAAACCAACCCTTCAAAGAAGTTTAAAAATAGGGGTAATTGTTGGAAGGGCTATTTAGAGAATTAGGGTTGGATTATAAAGAAAGTTTGTTTTGAAGTATTAAGAGAAGTAGGGTAGTTTAAACATGGTAGGAGTAGATCGACAAATTTGAAAGATGATGAATCATTTATAATGGGTGCTGCAAATACCAACCCTTCACATTAGTTAAAAATTAGGCGTAATTGTTAGAAGTAAGGGATATTTAGAGAATTAGGGGTAGGATTAAAAAGAATCGTTGTTTTGAAGTATTAACAGAAGTCAGGGTAGTTTAAGCATAGTAGGGATAGATCGACATATATGAAAGATTATGAATCGTTTAGATTGGGTGCTAAGAAAACAAACCCTTCACAGTAGTAAAAGGTAGGCGTAAATGTTGGAAGTAAGGGAAAATTAGAGAATTAAGGGTAGGATTAAAAAGAATAGTTGTTTTGAAGTATTAAGAAAAGTAGGGATAGTTTAAGCATAGCTCGGGCAGATCGACACATAGGAAAGATGATGAATCGTTTGGATTGGGTGCTGCAAAAACCAACCCTTCACGGTAGTTAAAAAATAGGGGTAATTGTTGAAAGTAAGGGCTATTTAGAAAATTTGGGGTAGGATTAAAAAGAAGGGTTGTTTTGAAGTATTAAGAGAGTAGAGGTTGTTTAAGCATAGTAGGGGTAGATCGACAAATATGAACGACTATGAATCGTTTGGATTGGGCGCTGCAAAAACCAACCCTTCACAGTATTAAAAAAAAGGTAATTGTTGGATGTAAGGGCTATTTAGAGAATTAGGTGTAGGATTAAAAAGAAGGTTGTTTTGAAGTATTACGAGAAGTAGGGGTAGTTTAAGCATAATAGGGGTAAATCGACAAATATGAAAGATGATGAATAGTTTGGATTGGGTGCTGCACCAACCCTTCATAGTAGTAAAAGATAGGCGTAATTGTTGGATGTAAGGGGTAATTAGAAAATTAGGGGTATGATTAAAAAGAATAGTTGTTTTTAAGTATTAAGAGAAGTATGGGTACTTTAAGCATAGTAGGTACAGATCGACAAATATGAAAGATGATGAATCATTTGGATTAGTTGCTGCAAAAACCAACCCTTCACGGTAGCTAAAAAATAGGGGTAACTATTGGAAGTATGGGCTATTTGGACAATTAGGGGTAGGATTAAAAAGAATAGCTATTTTGAAGTACTATGATAAGTAGGGATAGTTTAAGCATAGTAGGGGTAGATCGACAAATATGGAAGACGGTGAATCATTTGGATTGGGTGCTGCCAAAACCAACCTTTCACAGTAGCTAAAAAATAGGGGTAACTGTTGGAAGTACGGGCTATTTAGAGAATTAGAGGTAGGATTAAAAAGAATAGCTGTTTTGAAGTATTAAGAGAAGTAGGCGTAGTTTAAGCATAGTAGTGGTAGATCGACAAATATGAAAGATGATGAATCGTTTCGATTGGGTGTTGCAAAAACCATCCCTTCACAGAAGTTAAAAAATAGGGGTAATTATTGAAATTTAGGGCTATTTATAGAATTTTTTATAGGATTAAAAAGAAGGGTCGTTTTGAAGTATTAAGAGAAGTAGTGGTAGTTTTAGCATAGTAGGGGTAGATCGATAAATATTAAAGATTATGAATCGTTTTGATTGGGTGCTGCAAAAACCAACCCTTCACAGGAGTAAAAAGATTGGATTAATTATTGGAATTAAGGGCTATTTAGAGAATTAGGGGTAGGATTAAGAAGGACTGTTTTGAAGTATTAAGAGAAGTAGGGGTAATTTAAGCATAGTAAGGGTAGATCGACAAATATAAAGATGATGAGTCCTATGGATTGGGTGCTGCAAAAACCAACCCTTCATAGTAGTTAAAAAATAAGGGTAATTGTTGGAAGTAAGGGCTATTTAGAGAAATAGGGGCAGGATTAAAAAGAATAGTTGTTTTGAAATATAAGGAGAAGTAGGGGTAGTTTAAGCATAGTAGGGGAATATCGACAAACATGAAAGATGATGAATCGTTTGGATTGGATGCTGCAAAAACCAACCCTTCACAATTGTTAAAAAATAAGGGTAATTGTTGGAAGTAAGGTCTATCTAGAGAATTTGGGGTAGTATTAAAAAGAATAATTGTTTTGAAGTATTACGAGAAGTAGGGGTAGTTTAAGCAAAGTAGGGGTAGATCAACAAATATGAAAGATGATGAATCATTTGGATTGGGTGCTACAAAAACCAACCCTTCACAATAGTTAAAAAATAGAGGTAATTGTTGGATGTAAGGGCTATTTAGAGAATTAGGGGTAGGATTAAAAAGAAGGCAGTTTTGAAGTAGTACGAGAAGTAGGGGTAGTTTAATCATAGTAGGGGTAGATCGACAAATGTGAAAGATGATGAATCATTTGGTTTGGGTGCTGCAAAAATCAACCTTTCACAGAAGCTAAAAAATAGGGGTAATTGTTTGATGTGAGGGATATTTAGAGAATTAGGGGTAGGATTAAAAAGAATAGCTGTTTTGAAGTATTAAGAGAAGTAGGGGTTGTTTAAGTATAGTAGGGGTAGATCGACAAATATGAAAGATGATGAATCGTTTGGATTGGATGCTGCAAAAACCAACCCTTCATAGTAGTTAAAAAATAGGGGTAATTGTTGGAAGTAAGGGCTATTTAGACAATTAGGGGTCGGAATAAAAAGAAGGGTTGTTTTGAAGTACTAAGAGAAGTAGGGATAGTTTAAGAATAGTAGGGGTAGATCGACAAATATGAAAGATGATGAATCATTTGATTGGGTGCTGCAAAAATCAAACTTTCACAGTAGTTAAAAAATAGGGGTAATTGTTGAAAGTAAGGGCTATTTAGAAAATTTGGGGTAGGATTAAAAAGAAGGGTTGTTTTGAAGTATTAAGAGAGTAGAGGTTGTTTAAGCATAGTAGGGGTAGATCGACAAATATGAACGACTATGAATCGTTTGGATTGGGCGCTGCAAAAACCAACCCTTCACAGTATTAAAAAAAAGGTAATTGTTGGATGTAAGGGCTATTTAGAGAATTAGGTGTAGGATTAAAAAGAAGGTTGTTTTGAAGTATTACGAGAAGTAGGGGTAGTTTAAGCATAATAGGGGTAAATCGACAAATATGAAAGATGATGAATAGTTTGGATTGGGTGCTGCACCAACCCTTCATAGTAGTAAAAGATAGGCGTAATTGTTGGATGTAAGGGGTAATTAGAAAATTAGGGGTATGATTAAAAAGAATAGTTGTTTTTAAGTATTAAGAGAAGTATGGGTACTTTAAGCATAGTAGGTACAGATCGACAAATATGAAAGATGATGAATCATTTGGATTAGTTGCTGCAAAAACCAACCCTTCACGGTAGCTAAAAAATAGGGGTAACTATTGGAAGTATGGGCTATTTGGACAATTAGGGGTAGGATTAAAAAGAATAGCTATTTTGAAGTACTATGATAAGTAGGGATAGTTTAAGCATAGTAGGGGTAGATCGACAAATATGGAAGACGGTGAATCATTTGGATTGGGTGCTGCCAAAACCAACCTTTCACAGTAGCTAAAAAATAGGGGTAACTGTTGGAAGTACGGGCTATTTAGAGAATTAGAGGTAGGATTAAAAAGAATAGCTGTTTTGAAGTATTAAGAGAAGTAGGCGTAGTTTAAGCATAGTAGTGGTAGATCGACAAATATGAAAGATGATGAATCGTTTCGATTGGGTGTTGCAAAAACCATCCCTTCACAGAAGTTAAAAAATAGGGGTAATTATTGAAATTTAGGGCTATTTATAGAATTTTTTATAGGATTAAAAAGAAGGGTCGTTTTGAAGTATTAAGAGAAGTAGTGGTAGTTTTAGCATAGTAGGGGTAGATCGATAAATATTAAAGATTATGAATCGTTTTGATTGGGTGCTGCAAAAACCAACCCTTCACAGGAGTAAAAAGATTGGATTAATTATTGGAATTAAGGGCTATTTAGAGAATTAGGGGTAGGATTAAGAAGGACTGTTTTGAAGTATTAAGAGAAGTAGGGGTAATTTAAGCATAGTAAGGGTAGATCGACAAATATAAAGATGATGAGTCCTATGGATTGGGTGCTGCAAAAACCAACCCTTCATAGTAGTTAAAAAATAAGGGTAATTGTTGGAAGTAAGGGCTATTTAGAGAAATAGGGGCAGGATTAAAAAGAATAGTTGTTTTGAAATATAAGGAGAAGTAGGGGTAGTTTAAGCATAGTAGGGGAATATCGACAAACATGAAAGATGATGAATCGTTTGGATTGGATGCTGCAAAAACCAACCCTTCACAATTGTTAAAAAATAAGGGTAATTGTTGGAAGTAAGGTCTATCTAGAGAATTTGGGGTAGTATTAAAAAGAATAATTGTTTTGAAGTATTACGAGAAGTAGGGGTAGTTTAAGCAAAGTAGGGGTAGATCAACAAATATGAAAGATGATGAATCATTTGGATTGGGTGCTACAAAAACCAACCCTTCACAATAGTTAAAAAATAGAGGTAATTGTTGGATGTAAGGGCTATTTAGAGAATTAGGGGTAGGATTAAAAAGAAGGCAGTTTTGAAGTAGTACGAGAAGTAGGGGTAGTTTAATCATAGTAGGGGTAGATCGACAAATGTGAAAGATGATGAATCATTTGGTTTGGGTGCTGCAAAAATCAACCTTTCACAGAAGCTAAAAAATAGGGGTAATTGTTTGATGTGAGGGATATTTAGAGAATTAGGGGTAGGATTAAAAAGAATAGCTGTTTTGAAGTATTAAGAGAAGTAGGGGTTGTTTAAGTATAGTAGGGGTAGATCGACAAATATGAAAGATGATGAATCGTTTGGATTGGATGCTGCAAAAACCAACCCTTCATAGTAGTTAAAAAATAGGGGTAATTGTTGGAAGTAAGGGCTATTTAGACAATTAGGGGTCGGAATAAAAAGAAGGGTTGTTTTGAAGTACTAAGAGAAGTAGGGATAGTTTAAGAATAGTAGGGGTAGATCGACAAATATGAAAGATGATGAATCATTTGATTGGGTGCTGCAAAAATCAAACTTTCACAGTAGTTAAAAAATAGGGGTAATTGTTGGAAGTAAGGGCTATTTAGAGATTTAAGGGTATGATTAAAAAGAATAGTTGTTTTGAAGTATAAAGAGAAGTAGGGGTAGTTTAAGCATAATAGGGGTAGATCGACAAATACGAAAGACGATGAATCGTTTGGATTCGATGCTGCAAAAACCAACCATTCACAGTAGTTAAAAAATAGGGGTAATTGTTGGAGGTAAGGGCTATTTAGAGAATTAGGGGTACGATTAAAAAGAAGGGCTATTTTGATGTACCTTTCTAGTAGTTAAAAAGTAGGGGTAATTGTTGGAAGTAAGGGCTATTTAGAGAATTAGGTGTAGGATTAAAAAGAATAGTAATTTTGTAGTATTAAGAGAAATAGGGGCAGTTTAAGCATAGTAGGGGTTGATCGACAAATATGAAAGATGATGAGTCGTTTGGATTGGGTGCTGCAAAGACCAACCCTTCACAGTAGTTAAAAATAGAGATAATTGTTGGATGTAAGAGCCATTTAGTGAATTAGGGGTTGGATTAAAAAGCAGTCTGTTTTGAAGTGTTAAGAGAAGTAAGGGTAGTTTAAGCATAATAGGGGAAGATCGACTAATATGAAAGATGATGAATCGTTTGGATTGGGTGCAGCAAAAGCCAACCCTTCACAGTAGTTAAAATAGGGATAATTGTTGGAAGTAAGGGCTATTTAGAGAATTAGGGGTAGGATTAGAAAGAAGGATTGTTTTGAAGTACTTAGAGAAGTAGGGATAGTTTAAGCATAATTGGGGTACACTGTCAAATATGAATGATGACGAATCATTTGGCTTGGGTGCTGCAAAAACCAACCATTCACAGAAGTTAAAAAATAAGGTTAATTGTTTTACATTGTTGGAAGTGAGAATTAGGGTTATTAATAGCTGTTTTAAAAGTATTAAGAGAAGTAGGGGTAGTTTAAGCATAGTAGGTCTAGATCGACAAATATAAAGATGATGAATCTTATGGATTAGGTGCTGCAAAAACCAACCCTTCAAAGAAGTTTAAAAATAGGGGTGATTGTTGGAAGGGCTATTTAGAGAATTAAGGGTTGGAAAAAAAGAAGGGTTGTTTTGAAGTATTAAGAGAAGTAAGGGGTAGTTTAAGCATAGTAGGAGTAGATCAACAAATTTGAAAGATGATGAACCATTTAGATTGGGTGCTCAAAAACCAAACCTTCACATAGTTAAAAAATAAGAGTAATTGTTGGAAGTACGCGCTATTTAGAGAATTAGGGGTAGGATTAAAAAGAATAGTTGTTTTGAAGTATTAAGAGAAGTAGGGGTAGTTTAAGCATTGTTGGGGTAGATCGACAAATATGAAAGATGATGAATCATTTGGATTGGATGGTGCAAAAACTGACCCTTCACAGTAGTTAAAAAATAGTGGTAATTGTTTGATGTAAGGGATATTGAGAGAATTTGGGTAGGAATAAGAAGAAGGGTTGTTTTGAAGTATAAAGAGAGTAGGGGTAGTTTAAGCATAGTGGGGGTAGATCGACAAATATAAAAGACTATGAATCGTTTGGACAAGGTGCTACAAAAACCAACCCTTCACAGTAGTAAAAGAAAGGCGTAAATGTTGGATGTAATGGCGGATTAGAGAATTATGGATAGGATTAAAAAGAATGGTTGTTTTGAAGTATTAGGAGAAGTAGGGATAGTTTAAGCATAGCCCGTGTAGATCAACAAATAGGAAAGATGATGAATCGTTTGGATTGGGTGCGGCAAAAACCAACCCTTCACAGTAGTAAAAGATAGGCGTAATTGTCGGAAATAAGGGCTTTTTAGAGAATTAGTGTTAGGATTAAAAAGAATAGCTGTTTTGAGGTATTAAGAGAAGTAGGGGTAGTTTAAGCATAGTAGGGTTAGATCGACAAATATGAAAGATGATGAATCTTTTGGATTGGGTGCTGTCAAAACCAACGCTTCAAAGTAGTAAAAAGATAGGCGTAATTGTTGGTAGTAAGGGCTATATAGAGAATTAGGGGTAGGATTGAAAAGAAGGGTTGTTTTGAAGTATTAAGAGAAGTAGGGGTAGTTTAAGCGTAGTAGAGGTAGATCGACAAAAATGAAAGATTATGAGTCGTTTGGATTGGGTCCTACAAAAACGAACCCTTCACAGAAATAAAAGATAGGCGTAATTGTTGGAAGTAAGTGCAATTTAGAGAATTAGGGTTAGGATTAAAAAGAATAGTTTCTTTGAAGTAATAAGAGAAGCAGGGGTACTTTAAGTATAGCAGGGGTAGTTCAACAAATATGAAAGATGATGAATCATTTGGATTAGGTGCTGCAAAAACCAACCTTTCGCAGTAGCTAAAAAATAGGGGTATCTATTGGAAGTAAGGGCTATTTAGAGAATTAGTGGTAGGATTAAAAAGAATGACTATTTTGAAGTATTAAGAGAAGTAGGGATAGTTTAAGCATAGTACGGGTAGATCGACAAATACGAAAGATGATGAATCGTTTAGATTGGGTGCTGCAAAAACCAACCCTTTGCAGTAGTTAAAAAATAGGGGTAATTGTTGGAAGTAAACGCTATTTATATAATTTGGGGTAGGACTAAAAAGAAGGCTCGTTTTGAAGTATTAAGAGAAGTAGGGGTAGTTTAAGCATAGTAGGGGTAGATCGACAAATATCAAAGATGATGAATCATTTGGATTGGATGCTGCAAAAACCAACCCTTCACAGTAGTTAAAAAATAGGGGTAACTGTTGGAAGTAAGGGCTATCAAGAGAATTTGGGGTAGGATTAAAAAGAAGGCAGTTTTGAAGTACTAAGAGAACAAGGGGTTGTTTAAGCATAATAGGTGTAGATCGACAACTCTGAAAAATGATGAATCGTTTTGATTAGGTGCAAAAAAACCCAACCCTTCACAGTAGTTAAAAAATAGGGATAATTTTTGGAAATAAGGTCTATTTAGAGAATTAGGGGCATGATTAAAAAGAATAGCTTTTTTGAAGTACTAAGAGAAGTAGGGGTAGTTTAAGCATAGTAGGGGCAAATCGAAAAATATGAAAGATGATGAATCATTTGGATTGGGTGCTACAAAAACCAACCATTTACAGTTGTAAAAGATAGGCGTAATTGTTGCAAGTAAGGACTATTTAGAGAATTAGGGGTAGGATTAAAAAGAATAGCTGTTTTGAAGTATTAAGAGAAGTAGGGATAGTTTGAGCATAGTCCGGGTAGATCGACAAATATGAAAGACGATGAATCTTTTGGGTTGGGTGCTGCAAATACCAACCCTTCATATTAGTTAAAAAATAGGGGTAATTGATGGAAGAAAGTGCTATTTATATAATTTGGTGTAGGATTAAAAAGAAGGATCGTTTTGAAGTATTAAGAGAAGTGGGGGTAGTTTAAGCATAGTATGGTTAGATCGAAAAATATGAAAGATTATGAATTGTTTTGATTGGGTGCTGCAAAAACCTACCCTTCATAGTGGTAAAAAGATTGGCTTGATTATTAAAAGTAAGGGCTATTTAGAGAATTTGGGGTAGGATTAAAAAGAAGGACAATTTTGAAGTATTAAGAGAAGTAGGGGTAGTTTAAGCATAATAGGGGTAGATCGACAAATATAAAGATGATGAATCATATTGATTGGGTGCTGCAAAAACAACCCCTTCAAAGAAGTTTAAAAATAGGGGTAATTGTTGGAAGGCCTATTTAGAGAATTAGGGGTTGGATTAAAAATAAGGGTTGGTTTGAAGTATTAAGAGAAGTAGGGGTAGTTTAAGCATAATAGGAGTAGATCGACAAATTTGAAAGATGATGAATCTTTTAGATCGGGTGGTGCAAAAACCAACCCTTCACAGTAGTTAAAAAATAGTGGTAATTGTTGGATATAAGGGCTATTTAGTGAATTAGGAGTAGGATTAAAAAGAAGGCAGTTTTGAAGTATTAAGAGAAGTAGAGTAGTTTAAGCATAATAGGAGTAGATCGACAAATATGAGAAACGATGAATCGTTTAGACTGAGTGCAGCAAAAACCAACCCTTCACAGTAGTTAAAAAATAGGGATAATTGTTGGAAGTAAGGGCTATTTAGAGAATTAGTGGTAGGATTAAAAAGAAGGCCTATTTTGAAGTAATAAGAGAAGTAGGGATATTTTAAGCATAGTAGGGGTAGATCGACAAATGTGAAAGATGACGTGTAACACACCGTATTTTCTGAGAATATTTAAAAAAAATTGGTTAATTATGAAGAAGTTATTAAGCCTTGAAGTTTGTATGCATATGAGAGAAATATATATAGATATATATAAAAATTAATAAATAAACATGCAAAAAAAAAAGGTTCAAAACAGCGGATTGGGAGGGGGAATAACCGAACCAGCCCATTTTTGAGGTGGACCCTAGCTCCGCTGGGTCGACTAGGGGTTAATCCAGGGTGTTTGGCTGTCATCCCGTGGGCCGATTCGCTCAAATGCAGATTTTGCATTTGAATGGTTCTCATGATTCAGGGTTAATCTAATGGTCCTAAATAACTTCCTACACCTATTATACATCCCTAACCTAAACCAAAATCTCATATACAATTCTCTAGCCTCCTTTGCTCTCTTCCTCTCTAAAATTAAATAAATCAATAGCGTCTCTACTTTGCTGAAACCTAAGCTAGGACTTGTGCTTCTTCTTCCTCCAATTCCGATTAGGATTAAAAGAGAACAGCTACAACACCTTTTTCTTTTAGAATCCAACCAAGGCAAGTGCAGTTATTTTCCGATATAAACTTTAATTATAATTGTGACATGATTGTAAATCTGAATTTGAGACTGCGTATGTTCTGTTCTGATCTATTTTATTCAATATCTCTTTCTTCTTTCTGTTCTATAGCCAGGCTACCCCGAGCCTGCGCCAAATCTCATAAGAGATTAACGCACAAACGTTAAACTTTGGGACAAATAATGAATGATGGCATAATTGGACACGACTAATCTGTGACTAAAAGGACATAGCTTGTAAACTAGATTTAGATCTGTGCATATTCTGTGAATTGGAAGAAGAGGAACAATTGTATATTAACATGTGACTTGAGACATTAGACATAACGCATATTTTTGAATTAAAGATCTGTTATAATTTAAAGTTCTAGATTGTTGGGCATATTGTTAATATAGAGATTCATGATTTGGGATAAAAAGGGAATATGACTTAGGTGTGAAGATTTATGTTAAGATTTGATAACTATTAAATGTGAATAACACCTAAGTGGGAGATTTTTGAATATATGGCATGCATTGAAATCGATGGCTATATTTGGTATAATTTATATGTGAATCTTTTGTACTAGGCAAGTTTAACTAAATTTGAGACTTGTGTTATATGGTAAATTATGACCATAATCTGTGCTATGTAAATTCAATGCAAACGTGGGGTATACGATCATAATGTGAATCATGACAACTATTTAGGCATGCAAACTTAGGCCAAATTTATAATTAGGCAAGATATGTTTATGAAACTTTAAGGAATGATTAAATCTGTTATATGGCCTAATCTGCTAGTTCTATTATATTGCCTAATTTGCTAGTTCTGTTATATTGCCTAATCTGCTAGTTCTGCTATAATCTGCTATATCTGTTCATATACCAAATCTGTCATCTGCTAAGTCTGCTGAAGATGCCTAAACTGTTATATGCTAAATCTGCTAAACTGCTTAATCTGCTGAATCCGTTAAGTCGCCTAATCTGCTAAATCTGTTATCTGCCATATCTGTTGAGTTGATATATTTAGTCTGTTATTGACATAATATGAATTGGCTATAATTATGAAAATTGACATGTATATTAGGTGTGGGCATAAATGGTAAATTAATAATTAATTGGCCGCAAAGATAAACATGGCTGACTCGAGGTTAGAATGAGTTTGCGGCGTAATCCTGCCCGGAACCGTCCGGCACATCCATTGGCCGCAAACAATAGGTTCTAATGTGAGAAGTTAGTCATAACGTGCTTGAAACCCGACGTTAGACTCAGTTTGCGGAAGAAATCTGCCCGGAACCAACCGGCCTAACCAGTAGCCGCAAACTGTTAGTCTAATGTGAGAGGTCTGGGCATTAATATTTAATAAATGAAAATCTGAGATAAATATAATGTCTAAAAGGTGTTGGGCGGATAGGGTTAAACCCACTAGACTGATGAGTTTAATAAATCTGTTCCGTGAATCGATAGGCCCAATTACAAAGTTAGACAAATTTGAAAATCTGTTAAATCCGTATATCTGATCCGTTAGTCTAAAACTTGTCTGACTTGTGAACTAGTTGATCTGAATTCTGTAGGTCTGAACTTGTTAATCTGAAATCTGTTAGTCTGGGGACACAAGGATAGGAGGGGAATTACTTGTGTCATCTGTTGTTTGGGACCCATATTAGTCAGTAACCCTTTCTGGTATCAAAACATTGACCCAACAGTAGGTAGGGTCCGGGCACGCTTACTGAACTAATTATAAGCGGTTCATTCTGATAATGGCGAGGGGTGTTGATGGTGCATTCCAACCGGGTCATGTGCGTGCATGGATCCCGGTCTGCCTCTGAGGATGTAAGATGCCGTGACGTCTGTAAATAGGTCTGTGTCATTTAAAGGTTGCCACTTTAGGGAATGATAAACCCTTCGGTGGGGCTGGCACAGGGTATTTATGTATTAGGGAGCCCATCGCTTGGGGTAGGGTTTTAGGGTACACTTAGTTCTGTCTGTTTCTGTTGGTACTGTCTGTTTCTGTTGGGTGGCAACACCTGTCTGTTTCTGCGTGGTACCGTCTGTTCGGGTGGTAAAGGCCCAATTACTAGTGTACACCTTATGCTACATTCTGCTTCTGTCTGTTTCTAATCGGGTGGTAAAGGCCCATTACTAGCGTGGAAATTATTCTGTACCTGTTTCTGTTTTGGTTTAGACATTAGGATGACACATAATTCTGTTATACTAGTATTAGTGCTGAGAAGTGTAAAGAAATTTCTTATATCATTCTGTTCTTTTGTCATATCTGCTACATCTGTTACAGTTATCTCTCATCCAGTTTTATTTTCATGTCATGTTATTATTATCTGTTCATAACTGAAAATCACTGGACTTGCCAGACTTTTGTCTGACCCTTGTTGTTTCTCCTCCTTTCTTCCGTTTCTCCCCCCCAGGTTTTGTAGAAGGGAATACTCTAGCTTGATCCAGATTTCTTTCGCTTGCAGTGCTTAAAGTATGGCTTGTCTTCTTCTGTGGGGATTATGATTTTAAACTATGCATTCTGAAGGCTTTTGTACAAGACTGATATTTTGTGCTTGAATTCTGATATTGTGATTTGAAAGGATGTAACCAAGCTTCTGTTGAAATAAAGTTATAAAATTTTCAAGTACTGTTTTATCTGTCTTGTAAGTTTCTGTTCTGTTGACTAAAATGCTCCACCAAAGTTAAGGCATTCCCTTGTGAGTGACCTTAACGGAGGTGGGGTGTTACATGATGAATCATTTGGTTTGGGTGCTGCCAAAACCATCCTTTCATAGAAGCTAAAAAATAGGTGTAATTGTTTGATGTGAGGGCTATTTAGAGAATTAGGGGTAGGATTAAAAAGAATAGTCGTTTTGAAGTATTAAGAGAAGTAGGGGTTGTTTAAGCATAGTAGGGGTAGATCGACAAACATGAAAGATGATTAATCGTTTAGATTGGATGCTGCAAAAACCGACCCTTCACAGTAGTTAAAAAATAGAGGTAATTGTTGGAATTAAGGGCTATTTAGAGAATTACGGGTAGGATTAAAAAGAAGGGCTGTTTTGAAGTATTAAGAGATATAGGGGTAGTTTAAGCATAATACGGGTAGATCAGCAAATATAAAAAAGGATGAATCATTTGGATTGAGTACAACAAAAACCAACCCTTCATAGTAGTTAAAAAATAGGGATAATTTTTGGAAGTAAGGGATATTTAGAGAATTAGGGGTAGGATTAAAAAGAAGGGTGGTTTTGTAGTACTAAGAGAAGTAGGGATAGTTTAAGCATAGTAGGGGTAGATCGACAAATATGAAAGATGATGAATCATTTGGATTGGGTGCGGAATAAACCAAACTTTTACAGAAGTTAAAAAATAGGGTTAATTGTTGGACATTGTTGGATGTAAGGGCTATTTAGAGAAACAGGGGTAGGATTAAAAAAAGGACTATTTTGAAGTATTAAGAGAAGTTGGGGTTGTTTAAGCATAGTAGGTCTAGATCGACAAATATAAAGATGATGAATCATATGGATTGGGTGCTGCAAAAACCAACCCTTCAAAGAAGTTTAAAAATAAGGGTGATTGTTGGAAGGGCTATTTAGAGAATTAGGGGTTAGATTAAAAAGAAGGGTTGTTTTGAAGTATTAAGAGAAGTAAGGGGTAGTTTAAGCATAGTAGGAGTAGATCGACAAATTTGGAAGATGATGAACCATTAAATTGGGTGTTGCAAAAACGAACCCTTCACATAGTTAAAAAATAGGGGTAATTGTTGGAAGTACGAGCTATTTAGAGAATTAGGGGTAGTATTAAAAAGAATAGCTGTTTTGAAGTATTAAGAGAAGTAGGGGTAGTTTGAGCATTGTAGGGGTAGATCGACAAATATGAAAGATGATGAATCGTTTGGATTGGATGTTGCCAAAACCAACCCTTCACAGTAGTTTAAAAATAGGGGTAATTGTTTGAAGTAAGGGCAATTTAAAGAATTTGGGTAGGATTAAAAAGAAGGGTTGTTTTGAAGTATAAAGAGAGTAGGAGTAGTTTAAGCATAGTAGGGGTAGATCGACAAATATAAAAGACTATGAATCGTTTGGACTGGATGCTACAAAAACCAACCCTTCATGGTAGTAAAAGATAGGCGTAAATGTTGGAAGTAAGGGCAGATTAGAGAATTATGGGTAGGATTAAAAAGAATGGTTGTTTTGAAGTATTAAGAGAAGTAGTGATAGTTTAAGCATAGCCCGGGTAGATCGACAAATACGAAAGATGATGAATCATTTGGATTGGGTGCTGCAAAAACCAACCCTTTACAGTAGTTAAAAAATAGGGGTAATTGTTGGATGTAAGGGCTATTTAGAGAATTAGGGGTAACTTTAAAAAGAATGTTGTTTTGAAGTATTAAGGGAAGTGGGGGTAGTTTAAGCACAATAGGGGTATATCGGCAAATGTGAAAGATGATGAATCATTTAGATTGGGTACTACAAAAACCAACCCTTCAAAATAGTAAAAAAAAATAAGGGTAATTGTTGGAAGTAAGAGCTATTTAGAGAAATTGGGGTAGGATTATAAAGGAGGGTCATTTTGAAGTATTACGAGAAGTAGGGGCAGTTTAAGCATAGTAGGGGTAGATCGACAAAAATGAATGATTATGAGTTGTTTGGATTGGGTGCTACTAAAATGAACCCTTCACAGAAGTAAATGATAGGCGTAATTGTTGGAAATAATGGATATTTAGAGAATTAGGGGTAGTATTAAAAAGATTAGTTGTTTTGAAGTATTAAGAGAAAAAGGGTAGTTTTAGCATAGTAGGAGTAGATCGACAAACTTGAAAGATGATGAATCATTTATATTAGGTGCTGCAAAAACCAACCCTTCACAGTTGTTAAAAATTAAGGGTAATTGTTGGAAGTAAGGTCTATTTCGACAATTAGGGGTAGGATTAAAAAGAATAGCTGTTTTGAAGTATTAAGAGAAGTAAAGATAGTTTAAGCATAGTACGGGTAGATCGACAAATACGAAAGATGATGAATCATTTAGATTGGGTGCTGCAAAAACCAACCCTTCGCAATAGTTAAAAAATAGGGGTAATTGTTAGAAGTAAGGGCTATTTATAGAATTTGGGGTAGGATTAAAAAGAAGGATCGTTTTGAAGTATTAAGAGAAGTATGGGTTGTTTAAACATAGTACGGGTAGATCGACAAATATCAAAGATGATGAATCGGTAGGATTGGATGCTGCAAAAACCAACCCTTAACAGTAGTTGAAAAATAGGGGTAACTGTTGGAAGTAAGGGCTATCAAGAGAATTTGGGGTAGGATTAAAAAGAAGGCTGTTTTGAAGTACTAAGAGAATAGGGGGTAGTTTAAGCATAATAGTTGTAGATCGACAAATATGAAAAATGATGAATTGTTTGCAACAAAAACCAACCCTTCACAGTAGTTAAAAAATAGGGATAATTTTTGGAAGTAAGGGATATTTAGAGAATTAGGGGTAGGATTATAAAAGAAGGGCGGTTTTAAAGTACTAAGAGAAGTAGGGATAATTTAAGCATTGTAGCGGTAGATCGACAAATATGAAAGATGGTGAATCATTTGGAATAGTTGCTGCAAAAACCAACCCATTACAGTAGTAAAAGATAGGTTTAATTGTTGGATGTAAGGGATATTCAGAGAATTAGGGGTAAGATTAAAAAGAATAGTTATTCTGAAGTATTTAGAGAAGTAGGGGTACTTTAAGCATAGTAGGGGTAGATCGACAAATATGAAAGATGATGAATCATTAAGATTGGATGGTTTAAAAACCAACCCTTCACAGTAGTGAAAAAATAGGGGTAAGTGTTGGAAGTAAGGGTTATCAAGAGAATTTGGGGTAGGATTAAAAAGAAGGTAGTTTTGAAGTATTAAGAGAAGTATGGGTTGCTTAAGCATAATAGGGGTAGATCGACAAATACAAAAAAATGATGAATCGTTTGGATTGGGTGCAACAAAAACCAACCCTTTAAGTAGTTAAAAAATAGGGATAATTTTTGGAAGTAAGGGCTATTTATAGAATTAGGGGTAGGATTAAAAAGAATAGCTGTTTTGATGTATTAAGAGAAGTAGGGATAGTTTAAGCATAGTACGGGTAGATCGACAAAGACAAAAGACGATGAATCTTTTGGATTGAGTGCTCCAAAAACCAACCCTTCAGAGTAGTTAAAAAATAGGGGTAATTGTTGCAAGTAAGTTCTATTTATATAATTTGGGGTAGGATTAAAAAGAAGGATCGTTTTGAAGTATTAAGCGAAGTAGGGGTAGTTTAAGCATAGTATGGGTAGATCGACAAATATGAAAGATTATTAATCGTTTTGATATGGTGCTGCAAAAACCAACCCTTCACAGTAGTAAAAAAATTGGCTTGATTGTTGGAAGTAAGGGCTATTTAGAGAATTAGGGGTAGGATTAAAAAGAAGGACTATTTTGAAGTATTAAGAGAAGTAGGGGTAGTTTAAGCATAGTAGGGGTAGATCGACAAATATAAAGATGATGAATCATATGGATCGGGTGCTACAAAAACCAACCGTTCATAGAAGTTTAAAAATAGGAGTAATTGTTGGAAGGGTTGTTTATAGAATTAGGGGTTGATTAAAAATAAGGGTTGTTTTGAAGTATTAAGAGAAGTAGGGGTAGTTTAAGCATAGTTGGGGTAGATCGACAAATATGAAAGATGATGAATCATTTAATTAGGTGCTGCAAAAACCAACCCTTCGCAGTAGCCAAAAAACAGGGGTAACTATTGGAAGTAAGAGCTATTTAGAGAATTAGGGGTAGGATTAAAAAGAATAGTTGTTCTGAAGTATTAAGAGAAGTAGGGATAGTTTAAGCATTGTACGGGTAGATCGACAAATACAAAAGATGATGAATCGTTTGGACTGGGTGCTGCATAAACCAACCCTTCACAGTAGTTGAAAAACATCGGTAATTGTTGGAAGTAAGTGCTTCTTATAAAAATTGGTGTTGGATTAAAAAGAAGGTTCGTTTTGAAGTATTAAGAGAAGTTGGGGTAGTTTAAGCATAGTAAGGGTAGATCGACAAATATGAAAGATTTTGAATCGTTTTGATTGGATGCTGCAAACACCAACCCTTCACAGTAGTAAAAAGATTGGCTTAATTGTTGGAGGTAAGGGATATTTAGAGAATTAGGGGTATGATTAAAAAGAAGGACTGTTTTGAAGTATTAAGAGATGTAGGGGTTGTTTAAGCATAGTAGGGGTAGATCGACAAATATAAAGATGATGAATCATATGGATTGGGTGCTGCAAAAAACAACCCTTCAAAGAAGTTTAAAATAGGGTTAATTGTTGGAAGGGCTATTTAGAGAATTAGGGGTTGGATTAAAAACAAGGGTTGTTTTGAAGTATTAAGAGAAGTAAGGGTAGTTCAAGCATACTAGGAGTAGGTCGACAAATTTGAAAGATGATGAATCAATTATATTGGGTGCTGCAAAAACCAACCCTTCACAGTAGTTAAAAAATAGGGGTAGGATTAAAAAGAATAGCTGTTTTGAAATATTAAGAGAAGTAGGGATAGTTTAAGCATAGAACGGGTAGATCGACAAATACGAAAGATGATGAATCGTTTAGAATGGGTGCTGCAAAAACCAACCCTTCGCAGTAGTTAAAAAATAGGGGTAATTGTTGGAAGTAAGGGCTATTTATGGAATTTGGGGTAGGATTAAAAATAAGGGTCGTTTTGAAGTATTAAGAGAAGTAGGGTTTGTTTAAACATAGAAGGGGTAGATCGACAAATATCAAAGATGATGAATAATTTGGATTTGATGCTGCAGAATCCAACCCTTCACAGCAGTTAAAAAATAGGGGTAACTGTTGGAAGTAAGGGCTATCAAGAGAATTTTGGGTAGGATTAAAAATAAGGCAGTTTTGAAGTACTAAGAGAATTAGGGGTAGTTTAAGCATAATAGGTGTAGATCGACAAATATGAAAAATGATGAATCGTTTGGATTGGGTGCAGCAAAAACCAACCCTTCACAGTAGTTAAAAAATAGAGATAATTTTTGGAAGTAAGGGCTATTTAGAGAATTAGGGGTAGGATTATAAAAGAAGGGCGGTTTTGAAGTACTAAGAGAAGTAGGGATAGTTTAAGCATTGTAGGGGTAGATCGACAAATATGAAAAATGATGAATCGTTTGGATTTGGTGATGTAAAAACCAACCCTTTACAGTAGTAAAAGAGAGGTTTTATTGTTGGATGTAAGGGATATTCAGAGAATTAGGGGTAGGATTAAAAAGAATAGTTGTTCTGAAGTATTTAGGGAAGTAGGGGTACTTTAAGCATAGTAGGGGTAGATCGTCAAATATGAAAGATGATGAATCATTTAGATTGGATGCTGCAGAAACCAACCCTTCACAGTAGTGAAAAAGTAGGGATAATTGTTGGAAGTAAGGGCTATCAAGAGAATTTAGGGTAGGATTAAAAAGAAGGCAGTTTTGAAGTATTAAGAGAAGTATGGGTAGCTTAAGCATAATAAGGGTAGATCAACAAATATAAAAAATGATGAATCGTTTGGATTGGGTATAACCAAAACCAACCCTTCATAGTAGTTAAAAAGTAGGGATAATTTTTGAAAGTAAGGGCTATTTAGACAATTAGGGGTAGGATTAAAAAGAAGGGCGGTTTTGAAGTACTAATAGAAGTAGGGATAATTTAAGCATGGTAGGGGTAGATCGACAAATGTGAAAGATGATGAATCATTTGGATTAAGTGCTGCAAAAACTAACCCTTTACAGTAGTAAAAGATAGGCGTAATTGTTGGAAGTAAGGGCTATTTAGAGAATTAGGGGTAGGATTAAAAAGAATAGTTGTTTTGATGTATTAAGAGTAGTAGGGATAATTTAAGCATAGTACGGGTAGATCGACAAATACAAAAGACGATGAATCTTTTGGATTGGGTGCTACAAAAGCCAACCGTTCACAGTAGTTAAAAAATAGGGGTAATTGTTGCAAGTTAGTGCTATTTATATAATTTGGGGTAGGATTAAAAAGAAGGATCGTTTTGAAGTATTAAGAGAAGTAAGGGTAGTTTAAGCATAGTAAGGGTAGATCGACAAATATAAAAGATTATGAATCATTTTGATTGGGTGCTGCAAAAACCAACCCTTCACAGCAGTAAAAAAATTGGCTTGATTGCTCGAACTAAGGGCTACTTAGATAATTTAGGGTAGGATTATAAAGGATGACTATTTGAAGTATTAAGAGAAGTAGGGGTAGTTTAAGCATAATAGGGGTAGGTCGACAAATATAAAGATGATGAATCATATGGATTGGGTGCAGCAAAAGCTGTGACACCCCACGTCCATTAATGTCACTCACAGAGGGAATGCATTAACTTTTATGGAGCGTTTTAAGTGTGTATAGAACAGAAACTTAACAACAAGACAGATATAAAACTGTACTTAAAAATTTAAAACTTTATTCAATGTAGTGGTAACATATAAGTTTGATTACATCGTCAAAAACTAAAGACTAGAGTCAAGTACATAATATCCATCTTGATTAGATCAGAGTACATAAAATGAAAGACATAACCCCACCATAAAATAGCCATAAATAAGATAGGCTGAACTTTTACTTCAGCAATCCAAGCAACTTCCAAAGAAAGAGATAAAGCTGTCCAAATCAAGCTCCACTAGTGCTAGTCCAACCCTGAGCACCTGGGAGTGGTAATGGAAGAAAAGAGGTGGAAACAAGGGGGTCATACATAAAGCCTTGCGAGAGCACTAACTTTAACAATATAATCATTAAGTAACTAGGATAAGGCATAAGCTGCAAAATAAGGAGATGACTGTGAACAAATGAGTATCACAGGGCAAACAAAGGAAATAAGACGAACAAAGATAACTATAAAGGCGCACCGAAATCACTATAAGATAATTACTATTCTGCACCACCACTGGTCACCCTAAAGGTTGATCCCGCCTACAGAACTTAAAATGATAATGATAGTTTCGTGTACCCCTAGCTGCCTTCATAGGCGTCGTCTGTCCCTATATCCACTAGGTGTACCCACTACCCCCATACGATCGGCTCCCTAACTCGTAGATACCCGTGTTGGCCCCACAGTGGGGTGTATCACTCCCTAAAGTGGCCACCCGATACTACCAAAAATGCACGGCTTATATCTACACGATGAAACAACGTCTTACCTACCATCCCGGGCCCACACATGCATATGAACCCGTTGGACTTGCGTTGCCACCGCTGACCCGTTTTGACCTCTTACAATCAAATCTAGTACGCGTGTCCTGTCCTCGACTTGGGTCGAGCCCACAAAGATACCTAATGGGTTACTGGTTTGAAAAGGGCTCCCATGCATGACACAAGCTTTCCACCTATGCTTGGTCCCCTCTAAGGTTTTACCGCTTAACCCTATTCTTATTCATGTCTTCATACATGTTTCAATCTTGGTTAAGTGCATCTAATCGTATTTCAAATGCCACCCAAGGCACCCACTTAATTTTACATGCCACCCAAGGCACCCACTTAACCCCCTCATGTCCCATCACATGTTTATATGGTTAAGTATTTCTTAATTCCTTAAATCTGTGACCTTGTAAAGACCTCCCACATTAGACTGGCATTTGTGTCAGCTGGATTTGCTGGGCGGGTCCGGGCAGTCTTACACCACAAACGAGCCTAACCTCGTGTCTTTGCAACTGTTACGCATTTAATTCATGCCTTTGACCTCTCACATTAGACTGGCATTTGTGGCTGCTGGATTTGCCGGACGGGTCCGGGCAGTCTTACACCACAAAAAAGTCTAACCTCGTGTCTTAGGTGGTTTATTATTACACATCTTCATTTAACCCCAAATTAGATTAATATCCCTATTCAAATTTGTCAATACATTCCAAATATACTTATGTCCATAATTGTCTCAATTATGTCCATAAATGCCAATTTCTCTAATTAATATCTTAAATTAAAATAAATTAATTATATGCCTTTTTCAGGCCATTTATTCCAATTCTCAATAGGTGAATATTCAATATTATCCCATCGTCCCCACGTTGTTCGTTCGTTTATCATGACATATGTATATACATACATACATACATACATACATATATATATATATATATATATATATATATATATATATATATATATATTAGACCAGCAATTAGTCTAACACACCTAAAAAGAAGAAACGCCGCAAACTTGCATAACATACAAATTGGACCTAATCTTACAAATAAGGATTACCACATATCTAGCATAAACTTGTTATTGTCATAGGGCTAAAGGTGTGAACTTGCATATATATAATATAGTTTTTCACCTAAAACTTGAATACGCCATAGTCACAAACTTGCATAAAACTATATATGTCATAGATCTAAATCTAAAGGTGTAAACTCGCATAAGCCATTGTCACAAACTTGCATAAAATGGTGTATGTCATAGATCTAAATCTAAAGGTGTAAACTTGAATATATGTGAATCCAATTTCTACCTAAACTTGTATAGAATCGCTTTATTTGATTCACATTGAAACTAGCATATAATGTACACCCAAACTTGCATTTAAAATGTTGTCAAACGTGAATCAAGTTGAAAATAGATGATTTGGCATATGAAAAGGGATCCACAACAAAACTATCATGATAAACAACTAGCATATATTCACAAAATATCACATTTTTCCAATGATTCACAAACATAGCCATATAACCCAATTTATAGCTCAACCTAATTAACTTGTTAATTATCTTATTAAAGAAATTGAACTGACAACTCAAAGAAGGTCTTGAGTTCTGAAATCTGAGTTCTAAAATTGATTTAGCTCTCCTTTGAAGTAGACAAATTCGTTGTTGTTTAGATTTGAGTTGAATAGAATTGAGCTGATTAGCTTCACTTTCCCTCTAATTGGTGGCGGCTACTCTAGGTTTTGGGGTGACAACATGACGGCCATTGATCTAATTTTTAATTAGGTTTTAGGGTTTGAGTCTACATGTGTTTATATAGAATATAGGTTTAATTTAGGCCATCCGATCAACCCAGAATTAACCTCAACCATTCAGACAAGATCAGAACTATCCAGAAACCCTAATAACTCAGCAACCAGTCACAAAATCGTCATCACTCAAATCTGCACGGGGGCGGGTCGACCCCCTGGTCGACTTGTATGGGTAGGTCGACCCACCAGGTCGACCTTTCCCCTAGCGTGAATTTTACCGCCTAGCCCAATCTGAGTTTGAATTTGAATTTTTGAAATCTGTTTGAATTTTAATGAAACTTCCGATGGCCATAACTTCTTCATACGAAGTCTAATTCACGCCAACTCGGACTCTATCTCAACCAGAATTCAGAGAAGAACACAATGGCGCAACCCGTTTCCCTTAACTCTCACATTTAAAATTAAGTATTCTTTAAATTTGTCAACATTAATATTAAAATTACGGGGTATTACATTCTCCCCTCCTTAAAGAATTTCGCCCTCGAAATCTCCAAGTTAAGGAGAATGCATATCGTATCATCCAATCATCCATCCACTCAACCATCAAACATAGGCATCCAATGTCCTTACGAAATTTCTAACGTTGTATGAACATATGCAAGAAGTGTGTGTACATGTTCGTATCTAACGCAAAATCAGGCGGTCTACTGATTCAGTTGACCTCCTTAATGCAAATCATGATAGTGTCATGCGTCCATTATGTGTGCAAAAGAATCCTGTCGATACATATCATTTCTACATGTGTGCACAACCATTCATCAAAATGCAGCATCTGTATGATAACACAACCATTATACATCCATTAATTTAAATATGCACACACATTTATATGCAACATTAAGGTGATTGAGCCGATCAAGGGCCTAAGGTGTGTTTATATGTATACACAAGCAACCACTAGCAACCACTTGCATCCATTTGCATCCACCAGACATAACATGTCTCAAACACATGTTTCAACCATAGTGTTCTACCTAACTAAAGATCGAAGATGCCATCGCAAAGATAATACTAAAAGATAGGACAAATATCAACAAAGAGGTAGAAAAAGGAGAAATTTAAACATACCCTCAAAAAGAAAAGGGTACAACGTACGCATCTTATCTACCATCTCCCAAGTCGTGTCTCTTTGATCATCTCCTCATTGCACTTTGACCAACTTGACCTCTTTGTTGCGAAGATTTTTGACCTCCGATCCGAGAATGCGTGTAGGAGCTCGCCTGATCGTGGCATTGCGCTCTACTTCCACTTCCTCGAGCATGCTCGGCTCTACCACTTCCGCCGTATTGTGTAAACACTTACACAAATGTGAAACATGAAACACGTCATGAACTCCGCTGAGCTTCTCTGGCAAATTTACTCTGTACGCCATCTGTCCAATCCTCTCTAAAATTGGAAAGGATCCTACGAACCTTGGTGCCAACTTCCCTACCGATCCAAAGCTGACTACGTTTCTCAATGGTGACACCTTAATAAAAACCATGTCCCCAACATTGAATTCAAGATCGGTTCGTCTCTTATCAGCATATGACTTCAGTCGGTCCTGTGCCGTCTTCATTCGCCGTCGAATCAGGTCTATCTTCTCCAAAGTCTCCCTAATCATGTCGGGTCCAAGCAAAACTTTATCCGTGGATTCCCACTAACATGTAGGTGATCGGCACAGTCATCCATAAAGAGCCTCAAAAGGTGCCATGCCAATGCTAGCCTAAAAACTATTATTATAGGCGAACTCTACTAGTGGAAGGTGTTCTTCCCTTGTTCCTCTAAAGTTTATAATGCATATCCTCAGAAGGTCTTCTAGAATCCGATTCACCCTCTCGGTCTGGCCGTCCGTCTGAGGATGATTAGCGGTACTTAAGCATAATTGCGTTCCAACCGCCTCTTGTAAGCTCTTCCAAAATTCGCTTGTGAAAATAGGATCTCTATCGCTCACAATACTGGAGGGTATGTCGTGCAAACGAACTATCTCTCGAAGGTAAACAGATGCTAACCATGCGGTGGTCCTTCTACTTTTGATGGGAATAAAATGGGCACTTTTAGTAAGTTGGTCTAATATTACCCAAATCCCCGTATTACCCTTCCTCGATCTTGGTAACCCATCTACAAAATCCGTGGAAATGCTTTCCCATTTCCAAAGCGGAATCTCTAAGCGATGGAGCAAACCTCCGGGCTTCTTTTGCTCCGCCTTGACTTGCTGGCACACTAAGCATCTAGCAACGAACTCGGCCACGTCCTTCATTCCGGCCCAAAATAAAACTCGCTTCATATCCCTATACATCTTATCACCACCGGGATGTATGGTCATCTTAGAGTGGTGTGAGTCTTCAAGAATTGCCTTCTTCAAACTTTCGTCTTTTGGTACGCAAAGTCTTCCATCTCTACGTAGCCAACCTCTTTCATCAATAGCATATCTATCAAGATGTCTTGAGGACTCCCCTCCCATAAGCTTGCCTACTATCTCAACCAACTATGGGTCGTTCCACTATGACTCTCCAACTCGACCCAAAAGTGTAGGTTGCACCTCTAATAATGCCAACAATCCGGGTACATAATTAACAGAGGGTCAGAAGTCAAAGGAAGATATATGTAACACCCCACCTCCGCCAATGTCACTCTTGCAAGCACACTAGCTTTGGAGGGGCGTTAAACAAGGTAAACATACATGCAGATATCACGAGACAGAACATATAAGTAAAAACAGAGTAAATAAAGCAGCGGGTAAAACTAACATTTCAAAACCATATTCAAGTTACATCAAAGTACTTGGTCATTATTTTCCCACAAAACAAAGTCTAGAAACATAAACTGAAAACTGGAAAGAAAATCATAAAGTAACTATCCCCAAGGTAGAATAAATCCATAGCAAGCTCAAGTCCAAACCGTACATGAGATATCAAGAAAAGCAGCTAAAGATCCAAGCTAGGTGCTAGTGTTCCCACCCTGTAAACCTGGGGGGGGGGGGGGGGGGAAACGAAAGAAAATGGGTCAGTCAAAAGACTGGTAAGTCCAACCTACTATTAGTATAAAAACTAATAAAGTTAACTGGACATGTAAAACAGAGATGAATCATAGGATGATAACTGGCATGGTGAAAAGTTAACAAGATAGATCAAGTGTGGCATCGCATATACAAGGTTATGTTTTTCACCAAGTGTACTAGTATTCTAACCCAGGTCAAGTATATACAAGAAGTGATCCCTTGGCCCAATCTTGGCCCAATTTCACGAAATGACCTAAATAGGGTCTAACTACATGGTCTAGTCGATCGGCTCCCTAAAAGCCTAACTCGTCAAGTGTCGGTGTCATACGGCCCAATCACGAAGTGTAGTCCAACTGCGCTAGGTCCACCCTAGGGTGTATCAAGCCCTAGGGTGCCAACCACGGACACAAATCAAGCACGCACATTCTAAACCTACTGGTGCCCGTGTCTGCTTTTTCAACTCCGGACCATGTGCATGACCATAGTCCGCCTGAACCTACACCGGTGCACATACTCAGCCGTTGTTTTGGTCGCTTACATGTCAGCCCAATAATCGTGCCCTACCCTAGTCCCTAGGGTATCATGATACAACCAAGAGGGTTACTGGTGAAAAGGACCGCGTAACTAGGGTTTCTAACGGGTTAAGCGTGGTTAACCATATCCAATCAAGTATCAAGTTGGTTAAGTGTACCCAATGTTCATGACTTAACCCTATCAACCCATCATGTTTAATCGGTTAAGTATTCAAGTGGTCCATGACTTAACACTATCATGTGGCATTAATTAATTTAATGCACCCAACCTCTCACATTAGACCTTGTTGTGGTTACTAGCTAAGCCGGGCGGGTCCAGGTAGCTTTACACCACAACTTAGTCTAACCTCGGGTTTCAAGTGCGACATGACCAACTACTCACATTGGGTCCTATTGCTTGTAGCCACTAGTTAAGCCGGTCGGTTCCGGGTAGATTTATGCTACAAACTCAACCCAACCTCGAGTTGGCCATCCTCATGTTTTCTAGAAGTCATGTCCAAGTTCATGTTCATGTTTCAAGCATAATCACATGTCATATTTCGTGTCATCTTTTCAAGTCATGTTTTTATGTCATTTTAGTTTACCCATGACGTAACCGCATCGCATATAAGTTCGCATAAATGCAAATAGATCTCAAAGAGGGAACTTAGAAGCATGACATAATTAATAAGGTTTGGCCACAAGTTAAACATGGTGGCATATGAGGCAAATGGGTTCATAAACTTGCATATTACATTATAAGCCTCAAAACATGCATGATATCAAACTTTAGCAAAATAGGTGAAACATGGTCATAAATGACATAGGATGATAGCTAGTGATTCGCATATAACCTCATATGCAAGATAACATAAGGGTTATGAGAGTTTCTATGTTTCTTTATGCAACATTTCAAATCAAAGCTCATAGCTTTCTATGCACAAAGTCAAGGTGATAACTTTACAAACATGCATAGAATAAATCTATGCATAACATGATAGAATCAAAGCACAAATCATACTTAGGCCCAAACTCAAACTTGCAACATGTCATATTTAACTTCATAGTTAGAATCTAAGAGTAGAATAGGGCTTACTATGCTATGAAGACTTATAAATAAAATAAGATTGAGACGAAGCCACTAGCAACTCTAAAAAATTCCCAAATGATAAGCTCCAATGAAAAGCCTTGAGAAACAAGAAGAAGATCCTTGCTTTGATGAAGAAAGGTTGAACTTTGGCCTTGAATCAAACTTAGAAACTCTCAAACAAGCTTAGAAACTCTCATATGAATGAAGATGGAGACTATGACAAGAGGGTGGAGGCCATAATTAAACATTTTGGCATAATCTAGTTGTAGGATTGGTTTATGATGGTTTAGGCTAGGTATTAGGGTCCTTTTATAGAAGTTTAGGTTAGTTTAGACCATAGGATTAACCCTAATTCAGATCTGAGCCTTTAATTTCCATCACAAGCCTTAAAACATGTCTTGAGGAACAAGTCAGGTGCACCCAGGCCAACTGGCCGAGCCACCATGTCGACACCCGTGTCGACTGGGCAGTCGACACGGCCCTGGGTGTGTCGACACCCCAGTCGACACTCCAGTCGACATGGGGGTTGGCGGGAACTTTACCGCCTGGCCTGTCTGGGGTGAAACATTTCAATTTGAATCTGTTTTTAAACTTGAATTTTTCTGAAAACTTCTATGGGCCATAACTGGGTCATACGGACTCCGATTTTCGAAAAATCGGACTCTATTTCGCGTATTTTTCCGAGACGAACGCAATGGCATAGCCCGTTTCTCTTGATTCTGACTTTATCATTTAATTCTGCCTTGATTTATGTTATAACAGGTTATTAAAAATACGGGTTGTTACATTCTCCCCTCCTTAAAGGATTTCGTCCCCGAAATCTCTAAGTTAGGAAGAACATATCCTACCATCCATCATCCATCTACTCTAAACATCATCCACGAGTAGTCATTGTCCTTAAAAGATTCTAAATGTTGTATGATCATATGCGAAAGGTGTGTGTATATATGCTTATCTAATGCAAAAATTTTGCGGTTACTGGTTCAGTAAACCTCCTTAATGCATATGTATGTTAGAGAAATGAGCCCATATGTATGCAAATTCCTAACATAATTCATAATCTATACATGAGTGCATAGAACCTCCATCCATATGCAACATCCACGTGATAGAATAACAAGTTTCATCCATGAATAAGTATGAGCACTCATGCATATGCAATATGAAAGTGTGTGATCCGATCTTAGTGCCTAATGTGTATCATGCATCCACGAGTATCCACTTTCAAACACTTGCAAACACTTGCAACCATAACATGTTTCAAATACATGTTTCATCCAAAGGGTTTCTATCTAAGGTTCTCATGACAAGATTGACGAGGTTACAAGATAAACAGGATAAACATGGATAGCAAAAAGAAAGATAAGCTAAAAAGGAAAAGAGATCGAGAATGTACCCACAAAAAGAAATGGATAAAGCCCACGCATCTTCTCCTTGGTTTCCCAAGTTGCATTCACTTCGGCCTCACTCCACTGAACCTTCACCAATTCGACTTCTCGATTCCTTAGCTTCTTGATCTCCGTTCCCAATATACGAATCAGAGCTCTCCTCAAGGTTGCCTCTTTCTCTACCTCCACGTCTTCTAGAATGCTATGTACAACCACCTCAGCGGACTCATGTAGGAACTTTCGGAGATGCGAGACATGAAAGACATTATGCACTCCGGCCAGCTTCTCGGGCAATTCCACCTTATAAGCCATCTTCCCAACTCTCTCTATGATAGGGAAGGGTCCAACGAACCTTGGTGCCAGCTTCCCAACTGCTCCAAACGAACCACATTACGCAAAGGAGAAACCTTCAAGAAAACCATATCTCCAACTTCGAATTCCAAATCTGTCCTTCGCTTGTCAGCATAGGATTTCTGCCTGTCTTGGGCCGTTTTCATCCGTCTTCTCACCAATTCAACTTTCTCGGATGTGTCCCGTATCATATCGGGCCCAAGTATAAGCCTATCCGTTGTCTCCCACCAACAAGATGGTGACCTACACGGCCTCCCATACAAAGCTTCAAATGGTACCATCCTTATGCTAGCTTGATAGCTATTATTATAAGAAAACTCTACAAGGGGAAGGTGGTCTTCCCAAGTACCACCAAAGTCAAGAACACAAAGCCTCAAAAGATCTTCTAGCACTCTATTCACCCTTTTGGTTTGGCCATCCGTCTGGGGGTGATGGACTGTACTTAGATTCAATCGCGTACCCATCGCTTCTTGCAAACTATTCCAGAACTGGCTAGTGAAGATTGGGTCACGATCGCTAAATATGCTAGACGGAACTCCATGCAATCACACTATCTCTCGAAGATAAACAGATGCTAGCCATGATGTGGTCCTCTTGCTCTTCACTGGAATGAAATGAGCACTCTTTGTAAGTCTATCAACTATGACCCATATGCTCGTATTCCCTTTCCTTGACCTAGGCAATTCGTCCACAAAATCCATAGAGATACTTTCCCACTTCCGTTGTGGGACCTCCAATGGATATAATAGCCCACCGGGTTTCTTCGACTCGGCTTTCACTTATTGGCACACAATGCACTTTAAAACATACTCTGCCACATCCTTCTTCATTCCAGCCCAAAAGAAAATGCGCTTCGTATCCCTATACATCTTATCTCCTCCAGGATGTATAGTCATCTTCGAGTGATGCGCTTCTTTGAGAACTTTATGCACCAAGTCTCCTACTTGTGGAACGCATAGCCTTCCATCATGCCTTAGCCAACCCTCGTCATCAATACTATATCTAGCAAGGTGACTAGACGTCTCACCACGAATCAACTTGTCCATGATCTCGACTATCTATGGGTCTTCCTTTTGCAAAGTCCCTAATTGATCAAGAAGTGTAGGTCTAAGCTCAAGAGATGCTAACGAACCCATCATCGACTCAACAGCCGTTGTGAAATCAAAGGTTGCCAAGAACTCTAGGCTCTTCATCTCAAAAACAAGGGACTCAAAGTCAACCTTCTTCTGCTTCGTGCATCTGCCACAACATTACCCTTGCCAGGGGTATAAGCTATCTCGAAGTCATATGATGCCAAGAATTCCATCCACCTTTGCTGCCTTAGATTCAGATCTTTCTGCGAGAAGAGGTACCTGAGGGACTTGTGATCAGTATATAACTTAAACCTTTCACCTAGAAGATAGTGGCGCCAGGATTTGAGTGCAAAGACGATCGCCGCCAAGTCCAAATCATGAGTGGGATAGTTGTTCTCATGAACTTTAAGTTGCCTACCCCTATAACATATCACTCTTCCTTCTTGCATCAGAACAGCACCTAACCCCGTGCCACATGCATCGGTGTACACGGTAAACATCTTACCGCCATCGGGTAATGCCAAAACTGGAGCTATGGTAAGGGTCCTCTTGAGCCTTTGAAAAGCAAGCTCACACTCTAAGTCCCATGAAGAGACTAAGTTCTTCTTCGTCAACTTAGTAAGAGGGGCTGAAATCTTAGCGAAGTCCTTAATGAACTTCCTATAGTAGCCTGCCAGACCGAGAAAGCTTCTTACTTCGGTTGCATTCCTAGGAGTCTTCCAGTCTTGAACCGCAACCACTTTCGCGGGATCCACAGCTATGCCTTGCTTAGAAACTATATGTCCAAGAAACCGAACTTCCCTTCTCCAAAAATGGCATTTGGAGAACTTGGCTTTCAACTGATGAGCTCTAAGCGTATCCATCACTTCCTTGAGATGTCTAGCATGTTCTTCCTCATCCTTTGAGAAGATCAGAATATCATCCACGAAGACAACCACAAACTTGTTAAGGAACTCCCTGAACACCCTACTCATCAAATCTACGAAGTAGGCAGGTGCATTAGTCAAACTGAATGGCATGACAAGCCATTCAAAGAATCCGTCTGGAGTCCTAAACGTAGTTTTATCAATACTATCCTCAGCCACTATAAGCTGATGGAATCCGGTGGCTAGATCGAGCTGAGAGAAAACAGAAGCACCAACAAGGTGGTCAAAGAGGTCATCAATCCTCGGTAACGGGTGCCTATTCTTCTTTGTCAGCTTGTTCAACTCTCGATAATCAACACATAGACGAAGCGTACCATCCGCCTTAGTAGCGAACACCACAGGAGCAACCCATTTAGAAATGATTCGCCTAATAAAATTCTTCTCAAGCAACTCCTTGATCTGCTTACTGAGCTCTTTTCTTTCTCGTGGGGCCATGTGCCTAACGGGCAATGAAACTGGCTTGGCATTATCAACAAGATAAATGCGGAAATCTACCTCTTGTTTAGGGGGTAACCCCTTAACCACATCAAAGAAATCGGGATATTCTCGAACCACCCTTACAGATTGCAGATCATCAATGGACGAGTCAAGAGATTCAAGATAACATAACATGACGTGATCTAACGGGTTGCAAGAAATCTCTAAGGTATTACCGAGGCGAGTCATGAGCCTCACCACCCTATGCTCACAATCGAGAATGGCTCCATAACTGGACAACCAATCCATGCCCAAAATCAACCCGTATCCCATGAACCCGAGAACATAAGCATTACACGTGAATTCTACAGTCAAGATAGAAATCCTCAAATCCATACAAATCATAGATAGATGGGTAGAACCCCCAATTGGATTTGAAACACTAATGGGATCCTCAACTAGACTAGTACTTAGGTGCAAACTTTCAACAATGTCAGAAGAAATAAAGGTATGCGATGCGCCAGAATCAAATAAAGTGGGAACGGGAAAATCAGAAATATAAACAAGGCTTTCTGCAGAAATACTACCTCGGTCCTGAACTGGAACAGTGTTGAGAGCATGCACTTGCCCTCCAGAAGGTCCTACACGCTGAGTCTGCCCTTGCCCTTGTCCTTGTTTCTTAGGGCAATCGTTGCTTAAGTGTCCAGTCTCTCCACAATCAAAGCATTCGCCCAACTTCCTCTTCTTCTTCCTACAATCCTTTGCTATGTGCCCCACCATCCCACAGAAGTTGCACTTTCTTGTGTCCTTCGCCTTATTGTTGTTGGCCTTGTTACCCTTGTTGTTCTTGTTGTTCTGATTTCCTCCCCACTTGGAGTCCGCCTTCTTGGTTTGAGTCTCATTAGGCTTGACTTCTTTCTTGCCATTCTTATCGTCTCCCTGAAGCAATGCCATGTCCACTAGGCTTTCAAAAGTGGCCCCCATGGGTATATGTGACATGGCTAAACCTTGTAATGGCTCATTCAACCCTCGTGCAAAGCGTAGAGCCTTCTTCTGGGGAGTGTTGACCATGTCCAAACCGAATCGAGCAAGCTGGTTAAACTTGTTCACATACTCCCTCACTGTCATGTCCCCTTGCTTCAAAGATATAAAATTCTCCAATTGCATATTCGCCTCAGCAGATGATAGAAACTTAAGCCCAAACCTCGTCCTAAAGTTGGCCCAAGTCTCTATAGACCTAGTAGCGTTTGTGACCTCCCACCAATAAGCAGCTTCCTCTTTCAATAGCCATACTGCCAATAGAACTTTTCTATGGTCTTCCACATCAAAGATGGCGAAGAGATCTTCAGTTTCTTTTAACCAATTTCTCGCCTCAACAAAAGTCTCCGTCCCAATAAAATTCTTGCCACCCATCACCTTAAAGTCTTTGCAAACCTTTGCGAAATCCTCTTGTGGACGCTGAGGAGGAGGAGGAACCTCAGTTACGGTGGGAGTGTTTGCTGGGCCCACATCGTTGGCCCTAGCTTCCAAGTACCTCCGGAACCATCCGGGAATGGTTACTCCCTCGGGAAGGTTAAGATCAGCCATGCTGAAAAAGGAAAAGATAGATTTAGAACGAGGAAACAAAGGATAGTGCTAATGGCTTTTGGGGAATAGCCATTTAAAATAAATCAGACTTTTCTTGGAAAATACTTAATTGGTTTTGAAAATAGTTTTTTCAAAAGGGTTTTAAAAACTTTTGTCCGGTCTAGTAAAAACCTTATGCTCTGATACCAAATGTAACACCCTACCTCCGCCAATGTCACTCTTGCAAGCACACTAGCTTTGGAGGGGCGTCAAACAAGGTAAACATGCATGCAAATATCACAAGACAGAACATATAAGTAATAACAGAGTAAATAAAGCAGCGGGTAAAACTAACATTTCAAAACCATAGTCAAGTTACATCAAAGTACTTGGTCATTATTTTCCCACAAAACAAAGTCTAGAAACATAAACTGAAAACAGGAAAGAAAATCATAAATTAACTATCCCCAAGGTAGAATAAAGCCATAGCAAGCTCAAGTCCAAACCGTACATGAGCTATCCAGAAAAGCAGCTAAAGATCCAAGCTAGGTGCTAGTGTTCCCACCCTGTAAACCTGGAGGGGGGGGGGGACGAAAGAAAATGGGTTAGTAAAAAGACTGGTAAGTCCTACCTACTATTAGTATAAAAACTAATAAAGTTAACTGCACATGTAAAACAGAGATGAATCATAGGATGATAACTGGCATGGTGAAAAGTTAACAAGATAGATCAAGTGTGGCATCGCATATACAAGGTTAAGTTTTTCACCAAGTGTACTAGTATTCCAACCCAAGTCAAGTATAAACAAGAAGTGATCCCTTGGCCCAATCTTGGCCCAATTTCACGAAATGACCTAAATCAAGGTCCAACTACACGGTCTAGTCGATCGGCTCTCAAAAAGCCTAACTCGTCAAGTGTCGGTGTCATACGACCCAATCACGAATTGTAGTCAAACTGTGCTAGGTCCACATCAAGCCCTAGGGTGCCAACCACGGACACAAATCAAGCACGCACAGTCTAAACCTACTGGTGCCCATGTCTTCTTTTTCGACTCCGGACTATGTGCACGACCATAGTCCGCCTGAACCTACACCGGCGCACCTACTCAGCCGTCGTTTTGGTCGCTTACATTTCAGCCCAGTAATCGTGCCCCACCCTAGCCTTGTCCCTAGGGTATCATGATAAAACCAAGAGGGTTACTGGTGAAAAGGACCGCGTAACTAGGGTTTCTAACGGGTTAAGCATGGTTAACCCTATCCAATCAAGTATCAAGTTAGTTAAGTGTACCCAAGGTTCATGACTTAACCCTATCAACCCATCGTGTTTAATCGGCTAAGTATTCAAGTGGTCCATGACTTAACCCTATCATGTTGAATTAATTAATTTAATGCACCCAACCTCTCACATTAGACCTTGTTGTGGTTACTAGTCAAGCCGGGCGGGTCCGGGTAGCTTTACACCACAACTTAGTCTAACCTCGGGTTTCAAGTGCGACATGACCAACTACTCACATTGGGTCCTATTGCTTGTAGCCACTAGTTAAGTCGGTCGGTTCTGGGTAGATTTATGCTACAAACTCAACCCAACCTCGAGTTGGCCATCCTCATGTTTTCTAGAAGTCATGTCCAAGTTCATGTTCATGTTTCAAGCATAATCACATGTCGTTTTTCGTGTCATCTTTTCAAGCCATGTTTTTATGTCATTTTAGTTTACCCATAACGTAACCCCATCGCATATAAGTTCGCATAAACGCAAATAGATCTCAAAGAGGGAACTTAGAAGCATGACATAATTAATAAGGTTTGGCCACAAGTTAAACATGGTGGCATATGAGGCAAATGCGTTTATAAACTTGCATATTACATTATAAGCCTCAAAATATGCATGATATCAAACTTTAGCAAAATAGGTGAGACATGGTCATAAATGACATAGCATGATAGCTAGTGATTCGCATATAACATCATATGCAAGATAACATAAGGGTTATGAGAGTTTCTATGTTTCTTTATGCAACATTTCAAATCAGAGCTCATAGCTTTCTATGCACAAAGTCAAGGTGATAGCTTTACAAACATGCATTGAATAAATCTATGCATAAAATTATAGAATCAAAGCACAAATCATACTTAGGCCCAAACTCAAACTTGCAACATGTCATATTTAACTTCATAGTTAGAATCTAAGAGTAGAATAGGGCTTACAACGCTATGAAGACTTATAAATAAAATAAGATTGAGACGAAGCCACTAGAAACTCTAAAAACTCCCAAATGATAAGCTCCAATGAAAACCCTTGAGAAACAAGAAGAAGATCCTTGCTTTGATGAAGAAAGATTGAACTTTGGCCTTGAATCAAACTTAGAAACTCTCAAACAAGCTTAGAAGCTCTCATATGAATGAAGATGGAGACTATGACAAGAGGGTGGAGGCCATGATTAAACATTTTGGCATAATCTAGTTGTAGGATTGGTTTATGATGGTTTAGGCTAGGTATTAGGGTCCTTTTATAGAAGCTTAGGTTAGTTTAGACCATAGGATTAACCCTAATTCAGATCTGAGCCTTTAAAATCCGTCACAAGCCTTAAAACATGTCTTGAGGAACAAGTCAGGTGCACCCAGGCCAACTGGCCGAGCCACCATGGCGACACCCGTGTCGACTGGGCAGTCGACACGACCCTGGGTGTGTCGACACCCCAGTCGACACCCCAGTCTACATGGGGGTTGGCGGGAACTTTCCCGCCTGGCCTGTCTAGGGTGAAACATTTGAATTTGAATCTGTTTTTAAACTTGAATTTTTCTAAAAACTTCTATGGGCCATAACTGGGTCATACGGACTCCGATATTCGAAAACTCGGACTCTATTTCACATATTTTTCCGAGGCGAACGCAATGGCATAGCCCGTTTCCCTTGATTATGAGTTTATCATTTAATTCTGCCTTGATTTATGTTATAACAGGTTATTAAAAATCGTAGCATGCCAAAAACTCCATCCATCTCTGTTGCCTCAACTTTAGGTCCTTCTGAGAGAATAAGTACTTTAGCGACTTATGGTGTGTATACAACTCAAACCTTTCCTAAGCAAATAATGACGCCACGACTTAAGCGCAAAAGCTATGGCCGCCAACTCTAAATCGTGGGTATGGTAATTTTTCTAGTGGGTTTTTAACAGCCTTCCACCATAGCATATCACACTTCCCACTTGCATTAAAACTGCGCCAAGCCCTGTCCCGCAAGCATCGGTATATACAATGAATGTCTTACTCCCGTCTGGCAAAACTAAAACTGGAGGTGTCATCAAAGCTCTCTTCAGACGTTGGAAAGCATCGTCACAGTCAATGTCCCAAGTAAAAGTCAAATTCTTCTTCGTTAATCGAGTGAGAGGGGCTGATATCTTTGCGAAGTCCTTAATGAACTTCCTATAATAGCCAGCCAACCCTAAAAATCTTCTTACTTCGGTTACGTTCTTAGGCGTTTTCCCATATTGGATTGCCACTACCTTGGCGGGATCCACAGCTATCCCTTCCTTAGAGACCACGTGTCCTAAGAACCTCACTTCTCTTCTCCAAAAATGGCACTTGGAGAACTTAGCTTTTAGATGATGTGCTCGTAGGGTCTCTAAGACTTCCCTAAGATGTAGGGCACGCCCTTCTTCATTTTTAGAGAAAACCCGAATATCGTCTAAAAAGACTACCACAAACTTGTTCAGAAACTCCCAAAACACCCTACTCATTAAGTCAACAAAGTATGTGGGTGCATTCGTCAGGCCAAAAGGCATGATGAGCCACTCGAAGAAACCGTCAGGAGTTCTAAATGCAGTCTTATCGATGCTATCTTCTGCCACCCTTAGCTGATGAAACCCTGTAGCCAAATCCAGTTGCGAGAAAACCGAAGCGCCCACCAACTGATCGAATAAATCGTCTATCTATGGTAACGGGTGTCTGTTCTTCTTTGTTAGCTTATTCAGCTCTCTATAGTCCACGCACAATCTAAGCGAACCATCAGCTTTTGTAGCAAAAACGACTGGAGCACCCCACTCCGAAATACGTCTTCTTATGAACCCCTTCTCAAGCAATTCTTTCACTTGCTTACTGAGTTCTCTTCTCTCTCTCGGAGCTATGTGGCGCACTGGTAATGCAACTGGCTTTGCATTATCTACTAAGTATATTCAAAAGTCAATCTCATGCCTCGGGGGTAAACCTCGAACTTCATCGAAGACGTCACTATATTCACGGACCACACGAACAAATTTCAAATCATCATTGGATGCGACTAGGGATTCTATGTAGCTAAGCATTACCGGACCTCTGGGGTCACAAGAAATATCAAGGGTCTTTCTACAACGATTCAACAATCTAACTACCCTTCTTTCACAATCTAGGATGGCACCGTATCTAGTTAGCCAATCCATACCTAGAATCAATCCGTAGCCCATGAAGCCAAGAACAAAGGCGTTGCATTCAAACCCAAAGCCCAAGATAGACACTCTCAAATCCCGACAAATCAAAGAAAGATGAGCTGAACCACCAATAGGATTTGAGACTACTATGGTGTCCGAACTAGACTAGTGTTTAGGTGTAGTGTTTCAACTAACGAAGCAGACACAAACGAGTGTGAAGCGCCAGAGTCAAACAAAGTACGAACAGGATGATCAAACAGAAAAACCAAACTTTCAACGGAAATGTTTCAACCTCTTTCTTGCAACTGTGTGACCGCGAGAGCCTGGATCTGCTCCCTTGCCTGCCCTGGTTCCATGAGAGCCTGAAGCTGCCCTCAAGAAGTTCTTTGCCCTTGCCCCTGTTTCCTTGGGCAGTCCTTAACTAGATGACATGCCTCTCCACAGTGGAAACAACTAGTCTTCTTCTTTTTCTTATAGTCTTTACTCAGATGGCCTAGTTTCCCACAATTAAAGCACTTCTTCTTTCCTTTGTCATTATTGTTCTTCCCACCCTTCTTGTTTTGTTGTTGTGGTTTCTTTTGATCCCCTTTCTTCTCAGGTGCCTTATTAGCATTAGCACCTTTCTCTTCCTCATGCATAAGCACCATGTCAGCTAGTCTCTCAAAGGTGGCCCCCATAGGGATGTGGGTCATAGCTAACCCATGTAGCGGCTCATTCAAACCCTTAACAAATCTCAGGGCCTTCTTTTCGGGTGTATTCACCAAGTCCAAGCCAAATCTCGCCAACTGATTGAGCTTTTTGACGTATTCTTTCACTGATAGATTCCCCTCCCTCAATGCCAAAAACCATTCCATGTATAGATTCTCTACAACCCGTGAGAGAAACTTTACCTCAAACCTATGCCTGAAATCCGGCCATGTATCAACTGGACGCTCTCCATTAGTGACCTCCCACCAAAACGAGGCCTCATCCTTCATTAACCAGGCAGCTAACTGGACCTTTCTTCCATCTTCTAGCTCAAAGATTCCAAAAATTTCTTCCACCTCCTTTACCTAATTTCGAGCTTCAACAAACGTCTCCGACCTGTGAAAAGGTTTCCCGCCCATTGCCCGAAACTCCTTGCATATCTTCGCGAAAGTATCGACAAGGGGAGGAGGAGGAGGAGCCTTTGCTGGGCCCGCGACATTGGCCCTAGCTTCCAAATACATTCTAAACCATCCTGGTATCGGTATCCCCTCAGGTATCTCGGGAATTCCAGACATACTGAAAAGAAAATGAAGAGACTCAAACGAAGAATTCGAAAGAAAGATACATGGCTCTTGGGGTTTATGTTTATAAAATAGACCTTTCTCTTGAAAATACTTTCCTTAAAACGTATTTTTGAACGTATTTCTTTTTAAAAGTTCTTTTAAAAAACAGTTTTTCAAAATTCATATCAGTTCTGGTAAACTTCAGCTATGATACCATGTGTGACACCCCAGGTCCATTAATGTCACTCACAAAGGGAATGCATTAACTTCCATTGAGCATTTTAAGTGAATATAGAACAGAAAATCACAACAAGACAGATATAAAGCTGTACTTGAAAATTTAAAACTTTATTTATTGCAGCAAAAGGTAAGTATGTTTGGTTACATCATCAAAAACCATAAACCAAAGTCAAGTACATAATATCCATCTTTATAAAACAAAGTACATAATCCCACTACTACAAATAGCCATACAGAAAATGAGAGGCTGAACTTTACTTCGGCAATCCAAATCCAAGTGCTCCCAAAGAGATCCAATCAAGCTCCACTAGTACTAGTCTCACCCTTAGAACCTGGGGGGGGGGGGAAGGAAGAAAAGAGGTGGAAACAAAGGGGGTCAGACATAAAGTCTGGCGAGTGCGATAACTCTAACAACTTTATTTATTAAAGCAATATGTTTATAAAATAGACTTTTCTCTTCAAAATACTTTCCTTAAAACGTATTTTTGAAAGTATTTCTTTTAAAAAGTGCTTTTGAAAAACAGTTTTTCAAAATTCATATCTGTTCTGGTAACCTTCAGCTATGATACCACGTGTGACACCCCACGTCCATTAATGTTACTCACAAAGGGAATGCATTGACTTCTATGGAGAGTTTTAAGTGTGTATAGAACAGAAACTTAACAATAAGACAGATATAAAATAGTACTTAAAAATTTAAAACTTTATTCATTGCAGCGGTAAAAGATAAGTTTTATTACATCGTCAAAAACCAAAAACCAGAGTCAAGTACATAATATCCATCTTGATTAGATCAGAGAACATAAAATGAAAGACATTACCCCAACATAAAATAGCCATAAATAAGAAAGGATGAACTTTTACTTCATCGATCCAAGCAACTTCTAAAGAAAGAGATAAAGTTGTCCAAATCAAGCTCCACTAGTGCTAGTCCCACCCTAAGCACCTTGGGGAGGGGAGGAAGGGAAGAAAACAGGTGGAAACAAGGGGGTCAGACATAAAGTCTGGAGAGTACAATAACTTTAACAATATAATCATTAAGTAACTAGGATAAGGCATAAGCTGGAAAATAAGGAGATGACTGTGAACAAATGGGTATGACAGAGCAAACAAAGGAAATAAGACAAACAAAGATAACGTTAGAGGCACACCGAAATCACTATAAGATAATTACTATTCTGCACCACCACTAGTCACACTAAAGGTTGATCCCGCCTACAGAACTTAAAATGATAACGATAGTTTCGTGTACCCCTAGCTGCGTTCATAGGTGCCGTCTGCCCCTATCTCCACAAGGTGTACCCACTACCCCCATTCGATCAGCTCCCTAACTCTTAGATACCCGTGATGGCCCCACAGTGGGGTGTATCACTCCCCAAAGTGGCAACCCGATACTACCAAAAATGCACGGCTTATATCTACATGATGCAACAATGTCTTACATACCAGCCCGGGCCCACACACGCATATGAACCCGTTGGACTTGCGTTGCCGTCGCTGACCCGTTTTGGCCTCTTACAATCAAATCCAGTACGTGTTTCCCGTCCTCGACTTGGGTCGAGCCCACAAAGATACTTAATGGGTTACTGGTTTGAAAAGGGCTCCCATGCATGACACAAGCTTTCCACCTATGCTTGGTCCCCTCTAAGGTTTTCCCACTTAACCCTATTCTTACTCATGTCTTCTTACATGTTTCAATCTTGGTTAAGTGCATCTAATTGTATTTCAAAAGCCACCCCAAGGCTCCCATTTAATTTCACATGCCATCCAAGGCACCCACTTAACCCCCTCATGCCCCATCACATGTTTATCTGGTTAAGTGTTTCTTAATTCATTAACACCGCGACCTTGTAAAGACCTCCCACATTAGACTGGCATTTGTGGCAGCTGGATTTGCCGGGCGGGTCCGGGCAGTCTTACACCACAAACGAGCCTCACCTCGTGCCTTTACAATTGTTACGCATTTAATTCATGCCTTTGACCTCTCACATTAGACACGCATTTGTGGCTGATTGATTTGCCGGGCGGGTCCGGGCAGTCTTACACCATAAAAAGAGTCTAACCTCATGTCTTAGGCGGTTTATTATTACACATCTTCATTTAACCCCAAATTGGATTAATATCCCTATTCAAATTTGTCAATACCTTCCAAATATACTTATGTCCATAATTGTCTCAATTATGTCCATAAATGCCAATTTCTCTAATTAATGTCTTAAATTAAAATAAATTAATTATATGCCTTTTTCAGGCCATTTATACCAATTCTCAATGGGTGTATATTCAATATTACCCCATCATCCCCACGTTGTTCGTTAGTTTATCATGACATATATATATATATTAGACTAGTGTAACACCCCGAATTTTTGAATAATTAGATTAACTAAATTAAAGAATACTTAATTTCAAATGTGGGAATTAAGGGAAACGGGCCATGCCATTGCGTTCGTCTCGGAATTCTGCTTGAGACAGAGTCCGAGTTTGCGTAAAACGGATGCCGTATAAAGAAGAAATGGACGAACGAAGTTTGGTTGAAAAAAAAATTGCACTGGCGCACTTGGAAAGTGCGCCAGTACAAATTTGCATTGGTGCACTTCCCAAGTGGGCCCAGGCCGAAAGAAAACCTGCACAGCCTTCTGGTTCAGTCTAGCCCATGTTCTGACTCATTGCTGAGTCCTTTCTGACTAGGGCTGAGGTGTCACCCTATCCCGACTGAGTGGTTTTGATTAACCCTAAGATCATCCGACGGCTATAATTAAATTGAAATTATGTGTAAACATGTGTAGACTCAAACCCTAGAATCAAACCAAAAATTAGATTAGTGGTCGTCATGTTGTCACTCCAAACCCTAGGGTAGCCGCCACCAACTAAAAGCAAAGTAAAGCAACTCAATTTAAATGAAATCAAGCCTAAAACTACAACAACGAAATTGCCTACAACAAGGGAACGCAAATCAATTACAGAATTCAGAACCCAGAACACAAGACCCCTTATTCGGTGAGTTCTAGTCACTTTTAGGTTTAAATAAATAAAAGTGAATTGTGGTAGACTATGATTTGTGTATATGTTGTTTGTAGTTATGCAAGTTTATTGGTGTGAATCATGAAATGATTCAACTTCCTTATTATTATGAATCATGAAGTTATGCAAGTTCATTATTGTTGTAATTCATGATATGATGCAAGTTTATTATTATTGTGAATCATGAAGTTATGCAAGTTCATTATTGTTGTAAATCATGATATGATGCAAGTTTATTATTGTTGTGAATCATGAAGTGATGCAAGTTATTATGAACCTATGAAGTTACCTATGCAAGTTGATAAGTTGTTAATTCATGAACCTATGCTAGTTGTTATGTTGTGGATCATGAATCTATGTAAGTCATCTATGCAAGAAGTTATGTTATGAATCATGCAAGTTATTATATTGTGAATCATGAACATATTTAAGTTGTTGATTATGTTAAGAATCATGAGCCTATGTTAGTTGTTAATTATGTTGTTAATTCATGAACATATGCAAGTTGTTATGAATCTATGCAAGTTGTTAATTATGTGGTGAATCATAATTATATGCGAGGTTATCATGTCATTTTCCCTAGTTGTCATGCTTATGCCCAAATTGTACTGAAATTGATCACCTTGACATTCCCTTTATTTTATTGTTATGGCGAGGCTACTTTGTAGTTTCTATGACGCCAAAAACGGAAACGGTTACGCTAGTTAAGAAACGTGGAAAAGGGGAATTTGTAATAGGCATAATTTACATAGTGACTATGTAAATTGGACACATGATTCAAGTAGGGAAACATAAATAATTACCTATTATGACATGGGTAAAATTTGGTAAAAATGGTATAATTTGAATATGACCATTTATGGATGAGAAATCCAAATTGTTAATAAGATAGGTATTGACACCTATGAAAAAGGAAAGGATTAATTAATTAACTTAATTAATCAAAGGAGTAATGTTTAAGCAATTAAAGTCTGAAGATTTAATATTGAGAATTGGCATAAAATAATTTTGTGATGAAAATTGGTATGATTTTACATACCATAAATAGATGGACATAATTGAGTCAATTATGGCCATAGTGAAATTTGGAATTAATTGATAATTTGAATAGGGAAAGTAATTCAAATTGAGGGATGATTAATTAGGAGTAATTAATCGTCTAAGACATGAGGTTAGGCTCTTTTGTGGTGCAAGACTGCCCGGACCCGCCCGACAAATCTAGCTGCCACAAATGCCAGTTTAATGTGAGAGTTCTTAGGCATAAACTAATTGTATGACAGTTGTAAAGACACGAGGTTGGGCTCTTTGGTGGTGCAAGACTGCCCGGACCCGCCCGGCAAATCCAGCTGCCACAAATGCCAGTCTAATGTGGGAGGTCTTTATAAGGTTACGGTCTTAATGAATTAAGAAACACTTAACCAGATAAACATGTAGTGGGACATGAGGGGGTTAAGTGGGTGCCTTGGGTGGCATGTGGAATTAAGTGGGTGCCTTGGGTGGCATGTGAAATACGACTAGGTGTCTCAATAATTAACTAATGCTGATTAAAGACTACTTAACCGAACTTAATACATATGGACTGTATGATGATAGACATAAGTTAGGGTTAAGTAAAACGAGTTGGATTGTGGGTGGGTTAAGTACAACTGATGGGTAGGTGGGTAATATTAGTATATATAGGCCCACAAACTTAACCATTAAATGAATAGGATTAAATCAGTGGGAAGGTTAAGCACAACTGAAGGGTAGGTGGGTAATATTAATATTTATAGGCCCACAAACTTAACGATTAAAAAGGGGTTATGTAATTAAAGACACC
Organism: Allium sativum; assembly: GCA_030737875.1. NCBI lineage: Eukaryota > Viridiplantae > Streptophyta > Magnoliopsida > Asparagales > Amaryllidaceae > Allium > Allium sativum. Next base: position 732,284,223 of record CM060923.1, on the reverse strand, counting down.
TAATGGTATACATAACCTGTAAAACCCCGGATTTTTGAATAGTCGAATTTACTTAATTAAAGGATAATTAATCTCAGACGTGAGACTTATGGGAATGGGGTTACTGTAACACCCGTGAATTCTATAACTGTGAAACTCAAAATTAAAGTATAATTAATTTGAAATCAAAGAACTAAGGGAAACGGGATACGCCATTGCGTTCGTCTCGGAAAAATACGCGAAATAGAGTCCGAGTTTTCGAAAAACGGATATCGTATGAAGAAGTTATGGACGAACGAAGTTGGGCGAAAAACCGAAAAAGGGCCAGAATGCACTGGCGCACTTGGGAAGTGCGCCAGAACAAAAATGAACTGGCGCACCTGTGAAGTGCGCCAGTACATTTTTGACCTGGCGCACCTGCCAAGTGCGCCCAGGTCAAAAATGACCTGCTGGCCAGGTCTGGTCTAGCCCTGGCTGGCCAGGTCGGTGTGTGGTCGAATTTCTGTGGTCTGCTATGTCATTAGGGCTAGGTGGCGGGTTTTTATTGGTCTCTCTTCCTAATGAATGGCTACGATCTAACCTAGCAACATCAATGGTCCTAATCAATTCCTAACCTCTATATAAACAACCCTAGACTAAACCCTAATCTATTCATTCAAAATAAGATTATAGCCGCCATGTTGCTGAGGAACGACAAAGAGTAGCCGCCGACTAGAGAGAGAGTTAGGAAGAAAGTTCTAAAGCCTAAAGCAATTCAAGTAACCTAAAGCTAATCAATTCAACAAAGGAATCGTGTCTCTTAATTAGAGAATTCGCCGCAACCATTGTAAGTAGAGTATTACTTTGGTATAATAAACAACTGTGTTGATGTGTATGCTTGGATTGTGGCAATGGAAGTAATTCATGTTTGTGCAAAATTATGTTATTCATTATAAAGAACTACATGCGGTAGTTCTATGCAAATATACGTTTGGAATATTGCGCAAATTATGTAATCTATGTTGAAGCTACATGTATGTAGTTGAGTGAAATTTATGCAAGTTTGGGGCTTTGTTATTATGTCGTCATGATGTATACTTTGTGCATAAATCGTTTTGCAAGCAATTGAGACAAGTTTGGTTGTTATAGTTCATGTGAAACTATGTCGGAATTTTGACACCATAATCCATGTATTAAGTCATGCTTATGAATATGGCTAGGCTATGAATGATATTTGGCATAATTGAAATCTATGATTAAGTCTATCTTGTTTAAAAGAGTTATATGATGACATATGTGAGACATGGCTAGGTTAGACACAAAAATCCCTTTTTGCAAGTTTAAAGAAAACACCATGATTAGGAATATTTATGCATAAGTATATTTATACCATCGTTATGTGATTAGACTTAAACCATGATTGAGTTGAACTATGCTTTTGTGTTAGTAACAAAGTATCCCCTTTGTAAACATGTAGAAACCTTATGAACATGACTTGTTTATGTTTATGCCATGAACAAAGTTAACTTTACCTATGCCATGCTTATGTTTGACATTATGCCATGTTTATGCTAGAAGTATTTATGCCATGCTTATGTTTGACATTATGCCTAAATAAGAATATAGGTTCATGTTGTAGTTAAACCTATGCAAGTTCACATGCTTTGATTCATGTCACCTATGTTACCACTATGCAAGTACACCAATTTCTATTCTGTATTTCCAACGTCGTATTACAAGGTCATGCGCTCACCTTTCCCACTTTGTGTATACGCCATAAGCCTCCCCTTTTCGCATGGCTAAATTGGGCTTTAAAAGGCTAAGCCCAATATATATAAACGGACGTGTAAAACAGGGGAAAATAACGTTGGGTTAAAATTAATTAATGAATGAAAATATAAAATAGAAGGGCCCAAATTCAAGTATGGGTTGGGCCCGTGATTGGTGTAACCTTTACACCATTAACTTAATAATGGGCCGCAAATATTTACATATAAATAAAGAAGAATGACAAGATATGTAAATGTAGAACATACGATGTGTTTAACCCGAGGTTGGATTGAGTTTTGATGTAAACCTGCCCGGAACCGCCCGGCTGTCCAGTAGTCACAACAATACCTATCCAATGTGGGAGGTTAAACATGAAGCCCAGCAAGGACCCGAGGTTAGACTGAGTTGTGGCGTAAGACTGCCCGGAACCAACCGGCAACAGGCAGCCACAACAATACCTGTCTAATGTGAGAGGTCAGGGCCTTAATAAGACAATTAAGGCTGAGTCAGGATTGTTAGGGTTAAGTGAACTAAAGACTTAATCAAAATGGGACATGCTAAACTAAACGGACTGGTGGGGGTTTGGTAGGAAACACTTAACCAGCTTAGCATGTTGGCTAGAGATAGAAAACCTAGTAACGGGGGACCCTTTCTAGCAGTAACCCTAAAAGGTGTATCATGATACCCTGAAACTAGGCAGGGTGGGGCACGATTACTGGGCTGATTGTAAGAGGTCAAATCGACGGCGGTGGTGTAGCAGTGTAGGTTCTAACGGAGTGCGGGCGTGCACACACTCCGGCGCAGAAAAATAAGGCACTGGACACCAGTAGCATACCTGTGCACTCTAAGGTTGTGTCGGGTTGCCACTATGGGACTTGATACACCTCATGGCGGGACCAGCATAGGTAACTACAGACATCGGGGGCCGTAAGACACATGTAACTATGCGAGTAGGAGCCGATCATCATTGAATGGATCACATCACCCTGATTATGTGGTGCAAATTGGAAACTAGTTTATATGGGTTCAGAGATTAACATGGGGTACGATAGTATATTCGACCCTAGGTAACTTAACCAAGTTCATAGTGTTTGCCCACTTCCTGTTTTACTTATCATATCCAGTTCTTTATTCATAGACAAAGTAGTACTAGACTTACTCAGGCTTTATGTCTGACTCTATTTTTCTTTCGTCTTCTTTCTTCCGTTCCCCCCCCCCAGGTCCTCAGGGAGGGAACACAGCAGCTTGACTAGCCTCAACATCCAGCTTGAAGAAGAGAAATGTATTGCTTGGACTTTCCTGTTTTGAACTATGGCTTTGGACAATCCACTAAGGGGCTTTTGCAGTTTATCTATGTTTTATTTATGCTTCTTTAAATAATGTACTCAAGACAGATTATGAAAGTGTTATGTTATGTTTTTGGAAAGGATGTTGTTGTAACACGTATTTGACTTTTTGAAATAAAGTTTGTTGTTCTTCCGCTGTTTTACAAATATGTGTTCTTATATCTGTCTTGTATATCTGTGACTTGTACTTATAAACCTCCACCAAAATTAGGGCATTCCCTTTAAGAGTGACCCTAACGGAGGTGGGGTGTTTCACTTGGTATCAGAGCATAGGTTTACCAGATAAGATAAAAAGTTTTGAAAAATTATTTTCAAAAAGGAAATTTAAAGAAGCATTTTTAAAAGAAAAATATTATTTTATTTTTAAAAGGCAAAGTCCACTCCCCAAAGCCATAGGAACTATCTCCTATCCTTCGTTTTGAATCTATCCTTTTTGTTTCAGCATGTCCCAAGATCTTAACTTGCCTGAAGGGGTGCCAATACCTGGTTGGTTTAGACGGTTCTTAGAAGCAAGGGCCACTCAGCCAGGTCCTACCGTTCCTCCTCCCCCAGCTGAAGAAAATCATCCAGCTGCAGCAGCACCTTTTCCTCCACCTCCTCCTCGGGGAAACACGTTTGCTAAGATATGTAAAGATTTTAAAGCCATGGGAGGAAGGGATTTCCATGGAACTGAGTCCTTCGTAGCAGCTAGGAATTGGCTGAAATAAACTGAAGACCTATTCATCATCTTTGAGGTAGAGGATAGACAAAAAGTACAGTTGGCAGTGTGGCTATTGAAGGGTGAGGCTTCCTACTGGTGGGAAGTCACTAATGCTGAAAGACCAGTGGAGACATGGGAGGACTTTAGGGCAAGGTTTGAGACCAAATTTCTCTCAGATGCAGAAAGGAGTTTGTAGTTGGAAAAATTCTTATTTCTTAAACAAGGGGACAAGACAGTCAGAGAATATGTGAATCAGTTCGATGAGCTGGCTAGGTTTGGGCTTGACCTAGTCAATACCCCGCACAAGAAGGCTCTCCGTTTTGTCAAAGGGTTAAATGAGCCATTACACAGTTTGGCCATGACCCATATACCCATGGGAGCCACGTATGAAAGATTGGTGCAAATGGCATTGCTGAATGAGGAGGATAAGGGCAAGAAGGAGACGAAGGCAGAAAGCTCTCAAGGGAAGAAAGAGGGTTTGCAGCCCAAGAAGACAGACTTTAAGAAGGGCGGGAAAGGCAACAAAGAGAAGAGGAAGTGTAATTTTTGTGGCAAAGTGGGGCACTTAGTAAAGGACTGCCGGAAAAAGAAGGCCAAGGAGAATGGTGGGTGCTTTTCATGCGGTCAGACAGGCCACAGGGCTAGGGACTGCCCAAGGAAACGAGGACAGGGGCAGGGCACTGGATCCACCCCAGGGGCACAGGTTCATGTGCTAGAAGCGCCACCATTGCAACAGCGAGGTACAAACACTTCTGTAGAAAGTGTAGTTTATCTTTATGATCACCCCGTTCGCACTTTATTTGATTCCGGCGCATCACACTCCTTTATCTCGTCCGCTTTAGTAGAATCTCTGCACCTAAAAACTAGTATGGTAGAGGACCCCTTAATTGTTTCAAACCCAATTGGGGGCCCAGCTCATTTGTCTATGATCTGTGTGGGATTGAAAATTTCTATTCTAAGCGTAGAATTTCAATGTAGTGCCTTTGTTTTGGGCTTTTCGGGGTATGGTTTGATTTTTGGGTATGGATTGGCTATCCCGTAATGGGGCCATCCTTGATTGTGAGAAAAGGGTTGTTAGGCTCCTAACCCAGCTCGGTAATACTTTGGAAATTTCTTGTAACCCCTCGTATGCGGTTATGCTTAGTTATCTTGAATCGCTAGATGCCTCTTTTGAAAATTTGAAATCAGTTAGAGTGGTCCGGGAATATCCGGATGTCTTTGAAGAGGTGAAGGGCTTGCCTCCGAAGCGGGAAATAGACTTCCGCATATATCTTGTAGATAATGCAAGGCCCGTTGCGTTGCCCGTTAGACATATGGCTCCACAAGAAAGGAAAGAGCTCAGTAAACAGATTAAAGAGCTTCTAGAGAAGGGGTTCATTAGGAGGAGCATTTCAGAATAGGGCACTCCAGTAGTGTTCACCACTAAGGCTGAAAGTTCATTTCGCTGATGCATGAGTTGTAAAGAATCACCTTAGTAAGTACATTTGGCAACATAGTTGACATTTGTTTATTTTCAAGAGATAATTCATCTATGTGGAATACCTTCTAGTAAGTGAACAAGATCCAAGATTCACTAATGAATTTTGGAGAGCTTGCATGGAACCATGAGTACGCAGTTAAGGCTTGAGCCAAGCATACTAGAAGGAGAATAAGTGAAAGAGGAACGAGAGGCAAGGGTTCCAACTCATATTTGGGAAACAAGGATTAAGAAGCTATGAAATTGTGAAGTTATAGACGGACAAAGCATAATGGAGTTAAGCTCAAGGAAGTGCGACTTAGAAGATTGAAGACTAGATTCGTGCATCGTATCTCTTCTTAAGAGTATATCCTTGATCCCTCTCTTCCTGTAGAGCTTACTTGCATAGTATCTTTTCGGTATATCCTCTCGGTCCCATTCTCAATCCAATTTCTGTTGCAAACCACATAGGGAGTATGACTCATCTGTTAGTAACACATCTTGGGGCTCGAGGGTGTTCATTGGTTTGACTAAAGTTTTTGGGTTTTATATGAGACAGATTGGTCTTAGGAAGGGACTCCCTTGCGACCTAAAAGGAGTCCATCATGCTTAGTTTCCTAGAATCATATATGGTGGTTGGGTTGAGTAATTCTTTGGGTGTCAGTCTGATGTTGATTTCGGTCTTCGGGACTGATGCTTAGGGAGTTCTTCTCCTAATCAATATATATGTGGCATAGGTTTTCAGTTTTGACATTGCCTGATAGGCACAAAGTTTTTACTTGCTTCATTTGACTATACCTTTAGATAGGAACAATTGGGAAAATGTCCTATAGATTAGAGCTACCCGAGAAGTTGGCTGGAGTCCACAACGTTTTTCATGTTTCACATCTCCGAAAATGTCTACATGAGTCTGCTGAAGTGGTAGAGCCAAATATCCTCGAAGAGGCCGAAGTGGAACGCGAAGCAACCATAAGAAAGGTTCCAACTCGCATCTTAGGAACGGAAGTGAAGAGGCTACGCAACCGTGAAGTCAAGCTCGTCAAAGTCCAGTGGAGCGACACCGAGGGAGATGCGACTTGGGAAACTGAAGCTAGAATACGTACTGCCTACCCTTTTCTGTTCGAGGGTACATCCTTGATCTTTCATTTTCCTTAAGTTGCGCTTTTATCTATCTTTTTAGGTATATTTCCTCGACCTTATCTTTTAGGTAGAAACCCCTTTTGGATGGAAACATGTAATTGAAACATGTTATGGATGATGGTTGCAAGTGGTTGCAAGTGATTGCTAGTGGTTGCTCGTGGTTGCATATACACACACAATCTAGGTTTTAGATCGGCTCAGTCACTTCATATTGCATATGCATATATGTTTGCACTCGTATATGGTTGAACTTTAATGTGTTGTCATGTGGATGCTGCATTTGTATTGAATGATTGTGCACTCATGTAGAATCATGAATAGAAAAATTTGCATACATAATGGATTCATGGCACTTACATAATTCGCATTAAGGAGGTCAACTGAATCAGTAGACCACCTGATTTTGCATTAGATAAGTTCATGTACACACACACTTTGCATATGATCATGAAGCATTAGAAGTCTTTTAAGGACAATGGATGCTCGTGTTTGATGGATGAGTAGATAGATGATTGGATGTTAGGATATACATTCCTCCTAACTTGAAGATTTCGGGGACGAAATCCTTTTAAGTGGGGGAGAATGTAACACCCGTGAATTCTATAACTGTGAAACTCAAAATTAAAGTATAATTAATTTGAAATCAAAGAACTAAGGGAAACGGGATACGCCATTGCGTTCGTCTCGGAAAAATACGCGAAATAGAGTCCGAGTTTTCGAAAAACGGATATCGTATGAAGAAGTTATGGACGAACGAAGTTGGGCGAAAAACCGAAAAAGGGCCAGAATGCACTGGCGCACTTGGGAAGTGCGCCAGAACAAAAATGAACTGGCGCACCTGTGAAGTGCGCCAGTACATTTTTGACCTGGCGCACCTGCCAAGTGCGCCCAGGTCAAAAATGACCTGCTGGCCAGGTCTGGTCTAGCCCTGGCTGGCCAGGTCGGTGTGTGGTCGAATTTCTGTGGTCTGCTATGTCATTAGGGCTAGGTGGCGGGTTTTTATTGGTCTCTCTTCCTAATGAATGGCTACGATCTAACCTAGCAACATCAATGGTCCTAATCAATTCCTAACCTCTATATAAACAACCCTAGACTAAACCCTAATCTATTCATTCAAAATAAGATTATAGCCGCCATGTTGCTGAGGAACGACAAAGAGTAGCCGCCGACTAGAGAGAGAGTTAGGAAGAAAGTTCTAAAGCCTAAAGCAATTCAAGTAACCTAAAGCTAATCAATTCAACAAAGGAATCGTGTCTCTTAATTAGAGAATTCGCCGCAACCATTGTAAGTAGAGTATTACTTTGGTATAATAAACAACTGTGTTGATGTGTATGCTTGGATTGTGGCAATGGAAGTAATTCATGTTTGTGCAAAATTATGTTATTCATTATAAAGAACTACATGCGGTAGTTCTATGCAAATATACGTTTGGAATATTGCGCAAATTATGTAATCTATGTTGAAGCTACATGTATGTAGTTGAGTGAAATTTATGCAAGTTTGGGGCTTTGTTATTATGTCGTCATGATGTATACTTTGTGCATAAATCGTTTTGCAAGCAATTGAGACAAGTTTGGTTGTTATAGTTCATGTGAAACTATGTCGGAATTTTGACACCATAATCCATGTATTAAGTCATGCTTATGAATATGGCTAGGCTATGAATGATATTTGGCATAATTGAAATCTATGATTAAGTCTATCTTGTTTAAAAGAGTTATATGATGACATATGTGAGACATGGCTAGGTTAGACACAAAAATCCCTTTTTGCAAGTTTAAAGAAAACACCATGATTAGGAATATTTATGCATAAGTATATTTATACCATCGTTATGTGATTAGACTTAAACCATGATTGAGTTGAACTATGCTTTTGTGTTAGTAACAAAGTATCCCCTTTGTAAACATGTAGAAACCTTATGAACATGACTTGTTTATGTTTATGCCATGAACAAAGTTAACTTTACCTATGCCATGCTTATGTTTGACATTATGCCATGTTTATGCTAGAAGTATTTATGCCATGCTTATGTTTGACATTATGCCTAAATAAGAATATAGGTTCATGTTGTAGTTAAACCTATGCAAGTTCACATGCTTTGATTCATGTCACCTATGTTACCACTATGCAAGTACACCAATTTCTATTCTGTATTTCCAACGTCGTATTACAAGTTCATGCGCTCACCTTCCCCTCTTTGTGTATACGCCATAAGCCTCCCCTTTTCGTATGGCTAAATTGGGCTTTAAAAGGCTAAGCCCAATATATATAAACGGACGTGTAAAATGGGGGAAAATAACGTTGGGTTAAAATTAATTAATGAATGAAAATATAAAATAGAAGGGCCCAAATTCAAGTATGGGTTGGGCCCGTGATTGGTGTAACCTTTACACCATTAACTTAATAATGGGCCGCAAATATTTACATATAAATAAAGAAGAATGACAAGATATGTAAATGTAGAACATACGATGTGTTTAACCCGAGGTTGGATTGAGTTGTGATGTAAACCTGCCCGGAACCGCCCGGCTGTCCAGTAGTCACAACAATACCTATCCAATGTGGGAGGTTAAACATGAAGCCCAGCAAGGGCCCGAGGTTAGACTGAGTTGTGGCGTAAGACTGCCCGGAACCAACCGGCAACAGGCAGCCACAACAATACCTGTCTAATGTGAGAGGTCAGGGCCTTAATAAGACAATTAAGGCTGAGTCAGGATTGTTAGGGTTAAGTGAACTAAAGACTTAATCAAAATGGGACATGCTAAACTAAACGGACTGGTGGGGGTTAGGTAGGAAACACTTAACCAGCTTAGCATGTTGGCTAGAGATAGAAAACCTAGTAACGGGGGACCCTTTCCAGCAGTAACTCTAAAAGGTGTATCATGATACCCTGAAACTAGGCAGGGTGGGGCACGATTACTGGGCTGATTGTAAGAGGTCAAATCGACGGCGGTGGTGTAGCAGTGTAGGTTCTAACGGAGTGCGGGCGTGCACACACTACGGCGCAGAAAAATAAGGCACTGGACACCAGTAGCATACCTGTGCACTCTAAGGTTGTGTCGGGTTGCCACTATGGGACTTGATACACCCCATGGCGGGACCGGCATAGGTAACTACAGACATCGGGGGCCGTAAGACACATGTAACTATGCGACTAGGAGCCGATCATCATTGAATGGATCACATCACCCTGATTATGGGGTGCAAATTGGAAACTAGTTTATATGGGTTCAGAGATTAACATGGGGTACGATAGTATATTCGACCCTAGGTAACTTAACCAAGTTCATAGTGTTTGCCCACTTCCTGTTTTACTTATCATACCCAGTTCTTTATTCATAGACAAAGTAGTACTAGACTTACTCAGGCTTTATGTCTGACTCTATTTTTCTTTCGTCTTCTTTCTTCCGTTTCCCCCCCCCCCCCAGGTCCTCAGGGAGGGAACACAGCAGCTTGACCAGCCTCAACATCCAGCTTGAAGAAGAGAAATGTATTGCTTGGACTTTCCTGTTTTGAACTATGGCTTTCGACAATCCACTAAGGGGCTTTTGCAGTTTATCTATGTTTTATTTATGCTTCTTTAAATAATGTACTCAAGACAGATTATGAAAGTGTTATGTTATGTTTTTGGAAAGGATGTTGTTGTAACACGTATTTGACTTTTTGAAATAAAGTTTGTTGTTCTTCCGCTATTTTACAAATATGTGTTCTTAGATCTGTCTTGTATATCTGTGACTTGTACTTATAAACCTCCACCAAAATTAGGGCATTCCCTTTGAGAGTGACCCTAACGGAGGTGGGGTGTTTCAGTTACGCCATTGTGTTCGTCTCAGAATTCTGGTTGAAATAGAGTCCGAGTTTGCGGGAAACGGGTATCGGATGAAGGAGTAATAGACGAACGAAGTTTGGTGGCAAGAAAGAAAAAAAATAAAAAATTTATTGCACTGGTGCACTTGGAAAGTGCGCCAGTACAAATTTACATTTGTGCACTTCCCAAGTGTGCGCAGTCCGAGAGAAAACCTGCACAGCCTTCTGGTTCAGTCTGACCCATGTTCTGACTCATTGTTGAGTCCTTTCTAACTCCTTGCTGAGTCATTGGGGCTGACTTGTCACCCTATCATGAATGAATAGTTTTGATTAACCCTAAGATCATTCGACGACCTAAATTAATTCAAAACTCTATAAAAGACCCATAGACTCAAACCCTAAATCAGAATTAAAACTGAAACTATGGCCGTCATGCTGTTGTCTTGAACCCTAGTGTAGCCGCCACAAATTAAAGAGGAAGAACAACAAATCAAATCAGTTCTGTTCAACCCTAACAACGAATCTTTTTCAAAGGAGAGCTAATACAACACCAGAAATAAGAATTCAGAACTCAAGACCGCTTTTGAGTAGTGAGTTCGATCATCTTAACAAAATAATTGCTAAATCAATTACGATGTGATATATGTTGGATTATAAGTTGTGGTTGTGAATCTAATTCATATGTTTAATCATGTATGTTAACTTGATTCATATCATATGATGTTACGCAAGTTTTATATATGATGTTATGCAAGTTTTATATATGATGTTATGCAAGTTTCACATATGATGTTATGCAAGTTTTATATATGAAGTTTTGCAAGTTTCATATATGATGTTATGCAGGTTTCATATATGATGTTATGCAAGTTTCATATATTATGTTATGCAAGTTTCATATATGATGTTATGCAAGTTTCATATATGATGTTATGCAAGTTGAAATGATTATGCAAGTTGTACATATGATGTTATGCAAGTTAATAGGATCACGCAAGTTGTATGCGAGTTATATGTTGTTATGTAAGTTTGGATCTAAAATATATGTTAGTAGTTCATGATGTTAACTTGTGTTAATGAATCCCTTTTTATAATCCAACCACCTAGGTTTATAACATCAGTTTTTATGCGAATATGGATGTGGAACATATGCTAGTTCGTATAGGTTTTATGTTCATATGCAAGTTTAAGTGATAACTGGATTCATATATATATATATATATATATATATATATATATATATATATATATATATATATATATACAAGTTCACAACTTTAAAGTTTAGATCCATATTCAAGTTGACATTTTTATGTTGAATCTATGACATGCCTAGTTATGTATGTTTACACCTTTATGTGGATCCATAGTTTACTCAAGTTAACACCTTTATTGGATCCATAGTTATGCAAGATGACACCTTTATGTTTAGGTTGACGACATACACAATTTATGTAAGTTTGTGATAATTACCTAGGCTAGTTGGGTGTAAAACTATGTTCATACATGCAAGCTCACACCTTTTAGATCTATGACTTTTGGATCCTTGATAATACAAAGACTATGCAAGTATGTTGTAATTCTTGATTGCAAGTTAGATGCAAATTAGATCTATTATTGTGTGTATGTGACTTTGTGACGTTTATTCCCTATTTTTTTAAGTATTAGACTATTTGTTAGTCTAATATGTATATGTCATGTTAAGCGAACGAATGACGGGGGTACGGTGGGGATAATACTGGATATACACATATTGTGAATTTGTCATGTAATGGCCTAAAAAGGCATGAAATTAATTTTAAGGAATAAAATTAATTAGTGATGAAATTGGTATGATTTTACAAACCATAAATGGATGGACATAATTTAGTCAATTACGGACATCGTTAAATTTGGAATTGATTGATAATTTGAATAGGGAAAGTAATTCAAATTGGGGGAATGATTAATTAGGTGTAATTAATTGTCTAAGACACGAGGTTAGGCTCGTTTGTTGTATAAGACTGCCCGAACCCGCCCAACAAATCCAGCTGCCGCAAATGCCAGTCTAATGCGAGAGATCTTAGGCACAAATTAAGTACGTAACAGTTGTAAAGACACGAGGTTAGGCTCGTTTGTGGTGTAAGACTGCCAGGACTCGCCCCGCAAATCCAGCTGCCACAAATTCCAGTCTAATGTGAGAGGTCTTTATGAGGTTACGGTCTTAATGAATTAAGAAACACTTAACCTGATAAACATGTAGTGGGACATGAGGCGGTTAAGTGGGTGCCTTGGGTGGCATGTGGAATCTAGTGGGTGCCTTGGGTGGCATGAGGAAATACGATTAGTAACACTTAACCAAGGTAAAACAAGTAAGTCAGACATAGGGGTTAAGTGGCTTCCTTGGGTGGTATGTGGAATTACTGATGGAAACCCTTAACCAAATTTAAAACATGTAAGTGGACATGAAGGGGGTTAAGTGGGATATACTAGAGGGGACCAAGCTTAGGTGGATAGCTTGTGTCAAGTAATGGGGGTCCGTTTCAACCAGTAACCCATTCGTATCTTTGTGTGCTCGACCCAAGTCGAGGACGGGACACGCATACTGGGCTTGACTGTAAGAGGCCAAACCGTGTTAGCGGTGGCAACGCAAGTCCAACGGTTCATATGCGTGTGTGGACCCGGGATGGTAGGTAAGACGTTGTTGCATCGTGTAGGTATAAGCCGTGCATTGTTGGTTGTATCGGGTTGCTACTTTGGGGAGTGATACACCCCGCTGTGGGGCCAACACGGGTATCTACGAGTTAGGGAGCCGATCGAATGGGGTAGGGTAGTGGGTACACCAAATGGAGATAGGAGCAGACGACACCTATGTAGTCTGCTAGGGGTACACGAAGCTACCACTATTATTAATAATTATTAAGGTGGTACACCTAGTGGAGATAGGAGCAGGCGGCACCTATGACGTCAGCTAGGAGTACATAGAATTACCATTATTACTTATTGAAGGGGTACATCTAGTAGGGATAGGTACACGCTGGGTACCTATGATAGCAACTAGAGATATATAGTCAAACATGGAGGATAGTGGGTACATCTAGTAGTACACGAAGCTATCATCGTTCTATTTAGCCAAGAGGGATCATATTTCTAGAGTGACCAGTAAGGGTGCAGTTAGTGTTAGTACAGTACAGTATGGTACAGTACGGTAGAGTATAGTAATTATCTTATATTGATTAGGAAGCGCCATTAACGTTATCTCTGTTTCTCTTGATTGCCTTGCCATACCCCTATGGTTCACACAATCATTACCTTATTCTCTAGCTTATATCTTATCATATTGCTTTAATAATTATGTTATTAGAGTTATCGCACTCGCCAGACTTTATGTCTGACCCCCTTTGTTTCCACCTCTTTTCTTCCTTCCCCCCAAGGTTCTAAGGGTAGGACTAGTACTAGTAGAGCTTGATTGGGATCTCTTTGGGAGAACTTGGATTTAGATTGCCGAAGTAAAGTTCAGCCTCTCATTTTCTTTATGGCTATTTGTAGTAGTGGGATTATGTACTTTGTTTTATCAAGATGGATATTATGTACTTGACTTTGGTTTATGGTTTTTGATGATGTAACCATACATATTTACCTTCTGATGCAATAAATAAAGTTTTAAATTTTCAAGTACTGCTTTATATCTGTCATGTTGTGATTTTCTGTTTTATATTCACTTAAAATGCTCCATGGAAGTTAATGCATTCCCTTAGCGAGTGACATTAATGGACGTGGGGTGTTACACGTGGTATCAGAGCTGAAGTTTACCAGAACAGATAAGATATTTTGAAAACTAATTTTCAAAAGCATTTTTATAAAAATACTTTAAAAAATATGTTTGTAGAAGAGTATTTCTGAAAGAAAGGTTTATTTTAAGAACATAATCCCCAAGAGCCATATATCCTTCCTTCGATTCTCCGTTTTGAATCTCTTCCTCTTTCGCATTTTTTCCCCTCCGCGTATAGATGCTTTTTCTAAGATAAATAAGGACTTCATTACGAAGGACGGAGAACCACTTCAAGGGACTTAGAATTTTGTCGGGCTAGAAGTTAGCCAAAGGAAGTGGAGGGCTTGTTGGTACCTTTAAGATAGACGATGGGAGGAAGGTTCAAATAGCTGTTTGGTTAACAAAGAGCGAAACCTCATCTTGGTGGGAGGTCACGAATGGAGAATGTGAAGAAGAAGGCAAGTTGTTTTGGAGAAATAGGACACATTAGGATTTTCCAAAGAGGCAAGGACAAAGTACAGGATCTTCTGTAGTGTAGTTGTATTCCCTCACGGCTGGTATACCTGATGGGGGTAGGACCATCTAGGTTGAAATTTGGTTTCTTTATCATCCTGTTTGAACTTTGTTTGATTCTGGTGCTTCATAATCGTTAGTATCTGCTTTGTTAGTTGAAACACTGCACCAAAATACTAGTCTAGTTAAGGATCCCATCCTAGTCTCAAATCCTGTTTGCGGTTCGGCTCATCCTTCAATGGTTTGCCCGAATTTGAGAGTGTTTACCTTGGCCGTTGGATTTGAATGCAACGCCTTCGTCCTTGGTTTTATGGGCTATAGTTTGATTCTAGGGGTGGATTGGCTAGCCAGGCGGGGTGCCATCCGAGATTGTGAAAGGAGGGTAGTTAGACTATTGATTCGTTATGAAAAACCCTCATATTTCTTGTGACCCTAGGGATTTAGTGATGCATAGCTGCCTAGAATCTTCTGACGCATCCAATGATGATTGGGAGTCTGTTTGTGTGATCCGCGAGTATGGAGACGTCGTTGATAAAATGCGGGGTTTACCCAGAGACGCAAAATAAGTTTTCATATGTGCTTAATAGATTAAGCAAAGCCAGTTATGTAATCAGCGGTGGTTTTGGAGCAAGACTGGCAAGGACAGCCAGAGTCCGTCAAGTGCTCAATTGGTTGGTTGTCTTACTAGTATCATCTCATGTAGGTCGTCTGAATTCGAAGGAGGTATCCCTTGGGTGCTTGTCTGATATTGGTTTAGGCCTTTGGGGCTTGCACTTGGGGGAAGTCGAGTTCGACTAGGATGGTCTGTGTGAGAGACGGATAGTTGTGACGATTTTGCATTGGATAATATCCTGGTTTTCTCAAGAAGTAGAGAAGAGCAAGCCCTACATCTTAGGGAAAGCTTAGGGACCCTACAAGTGCACCAGCTTAAAGCTAAGTTCTATAAAATACCATTTTCAGAGGAAAGAAGTGAGGATTTTAGGGCATGTGGTCTCTAGGGAAGGGTGATATGTTATGGGGATGGAATTCTTGGCATCCTATGATTTCGAGACAGCAAATACCCCTGGCAAGGGTAACGTGGTGGCAGATGCCTAAAGTAGAAAAAGGTTATCCTTGGGTCCGTTGTTTGTTGAGCAGCGAAGTTTAGAGTTCATCTCTACGTTTGACGTTGGACCATCCATTGATTTTTTACCCGGTTTGCTAGCGTCCTTGGAGGTCAGACCTACGCTTTTGGGACGGATTGGCGAGGCACACCGAGACGACCCACACTTGGATGACTTAGTAGAAAAGCTCAAAAGAGGGGAGTCATCGAGCCATCTCCGTAGGTATACCCTAGATGATAAGGGTTGGTTACGTAGGGACGGTAGACTTTGTGTACCAAAAGACGATGACCTTAGGAAGACCATTCTTGATGATGCACATCGTTCGAAGATGACCATCCATCCCGGCAGGGACAAGATGTACATGGACATGAGACGAGTTTACTTTTGGGCCGGTATGAAGAAGGACGTGGCAGAGTTTGTTGCTAGATGCTTGGTATGCCAACAAGTAAAAGCAGAGCAAAAGAAGCCCGGTGGATTGCTTCACCCCTTGGAGGTCCCACAATGGAAGTGGGAAAGGGTTTTGATGGACTTTTTGACAGATTACCAAGATCAAGGAAGGGTAATACGGGGATTTGGGTCGTGGTAGACAGACTTACTAAGAGCGCCCATTTCATTCTCATAAAGAGTAAGAGGACTGCCCCATGGTTAGCCTCCGTATACGTTCGAGAAATAGTTCGTATGCACGGTGTTCCTTCCAGCATAGGGAGCGACCGCGATCCTATCTTCACTAGCGAATTTTGGAAGATCTCACAAGAGGCGGTATGGATTCAGTTATGTTTGAGCACCGCATATCATCCTCAGACGGGCGACCAGACCGAGAGGGTGAATCGTATTCTGGAGGACCTATTATGGTTATGTGTCTTAGATTCCGGAGGTACATGGGAGGAACATCTTTCGTTGGTAGAGTTCGCACATAATAACAGCTTTCAGTCTAACATTGGCATGACACCGTTTGAGGCTCTTTATGGACTACCGTGTCGTTCGCCTACATGTTGGTGGGAGTCTACAGATAAGATCTTACTTGGGCCCGATATGATTAGACAGACTTCAGATAAGATTGATTTGATTCGAAGGAGGATGAAGACGGCGCAAGATAAGCAGAAATCTTATGCGTACAAGAGTAGGACAGATCTTGAGTTTGATATTGGGGACATGGTCTTTGTCAAGGTGTCTCCATTACGGAACGTCGTTTGCTTTGGGTCTGTTGGGAAGTTAGCACCAAGATTCGTAGGGTCGTTTCCTGTTAAGGAAAGGATTGGGCAGATGGCGTATAGAATGGAGTGGCCCAAGAGACTTAGTGGTGTACACGACGTATTCCATGTATCACATTTTAGGAAGTTCTTGCACGAGATAGCGGAAGTGGTAGAGCCGAGCTTGCTTAGAGAGATGGAGATCGAGCGTGATGCGACGATTCGACGAGCTCCTACGTGCATTCTTGGGCTGGAGATTAAGAAGTTGAGGAATCGAGAGGTAAAACTAGTCAAAGTGCAATGGGAAGATGATGAGAGCAACGCTACTTGGGAGACGGAAGCGAAGATGCGTTCATTGTACCCTTTTCTTTTCGAGGGTTTGTCTTTTAATTTCTCCTTTATCGCTTACCTTGTACTTATCTTATCTTTAGTATGTCCTCTCGCTAGTGTCATTGACCTTTAGATAAGGTAGTCCTATGGTTGAAACATGTGTTTGAGACATGTTATGTATGATGGATGCATGTGGATGCAAGTTGTTGTTAGTGGTTGCTCGTGGATGCATATACACACACTTTATGCACTAGATCGGCTCAGTCACTTCATATTGCATATTGCATATAAATGTGTGTACATATTTAAGTAATGGATGTATAATGGTTGTACCATCATATGGATGTTGCATTTTGGTGAATAGTTGTGCACACATGTAGAAATAATATGTATCGATAAGGTTCTTTCGCATACATAATGGACGCATGGCACTATCTTATTTTGCATTAAGGAGGTCAACTGAATCAGTAGACCGCCTGATTTTGCATTAGATAAGGAACATATACATCCACTTCTTGCATATGTTCATACAACATTTGAAATTTTATAAGGACAATGGATGCCCGTGTTTGATGGTTGAGTAGATGATTGTTTGGATGGTAGGATATGCATTCTCCTTAACTTGGAGATTTCGGGGGCGAAATCCTTTAAGGAGGGGAGAATGTAACACCCCGGATTTTTGAATAGTCGAATTAACTAAATTAAAGAATAATTAATCTAAGACGTGAGAATTATGGGAATGGGGTTGCGCCATTGTGTTCGTCTCGGAACTCTGGTTGAAATAGAGTCGAAGTTTGCGGGAAACGGGAAACGGATGGAGTTATAGACGAATGAAGTTTGGTGGCAAGAAAGAAAAAAAAATTATTGCACTGGCGCACATGGGAAGTGTGCCAGTACAAATTAACATGGTCCACTTCCCAAGTGCGCCCAGGCCGAGAGAAAACCCGCACAGCCTTCTGGTTCAGTATGAACCATGTTCTAACTCATTGTTGAGTCCTTTCTGACTCCTTGCTGAGTCATTAGGGCTGACTTATCACCGTATCATGACTGAATGGTTTTGATTAACCCTAAGATCTTCTGACGGCCTAAATTAATTCAAAACTCTATAAAAAGACCCATAGACTCAAACCCTAAATCAGAATTCAAACTAAAACTATGGCCGTCATGCTGTTGTCTTGAACACTAGAGTAGCCGCCACAAATTAAAGAGGAAGAACAACAAATCAAATCAGTTGTATTCACCCCTAACAACGAATCTTCTTCAAAGGAGAGCTAATACAACTCCAGAAGTCAGAATTCAGAACTCAAGACCGCTTTTGAGTAGTGAGTTCGATCACCTTAACAAAATAATTGCTAAATCAATTACGATGTGATATATGTTGGATTATAAGTTGTGGTTGTGAATCTAATTCATATGTTTAATCATGTATGTTAACTTGATTCATATCATATGATATTATGCAAGTTTTATATATGATGTTATGCAAGTTTTATATTTGATGTTATGCAAGTTTCACATACGATGTTATGCAAGTTTTATATATGATGTTATGCAAGTTTTATATATGATGTTATGCAAGTTTCATATATGATGTTATGCAAGTTGATATGATTATGCAAGTTGTACATATGATGTTATGCAAGTTAATAGGATCACACAAGTTGTATGCGAGTAATATGATGTTATGTAAGTTTGGATCTAAAAAATATGTTAGTTGTTCACGATGTTAACTTGTGTTAATGAATCCCTTTTTATAATCCCACCACCTAGGTTTATAACATCAGTTTTTATGCGAATATGGATGTGGAACATATGCTAGTTCGTATAGGTATTATGTTCATATGCAAGTTTAAGTGATAATTGGATTTATATATATACAAGTTCACACCTTTAAAGTTTAGATCCATATTCAAGTTGACATTTTTATGTTGAATCTATGACATGCCTAGTTATGCAAGTTTACACCTTTATGTGGATCCATAGTTCACTCAAGTTAACACCTTTATTGGATCCATAGTTATGCAAGATGGCACCTTTATGTTTAGGTTGACGACATACACAGTTTATGTAAGTTTGTGATAATTACCTAGGCTAGTTGGGTGTGAAACTTTGTTCATACATGCAAGCTCACACCTTTTAGATCTATGATTTTCGGATCCTTGATAATACAAAGACTATGCAAGTATGTTGTGATTCTTAATTGCAAGTTAGATGCCAATTAGATCTATTATTGTGTGTATGTGACTTTGTGACGTTTATTCCCTTTTTTTAGTATTAGACTATTTGTTAGTCTAATATGTACATGTCATGTTAAGCAAACGAATGACGGGGGTACGATGGGGATAATACAGGATATACACATATTGTGAATTTGTCATGTAATGGCCTAAAAAGGCATGTAATTAATTTTAAGGAATAAAATTAATTATTGATGAAATTGGTATGATTTTACCTACAATAAATGGATGGACATAATTGAGTCAATTATGGACATCGTTAAATTTGGTATTGATTGATAATTTGAATAGGGAAAGTAATTCAAATTGGGGGAATGATTAGTTAGGTGTAATTAATCGTCTAAGACACGAGGTTAGGCTCGTTTGTGGTGTAAGACTGCCCGTACCCGCCTGGCAAATCCTGCTGCCACAAATGCCAGCCTAATGTGAGAGGTCTTAGGCACAAACTAAATACGTAACAGTTGTAAAGACACGAGGTTAGGCTCGTTCGTGGTGTAAGACTGCCCGGACCTGCCTGGCAAATCCAGTTGCCACAAATGCCAGTCTAATGTGAGAGGTCTTTATGAGGTTACGGTCTTAATGTATTAAGAAACACTTAACCAGATAAACATGTAGTGGGACATGAGGGGGTTAACTGGGTGCCTTGGGTGGCATGTGGAATCTAGTGGGTGCCTTGGGTGGCATGAGGAAATATGATTAGTAACACTTAACCAAGGTAAAACATGTAAGCGAGACATAGGGGTTAAGTGGGTGCCTTGGGTGGCATGTGGAATTACTAATGGAAACCCTTAACCAAATCTAAAACATGTAAGTGGACATGAAGGGGGTTAAGTGGGATATACTAGAGGGGACCAAGCTTAGGTAGATAAGTTGTGTCAAGTAATGGGGGTCTGTTTCAACTAATAACCCTTTCGTATCTTTGTGGTCTCGACCCAAGTCGAGGATGGGACACGCATACCGGGCTTGACTGTAAGAGGCCAAACTGGGTTAGCGGTGGCAACGGAAGTCCAACGGGTTCATATGCGTGCGTGGACCCGGCTGGTAGGTAAGACGTTGTTGCATCGTGTAGGTATAAGCCGTGCATTGTTGGTTGTATCGGGTTGCCACTTTGGGGAGTGCTACACCCCAATGTGGGGCTAGCACGGGTATCTACGAGTTAGGGAGCCGATTGAATGGGGCAGGGTAGTGGGTACACCTAGTGGAGATAGGAGCAGATGGCACCTATGTAGTCAGCTATGGGTACACGAAGCTACCACTACTATTAATAATTATTAAGGGGGTACACCTATTGGAGATAGGAGCATGCGGCACCTATGACGTCAGCTAGGAGTACATAGAATTACCATTATTACTTATTGAAGGGGTACATCTAGTGGGGACAGGTACACGCTGGGTACCTATGATAGCAACTAGAGATATACAGTCAAACATGGAGGATAGTGGGTACATCTAGTAGTACACGAAGCTATCATCGTTCTATTTAGCTAAGAGGGATCAAATTTCTAGAGTGACTAGTAGGGGTGCAGTTAGTGTTAGTACAGTACAGTATGGTACAATACGGTAGAGTATAGTAATTATCCTATATTGATTAGGAAGCGCCATTAACGTTATCTCTGTTTCTCTTGATTGCCTTGCCATACCCATGTGGTTCACACAGTCATTACCGTATTCTCCAGCTTATATCTTATCATATTGCTTTAATAATTATGTTGTTAGAGTTATCGCACTCGCCAGACTTTATGTCTGACCCCCTTTGTTTGCACCTCTTTTCTTCCTCCCCCTCCCAAGGTTCTAAGGGTGGGACTAGTACTAGTGGAGCTTGATTGGGATCTCTTTGGGTGCACTTGGATTTGGATTGCCGAAGTAAAGATCAGCCTCTCATTTTCTTTATGGCTATTTGTAGTAGTGGGATTATGTACTTTGTTTTATCAAGATGGATATTATGTACTTGACTTTGGTTTAAGGTTTTTGATGATGTAACCAAACATATTTACCTTCTGCTGCAATAAATAAAGTTTTAAATTTTCAAGTACTGCTTTATATCTGTCTTGTTGTGATTTTCTGTTCTATATTCACTTGAAATGCTCCATGGAAGTTAATGCATTCCCTTTGCGAGTGACATTAATGGACGTGGGGTGTTACATAACCAGGGAAGAATAGTAAATTTATGCATTAAAGACACCCTCAGGAGTACGCATAACTAATGGGAATAGGTAAAGTTATGTATTAAAGACATCCTTAGGGGTACGCATAAATAATGGAAATAGGTAAAGTTATGTATTAAAGACACCCTCAGGGGTACGCATAACTAATGGGAATAGATAGAGTTATGGATTAAAGACACCTATAGGTACGGATAACCGATAGGAAGAATAGGGTTTATGTATTAAAGACACCTATAGGTACGCATAACTAGTTGAGGGCTATGTAATTAAAGACACCTTAGGGTAAACATAGTCCGTAGAAAATCTAGTGGGGATACAAGACATAGGGGAGAGCTTGTATCATGTTGTGTGGGACCCATTTCAGTCAGTAACCCGGAGGGGTATCGAAGTAAAGATCTCTGTACTAAGCGGGAAAGGGGCACGCTTACTGATTGATTGTAAGAGTCCCAAAACGAGACCGATGGTGTGGGCGGCGCAAACCGACCGGGGACATGTGCGTGCATGGGCCGGGAAGAGGGGGACAAGACGACCGGGACACCAGTAGTCGTAACTGTGCACACCTTAGGTTGCCACTTTAGGGAAGTGATAACCCCTAGTTGTGGGACCAGCATAGGGTATCTACGGAGTAGGGAGCCGATCGATTAGGGTGGTGGTTAGGGTATATCTGGACATATGCCCTAAGTCTACCAACTTGTAGTAGGAGGGTAGTGGGTATGACTAGTTGAGATAGGAGCACGCGACACATATGGCAGCAACTAGCAATACACGAAACTACCACCATCGTTATCATGATTAGCAGAAGGGATTATCCCATCTTGATTTGACTAGTAATAGTGCAGAGTAGTTAGTAGTGAATCATGCATACACCTTACCTTATTTGTCCTGTCATACCCGTCATCTGTACCATGATCCTCTTATCCACTTTGTATGCATGTCATGTTTACCTTTATTTATTTATTGGCTAAAAGTTACGGGACTCACCAGACATATGTCTGACCTAGTTTGTTTCGCCTCTTATCTTCCGTTTCTCCCCCCCCCCCAAGGTTCTCAGGGAGGAAACACCCAGGTTTAGCCAGGATTTGGATATCATCTTCTAGCAGCTACTTCTGAAGTATGGCTCGAGTCTCTGTCTCTTATATGGCTTGCTCTTTAATATGGGGAATGATGTTTTCTTTTAAATACCTATGTACTCTGATGATATAAGACAGAAGTGTTTTGTTGTACTAGTTTTAAGACTCATGGTATTATGTAACAAAGTATTTTTGAGATTTAATAAAGTTATTTGTTTTCCGCTGCAAAATTTTTATATCTATCTTGTGATATTCTTTGTCTGTTTACCAAAAATGGTCCACTGAAGTTAAGGCATTCCCTTTGTGAGTGACCTTATTGGAGGTGGGGTGTTACACTTGGTATTAGAGCTGAAGGTTACCAGATTAGATAAAAGTTTTGAAAATATTTTTCAAAAGGTTTTAAAAGAGAGTATTTTCAAAAAGGAAAGCCTGTTTTGAAAAAACATTCCCCCAAAAGCCATATGTAGTATCCGTCGATCCTTTGTCTAAAATCTCTTCCTTTGATACGATAGGCAAATGTTCTCACGGCTGATGGATAGGATAGGGATAGGAAAATTTATGTTGAAGCTTTAATTTCCTTATTTTGTTATGAAGCTAAGACTCTTTTTGATTATGTAATCGAAACTCTGCACTTTAATACTAGTCTTGTTTCTTTTCCTATAGTTGTTTCAAACCCCATTTGTTGTTCGGCTCAATTGTTAGTGGTTTGTAGGGGTTTGAAATTATCTGTGTTAGGCATCAAAAATTTGAATGTGACATTTGTGTGCTCAAGTTTATCGGTTATGGGTTGGGTCTAAATGGACCAGCTTTCTATGTAGAGGGTCGTTCTAGATTTTGAGAGGAGGGTCATTGAGTTTCTAACTTGTCATGGGAAGACCCCAAAGTTTCTTGTGACCCGCAAGAGTGTTTTATGCTTAGCTTTTTGAGAATCATTCTGTAATCTGATCTGTACTAGTAGTCTGTAAGTATCTGGATATTTCTGAAGGATACGAGTTTCTACTCGAAGCATGGCGTAGATCTCCAGTTTTGGCATTGTTTAATGGGGGTAATTCTTTGGGTATCAGTCTGATGTTGATTTCGGTCTTCGGGGCTGAGACTTAGGGAATTATTCTCTTAACCGATGTCAAATGGGAACATAGCTTTTGTTTTAGTTATATCATTTGTTTGTATCCCATCAACCAAATCTTCGACCTTTAGATAGGAAATCCATGGATGTAAACATGTGTTTGAGACATGTTTTGTTTGATGGTTGCAAGTGGATGCAAGTGTTTGCTAGTGGTTGCTCGTGGATGCATTTACAAACATTAGGCACTAGATCGGCTCAAATCACTTACTATTGCATATAAATGGGTGTACATATTTACATTAATGGATGAACAATGGTTGTGTTATCATATGGATGCTGCATTTTGATGATGGTTGAGCACACATGTAGAAATAATATGTATCGATAGGATTCTTTCGCATACATAATGGATGCATGACACTATCATGGTTTGCATTAAGGAGGTCAACTGAATCAGTAGACCGCCTGATTTTGCATTAGATAAGGAACTTATAAACACACTTTTGCATTTGTTTATACAGCATTAGAAGTTTTCTAAGGACAATGGATGCTTGTGGATGATGGTTGAGTAGATGGGTGATTGGATGGTAGGACATATTCTTCTTAACTTGGAGATTTCGGGGACGAAATCCTTTAAGTATGGGAGAATGTAACACCCCGAATTTTTGAATAATAAGATTAACTAAATTAAAGAATACTTAATTTCAAATGTGGGAATTAAGGGAAATGGGTCATGCCATTACGTTCGTCTCGGAATTCTGCTTGAGATAGAGTCCGAGTTTGCGTAAAACGGATGTCGTACGAAGAAGATATGGACGAACGAAGTTTGTTTGAAAAGAAATTTTGCACTGGCGCACTTCGGAAGCGCGCCAGTACAAATTTGCATTGGCGCACTTCCCAAGTGCGCCCAGGCCGAGAGAAAACCGGCGCAACCTTCTGGTTCAGTCTGACCCATGTTTTGACTCATTGCTGAGTCCTTTTTGACTCCTTGTCGAGTCATTTGGGCTGAGGTGTCACCCAATACCGACTGAGTGGTTTTGATTAACCCTAAGATCATCCGACGGCTATAATTAAATTGAAATTCTATATAAACATGTGTAGACTCAAACCCTAGAATCAAATCAAAAATTAGATCAGTGGCCGTCATGTTGTCACTCCAAACCCTAGGGTAGCCGCCACCAACTAAAAGCAAAGTAAAGCAACTCAATTCAAATCAAATCAAGCCTAAAACTACAACAATGAAATTGCCTACAACAAGGTAGCGCTAATCAATTACAGAATTCAGAACCCAAAACTCAAGACCCTTTATTCGGTGAGTTCTAGTCACTTTTAGGTTTAAATGAATAAAAGTGAATTGTGGTAGACTATGATTTGGGTATATGTTGTTTGTAGTTATGCAAGTTTATTGTTGTGAATCATGAAATGATGCAAGTTCCTTATTATTGTGAATCATGAAGTTATGCAAGTTGATTATTGTTGTAATTCATGATATGATGCAAGTTTATTATTATTGTGAATCATGAAGTTATGCAAGTTCATTATTGTTGTAAATCATGATATGATGCAAGTTTATTATTGTTGTGAATCATGAAGTTATGCAAGTTATTATGAACCTATGAAGTTACCTATGCAAGTTGATAAGTTGTTAATTCATGGACCTATACTAGTTGTTATGTTGTGGATCATGAATCTATGTAAATCACCTATGCAAGAAGTTATGTTATGAATCATGCAAGTTGTTATATTATGAATCATGAACCTATATAATTTGTTGATTATGTTAAGAATCATGAGCCTATGTTAGTTGTTAATTATGTTGTTAATTCATGAACCTATGCAAGTTGTTATGAATCTATGCAAGTTGTTAATTATGTGGTGAATCATAATTATATGCGAGGTTATCAAGTCATTTTCCCTAGTTGTCATGCTTATGCCAAAATTGTACTGAAAACGATCACCTTGACATTCCCTTTATTTTATTGTTATGGCGAGCCTACTTTGTAGCCTCGATGACGCCAAAAACGCAAACGGTTACGCTAGTTAAGAAACAGGGAAAAGGGGAATTTGTAATAGGCATAATTTACATAGTGACTATGTAAATTGGACACATGATTCAAGTAGGGAAACATAAATAATTACCTATTATGACATGGGTAAAATTGGGTAAAAATGGTATAATTTGAATATGACCATTTATGGATAAGAAATCCAAATTGTTAATAAGATAGGTATAGACACCTATGAAAAAGGAAAGGATTAATTAATTAACTTAATTAATCAAAATAGTAATGTTTAAGAAATTAAAGTCTGAAGATTTAATATTGAGAATTGGCATAAAATAATTTTGTGATGAATATTGGTAAGATTTTTGTTGGCTCGCTTTTTGACCAAGCTACCCAGGATCATTCATAAGAAGAAAGCATGAAACCACGTTCTCTAAGAATATGAAGGAATGGATCGCATCATCGACTCGCCCGATGACGGATCGCACGCTATCGACTCGCCCACCATCGGATCGCGTCTCGACGGATCACCCCTATTTCATCAGCGAAACGACACCTCTATGCGATCCGATCCATACATATGTTGTTGCCCAGTATTGATCGATCCGATCCCCTGATGCGTGGCGAACCCTCTGACGTGTTCAAGCGTGAGCTAGTCTTCAACGATCCGAGACGCACGGATCTAGCGACACGTGTCCCTAACCGTCATTTGGACCAATTCTCCCCATCTGCACGATCCGATTTTTAAGTAGATCGCGACACCTGTCCACAACGGCTAATTTGACTATTTCCTCAACAATGGCGATGCGATCCGATGTTCTCGGGATTCGTGCCACGTGTAACCACGGCCCGCCTGACAAAATCAGCTATAAATAGCCCGGAGCTTGGCATTTTTTGGGATTCTTTTGGCAATATTGAGTACTGAGTCCGCCGCTATTGTCAAAATACTAGAGTATTGAGAGAAATCCTTGATTGTAATAGCTTTCAAAGTATAATCAATAATATATAAAGTGGACGTAGGCTCGTTAACGCCGAACCACTATAAATTCTGTGTGTTATTTCCTTTTTTCTCATTCTTCAGTTGAAACTCTATAAGCTACAGAACAATTTGGGTGTTAGGTCCAAATTTTGAGCTAAAATTTTTGGTGCTTTCACTGAGAAGACAATTCTAAAGTTTCACTATTCGGTTCTTTGAAGGTTCCAGCGATTCGGATATCATGGCTGGAAAAAGATCTAAGGAAGCACGAGCTTCGCAAACCAACGAAACAATTGAAGAGAGTGTGCACGAGCTGGGCAATGAAGAAACTTTGGATCACGGGGCGCAGGGGGCGAACCGATCCGACGAAGACACCACGCTCCGAGTCGACGAGAACGAAGCGAGCTGGACTGCTGAAGGGGTTGTTACTCGATCCCGAGGAAACGCCTCGCACCCTCCGCACACTGCGACTGCGAATCGACCTCAAGGGGGCGCTGCGAGCCGCCACCGACGAACCGCAGCGATCCGAATTGATGATCAGACCACAACTCGACCTGGAAAGGAGCCTATGGCTCGCTCCTATCGTCCTGGCCCCTCTGCTCGACCCGGCTCAAGTTCTTTGCGTATAAGAGAAGGTGATGACGATCAATATGATCCTGCTGCTCCTGTTACTGAGGGGGATCTCTCTCGCTTTTCTGAAATGTGGGAGAGGTTGTTTGATGAATTGGCCGCCCAAAGGTAGGAAAGCTCCGTCCTGCGACAAAATTTGACTGCTATGGATAGAAGACTTGAAGAGCTAGCAAGGCAAAGAACACCGCCGGTTCGTCTACTCACTCCAGTATATTCTTCTTTGTCTGAAGAATCGCCGAGACCTCCGCGATGACCGTATTAGAGAGCCGAAAACATAGAGCAGCTTCGGTTCGGAACCCTGCCATCACAGGAAGAAGCACTGGGGGCGGGGCCTTCAAACCGTAATGTGAACGATCAAGACGCAGCTCCCAGGGCTCGAGATGTGGGCAGTCCCGTACGTAACAGACCACCTCAGCCCCGTCGCCGCACACATACTCATGATAACAGGGGGCAACGAAGCTCTATCCGAGCCCCGGATTTCGTGACTGCTCCCGGAAGAGAAATTAGAGAACCCCGCCGAGCCAGAGGCACTGACCCTGAACCTCCTTTGACCAGCGCAAATGTTGCAGCCATGATCCACCAGATTCTGGCAGATATCCGTGGACAACGGAATGAAGATTGGGGGATCGACCGCAGTCACACCCCTTTCACTGATGATATCTTGGATGCGACTTTTCCAAGGCGTTTCAACATGCCACAGATGAATCGATACGCAGGCAGATCTGATCCCGTCCAGCACCTAATGAGATATTCTTGGTCAATGACCGCTGCCGCAGCTTCTGATGCTGTCAAGTGCAAGGCGTTTCCCATATTCTTGGAGGATGTAGCATTGTTATGGTTTACTCGCTTGCCAGTAAGATCAATTTCTAGCTTCAGGGAGTTGAGTGAGAAGTTCGTAGAACAATTTCGTATCTACACACAAAAGACAAAGAGTGCGATTGATTTGTTCCTTGTCAAGCAGCGACCAGGCGAGAGTTTAAGGGTGTACCTTGATCGTTTCAATTTAGCCGCCACTGAGGTTAAAGACCCCCATGAACCGACCGTCGTCGCAGCACTGATTGACGGAGTAGACAAAGACACTGAATTCGGGAGATACCTGGCAGGCAAACCACCCCATACTAGAGAGCTATTCTACGAAAAAGCCAACGTACACTTGCGCCGGGAAGAAGTGTATGCTAACCGTAAGGCAAAAACGGCTGATAAGGAGGAAATCCAGAGCAATGTCGCTATAAAGCAAACGGGAGACAACTCGGGGAAAGTCAACGTTAATGTCGGAAATCGAATTCAGGGTGGTCGTCAGTTAGGTAACGACAATAATAATGGTAACGACAACAACCGAAAGTGGAACCGAGGGAACGACTCCCAGAGAAGGACTCGTCCCAGGGCCTTTGAAAGTTATACACCAATAAATGATACTCTGGAAAATATCTTCATGGATGCGTATGAAGTCCTCCAGAATAAGAGGCCACCTCCCAGAGAGTCGACAGAGAAAGAGCGTGAAACAGGGAAGTTTTGTCTCTTTCATCAGATTCACGACCATTCGACAAATGAATGCCGTCACCTAAGAGATGTAGTCGAAAGGCTTCTTTGAGAAGGAAAGTTAGATGAATACAGAGTAACGCCCAGAGACAGGGGGCATGTAGTGCAGGCCCCAAATCAGAACCAAAATCAACTGGCTGTTAAGCCGACTGCCCAGC
This sequence comes from Allium sativum, assembly GCA_030737875.1. Lineage (NCBI taxonomy): Eukaryota > Viridiplantae > Streptophyta > Magnoliopsida > Asparagales > Amaryllidaceae > Allium > Allium sativum. The sequence goes on along the minus strand of CM060923.1, from coordinate 732,255,312 downwards.
AAATGGGAAAGAACATTGTTACCAATACCGTAATCGGAGGACTTTATCTCGCCGGGCATAGTTCCAAGGCATTGGATCAATATGTCAATGCAGCCAAACAACACCTCGAGGTAGGGGAGTGTAGCAACCCCGAGGACAGTATCCCGGTGAAGCAGCAAAAGATGATGACCGACGATGTCGTCTTCCGAGAACGAGAAAGCATTGGAGTCCATGCTCCGACAGAAGATCCATTTGTAATTACAGTACCTATTGGTCCAGCCACTGTCCATAAGGTTTTAGTGGATAACGGGAGTTCTGTCAACATTCTTTTCAAAAGGACATTTGACCAGATGAACCTCGAAATAAAAGACTTGAAGCCCTACCAAGGATGGATCCATGGATTCAACGGAGCATCTACCGCTCCAATGGGTTATGTAGAGTTACCAGTTACACTTGGGGAAGTAGAACGCCAAAGAGTGAGAATCCTTCCCTTCGTGGTTTTGGATGTTGAATCGCCTTACAATGCCTTTTTGGTCCGACCGGCCCTCGCAAAGTTTAGAGCCTGTATAGCCCCCTGGTGCTTGTTATTGAAATTCCCCACAAAAGCTGGCATTGGTATCGTCAAAGGGGATCAAGTTGCTGCGAGAGCATGTTATGTTGCCGAACTAAAGTTACTTCGCAATGGAGGGGATATTGAAACTAAAGGCACCTCTCCCCCTTCGGGGGCGGAGACCTTATAGCAACCAAAGAGGATAGTCGTTGGAGAGTCGCGCAGAGAGATGCCCGAGGATATAGATCCCAAAGAGGATCAAGAACCCGAGGGCAGAATGGCGACTCCCAACGAGACAACTGTGGATGTACCGATCGATGACAGTGACCCGGGGAAGGTCCTTAAGATTGGATCCCCGTTAAATTCGAATCTCGCTAAAGAATTGACGGATTTCTTAAAAAACAATTTGGATGTATTTGCTTGGACCCACGCGGACATGTGTGGGATATCCCCATCAATCATGAGCCATTCCTTAAGCATTGACCCTAAACATCCTCCAGTAAAGCAAAAAAGGCGAATGTTGGGCCCAGAGAGGTCCGCTGCCTTGAAAGAAGAAGTTGGAAAGCTAAAGAGTAATGGATTTATCAGAGACTCGACCTACCCAGACTGGATTTCGAATCCAGTCCTGGTAAAGAAGGCCAACGGGAAGTGGCGAACGTGTGTCGACTTCTCGGATTAGAACAAAGCCTGTCCAAAAGATAGTTTCCCGTTGCCCCGGATTGACCAGTTGGTAGACTCGACGGCAGGTCATGAGCTTCTCTCATTTATGGATGCTTATTCAGGATATAACCAGATTCCGATGCATGTTCCAGATCAAGAGCACACTAGTTTTATCACGGATCTAGGATTATATTGTTATGTGGTGATGCCCTTTGGCTTGAAGAATGCGGGCGCTACATATCAACGTTTAGTCAACAGAACGTTTTATAACCAGATCGGGAAAACAATGGAAGTATACGTCGACGATATGTTGGTTAAGTCCAAGCAATCTTCTCAACACACTACTGACTTGGCAGAGATGTTCGGCATTCTTCGAAAGTACGGAATGAAACTCAACCCAACCAAATGTTCGTTCGGTGTTGCCTCTGGAAACTTCTTGGGATTCATCGTCAGTTCCCGTGGTATTGAGATTAATCCAGACCAGATCGCGGCAATCAGAAACATTCAGGAACCTAGGCAAATTAGGGATGTGCAAAGCCTTGCCGGAAAAGTGGCCGCACTAAGCAGATTTATCTCCAGGGCTACGGATAAGTGCATCCCATTCTTTGAATTAATAAAGCGAGGAAAACGCCACTTCAAATGGACACCCGACTGCGTAGAAGCGTTTCAGAATTTACTCAGGCACTTGGAGAAACCTCCGATATTATCTAAGCCAATAGATCACGAGGACTTATTCGTGTATTTGGCAGTGTCATCCCATGCGATCAGCTCAGCGGTTGTAAGGGAAGAGGATAAGGTCCAAAGACCTGTGTATTATGTGAGCAAAAAATTGACGGCAGCAGAGCGTAATTATCCACGGATAGAAAAGTTGGCGTATAGTTTGCTGATCGCCTCTAGAAAGCTTCGACATTATTTTCAGGCGCATTCTATTACCATATACACCGATCATCCACTCAAGCAAGTCCTACAGAGACCAGAGGCATCTGGAAGATTACTTAAATGGAATATTGAGTTGAGTCAATTTGATTTGAATTTTCAGCCCGGACGATCGATTCGAGGGCAAGTGATAGCCGACTTCATAGCGGAGTTTACCGTACCAGAGGAAGATATAGCCAATGAAGAGGACAATCCCTCAAAATTACTTTTCGATCCCAATGCCTGGGGATTGTATACTGATGGCGCTAGGAATGACGAAAGATCCGGCGTTGGGATAGTGCTTGAAACCCCCGAGAGACGACTGATAACCTATGCAATCCGGATGGAGTTTCATGCCACTAACAACGATTCCGAATATGAAGCTCTGATAGCCGGATTGAGGATAGCAAAGGAATTAGAAGTCACAAGGCTGAACATCTTCTGCGACTCTAAGTTAGTTGTGAACCAAGTTACTGGAAAATTCCAAGCTAAGAGTGCAAGGTTGATTTTATATTTAAAGAAAGTGAAAGAGTTGCTGAACAATTTTGATCACTATAGCATATCTCATATTCCGCAGTCAGAGAATCAGCAGGCTGATAAGTTGGCAAAGATGGCTAGCTCCGACGACCCTGAAGTGACTGGGCTAGCCCCCGTTGAAGTACTTCGGTCCCCTAGCATAGATCAAATGGAAATCGACCTAACACTAGAAACGGAACCAGAAAGGGAGTCTTGGATGACCCCTCTAAAGAATTTCCTAATGAATGGAATGCTTCCGGCCAAGAAGAGCGAGAGGCGTAAGGTAATTCGTAAGACCGCCCGATACGTTCTGCAAGGCGGAGTTCTTTACAGACAAGGGTTTTCAATGCCCCTCCTTCGGTGTATAGCCCACGATGACATCAAACGTGTGCTGCAAGAGGTCCACGAAGGCGAGTGTGGCGACCATACTGGAGGGCAAACTTTGGCAAAAAAGGTGTTGCGGCATGGTTATTTCTGGCCTACCATAAACAAGGATGCAAGAAGATACGCACGACGGTGTGATGCGTGCCAGAGATTTTCGAAGATACCTAGAGCACCTCCTAGTCAGTTAAAAACAACGATGAGCCCATGGCCTTTCGCTATGTGGGTAATTGATATCATTGGAAGTCTCCCCATAGCAAGGGGCGGAGCAAAGTTCGCTATTGTGGCCGTGGATTATTTCACTAAGTGGGTCGAGGCTGAGCCACTAACTACGATTACAACCAAACGAGTGATCAAATTTATCGTGAGAAACATCATTTGCCGATTTGGGATTCCAAAGATTGTGATAACAGATAACGGAACTCAGTTCGATAGCGCGAAATTCAGAAATTTCTGCCAAAAATACCACATTGAGAATCGATACACCTCTGTGGCACACCCGCAATCGAACGGACAAGTAGAAGCGGCGAATAAATTGATTAAGTCCATTCTGAAAAGAAGACTGAAGCGGGCTAGAGCCATGTGGGCTGATGAATTGCCGTTGGCACTATAGGCCTACTGTACAACATATAAATCGGCAACAGGACATACCCCGTTCTCCCTTGCCTTTGGAACGGAAGCAGTCATCCCGGTTGAGATAAAGGTACCTTCTCACCTGGTGACTTATTATGATCCGATGACCAATAATGAATTACTCCTTGAGTCCCTGGATATGATCGAAGAAAAAAGGGATGAGGCGGACTTGCGCGCCTTGAGATGCAAGCAACAGATCGCTCGATATTACAACAAAAAGGTTCGAGCCCGAACCTGGGAACCCGAAGACTTGGTTCTGAAACGTGTCTTTCCACCCGCAATTCATATGGGAGCGAAGTGGGAAGGACCGTACTCCATCCTGAGCAAGCTTGATAATGGAACCTTCAAGCTGGCAACCGTAGATGGAAGGGAAATCACCAGAGTGTGGAATGCCCAACATTTGCGGCCATACTTAGCATAAAAGTTTCAAATCTGTTTCTTTGCTTTGTTGAAAACAATGTATAAGGCACGACTAGCCTAGAATAGTTTGATTCTTTGAAGCAAAAAATTATAAAGTGGACGTAGGTCATGATTCGACCGAACCACTATAAAATATTGTGTGTCATTTACCTTTATTGCATCTTTATTTATCTGCCTGTTTATTTTTATGGAAAACAAAAGAATAATGCAGGTACCCGAAGTTTGTTGCCAACCGTTCCTCCTGTAGACTGTTAGGGGGAACTCAAAGCCTTGGCAAGAGCTCCAACTGCTTGTCCGACTGGTTTCAATCCTTGGAGCTTGGATTAAAATATACACCTAGGACGAGTTTGATGAGCATGCATGATTGCAGACTGCTTGATCCGTGACTCTAACTCTCCAGAATAGAGAGAGAGTATAAAGGACGCGAAGATGACGTCTACGAAACATGGCGGTGTACCATGATCGGAGCCGCCTGAGCAAAAGTTTAACCTCGGCGACCGCCAGGAGAATATAAAAGCGCCTCCGATTGAGCGCTGAGAAAGAGCTCCTTCCCCGCTGAAGGATCGGGGAGCGAATGGATCGCTGAGCTCGAACTCTAACTCTCCAGAGAGAGAGAGAGTATAAAAGCGTCTCCGATTGAGCGCTGAGAAAGTGCTCCTTCCCCGCTGAAGGATCGGGGAGCGAATGGATCGCTGAGCTCGAACTCTAACTCTCCAGAGAGAGAGAGAGAGTTTTAAAGCGTCTCCGATTGAGCGCTGAGAAAGAGCTCCTTCCCCGCTGAAGGATCGGGGAGCGAATGGATCACTGAGCTCGAACTCTAACTCTCCAAAGAGAGAGAGAGAGTATAAAAGCGTTTCCGATTGAGCGCTGAGAAAGAGCTCCTTCCCCGCTGAAGGATCGGGGAGCGAATGGATCGCTGACCTCGAACTCTAACTCTCCAGAGAGAGAGAGAGTATAAAAGCGTCTCCGATTGAGCGCTGAGAAAGAGCTCCTTCCCCGCTGAAGGATCGGGGAGCGAATGGATCGCTGAGCTCGAACTCTAACTCTCCAGAGAGAGAGAAAATATAAAAGCGTCTCCGATTGAGCGCTGAGAAAGAACTTCTTCCCTGCTAAAGGATCGGGGACCGACTGAACTACTGAGTTCAAACTCTAACCTTGGCAACCGTCAAGAGAGTATAAAGAAGTCTATGATTAAGCACTGGGAAAGGTGCCAAAAATTCGGTACCATACGAACAGTCATCCAATGAAATCTTCTAAGTCCCCCATATTCAGAAATAGGGGGCAACCTGCCGACAAAACTAACCAATCCTTAGTAAACCCTAGTCAGGTGCTATGATAACAACTGACTGCGGGCACATATACTCATACACATATACAGAGAAGGCCTTATGAACCCTATCGCCCTTGTTTTTAATCAACCCAAATCCTCTTGATAACCCTTACTTCCAACAATTCCTCCTATTTTTTCACTATTGTGAAGGGTTGGTATTTGCAGCATTCAATCTAAATGATTCATCATCTTTCATATTTGTCGATCTATCCCTACTATGCTTAAAGTACCCCTACTTCTCTAAATACTTCAGAACAACTATTCTGTAACACCCCGCCTCCGCTAGGGTCACTCGCAAAGGAATGCACTAGCTTTAGAGGGGCATTATTGGTAAACATGCACAGAAATATCACAAGACAGAACATATAAAATAGCGGAAGTAAAATCGAACTTTCATAAACATGAATACATAAGGTCTAAAGCCTTTTACATCAGAGTACATCAAAACCTGTCTTGCAATAGTAAAGAAGCATAAAGACTTTTTCATAAATTATTCCCCAAATAAAAGCAGTAAAGTAGCCATAGCCAGGAAAAGTCCAAGCCATCCATGATGACCTTCAAGCAGAAGAAGTCCGAACTAAACAGCAGTGTTTCCTCACTGTAACCTGGGGGGGAAACGGAAGAAAAGAGGCGAAACAAAACGGGTCAGTCAAAAAGACTGAGTAAGCCCTATCTACTATTAGTATAAAAACTAGTAAAGTTAACTATCATGAGAAACTGAGACGAACATAAGCATGATACAAGATAGGTCAATTAAATCAAAATAACAGGATGAACTACTGAACTCAGATAAACTAGGGTGTCGTGATAAACTACGATGTCAAGATAAAACAAGGTATCACATTGTCAGGTTCCTATCAAGTATAATATCCCAAGATATCTATCGCGTATAACGTCCCATGGCATCTATCCTGTATATCCGCTCTGCACCTACCGTACTAGTATCCCAACTGTATTACATGTTATCCGTGAATGACCCTTACTCAAAAGTCGTGTAATGGTCCATGTCAACCTAATATGCCGCATATATAGGTTACTCAACTCATATGTTTCTTTCCATGTATAAGTTCAGTCCTTTGCCGTAGGCTGTACGGGCTTTCCCATGTAAACGGTTTATCCTTGAAGTTGTTTTGGACTGCAACCCTTGATCTAGTTGTGTTTCCTTACCATGAACTATCGCGCGTCCACTTAGGATTTATGCCACCTAGGACCGCTAGGGATTATGCTACCTAATGAACGTTTCCGTGTCTCGGTTTGGGTTTTGGCCACCTAGGACCACTAGGGATTACGCCACCCGTCAACCGCGCCCTTGATCCCACGTATGTATCGTGAATCGTTTTCCATGTCTAGATGCACATGTTCCCCAATGTGCCATCCGAGTTCCGTGCCAGGGCAAATCAAGAAATACGGAACTCGGTCGGGAGCTTTAAATCGTCTGCCGATGCAGATATCAAGGTCTGTTTTTGTACCCGTGGCTATGGTCCCACGTGACCCCTCCCTCAACTACTGAAAGGCAATCCAAGAAAAATCATGTATAAGAACCACTCCACGGCCCCACTATAGCCCACTTTCCTACGGGCCAACCTCACCCATGACTCGATAGCAAGCACATGGTCTGTTGGGGGTTCCCTGCCTTTCCGCACGTACACGATTGACTAAAGATGGTAGGTAGTCGGCGATGTGCTATCCAGGGCAAAAACAAGAATCGTCGACTCCACACTAATCCATCCCAGTCTTTAGGTTGCTCGCATAGCAACCAAGGCATACTCTTGGTCCTTCTAACGCAGACCTTAACCTCTCATGGGCCTAGTATAATTACCTGGCAGCCCACAGAGGGATCCCAAGAATATCCTCACGTCCCCCGAAGCTTCCACTTCGGCACCCAGTGCGCTGGAGCTTTTATCCAAGTCCGATAACTTGCTCCCCCTCGTATACTAAGCGATGACCTACCGTATCAGGTTACTCATCGTTTTGAGAATTAGTCCTATGTCCTTAGCTAAGAATTATTACTTAGTTACCCTTAACTAAGGTTTACCACTTAGCTTCCTTTCCCGTTATCCTTGATTAACCACGGTTTTCTACCTAGTTCTTCTAGCTAGGGTTTGTCTATTGGGTTAAGTGTTATCATTCAAGTCCATGACTTAACCCGCCCACGAATCACGTCAAAGATTGGCTAAGTATTTAAGTTCAAGACTTAGTCCCACAAGTTGGTTAAGTGTACCCAGAGGCTCATGACTTAACCCTATCAAGTCAAATTGGTCAAGTACTAGCTTACCTTAATCCTATCGGATTATCTTGCTAGATCGATTAAGCATAGATTATCTTAATCCCATCAAATTATCGAGTCGGATTGGTTAAGTATAGGTTGGCTTAACCCCATACTCTAATCGTACTACAATGGTTAAGTATATTCTAAAAAGGTCTTGTGACTTAACCTTATCAGGTCCGCGTATTAGATTGGTTAAGTGTAAGTTACTTAACCCCATCAAATCATCATGTATAATTGGTTAAGTATAAGTTGCTTAACCCCATTAAATTATCACGTTAAGTTGGTTAAGTATTGGTTACTTAACCTCATTGAATTACCGAGTTTAAATTGGTTAAGTGTTTAACTTAACCCCATCGAATTACCGTGTTTAGATTAGTTAAGTGTGGATTACTTAACCCCATCTAATTACCGTGTCGGATTAGTTAGGTGCAAATTACTTAACCCCATCCCCTAATCATCTTGTATGGTTAAGTGTCATTAAGAAAACTTACTTAACCTTGCCAAATTATCATGTTGGATTGATAAAGTGTTGGTTAACTTAATCCCCGTCCACTAGTCGTATAAAAATGGTTAAGCGTCATTAGGCAAATCAAATCACTTAACCTACCCAACCTTGTCATGTTTTGTTAAGTATCATTAGCCTAACCAATTTACTTAACCCATTTACCCATGTCATATTTGGTTAAGAGTCATTAATCAAATTAACTTAACCCTATCATGTGGCATTAATTACTTAATGCACCCCAACCTCTCACATTAGACTTTGTTGTGGTTACTAGTTAAGCCGGTCGGTTCCGGGTAGCTTTACACCACAACTTGGTCTAACCTCAGGTTCAAGCACAACATGACCAACTTCTCACATTGGGCCCTATTGTTTGCAACTACTAGTTAGGCCGGTCGGTTCCGGGTAGTTTTACGTTGCAAACTCAACCCAACCTCGAGTTGGCCACTTTCATGTTTAGTCTAGTGTCATGTTCATAGTCAATTTTTCAAGCAATTGGGTAGACCTAACTTAATAGGTAAATTCCCAATGGGTAGACCTAACTTAATAGGTAAATTCCCAAGCTTATGTTTTTATGCATACTTACATGTCAACTTCCATGTTATGATTCAAGTCATGTTTTCAAGTTGTATTTTCATGTCATTAGAAATTACCCATAACATAACCCAACGCTTTTAAACTCGCATATACGTTCGCAACAACTTAATGGATTAAAAGAAGAGACTTGGCAAAGGCATGACAAAAATGGATATTAAGCCACAAGTTAATCATGGTGGCAAATGAGGCACAAATGTGTTCATTAGCTTGCATGTTAAATTCTTAAGCCTCAAAATCATGCATAAACCCAAACTTGGCACATAAACGAATCATGGTGACAAAAGACATGGAATGATGACTAGAAACTCGCATGTATCATCATATAAGGGTTATGACTTCATATGCAAGTTGACATAAAGATTATGAAGGTTCTCATGTTGCATAATGCAACATTTCAACATAAAGGTTGTAGCTTTTAGCTCATAAGATCAAGATAATGACTTCATAAGCTTGCATGACATGATAGCATGTATCATTCTCAATGATCAAACCCAAACTTGCAACATGAACATTTAACTTCATAGTTAATATCTAAGAGTAGGGAGAGGGCTTACATTGTTATGAAGGCACAAATCGAAATGCAAAACAAAGATTGTGATGAAGCCTATGCATGCCATCACCCAAAAACCCAAAGATGAACACTCCAAATCAATAAAAACCCCATCTTTATGAACAAAGATCAAAGCTTTAGCCTTGAGATCAACTTGAGAAGCTCTCATACTAACATAGGGACTCTCTAATACTCTCATGATCATGAAACCTCTCATAGAAATGAAGTGGAGGCTAGGATAGTTGAGTGGAGGCCATGAGAGTAGCAATTTTGCCATAGTTTAGTTGCATGAATGAATAATGAGGGTTTAGGATAGGTTAGGGTCTTATTTATAGATTAGGCAAGTGTTTTAGGCCATAGGATTAAACCTAGATTCAATCCAAGCCATCAAAGCATGTCTTGGGGAAGAAGTCAAGTGTAGGAACCATCTAGGGCCTTTAGATTAAAGATGAACCATGAGAACCATCCAAATGCAAAATCTGCATTTGAGCGAATCGGCCCCCGGGTTGACAGCCAAACACCCTGGATTAACCCCTAGTCGACCCAGCGGGCTTGGGTCGACCTCAAAAATCGGCCGGTTCGGTTATTCCCCTCTCCCAATTCGCTGTTTTGAACATTTTTGCATATTTATTTATTAAATTTTCAATTATATATATATATATATATATATATCAATATATATATATATTTCTCTGCGCAACCCATTTCACTTAATTAAGTATACTTTAATTTGGGAATTTTTCGTGAAACTTCAAGAGGCCATATCTTGGTCATACGGACTCCGATTTTCGAAAACACAGACTCTATTTCGCGTATTTTTCCGAGACGAACGCAATGGCATAGCCCGTTTCCCTTGATTCAGATTTTACAGTTTAATTCTGCCTCCATTTATGTTATAACAGGTTATTGAAAATACGGGTTGTTACATTCTCCCCACCTTTTAGGATTTCGTCCCCGAAATCTCCAAGTTAGGAAGAACATATCCTACCATCCATCATCCATCTACTCAAAACATCATCCACAAGCAACCATTGTCCTTAGATGATTTCTAATGCTGTATGAATATATGCAAAACGTGTGTGTACATGTTCCTTAGCTAATGCTAATGATTAGGCCAGAATAATCTTTCTAATGCAAAATATGTATAGTGCCATGAATCCAACATGTATGCAAATAGTCCTAGCCATATAGGTACTATATGCGTGCACAATCATTCATTAATATGCAACAACCGCATGATAATACATTCGATTTCATCCATAAACAAGTATAAATACTCGTGCATATGCAATATGAAATGTGACCGAGTCGAGCTAGTATCTAATGTGTATTCGCGCATCCACGAGCAACCACTTGCAACCACTTGCAACCATATCAATCATAACATGTTTCAAATACATGTTTACATCCATAGGGTTCTACCTAGGATTCCCTGGAACAGGGTCGAGAAGAAAAACAAGACAAACTCCTTACGGGGTTTGTAACAGAAAATAGGACCGAGAGGATGTCCACAAAAGATAGCCTACACGTAAGCTCTACAGAAAACAGGGATCAAGGATATACTCCCAAAAGAGATATCATGCGCGTATATAGTCTTTGACCATCAGAGTCGTATTTCCTCGAGCTTAATTCCATTGTGCCTTGACCGTCTTTTAACTTCGCGATTTTGTAGCTTCCTATTTCCTGTTTCCATAACATGAGCTGGAACTCATTTCTTCGTCGCCTCTCGTTCCACTTGCACACTTGGCGCAAACATGACTGCGTACTCATGATCTCATGCAAGCTTTCCAAAATTCACTAGTGAATCTCGGACCTCGTACCACAAGGTATTCCACGTAGAAGAACTTTCTCTTGAAAGTAAACAGATGCCAACCAGGTTATGAAGCGCACTTACTAGGGTGATTTCTATAACCCACGCATAAGTGAAGTAAACCATCTGTCTTATCGGCGAACACCACTCGATCGGGCTTCAAATTTCCAATAAAGGCATCAAGGGATTCAAAGTAACTAGTCATGACAGAACCTCAAAAAGGTTACCCGGTACTTTGAGGGCATTACCAAGGCTAGTCAAAAGGTCTAACTACCCTCCTATCAAAACCGAGAGTGGCACCCCCTACTGGATAACCACTTCATCCCTAGAATCCATCCATAGCTTATAAACATAAGCATTATTTCCAAACTCAACACTTGGCATAGACATTCCCAAATCCAAACAAGTCATGTATAAATGGACTGATTCTCCAATAGGACTTTGAGACAAAAATGGGATTCTCTATTACGCTAGTACTTAAGGTGCAGAAACTCAACTATCGAAGCAGACTTAAATGATACGAACAACGAAGTCCTAACGGGATGATAGAGAAGAAAAGCTAAACCTTTAACAAGATCGTTACCCTCCTTCCGAGGTACTCTAGAAATGAGAGCATACTACTGCCCTCCCGATGATCTTGTCCTTGTCCCATAATACTTAACTATCCGCCCCGTTTTACCATGCCAAAGGTACTCTCTCGTCATGGGTTTCATTGTTCATCTTTCTCCCTCCTTTGAGGACTAAGCCATACCAACAAGTTGCTCATCCTTAAGCTCGTATCCTTTATCCTCTTTCTCACTATCCTTTCTTATAACGCGGCCACTGGTCTCTTGAAAACCACCTCCATCGCATGGAAAGCACTTTCGTAGATAGAAAAGACTAGTCGCAGTTAAAACCACTGTGACTATAGATGGAGGAAAGAAAGGAAAAGAGATTTAATTAAGGAAACAAGGATAATGCTAATGGCCTTTGGGGAATAGCCTTTTCTTTTTAAAAGAAAACTTTCTTGAAAAATGCTTCTTTATAAACGATTTTCAAATAGTTTTCAGAAGGTCTTTAAAAACTTTTGCCCAATCTGGTAACCTTCTGCTCTGATACCAAATGTAACACCCCGCCTCCGCTAGGGTCACTCGCAAAGGAATGCACTAGCTTTAGAGGGGCATTATTGGTAAACATGCACAGAAATATCACAAGACAGAACATATAAAATAGCGGAAGTAAAATCGAACTTTCATAAACATGAATACATAAGGTATAAAGCCTTTTACATCAGAGTACATCAAAACCTGTCTTGCAATAGTAAAGAAGCATAAAGACTTTTTCATAAATTATTCCCCAAATAAAAACAGTAAAGTAGCCATAGCCAGGAAAAGTCCAAGCCATCCATGATGACCTTCAAGCAGAAGAAGTCCGAACTAAACAGCAGTGTTTCCTCCCTGTAACCTGGGGGGGAAACGGAAGAAAAGAGGCGAAACAAAACGGGTCAGTCAAAAAGACTGAGTAAGCCCTATCTACTATTAGTATAAAAACTAGTAAAGTTAACTGTCATGAGAAACTGAGATGAACATAAGCATGATACAAGATAGGTCAATTAAATCAAAATAACAGGATGAACTACTGAACTCAGATAAACTAGGGTGTCGTGATAAACTACGATGTCAAGATAAAACAAGGTATCACATTGTCAGGTTCCTATCAAGTATAATATCCCAAGATATCTATCGCGTATAACGTCCCATGGCATCTATCCTGTATATCCGCTCTGCACCTACCGTACTAGTATCCCAACTGTATTACGTGTTATCCGTGAATGACCCTTACTCAAAAGTCGTGTAATGGTCCATGTCAACCTAATATGCCGCATATATAGGTTACTCAACTCATATTTTTCTTTCCATGTACAAGTTCAGTCCTTTGCCGTAGGCTGTACGGGCTTTCCCATGTAAACGGTTTATCCTTGAAGTTGTTTTGGACTGCAACCCTTGATCTAGTTGTGTCTCCTTACCATGAACTATCGCGCGTCCACTTAGGATTTATGCCACCTAGGACCGCTAGGGATTATGCTACCTAATGAACGTTTCCGTGTCTCGGTTTGGGTTTTGGCCACCTAGGACCACTAGGGATTACGCCACCCGTCAACCGCGCCCTTGATCCCACGTATGTATCGTGAATCGTTTTCCATGTCTAGATGCACATGTTCCCCAATGTGCCATCCGAGTTCCGTGCCAGGGCAAATCAAGAAATACGGAACTCGGTCGGGAGCTTTAAATCGTCTGCCGATGCAGATATCAAGGTCTGTTTTTGTACCCGTGGCTATGGTCCCACGTGACCCCTCCCTCAACTACTGAAAGGCAATCCAAGAAAAATCATGTATAAGAACCACTCCACGGCCCCACTATAGCCCACTTTCCTACGGCCCAACCTCACCCATGACTCGATAGCAAGCACATGGTCTGTTGGGGGTTCCCTGCCTTTCCGCACGTACACGATTGACTAAAGATGGTAGGTAGTCGGCGATGTGCTATCCAGGGCAAAAACAAGAATCGTCGACTCCACGCTAATCCATCCCAGTCTTTAGGTTGCTCGCATAGCAACCAAGGCATACTCTTGGTCCTTCTAACGCAGACCTTAACCTCTCATGGGCCTAGTATAATTACCTGGCAGCCCACAGAGGGATCCCAAGAAAATCCTCACGTCCCCCGAAGCTTCCACTTCCGCACCCAGTGCGCTGGAGCTTTTATCCAAGTCAGATAACTTGCTCCCCCTCGTATACTAAGCGATGACCTACCGTATCAGGTTACTCATCGTTTTGAGAATTAGTCCTATGTCCTTAGCTAAGAATTATTACTTAGTTACCCTTAACTAAGGTTTACCACTTAGCTTCCTTTCCCGTTATCCTTGATTAACCACAGTTTTCTACCTAGTTCTTCTAGCTAGGGTTTGTCTATTGGGTTAAGTGTTATCATTCAAGTCCATGACTTAACCCGCCCACGAATCACGTCAAAGATTGGCTAAGTATTTAAGTTCAAGACTTAGTCCCACAAGTTGGTTAAGTGTACCCAGAGGCTCATGACTTAACCCTATCAAGTCAAATTGGTCAAGTACTAGCTTACCTTAATCCTATCGGATTATCTTGCTAGATCGATTAAGCATAGATTATCTTAATCCCATCAAATTATCGAGTCGGATTGGTTAAGTATAGGTTGGCTTAACCCCATCCTCTAATCGTACTACAATGGTTAAGTATATTCTAAAAAGGTCTTGTGACTTAACCTTATCAGGTCCGCGTATTAGATTGGTTAAGTGTAAGTTACTTAACCCCATCAAATCATCATGTATAATTGGTTAAGTATAAGTTGCTTAACCCCATTAAATTATCACGTTAAGTTGGTTAAGTATTGGTTACTTAACCTCATTGAATTACCGAGTTTAAATTGGTTAAGTGTTTAACTTAACCCCATCGAATTACCGTGTTTAGATTAGTTAAGTGTGGATTACTTAACCCCATCTAATTACCGTGTCGGGTTAGTTAGGAGCAAATTACTTAACCCCATCCCCTAATCATCTTGTATGGTTAAGTGTCATTAAGAAAACTTACTTAACCTTGCCAAATTATCATGTTGGATTGATTAAGTGTTGGTTAACTTAATCCCCGTCCACTAGTCGTATAAAAATGGTTAAGCGTCATTAGGCAAATCAAATCACTTAACCTACCCAACCTTGTCATGTTTTGTTAAGTATCATTAGCCTAACCAATTTACTTAACCCATTTACCCATGTCATATTTGGTTAAGAGTCATTAATCAAATTAACTTAACCCTATCATGTGGCATTAATTACTTAATGCACCCCAACCTCTCACATTAGACTTTGTTGTGGTTACTAGTTAAGCCGGTCGGTTCCGGGTAGCTTTACACCACAACTTGGTCTAACCTCGGGTTCAAGCACAACATGACCAACTTCTCACATTGGGCCCTATTGTTTGCAACTACTAGTTAGGCCGGTCGGTTCCGGGTAGTTTTACGTTGCAAACTCAACCCAACCTCGAGTTGGCCACTTTCATGTTTAGTCTAGTGTCATGTTCATAGTCAAGTTTTCAAGCAATTGGGTAGACCTAACTTAATAGGTAAATTCCCAATGGGTAGACCTAACTTAATAGGTAAATTCCCAAGCTTATGTTTTTATGCATACTTACATGTCAACTTCCATGTTATGATTCAAGTCATGTTTTCAAGTTGTATTTTCATGTCATTAGAAATTACCCATAACATAACCCAACGCTTTTAAACTCGCATATACGTTCGCAACAACTTAATGGATTAAAAGAAGAGACTTGGCAAAGGCATGACAAAAATGGATATTAAGCCACAAGTTAATCATGGTGGCAAATGAGGCACAAATGTGTTCATTAGCTTGCATGTTAAATTCTTAAGCCTCAAAATCATGCATAAACCCAAACTTGGCACATAAACGAATCATGGTGACAAAAGACATGGAATGATTACTAGAAACTCGCATGTATCATCATATAAGGGTTATGACTTCATATGCAAGTTGACATAAAGATTATGAAGGTTCTCATGTTGCATAATGCAACATTTCAACATAAAGGTTGTAGCTTTTAGCTCATAAGATCAAGATAATGACTTCATAAGCTTGCATGACATGATAGCATGTATCATTCTCAATGATCAAACCCAAACTTGCAACATGAACATTTAACTTCATAGTTAATATCTAAGAGTAGGGAGAGGGCTTACATTGTTATGAAGGCACAAATCGAAATGCAAAACAAAGATTGTGATGAAGCCTATGCATGCCATCACCCAAAAACCCAAAGATGAACACTCCAAATCAATAAAAACCCCATCTTTATGAACAAAGATCAAAGCTTTAGCCTTGAGATCAACTTGAGAAGCTCTCATACTAACATAGGGACTCTCTAATACTCTCATGATCATGAAACCTCTCATAGAAATGAAGTGGAGGCTAGGATAGTTGAGTGGAATCCATGAGAGTAGCAATTTTGCCATAGTTTAGTTGCATGAATGAATAATGAGGGTTTAGGATAGGTTAGGGTCTTATTTATAGATTAGGCAAGTGTTTTAGGCCATAGGATTAAACCTAGATTCAATCCAAGCCATCAAAGCATGTCTTGGGGAAGAAGTCAAGTGTAGGAACCATCTAGGGCCTTTAGATTAAAGATGAATCATGAGAACCATCCAAATGCAAAATCTGCATTTGAGCGAATCGGCCCACGGGTTGACAGCCAAACACCCTGGATTAACCCCTAGTCGACCCAGCGGGCTTGGGTCGACCTCAAAAATCGGCCGGTTCAGTTATTCCCCTCTCCCAATTCGCTGTTTTGAACATTTTTGCATATTTATTTATTAAATTTTCAATTATATATATATATATATATATCAATATATATATATATTTCTCTGCGCAA
This sequence comes from Allium sativum, assembly GCA_030737875.1. Classification (NCBI taxonomy): domain Eukaryota; kingdom Viridiplantae; phylum Streptophyta; class Magnoliopsida; order Asparagales; family Amaryllidaceae; genus Allium; species Allium sativum. The sequence goes on along the minus strand of CM060923.1, from coordinate 732,238,748 downwards.
TCCATTTCACTTAATTAAGTATACTTTAATTTGGGAATTTTTCGTGAAACTTCAAGAGGCCATATCTTGGTCATACGGACTCCGATTTTCGAAAACTCAGACTCTATTTCGCGTATTTTTCCGAGACGAACACAATGGCATAGCCCGTTTCCCTTGATTCAGATTTTACAGTTTAATTCTGCCTCCATTTATGTTATAACAGGTTATTGAAAATACGGGTTGTTACATATTCTTTTCAATCCTACCCCTAATTCTATAAATATCCTTTACATCCAACAATTAAACCTATCTTTTACTACTGTAAAGGGTTGGTTTTTGTAGCATCTAATCCAAATGATTCATCATCTTTCATATTTGTCGATCTACCCCTACAATGTAACTATCCCTACTTCTCTTAATACTTCAAAACCGCCCTTCTTTCATAATCCTACCCCTAATTCCCTAAGTAGCCCTTACTTCAAAAAATTATCTCTATTTTTTAACTACTGTGAAGGGTTGGTTTTTGTTGCACCCAATTCAAGAGATTCATCATTTTTCATATTTGTCGATCAACACCTATTATGCTTAAACTACCACTAATTCTCTTAGTACTTCAAAACTTCCTTCTTTTTAATCCTACCCCAAATTCTCTTGATAGCCCATACTTCCAACAGTTACCCCTATTTTTTAACTACTATGAAGGGTTGGTTTTTGCTGCATCCAATCCAACTGATTCATCATCTTTGATATTTGTCGATCTACCCCTACTATGTTTAATCAACCCCTAGTTCTCTTAATGCTTCAAAACGACCCTTCTTTTTATTCCTACCCCAGATTCTATAAATAGCCCTTACTTCCAAAAATTACCCATATTTTTTAACTGCTGCGAAGGGTTGGTTTTGCAGCACCCAATCTAAACGATTCATCATCTTTCATATTTGTCGATCTACCCGTACTATGCCTAAACTATCCCTTCTTCTCTTAATACTTCAAAACAACTATTCTTTTTAATCCTACCCCTAATTCTCTAAATAGCCCTTACTTCCAATAGTTACACCTATTTTTTAGCTACAGCGAAGGGTTGGTTTTTAGAGCACCTAATCCAAATGATTCATCATCTATCATATTTGTCGATCTACCCCTACTATACTTAAAGTACCCTTACTTCTCTTAATACTTCAAAACAACTACTCTTTTTAATCCAACCCATAATTCTCTAAATAGCCCTTACTTGCAACAATTACGCCTATCTTTTATTTCTGTGAAGGGTTCGTTTTTGTAGCACCCAATCCAAACGACTCATAATCTTTCATTTTTGTCGATCTACCCCTACTATGCTTAAACTACCCGTACTTCTCGTAATACTTCAAAATGACCCTTGTTTTTAATCCTACCCCAAATTTTCTATATAGCTCTTAATTCCAACAATTATCACTTTTTTTTCTATTTGAAGGGTTGGTTTTTGTAGCACCCAATCTAAATGATTCAACATCTTTCACATTTGTCGATCTACCCCTATTGTGGTTAAACTACCCCTACTTCTCTTAATACTTCAAAACAACCTTCTTTTTAATCCGACAACTAATTATCTAAATAGCCCTTACATCCAACAATCACTCCTATTTTTTAACTACTGTGGAGGGTTAGTTTTTGCAGCACCCAATCCAAACGATTCGTCATCTTTCATATTTGTCGATCTACCCCTACTATGCTTAAACTACCCCTACTTCTCTTAATACTTCAAAACAGCTATTCTTTTTAATCCTATCCCTAATTGTCTAAATAGGCCTTACTTCCAACAATTACCCCTATTTTTTAACTACTATGAAGGGTTGGTTTTTGCAGCACCCAATCTAAATGATTAATCATCTTTCAAATTTGTCGATCTGCTCGTACAATGCTTAAACTACCCCTACTTCTCTTAATACTTCAAAACAACCCTTTTTTTAATCCAACCCCTAATTCTCTAAATAGCCCTTCCAACAATTACCCCTATTTTTAAACTTCTTTGAAGGGTTGGTTTTTGCAACACCCAATCCATATGATTCATCATCTTTATATTTGTCGATCTTCCCCTACTATGCTTAAACTACCCCTACTTCTCTTAATACATCAAAACAACTATTCTTTTTAATCATACCCCTAATTCTCTAAATAGCCCTTACTTCCAACAATTAAGCCAATCTTCTTACTATAGTGAAGGGTTGGTTTTTGCAGCACCCAATCAAAACGATTCAAAATCTTTTATATTTGTCGATCTACCCCTACTATGCTTAAACTACCCCTACTTCTCTTAATACTTCAAAACGAACCTTCTTTTTAATCCTACACCATATTCTATAAATAGCACTTACTTCCAACAATTACCCCTATTTTTCAACTACTGTGAAGGGTTGGTTTATGCAGCACCCAGTCAAAATGATTCATCATCTTTTGTATTTGTCGATCTACCCGTACTATGCTTAAACTATCCCTACTACTCTTAATACTTCAAAACAGCTATTCTTTTTAATCCTACCCCCAATTCTCTAAATAGCTCTCACCTCAAATAGTTACCCCTATTTTTTAGCTACTTCTAAGGTTTGGTTTTTGCAGCACTTAATCCAAATGATTCATCATCTTTCATATTTGTCGATCTACCCTAGCTATGCTTAAACTAACCCTACTTCTCATAATACTTCAAAACAACCCTTGTATTTAATCAACCCCTAATTCTCTAAATAGCCCTTCCAGCAATTACCCCTATTTTTAAACTTCTTTGAAGGGTTGATTTTTGTAACACCCCATAATTTTAATTTTAATGTTGACAAATTTAAAGAATACTTAATTTTAAATGTGAGAATTAAGGGAAACGGGTTGCGCTGTTGTGTTCGTCTCGGAATTTTGGTTGGGATAGTCCAAGTTTGCGTGAATTGGACTTTGTATGAAGAAGTTATGGCCATCAGAATTTTCATCAAAATTCAAACAGATTTCAAAAATACAAATTCAAACCCAGATTTGGCTAGGCGGTAAAATTCACGCCAAGAGCCAGGTCGACCATGGGGTCGACCTACCAATACAGGTCGACCTGGGGGTCACCCTGCCCCCTGCGCAAATTTGAGTGATGACGATTTTGTGACTGGTTGCTGAGTAATTAGGGTTTCTGGATAGTTCTAATCAGGTCTGAATGGTTGGGGTTAATTCTAGGTTGATTGGATGGCCTAAATTAATCCTAAATTCTATATAAACACATGTAGACTCAAACCCTAAAACCTAATTAAAAATTAGATCAATAGCCGTCATGCTGTCACTCCAAAACCTAGAGTAGCCGCTACCAATTAGAGGGAAAGTGAAGCTAATCAACTCAATTCAACCCAATTCAATTCAACTCAAATCTAAACAACAACGAATTTGTCTACTTCAACGGAGAGCTAAAGCAATTTCAGAACTCATATTTCAGAACTCAAGAACTTCTTTGAGTTGTGAGTTCAATTTCTTTAATAAGATAATTAACAAGTTAATTAAGTTGAGTTATAAATTGGGTTATATGGCTATGTTTGCGAATCATAGGAAAAATGTGATATTTTGTGAATATATGCTAGTTGTTTATCATGATAGTTTTGTTGTGGATCCCTTTTCATATGCCAAATCATCTATGTTCAACTTGATTCACGTTTGATAACATTTTATATGCAAGTTTGGTTGTAGATTATATGCTAGTTTCTATGTGAATTATACATGTGAATCAAAATAAAGTGATTCTATGCAAGTTTAGGTAGAAATTGGATTCACATATATGCAAGTTTACACCTTTTAGATTTAGATCCATGACATACATCGTTTTATGCGAGTTTGTGACTATGGCCTATGCAATTTTACACCTTTAGATTTAGATCTATGACATATATAGTTTTATGCAAGTTTGTGACAAAGGCCTATGCAAGGTTTAGGTGAAAAACTATATTATATATTTGCAAGTTCACACCTTTAGGCCTATGACAATAACAAGTTTATGCTAGATATGTGGTAATCCTTATTTGTAAGATTAGATCCAATTTGTATGTTATGCAAGTTTGTGGTGTTTCTTCTTTTTATGTGTCCTAGACTAATTGCTAGTTGTAACACTCTACCTCCATTAAGGTCACTCACAAAGGGAATGCCTTAACTTCAGTGGACCATTTTTGGTAAACAGACACAGAATATCACAAGACAGATATAAAAATTTTGCAGTGGAAAACAAATAACTTATTAAATCTCCAAAATACTTTGTTACATAATACCATGAGTCATAAAACTATTACAACAAAACACTTCTGTCTTATATCATCAGAGTACATACGTATTTAAAAGAAAACACCATTCCCCATATTAAAGAGCAAGCCGTATAAGAGACAGACACTCGAGCCATACTTCGGAAGTAGCTCCTAGAAGATGATATCCAAATCCTGACTAAACCTATGTGTTTCCTCCCTGAGAACCTGGGGGGAGAAATGGAAGAAAAGAGGCGAAACAAACTAGGTCAGACATACGTCTGGTGAGTCCAGTAACTTTTAGCCAGTAAATAAATAAAGGTAAACATGACAGGCATACAAAGTGGATAATGTAACAACCCGGAAATTCTGAGCCAGTTTAAAAATTTTAATTTGGCAATTTTAGTGAATTTAGAATTTTAAAATGGATTATTCTTAATCATATCGACGAAAAATTTATTTTGGATTGAATTCGACGTATATATTTATACGCGTCGTCGTTAGAATATAATAATTATATATAATTATAAATAGAATTGAAAATGGCGCGGTAGTTCGATAATTCGATTTCGAACTTCAATAGAACATACCGAGTGCAAAATAAACCGGATTTTGGCGAAACCAAAATAATAGGATCTAATTGGGAATATCTTTCCAACGAATCCGAAAAATCAAAATTTCATAGCGGGAATCAAAAGTTATGTCCAGTTGAAAATTCAGAATAGTCGCTATGTAAATTATACATGGCCCAAAAAGTCAAATTTTGTATACGGATGAATTTGGACTCGAAACCACTTCCATTGAGTTCAAAATTCCGTTTAGAACTCCGAAAAGTATAAGCTTCGATATATTCCGATATCCGGAATAGTGGCAATTGGCAGGATCTTTTCGGTTAGCAAAACATAGCCCTTAAAAAGTGAAATTTTGCATACGCGCTCAGAATTCGACGAGATAAATTTTTATGGATTCATAATGACAAATTATTGTAATTTTCAAAAGGGCGCGTCGAACGGAGCCGGTATGCAGCCGTGCGAGCTAAAATAGTACAGGGTAAAACGAGCAGTCATTTTACAAAGGAACATTATTGATACGACCTTGGAATTCGATTCTACTTTTTTTCTGGATTCCTATCGTCTAATAATGGTTAAATCCAAGAGGGCTTGATTTTTTGAGTTAGCATGTGAGTGTGCGAGAAGAAAATGTGCGCCAAAATCGCATTTTTAGAGCTTATCTGAGCATTTTCGTGATTTTTTTGGATTGTCAAACGAACTCGGAATTCGACGAAACTTGTTTCGTTGGACTCGTCTTCACGTCTACTATCTCATGTCCGAAATTCGCGGTGATTGGAGATCGTTAGCGTTCAGGCGATACGCGAGAAACTAGCATATAATCACTTTTCCTCCTTTTCTATTTCATAAATTCACTTTTTCTCTTCCTCTTCAAAAATTTAAAAATGGCCTCCACCCTCCCCATACCCGCTGCCCCTCCTCCCACCGCCACCGCCGCATCACCTCAGGTCGCCGCACCCTCCTCCTCCTCTTCCTCCTCTTCCTCCTCCTCTCTCTCCTCTCTCCATTTGCAAACCCTAAGCTCCAAATCACCAACCACCACCACCGCGGCCACCACGGGCCCCACCACCGCACTTAGCACCCACCCCCACGTCTATCAGGCCCGCCACCGCCCGCTGACCACCCAACTCCGGCCGTGGGCCCCGCTATGCTCAAAAACTCATTTTCACCAAAATTCCCGTATTGCACAAAACACCCCAGACTGTTTTGGCCTATATCTCTCAAGCGGTGCGGTTTTGGCCAAAGTCCCTCTAAATCAAAGTTGTAGAGCATGAAATTCTCTTCGATTTGGCTATATTGAAGTCATGTTTTGGAATTCGGAGCTGCTCGGAAAACGCGTGCGAACTCTACTGTTCAAAAGCTGGAAAAAATCGTGTACTTTTGCGAATTCTGGCGAATTAGAGCATTTTTGGCCAAAAGTCTCTTAGGCGAAAGTTGTCCGGAATGGCGCGTTTAAGCTAGAAAAAAGATGGAGTGAAGATTGAAGCTCATTTGCAAATTCTGGAACCCGAACAATGAATCCGGGCGATAGAAAAAAAGTGAGTTTTCTCTACTTCATAGCTTCTATGGTTTTTGACGAATGAAGTAGAATAAAAATATGATTTTTATATTACATAGATAGTAAAGATTTGATCTTTACTATTTGAACAGCGGTATAAAAATAGAATTTTTATCTATATAGTAGCGGAGTAAAAATAGGATTTTTATATACATAGCAACAATATAAAAATGTGATTTTTATATATGTAGTGGCTACGGGCAACAAAAGTAACAAAAGGCGAGAACGACGAAGACTTCTACATTTGAAGTGGCGTGAAGTTGGAATATCTAATGGTGAGAACTTCTCACTTTAATTTCTTTTTCTAGTTATATAAATATACTAGAATGCAAACAGTGTTTAGTAGCACCCGACACCATCGTCCATAGACCATGGACTTGTTTGTTTGGTTGTGTAGTTGGTTAGATTGTTTGATTTGAATTTTATTGTTTGGTGAAATGGAATAGATTTGATTGATATGTGTATGGCATGGGCCATCACTAGACCGGGGATAAGGCTAGGCCTCGTCCCGTTTCTAGTATCGTGCCGTTATGCCGCCGAAATTTTCAAAAATAAGTTAGAAAATAAAGATATCATTTTATTTAATAAATAAACCGAATAGAATATTCATAGGTTGAATAAAATAATTTGATCGTTGAAAATATAATTTTTTAACGTAAATGTGAATAAATAAATATTCATTTACAAACCGGACGGTTTGTTTATGTACACCTATTTGAAGGACATTGATTGGGACGATAAATTTTACACATCGCCCAACTGCACAAATAAAATCTTTGTTTGATTGTTTGAAACCCCACATGGGTATTAGGATAAAATACGGCATACACTAATCCTAATAATTAGTTGTATGTCGATCGATTGATTGACAGGCTGTTATAAGCGTTAGACATCCATATTTGATGCTTATACAGTGTAGTGCACTTTGGATGATGGTTGATTATTTATCATTGCTATTATACGCATGTGTTGTATGGAATCCATATAATTAACTTTATATGGTGATTGATTGGGCCTCATTCCAATTTAGAAAATAAAGAATGTTATAAAATAATGGTTCATGTTTTGACCGTACTCATCCGTTGAGATTAGTCATGTGTTGAACGAAAAATTTTAACAATCAAATTTACATCTTTATCTTTATAAAATAAAGGTTCATGTGTTGACAGTACTCATCCGTTGAGATTAGTCATGTATTGAACGAAATATTTTAACAATAAAATATACATCTTTATTAGATATAAAATTAGAAACTAACTGAAAAATAGATAAGATGAGTGGTCACCTGGATATTGATCTGATGTTGGTTTCGGCCTTCAGGGTTAATATTTAGGGAATCGTTCTCTTACTAATTTACGGTTGGAGTCTGATTTGAAATCAAATGAAAGATACCATAATTTTTATAAAATATATTAAACAACAAATATAGTCACACGTGGACAGTACTCATTCGTTGAGATTAGTCATGTGTTGACAAAAATATAGATTCACGTATTGAATAGGATAAATATTCATTTGTCGAATAGAATAACGGAATTATTGAAATATATAAAGCCGTGTTTATTAGAGATGCGCTATTTTGACACGAACGATATTTATATCGATTATATTCGAATTTGAATTGAATTGAATAGAAAACAAATTTGAATTGAATCGAATAAAAAACGAATTTGAATTGAATCGAATTAAAAACGAATTTGAATTGAATCGAATAGAAAAGAATTCGAATTGAATTGAATAGAAAACGAATTTGAATTGAATTGAATAGAAAACGAATTTGAATTAAATTGAATATAAACCAATTTCGAATTGAATTGAATATAAATCAATTTCGAATTGAATTGAATATAAACCATATTCGAATTGAATTGAATATAGAATGAATCGAGATTTGAATTGAATTGGAAATGGAAGTTGAAATGTTTTTGAAACGAATTTAAAACTATTCATAAAATTCATTTTAAATAGAAATCGACGAAATATATATTATATATATTATATATATAATATAATGGCCTGAATAGAACGCGTCGCGCCGTGGCAGTTCGTAAATTTTGACCATTGACTTCGAACGGACATTACGGGAGATCCGACCGTCAGATTCTCCTAAAACCGGAACCGTTGGGTTCGTATCGAAAAGAGCTTTCTAACGAATATTGGAAATTTGAAATCTAACGGTTGGATTTGGAGATACGTCCAAATCAAATTTGGAAAAGGTCGCTGTAAGTGCAGTTCGATGGCCATTGTTGGAAATCGACTGTACGTGCCTTGATAAAATTATTAAAAATAGTAATAATTTGCGTAAGATCATAAGAAATGATTTGAGAAAAATTAGGATGAAAAAATCCATATTTTAAAAGATAAAAATAGATTTTTATCGAAATGAACCAGTTTTGAACTAAAATTAAAACCCATTTATTTTTAAATAAATAAATTGGATTTGAAATGGGTTGTAAATTGAATTGATTTGTGGGTTTATCGTGAAGGGTGTTTTACATGACACTTGTTCTTTAACTCGATAAATAAATAGAATGTGATTTGGGTTTATCGTGAACTTTGTTTTAAATGACATTAGTTCTTTAACCCAGTAAAAGGAGTTTTAATGAATATGCAATTAGATTGAAATGTGAATTGATAATCTAAATTATCAAATTTGGAAAATGAGCGAGAATGGAGTATCACCAGTTTTGCTCCAAAGCGATAGTTAAATCTTTAATTAGATTTGAACGTGAAATTGTAATTAATTTTACCGATAACACCGTGGTGTTATATATGGAGTATTACCAGTTTTGCTTCATGGGATGAATAGGTTGGGATTGGGAAATAAAATAAATAATTACTCCGGTGTGGTTCGCTAATCTCGACTAGTTTGGAAAACCATAATATGGTTTGAAATGATATCCAATGAAATATTAAAGGATAAATTTTAAAGAATTTATCTTGGATAAAATTAATGGGAACCTTTCCCTAAGAATATGAAATTTAGAAACTAGCTGTAGGTTAGTTAAGAAGAATGGTTTCCTGGGTACTGATCTGACGTTGGTTTCTGCCTTCGGGGTTAATATTTGGGGAATTGTTCTCTTGCTAATTTACGGTTAGTGACTGATGAATTGGAATGAGGCGTATGTTGTGTTTGTGTAACATTTGTTTTTAATATATGCGGGTTGTTCGGAAAGGCCGGGTTTATACCCATTCTGAATAACCGATTCGACGGTATGTCGAAGATGAAGACGGTGGTTGAAGACCGGAAGTCTTCACATAGTCTGGGTGATTACTGATGATCTTGATTGGGCTGTACAACCAAGATGAGGGAATCAGTTAGTGGTCGTCCAGACGTACTTGGAGATCGATGGATATGCGAGGAAAGTGCCTCCGGTTTCGTTCAAACCAAGAACGGACTTGTAAATGGATTGTGTGTCTGACATTGGATTTTATTCTGTGTTGATTGATTTCTGTTAAATATATATCTGTTTGGCGGCGGAGAATTTATTCTCTTGCTTAACGCCCTTCTCTGAGACATACGAGCTTAGAGGTTATATATCGATATATATCAATCGCCTGGCATGAATTGCCTGTGTGGCACGCTGAGTTGCATAGATCAAGGCTTCTGTTGAAAAGCAAAGTCTTGTGGTTGATGATCAAAGCACGGCCTTTGTGGCGTAGCTTTGGGTATAACGTGATTTCGCGAGCCTCACACCTCGGTATGAGTCAAAAACGGGATAAGGACTGCTGGGAGAGCACGACGTTTCTTTCTAGCTTTGGTGGTGTCAGTGACTTACCAGCCCTGACATTTATATACTTTTCACCTATGTGGTTGTTGGATGAGGCGCCTCGATTTTAGGTCTGTAAGGACTGGGAAACGTGTGTTCAGGAATTGCCAATCCTCAAACGTAAGAGAGGACCGGCCCTGAAACATCCGGGCTTACCCAGAGTGTGTAGTCCCGACGCATTTGCTAGAGTGTCTAGAAGAGGAGAGGAGCTTGCCCCTTGCCTCGACTCATGATGGAAATCCAATTTCCAATACGAGATATTTCGGATTTATTTGTAGAGCCTAGTATGGTGACATAGTAGCATGGGATGCTATGCTGTCTATGATTGATATTTATGATTGAAATTGTTTTGACACTATACACTTATTATAGTATCAAATGATTTGTTTTAAACGTACCAAGCATGTTTGGCTATTATAAGGGAAAACCCTATCCTCCGGCTTGCGTTGCATTGTGTGATGGGACCTGGGTCTTATAATAGCTTCATTTTTCAAAAAAGCATTGCGTTGTTTATTGATATGCACTGGTATTCTTGGGAGGAAACCCGTTCCGTGTTATATGGCGTGGTCCCTTGAATTACTCTCTTTTAAAGTAAAGTTTTAAATAACTGTTTTAGTTCTCACACTAGTCACATGACTGACCTGGAGTTTATTGTTTTAACCTAAACTCTGGGTGCCCCTATTTTCGACACGGGCAGCTAGTAGTTTTGGTTTTGCAGATTTATATTCACAGGATCCTGGTTTACAGCTGGAACGATGCTCGGAATACTCTGTATCTGTGTATTACTTTCAGTTGTGTTTTGTATTATTTTTCCGCTGCAATACTGTATTTGAATCTCTGATATTCTTTGTTGTATAATATTTATTCATACTCTGTATATTCTTGTATTCTGATGGAATTGTTGTAATAACAATGAAATGTTCTTCCGTCTCCGTTCTGATTTGTCATGTTCTCAAAACGACCAGGGGTTTCGAATGGTCTTTGTCGGTTTAACGACTGATTCGGATCGAGCGAAATTTCATGTCGTCACAGATAAGAGGATCACGGTACAGATGACAGGTATGACAGGACAAATAAGGTAAGGTGTATGCATGATTCACTACTAACTACTCTGCAGTATTACTAGTCAAATCAAGATGGGATAATCCCTTCTGCTAATCATGATAACGATGGTGGTAGTTTTGTGTTTCCTAGCTGCTGCCATAGGTGCCGCCTGCTCCTATCTCAACTAGTTGTACCCACTACCCTCCTACTACAAATTGGTAGATTAGGGCATATGTCCGGATATACCCTAACCAGTACCCTAATCGATCGGCTCCCTACTCCGTAGATACCCTGTGCTGGTCCCACAACTAGGGGGTATCACTTCCCTAAAGTGGCAACCTAAGGTGTGCACAGTTATACCTACTGGTGTCACGGTCGTCTTGTCCCTCTCTGCTCGGCCCATGTCCCCGGTCGGTTTGCGCCTCCCACACCATCCGTCTCGTTTTGGATCACTTACAATCAATCAGTAAGCGTGCCCCTTCCCCGCCTAGCACGGAGATGTTTACTTTGATACCCCTCCGGGTTACTGACTGAAATGGGTCCCACACAACATGATACAAGCTCTCCCCTATGCCTTGTATCCCCACTAGGTTTTCTACTGACTATGTATACCCTAAGATGTCTTTAATTACATAGCCCTCAATCAATTATGCATACCTATAGGTGTTTTTAATACATAACCCCTATTCTACCAATCGGTTATGCGTACCTATAGGTGTCTTTAATAAATAACTCTATCTATTCCCATTAGTTATGCGTACCCCTGAGGGTGTCTTTAATAAATAACTTTACCTATTCCCATTAGTTATGCGTACCCTTGAGGGTGTCTTTAATACATAACTTTACCTATTCCCATTAGTTATGCGTACCCCTGACGGTGTCATTAATACATAACTTTACTATTCTGCCCCGGTTATGTATACCATTAGGTGTCTTTACTTACATTTCCCCTTTTTAATGGTTAAGTTTGTGGGCCTATAAATATTAATATTACCCACCTACCCTTCTGTTGTACTTAACCTTCCCACTGATTTAATCCTATTTATTCAATGGATAAGTTTGTGGGCCTATATATACTAATATTACCCACCTACCCATCATTTGTACTTAACCCACCCACAATCCAACTCGTTTTACTTAACCCTAAATTATGTCTATCATCATACATTCCATATGTATTAAGTTAGGTTAAGTAGTCTTTAATCAGCATTAATTAATTATTGAGACACCTAGTCATATTTCACATGCCACCCAAGGCACCCACTTAACCCACTCATGTCCCACTACATGTTTATCTGGTTAAGTGATTCTTAATTCATTAAGACGGTAACCTTATAAAGGCCTCCCACATTAGACTGGCATTTGTGGCAGCTGGATTTGTCGGGCGGGTCCGGGCAGTCTTACACCACTAAAGAGCCTAACCTCGTGTCTTTACAACTGTCACGCATTTAGTTTATGCCTAAGACCTCCAACATTAGACTGGCATTTATGACAGCTGGATTTGCCGGGCGGGTCCGGGAAGTCTTACACCACAAATGAGCCTAACCTCATGTCTTAGACGATTAATTACTCATAATTAATCATCCCCCAATTTGAATTACTTTCCCTATTCAAATTATCAATTAATTCCAAATTTCACTATGGCTATAATTGACTCAATTATGCCCATCTATTTATGGTATGTAAAATTGTTAGATCAAAATTTGGACCTAACACCCAAATTGTTCTATAGCTTATAGAGTCTCAACTGAAGAATGAGAAAAAAAGGAAATAACACACAGAATTTATAGTGGTTCGGCGTTAACGAGCCTACGTCCACTTTATATATTATTGATTATACTTTGAAAGCTAATACAATCAAGGATTTCTCTCAATACTCTAGTATTTTGAAAACAACGACGTACTTAGTACTCAATATTGCCAAAAGAATCCCAAAAAATGCCAAGCTCCGGGCTATTTATAGCTGATTTTGTCAGGCGGGCCGTGGTTACACGTGGCACGAATCCCGAGAACATCGGATCGCATCGCCATTGTTGAGGAAATAGTCAAATTAGCCGTTGTGGATAGGTGTCGCGATCTGCTTAAAAATCAGATCGTGCAGATGGGGAGAATTGGTTCAAATGACGGTTAGGGACACGTGTCGCTAGATCCGTGCGTCTCGGATCGCTGAAGACTAGCTCATGCTTGAACTGGTCAGAGGGTTCGCTACGCATCAGGGGATCGGATCGATCAATACTGGGCAACAACATATGTATGGATCAGATCGCATAGAGGTGTCGTTTCGCTGATGAAATAGGGGCGATCCGCCGAGATGCGATCCGATGGTGGGCGAGTCGATAGCGTGCGATCCATCATCGGGCGAGTCGATGATGCGATCCATTCCTTCATATTCTTAGAGAATGTGGTTTCATGCTTTCTTCTTATGAATGATCCTGGGCGGCTTGGTCAAAAAGCGAGCCAACATTTTGCCCCCTTGAAGTATGTTTTATCGATGATGGAACATGCTTCGAAGCTATAGAATCGTCTTTTCTCAACGAGTCGCGGATCACAGAACGATTCTCTTTCTGGGATTTTATCAGAATTCTCATTCCTGAATTTATCGATTCGGATCGCGAGCTCAGGTCACGGTCCGTTAGCGAGACATTTGTTCCGTTCTTGGGTGTGCACTTGGGCCTCGGAACGAAACGGGCTCCTCCTCGAGTCGTGGTGGGCTTTTTGGTTCGCGGCCCTCCGGTCTTTCGTGGATCGAATAGGACAAAGAAGGGGAGACAAACGGTCGCCCTCTTTGCCTATATAAGCCGACCCTCCCCTCTTCACTTTCCTTCTTCTTCTTTTTTCTGCCGCATCGTTTCGCCTGCACTGTCGAAGAACGAACCCAAGCTTTTCAAACCTTCGAAAATCCGAGCATTTCCTCAATTTTTAGAAAGGTAACTCCACAAAAAGCATTCTAATTCGTGTACGCTGCTCTTTCATGAACTTTTTCGACTAATTTGAGGGAGAAACGATGGAAATTTGTGATTTTCTGAAGGAATCATCAAGACGCCATGGCTGACTGGCATAGAGCTCGGAGTTCGAGGATGGGAAGGAGAGGAGAAAAACGAAGGAGGAAGAAGAAGAGGGAAGGCCGGTTCGGATCGTGGGCAAGGAGAGGAGAAGATGAAGGCGAGTGGTGAGACGGAAGATCGTGGTGACAGCAAAGGAGCGTATCGTGGGGGCAGCAACAATTCGTGAAGGAGCGATCCCTTTGCCATGCGATTCGATGGGGGGCGATCCCTCTACCTTGCGATCCGAAAGGGGGCGACCCCTCTGCCTTGCGATCCGACTCATAGTTAACGATGCGAAGAAATTTCAAACTTTAATCGACGCCTTGTCACCATTAAATTCTGAACAGTTAGGCTAGGGCCCTGATGTTGGACTTTATGGACTAAAAGACTACATAATTTGACTGCCTATGACGGCTAATATTTCGATGATCTTGATAGCTTTCACATTTTATTTTCAATGCACACACAAGCACACACACCGGCACTTGCACACACGGGGGACGGGTAGTATTAATCTCATTGTTCATGTTTTCTCGTCCTAGCAGTAATGTCGAATGATCACTCTTCTTCAAGATCCGCAACAGAAGTGGAATCCGAGGTTCCTGAGCACTACATACCTGGAATTCCTCCCACTAATCCAGGAGGTGAAGATTCTGGATCTGAGTACGAGGCCACGGAATCGGATCCGTCCGAAAGTACTTCGTCTAGCGACGATTCTGAGATAGATGGGCGGGCCCCCGACGAGATTCCTGGGGCGCTCGGGATAGATAAATTTTCTGATTCTTTAGCATCTAAGCTCGACGATATAAAGCTTAAAAGAATCTGCTTGAGGCACGGGATTCCTTGGGATGATGTCTTGGCGCCCGGAAGCGAAGATAGACCCCACCTAGCTCCGGAAGGATATATGGCGATTAGCCGAACCATGTGCTTGGTAGGAGCTATCCCTCCGTTCCCTCCGATTGCCATCGAAACTTTAAGACGACTGGGAATTGCTCCGATGCAACTCCATCCGAACGCCTACGCATCACTATATACCCCATACATTGCATACGCGGAGATCTTACATGCCGAACTTAAATTCAGAGATTTGACATTCTTCTTTCTTTTCAAGCACCGTTCTTCGGCAACTCCAAATTTCTCTTTCTTTGAATCGGTGGCGAATAGGAAGGTTCTGTACGATGGATATAGCAATATAGGGGATCCTAAGTTTCATTGGTTTTATATAAGGAAACAGGCCGGATGCTCACGAAGATGGCTCAAATCAAGTAAACCTTTAAGCTTCTAATCGAATATCTTGTTCAAGAAGTTTAGGCATTAACATTCTCCCCCATTTCTGTTTGTCTCAAACAGATCATGTCTTCCCGAAAACGGAGGGTCCACTATACAACAATCGATTATCCATTCTTTTGCAAAGCAGATCCGACTTTCTAAGGATCAAAAAATGCATTACTGATGACAATCTTCATAAGCATCGTCTCCTGGATAGAAGATTTGGACTTGGCACTGGCGGCAAACCTTATAAGTACGTGCCCACAACAGAGGGAGAGGGAACTTCACAAGCGATAAAAACAACTAAATTTCGCAAGAGTCCTTCTCCGATAGTCATCCAAGACGATGAAGACCTGAGCATATACAGAGGGGATGAGGTCCGCGGTGACGTGTCCAAGGAAATTCCCATTTCTGCTCCAATCGAAACCGTTGCTCCCGATGATTTGACAGAAGAGCAGTTATTTGACGAGCTGAATAAAATCCCTCTACCCGATGATGTATATACAGAGAAGGACTTTGAAGAGGGGCCTTTCTTCCCTGCTCCTGAAGAGACCATCGCTCCAACTAGAGGACGAGAAACTGGTCAGATGAGCCTGTCTTCGGGCCCGGGTCTGTTAGGGGGAATTATATGGGATGCACACATCACACACACTATCTGACCCTGCACTCTTATATCGTGGGTATTCAAAGTTTTAATATGATCTTTTCTTTTTTGTTGGAACGATGTCCCGCAGGAAATCTTACTCATATCGTTCTCTTCGTGAGGGCACACCCAGCCTTCGTCCGGACACTAAGCGCTCTCGCGGTCCTTCTCACAGGCCGACTTCCTCGCAAGCTCGGTCTCCACCAAAATCGACCTCTACCAAGCCTTCCAGCTTCCCGGCAGTTCCTACAGGGGAAAGAAACTTCCTAAAGAGTTAACTCCTCCAAAGAGTGCACCTTCCCACAGCCGGTCGTCAAAAAGGCATTACGAATCTAAAGATAAGGGCAAGGATGCATCCAAAGAATCTGAAAAGGAGAGGAGTGACATCGTCCCCTCCAGCCAGCCAGAGTTGGCTGCTCTAGGGTCACGGGATTATATGCACGGTCCCGAGATTCAAGGCAGGCTGGAAAAGCTGCGGGAACAATTCCCAGACATATTCTTTGACCGGATGACATTTGTTCCAGCCTTGGAACCGGTCCCCAAGAACTGGGATAGCGAAGTTATCGGGCATATCCGCCATGTTGCCAGGCAATATGAGATGATGAAAAAACATGCCGTTAACCTTTCTGAAGTCATCCGATCGCTTGAAATAGAAGCACACATATCCAAGGCGAAACTTGAGAACAACGAGAGGGCCAGGACCAAGATGGAGAAGGACCTGGAAGATGCTCAATCCCAGCTTTCATTAGCACGGAGGGACGCTGAAAATTATAAGATTGAATTAGAAAATGCTAAGCAGCGCTTCCATTCTGAACTTGACTCCAATGGCCAAGAAAAAATGGCCTTAAAGAAGGAGGTTGAAGATCTCAAAATGGCCAACATCGAGTTGAAAACAATACAAGGCCATTTTGAAGCTGAGAGAGCTGCTTGTTAGGCAGAAAAGGCAAATTTAAAATAAAGTTTGGCTTTGGCTAAAGCAGAAAAGGTGATTTTAAATGACCAGGTCTCGAATGTGGAGAGACGGGCAGCTCTCGCCGAAAAGAACGTTGAAAGTGCCATCGAATTGGCCACTGCTTCTAACAACAAGCTCCTCGCAAGAGAGAAGGATATCGAGGGGTTAGAAGAGATGATTTTCGATTTCCTTGGCCAGGTTCTCAAAACTCGCAACATCTCGTGGATCCCGGGTTACCATGTTACTTTGGCCAATTTATGGGATGCCATTATGGAGGGTGAAAAACATAGATTGGGGGTCGAAGAAATCGATAAGGATGAGTTGATGAAGAGCATCTTAAGGGACAATGAGCCTGAGGACCTGGCAGAGGGTCGTCGCCTGATTCTGGCGGAGATGGAAAAGGAGAGGGCCCTGGCTAAGGGTAAAGGTAAAGCTGATGAGGTTCGAGTTCGGCTGTGGAGCCCAAGACCTCCGGGGTTGAGGAAATGATAAGGTGAACTTTTTTGTCGTAATATCGTGCAATCTGACGTCGATGTCTTACCGCACGCAAATCCGCTTCGTCCCTTTTTTCTTCGATTTCATCAAGAGACTCGAGTAAGAGTGCCCGATTCGTCATCGGGTCGTAATACGTCACCCGGTGGGAAGGAACTTCAAGCTCTACTGGAATTACTGCTTCTGAACCAAAAGAGAGAGATAAAGGGGTATGACCGGTAGCCGTCTTAAATGTTGTTCGATATGCCCATAAAGCTAGGGGCAATTCGTCAACCCATTTTGACTTTGCGCGCTCTAACCATCTCTTGAGGATGGATTTTATTACTTTGTTTATTGCCTCAACTTTCCCGTTCGACTGCGGATAAGCAACCACAGTGTATCGCTTGCCGATCTTATACTTCTGGCAGAAATTTCTGAATTCAGTACCATCAAACTGGGTTCCGTTGTCAGTTATAATGGTCCTTGGGATCCCGAATCGGCATATAATATTTCTAACCACGAAACTTATCACCTTTCTTGCCTTGATTTTGGTCAAGGGCTCTGCTTCCACCCACTTCGTAAAATAGTCCACAGCGACTATTGCATATTTCGCTCCACCTTTAGCAATCGGTAGAAATCCAATGATATCAATTCCCCACGTGGCAAATGGCCAAGGACTCACCATCGATTTGAGTAGGGTCGACGGTGCTCTGGGGATTTTGGCGAATCTCTGGCACTTATCGCAGCGTCGTGAATAATCAGCTGCATCTTTATTAATTGTGGGCCAGAAGTATCCATATCGCAATATCTTTTTTGCTAAAGTCTGACCTCCTGTATGATCTCCACACTCACCTTCGTGCACTTCTCTTAGTACACGTTTGATGTCGTCGTGTGCTATACATCGTAACAGGGGCATAGAAAATCCTTGCCTATAAAGAGTATCATCTTGCATGACATATCTGGTAGCCTTTCGAACTATAGCCCTTTTCTCACTCTTCTTTGATGGAAGTGTCCCATTCTTAAGAAAGTTCTTAATTGGGGTCATCCACGACTCCTTCTCCGGTTCCGCTTCGAAAGCGACCTCAATTTCCATTGACTCAAAGCTTGGCGATTCCAACGTTTCAATTGGAATTATTTCAGTCTCTTCTGGATTATCGGAACTAGCTAGCTTTGCCAGCCTGTCCACCTTCTGGTTTTCGGCTCTTGGGATATGTGTTATACTGCACCGCTCCAAGTTTCTCAATAGCTCTCATACTTTCCCGAGGTAGGCGATAAGTCGAGGTCCCCGAGCCACAAATTCCTCTCGCACTTGGCAAACAACGATTTTAGAGTCACAGAATATGTCCAACATTTTTATTCTGAGGTCTTTAGCAAGCTTCAGCCCGGCAATCAGGGCTTCGTATTCAGAATCATTGTTAGTCGCCGCAAATTCTAATCGTAGAGCGTAATATAACGACCGTCCTTCAGGAGTGACTAAGACGATTCCAGCTCCGGACCTTCGGTCATTCTTGGCTCCATCTGTGTATAGCTTCCATGGATCTATCTTTAACTCATCTTCGGACTTGACCACTTTGTCGTTGATCACTTCCTCCTCTGAGATAGTGAACTCTGCTATAAAGTCTGCCAGAGCTTGCCCCCTGATCGACCTTTGTGGTTGAAAATTTAAATCAAACTGACTTAATTCTATATTCCATTTGATCAACCTTCCCGATGCTTCAGGTCTCTACAACACCTGCCTCAGGGGCTGGTCAGTGTATATGGTTATTGGATGAGCTTGGAAATAGTGACGAAGTTTTCGGGATGCGATTAGGAGGCTGTAAGCGAGCTTCTCAATCTTTGGGTAGTTGTGCTCTACCGCTGCTAATTTCTTGCTTACATAATATACTGGCCTTTGCACTTTGTCTTCTTCTTGAACCAGGGCCGTGCTAACGGCGTGAGCTGAGACTGCCAAGTAAACAAACAATTCTTCGTGATCCACTGGCTTTGACAACATCGGCGGTTTTTCTAGCAGTTCCAATAATTTTCGAAAGGCCTCAACACAGTCTTGCCCCTTTTAATCAAATCAAAAAACGGGACGCATTTGTCCGTGGCTTTGGAGATAAACCTACTCAACGCAGCTACTTTCCCTATAAGACTTTGGAAGTCTTTAATTCTCCTCGGCTCTTCAATGTTTCTAATCGCTGCTATTTGGCTAGTATTGATTTCAATTCCTCGGGAACTCACAATGAAGCCTAGAAATTTTCCCGATGCCACTCCGAATGAACATTTCAAAGGATTCAACTTCATCCGATACTTTCGCAGGATACCAAACATTTCTGCCAAGTCTTGCGTATGGCTGGAGGACTGTTTCGATTTGACAAGCATGTCATCCACGTAAACTTCCATAGTCTTCCCTATTTGATTATAAAACATTCTGTTCACCAAGCGCTGATAAGTGGCTCCGGCGTTTTTCATTCCGAATGGCATTACAACATAACAATATAACCCCAAATTTGTAATGAAGCTCGTATGTTCTTGATCTGGCACGTGCATAGGAATTTGGTTGTACCCAGAATATGCGTCCATGAAAGAGAGAAGTTCATGACCTGCTGTCGAATCTACAAGCTGGTCAATCGTGGGAAATGGGAAACTATCTTTTGGGCAAGCTTTGTTCAAATCTGAAAAATCAATGCAAGTCCGCCACTTTCCATTCGGCTTCTTTACCAAGACGGGATTCGATATCCAATCGGGATACTTCGAATCTCGAATAAATCCGTTCTGCTTCAGCTTCTCCACTTCCTCTTTGAGAGCAGCCGACCTCTCTGGGCCCAGCATACGTCTCTTTTGCTTCACAGGTGGATGTTTCGGGTTTACATTTAGTGTGTGACTTATGATGGATGGCGATATCCCACACATGTCAGCGTGGATCCAGGCAAACACGTCCAAGTTCGTCTTCAAGAAGTCCGTTAGTTCTTTGGCCCGACGTGGATCCAATTGAGATCCAATCTTCAAAACTCTTGTTGGATCAGCTTCATCAATGGGAATTTCCACTGTCGCTTCATTAGGAGTTGCATTTCTAGTCTCTGGTTCCTCGTCTTTTCTGGGATCCAGGTCTTCAGGCGTTCCTTTGGGCAACTCCTTCGGGGTCAATCTCTCTAATTGCTACGCCGAGCCCCCCTTTGGGGGAGGCGAGGCATCTTTACTCTCGATGCTAAGTCCTTTCATCAACATCTTTAATTCGGCAACATAGCAGGCCCGTCCGGAAACTTGATCCCCTCTCATTACTCCAGTTCCGGTTTCAGTTGGGAACTTAAGCAATAAACACCAAGGGGCGATACAAGCTCTAAACTCAGCAAGGGCAGGCCTCCCCAAAAATGCATTATAAGGCGAATCTACGTCCAACACTATGAACTGAAGCATTCGCACTCTTCGGCGTTCTCCTTGCCCCAAGGTCACGGGCAATTCTATGTACCCCATGGGAGCTGTTGACGCCCCGTTGAAGCCTCTGATCCATCCTTCACATGGCTTCAAATCTTCAGATTCAAGCTTCATCTGATCGAATGACTTTTTAAATAAAATATTGACAGAACTTCCGTTGTCACCTTATGAACCAAGGCCGACCCAATGGTGGTTGTAATGACCAACGGATCATCAGTGGCTGATTGGATCCCAGTATTATCTCTGCTGCGGAATACCACGTCGTCAAACATTGTCTTCTGTTGTTTTAAGGGGGCGATATCTTCCAAATCATCACCTTCATTCACATCTACGTGCTTGGCAGCATTTACATATTGATCCATTGCTCTAAAACTACGGATTGCTGGGTGAGGTCCACCCACTATGGAGTTGATAACAATTCCCTTGCCTTTCTGCTGCGCTGTAGGCTTGGGAGCGGATTGAATCTGTTTTGGAGCCTGCTCTCCTTGCCCCCTGTCCCTCGGGGCAACCTTATATTCATCCAGTTTCCCTTCGCGCAGCAGCTTCTCAATCACATCTCTCAAATGCCGACATTCATTGGTTGAATCCCCATGAGTTCCATGAAACAAACAAAACTTCCCAGTTGCCATTTCTTTCTCTGTCGAGTCACGAGGTGGCGGTCTTTTATATTGCAACACGTTGTACGTATCTAGGTAAATGTTCCCCAGAGTGTCGTTCAACGGTGTATAATCCACGTAAGTCTGGAATCGGGGTCTTTTGTTAGGATCACTTCCCCTATTTCTATTTCTTCTGATACCGTTCGCATTACAGTTATTGTTGTTGCCCCCGTTTCCAGAATTGTTGTTTCCACCTTTGTTTCCCACATTTACTTCAACTTTTCCGGAACTTTCCCCAGACTGCTTCACGGCGACGTTGCTCTGAACATTTTCTTTTGAAGCTGCTTCAGACTTTCTCTTTCGGTTTGCCCTGGCCTCCTCTCGTCTTAAATAAATATCGGCCTTTTCATAGAATATTTCTCTCGTGGAGGGTGTATTCCCAGAAAGGTAATCTCCAAACTCAGATTCAGGATCGACTCCTTCCTTTAATGCCATCAGAATGGTGGGCTCATGTGGGTCACTAACTTCAGTCACAGCTAAGTTAAAACAGTCAAGATATGACCTCAAAGACTCTCCTGGAGCCTGCTTAATTCTTGATAATTCAATAACACTTTTGGACTTTCGGGTATGGAGTCGGAACTGATTCATAAAACGTTCGCTCAGTTCCCTATAATTCGAAACCGAACGAGGGGGAAGTCGGGTAAACCAGAACAACGCCACATCTTCTAAATAGATCGGGAATGCTTTACACTTCACTGCATCAGGGGCAGAAGCAGCATTCATGAGCCATGAGTATCGCATCAAATGCTGTCCCGGATCAGTTCTCCCATTGTACTTGTCCATCTGTGGCAGGTTAAAACGCCGGGGAAACTGAAAGTCGAGGATGTTGTCAGTGAAAGGAGTATGGCTTCGCTCAATGCCATAATCTTCATTGGTATAGTTCCGGCTCTCGGACATAATCTGGCGTACCATTGCCTGTACATCAGCATTAGTTAGGGGCCGTTCAGGTTCCCTGGCCCTGGTATCCGGGTTCCTTCTGGGCTCTTGTTCAGGAGATGCCCTTCTTCTTTGAGCTGCTTCTGCTCTACTCCGTTCCCTACGCTCCCGGTCGATCTCGGGAGGAGGGGACTAGAGCCTTTGCCCCCGAGTGGGTTCATTGTTTCCTAGTGCTCGTGCAATATCCTCGCGAGACCCCAAAGATCTGAATGTCAGCTGCTCCTAATTCTGAGGTCGTTCGAGTGGCCTTCGTTCACGGGGCCGCTCTTCCTCGGAAGATGAAGACTGATCCATTGGTGTGTGGCGAACCGGGGATGGGGTTCTCTGCCTACGGAGTTCGCTAATCTCCCTGCTCATGAGTCTCATATTTTCTTGCATCATGAGATTGGTGCGCTCGTGGATTTGTATAGCCTCCCTAGTACTCTCAAGCATGTCAAGCAGGCGCGAGAAATCCCCTTGAGTAATGGGCGCGGATGGATTGACCTGATCATTGACCCTGGTGGCTGGAATTGGATCATTTGTAGGGGCTCGAGTAGAGGTTCCAACATCACCAAGTGTCGGATCGGTTCGGAGACGGAAAATCGGGTCGGGTCGGAGCTGGGAAGTGTGTTCGGGTCGGAGCTGGAAAGCCAGGTCGGGTCGATGTAGGACAAGTTTCTTGGGTCGGTTCAGGTTGGGGGAATGCACTGCTTTAGAATCTCCTACCCGGATCGGATTGGAGCTCTCCCCCCGAAGGCGGTTCGGGTTTCCTGTATCGGTTCGTCCTGCTGCTGGGCTCTACCCACGAGACCTTGTCACAACCGCATTTTACTGATCTTCGCCAACTCCATTTCCTCGACCAAATTGAACTTCTTTGCCTTTTCCTTTGGCCATGGTTCTTCAACAATCAATTCAACAAATATCCAAGAGCGTCGAAACTTGAGGATTAACTTCTTTGAACTCAACGGTCCAAAAAGTAGAACGTTAATCCCGAAAAACAAAGAATTCAGATAGTTCTCAGTGAAAGCACCAAATTGTTAGACCAAAAAGTGGTTCTAACACCCAAATTGACTAAAAGCAGAATGAAATAAGATCAAAAGTAAAATGAACACACAGGATTTATAGTGGTTCGGCGAAGAATTGCCTACGTCCACTTGTCTTTCACTATTTTCAATAATGTAGTTGCAATTGCAATGAAATATTCACTGAATTTCTCTCACAACTCACTTACACTCTCTCAATTGTCTAAAAACAAATAATGAAAGAAGATTTGGATTCTCCGGGAGGGCTGGAATTAGGGTTATGAAGGTGATTGAACTCTCAAAGTGCCTGAAAAAAGATCCTCTTCTTTGTCTCCAGACAGGGTATTTATAGGTGAAAATTCGCTCAGAACCCGATCCGGATCGGAGCCACATGTCATCCATCCCATTAGCCTAAGGTTCGGATGGATTTCTGTGTTGACAACGCATCAGAGCAGTGGACGTTGTGGGTAGGAACTGGTCATAGCCGCTCCGAATAACCAGGCGACCATGCAGGAGAATGACATGGAAGATGGGTTCGGATCGGAAGATTGTTCAGGAGGGGTTCGGATCGGGGTACCCAATCCGATCTGGTTTTGTCCCAAGGCTAAGTCTTCGTTCTCTTCTACTCCATTCCGATCCGTCTTTGTAGCAAGTAGCTCTCCGCTCCAACTGGCAGTAGGTTACTCTCCGATCCGAACAGCTGTACTTCTCTGAGTCCAACAGTAATAATTCACCGATCCGAACAGCCAAATCTATCCGATCCGACCCGCTTCAGTGCTTCAATCCGACCCGCTTCAGTACTTTCCAAGTTCTTCGATGTTTCACATCTTGACTTTGTGTTGCCCAGTTCACAAAGTGGGTTAACAGATACTAAGGATGCCCTCTCCTATACGAAGGAGGGCCAGCATAGCAATTAAAGAAATCATCTCTGAGGGAATCGCCTAAAGAACTGTTCGACGAAATACATCCCAGAGAGGATGAAGAACTCGGTGATAGGAAGGCGACCCCCAATGAAACAACTGCAGACATTCCCATCGACAATGTTGATTCAACCAAAGTTTTGATGATCGGGTCTCGGCTACGTCCGTCCCGAGCAAAGGAACAAACTGACCTTTTAAATGCAAATTTGGATGTGTTTGCATGGACCCATGTCCACATGTGTGGGATATCCCCCTCCGTCATAAGCCACTCATTGAGTATCAACCCGAAACGTCCACCTGTTAAGCAGAAGATGCTTATGTTGGGCCCAGAGAGGTCAGTAGCCTTAAAAGAAGAGGTAGAAAAGTAGAAAGATAATGGTTTCTGTTACACCCCGTATTTTCTATTAACATTATAGTAATGAATTAAACAATACTTAATTTCAAATGTGAGAATTAAGGGAAAGGGGTTACGCCATTTCGTTCGTCTCAGAATTCTGCTTGAGATAGAGTCCGAGTTTGCGTGAATTGGACTTCGTATGAAGAAGTTAGGGCCTCCAGAAGTTTCAGAAATTCAAATAAATTCAAACAGCTCAAAACCAGATTTCAAAATTCAAACAGAAGTCAGAAGTGGGCTGGGCGGGAAAATTCCCACCCAGTACCGAGGTCGACCAGGGTGTAACACCCGGGATTTTTTTGAATAATCGAATTAACTAAATTAAATAACAATTAATCTCAAATGTGAGAATTAAGGGAATGGGGTTGCGCCATTGTGTTCGTCTCGGAATTCTGGTTGAGATAGTGTCCGAGTTTGCGGGAAACGGATACCGGATGGAGGAGTTATGGACAAACAAAGTGTGGTGGCAAAAGAAGAAATAAAAGGGATTGCACTGGCGCACTTGGGAAGTGCGCCAGTACAAATTTGCACTGGCGCACCTGCCAAGTGCCGCCAGGCCGAGGCAAAAGCCTGCACAGTTTTCTGGTTCAGATTGACCCATGTTGTTGAGTCCTTTCTGACTCCTTGCTGAGTCATTAGGGCTGACTCATCACCCTATCATGATTGAATGGTTTTGATTAACCCTAAGATCATCCGGTGGCTTAAATTAATCCAAAACTCTATAAAAAGTCCCATAAACTCAAACCCTAAATCAGAATTAAAACTGAAACTATGGCCGTCATGCTATTGTCTTGAACGCTAGAGCAGCCACCACCAAAATTAAGAGAAAGAACAGCAACCAAATCAGAACTATTCAACCCTAACAGCGAATCTTCTTCAAGGGAGAGCTTATTCAACTCCAGAAATCAGAATTTAGAACTCAAGACTGCTTTTGAGTTGTGAGTTCGATAGTTTTAACAAGATAATTAGTAATTTAATTGGATTAAGATATAATGCGGATTGTATGGATGTGATATGAAGTATTGATTGCATGTTGTAATTATGTTGTAGGATTGTGATTGAAATCTCTATGGCGTTATGTTGTGATGCTATCATTTATGATGTAAAGTTATGTTGCTATCATCCATGTTGTAATTTTATATACAATCAAATCATCATGTTTCTTATGCTAGTTTGTTATATTGATTCATATGATAAATCAAATGTAGGCAAGTTTAGATTTTGATTCAAACATGAATCATATACATCTTAGGTAGAATTATATGTGAACTTACATAGTTATGACACCTAGTTTATGTGAAAATTTAATTGAAAGTTAGGTTGTGACATGTGTGATTTTATGCTAAATTTTACATAATACTTTACATGTTTTGGTTTTTGCAGCACCCAATCCAATGATTCATAGTTTTTCATATTTGTCGATCTACCCCTACTATGCTTAAACAACCCTTCTCTCTTAATACCTCAAAACAACCCTTCTTTTTAATCCTACCCTAAATTCTCTAAATAGCCATTACTTCCAACAATTACCCATATTTTTTAACTACTGTGAAGGGTTGGTTTTTGCAGCATGCAATCAAACGATTCATCATTTTTCATATTTGTCGACCCACCCCTACTATGCTTAAACTACCTCTACTTCTATTAATACTTCAAAACAAAATATACTTTTTAATCCTACCTTTAATTCTATAAATAGCCCTTACTTCCAGCAATTACCCCTATTTTTTAACTTCTGTGAAAGGTTGGTTTTTGCAGTACCCAATCCAAATGATTAATCATTTTTCATATTTGTCGATCTACCTTTACTATGCTTAAACTATCATTACTTCTCTTAGTACTTCAAAACATCCCTTCTTTTTAATCCAACCCCTAATTCTATAAATAGCAACTTCCAACATTTATCCCCATTTTTAACTTCTGTGAAGGGTTGGTTTTTGCTGCACCCAATCCAAATGATTCATCATCTTTCATATTTGTCGATCTACCCATATTATGCTTAAACTACCTCTACTTCTCATAATACTTCAAAACAACCTTCTTTTTAATCCTACACCTAATTCTCTAAATAGCCCTTACATCGAATAATTACCCCTATTTTTTAACTACAGTGAAGGGTTGGTTTTTGCAGCACCCAATCCAAATGATTCATCATCTTTAATATTTGACGATCCACCCCTACTATGCTTAAACTACCCTTAGTTATCTTAATACTTCAAATTAGCTATTCTTTTTAATCCTGCTGCTAATTCTCTAAATAGCCCTTACTTCCAACAATTATCCCTATTTTTTAACTACTATTAAGGGTTGGTTTTTGCAGCACCCAATTTAATGATAATCATCTTTCAAATTTGTCGATCTACTCCTACTATGCTTAAACTACCCCTACTTCTCTTGATACTTCAAAACAACCCTTTTTTTAATCCAACCCCTAATTCTCTAAATAGCCCGTCCAATAAGTATCCCTATTTTTAAACTACATTGAAACGTTGCTTTCTGCAGCACCAAATCCATATGATTCATCATCTTTATATTTGTCAATCTACCCCTTCTATGCTTAAACTACCACTACTCTATTAATACTTCAAAACCGTCCTTCTTTTTAATCCTACCCCTAATTCTCTAAATATCCCTTACTTCCAACAATTAAGCCAGTCTTTTTGCTAGTGTGAAGGGTTGGTTTTTGCAGCACCCAATCCAAATGATTCATAATCTTTCACATTTGTCGAATATCCCTTAGTATGCTCGGACTACCCCTACTTCTCTTAATACTTCAAAACGACCCTTTTTTTTAATCCTACCCAAATTCTCTAAATAGCCCTTACTTCCAACAATTACCCCTATTTTTTAACTACTATGAAGGATTGATTTTTGCAGCATGCAATCCAAATGATTCATCATCTTTCATATTTGTCGATCTACCCGTACTATGCTTAAAATATCCCTACTTCTCTTAATACTTCAAAATCGCTATTCTTTTTAATCCTACCCCTGATTCTCTAAATAGCCCTTACTTCCAATTGTTACCCCTATTTTTTTACCAACTGTGAAGGGTTGATTTTTGTAACACCTAATACAAATGATACATCATTTATCATATTTGTCGACCTCCATGTTACAAGTCCAATGCCTTAACCAACTGAGCTACAAAGTCTTTTGTTAATAAGTCTTAGAACAATGATAATTATTGTTCTTTCCTTACTTCTCTTTTTCATGTTAGTTACAATACTCAAATTAAACCAATGCATGAATCTTTTTCTTTTAATGTTAATGCATTATGTTTGCAAATCAGTGCATGCAACATATTTACATCGCATGCAACCAATTTTTTTTTCATATATTAATTAATTTTTATTATACATCACCATATTAATCCTATCTGTGGATGTATATACATTTTTAATTACATTAAAAATACGGGGTGTTACATTGTCCCCCACTTAAAAGGATTTCGTCCCCGAAATCTTCTAGTTAGGAAGAATGTGTCATACCATCCAATCACTCATCTACTCAACCATCCAATCACAGGCATCCATTGTCCTTAATAGATTTCTAATGCTATATGAACATATGCAAGAAGTGTGTATATATGTCTTTATCTACTGTAAAATCAGGCGGTCTACTGATTCAGTCGACCTCCTTAATGCAAGTCATGTCAGTGCCATGCATTCAACCATGTATGCAAGCATCCCTAGTTATGTAAATACTATATGCGTGCACGGCCATTCATCCATATGCAACACCCATATGATAACATATCAAGTTCAAGTTACAAACAAATACATATCTGTAAATGCAATATAAAAGCGTCTGAACTGATCTAGTGCTTAATGCGTATGTATACGCATCCACGAGCAACCATTAGTAACCACTCGCAACCATCAACCATAACATGTTTCAAATACATGTTTACACCCAAAAGAGTTTCTACCTAAAGATCGAAGATACGACCTAGAGGATATACTTTGGAAAAAGAGAAACAATTATATGTAAAGCTCCTAAAACAAAGAAATCAAGGATGCACCCTCAAGGAAAAGGGTATGATGCTAGTATCTAGCCTTCTTGAGCTTTACTCCACTGTATCTTAACTAATTTAACTTTACGATTGTGAAGTTCCGGATCTCCATTTCCAAAATAAACAGATGTCAATCACGGTACCAAGTATATGTACTAAGATGATTAGAGGTTTCCCTCTTATCCGTCGTGCCATAACTATAAGAGTCGAAAGGTCACTACGTGCTCTTTGGAGTGCCTGCCACAACAATTCATCTCTCACGCAAACCATCCAAACCGAACTTGACATTCCTCAAGTACAAGCCCCAAAGGCCTAAACCAATATCAGACAAGCACCCAAGGAATATCTCTCCCGAATTTAAACGATCTACGTGAGATGATATAAGCAAACTCGTTAGCTATTCTCAAATCCCTACTAACCAAAAAAAATAAACTGGTCGGACCACCAATTGGATTTGAGACTCTAGTGGGATCTTTCTACTATACAAGTACTATGGTGTAGAGACCCAACTATGGAAGTGGACATGAACAAATGGGAAGCGCTAGAACCTACGGAAAGAGTACGAACAACAAAAGTAGACTCTTCCAACAGAACTTTACTACCTTTCTCCTAGTTATGCTTGGTGGCGAAAGCATGTACTTGTCCTTCTGAAAATCTCATCCTCATTCTTGCCCTTGTCCTTAAGTATATGCCCTATCATACCCTAGTAAAGATACATCCTCTTGTCTTGGGTTTTATAATTTCTTCCTCCTTCGTGTGTTATGTCTACATCCACGAATTCCACATCCTAGGGTTATGCTCCTTAGCCAAACTCCTCATTCCCTTCCATGTGTAACCGTGTTGACCAATATCTCGAAAGCTGCCTCCATCGTACAAAATACCTTACAAAGCTTGAAAGAAAACTGGCCGCAGGTGAAACTACTACGGCTATAGACGGAAGTCGGTCACTACTTTGCCCTTCGATGAGGTTACCTCCCAGAAAGCCAGGAGCCCCAGAGACTCAAGAAAGAAGGAGACAAGAATTTAAAAAGAGGAAGAGAAGATAGTGCGTATGGCTTTGGGGAATATGTCTTTGAAACAAATCTTTTCTTTTGAAAATGCTTCTTTTAAAACCGTTTTGAAAATAATTTTTCAAATCCTTTATCTGATCTGGTAACCTTCAGCTCTGATACCACGTGTAACACCCCACGTCCGTTAGTGTCACTCACAAAGGGAATGCACTAAGTTCTGTGGAGCATTTTGGGTAAAAGATGCAGATAAATTACAAGACAGACAGAGATTAAACAGCGGAAAATAAAACGTTGCATTATTGATAAAATAGTTTGTACAATGATGTCTTTACAATATCAGAGTATCATCTATCTTACAAAGTAAAGAAGCATAAAAATACATTTATATTTCCCTAATTTTTAGCAAGAGCCAGCCATAGCATCTGAAAAGAGAATCCAAGCAAAACTTCGGCAAATCTTCAAGCTGGGAAAGAGTGATAGTCCAACTTGACCTGAGCTGCACTACTCCTTCCTTTACTACCTGGGGGTGGGGGGAGAAACGGAAAAAAAGAAGACGAAAGAAAAACAGAGTCAGACATAAAGCCTGAGTAAGTTCAGTAACTTCTAGCATGTGAACATAGGAAAAACAAAACGACCGTAATTAACTGAATACAAGATAACACCATGATGATAGGGTTGGCAAGATTAGACAAGGTAATCACGGAATATGCTAAAATAAGATAAACTGGATATACTCTGATACTTCCGCCGCTTCGCTCTAATACTTCGCCGCTTCGCTATTTCCTTGTCATACTGATTCCTATATCTATGCACCGCCTAACTAGTGTCCCAACTAGTAACGATAACGTGATCCCAATCCCTGTATTTTCCATCGCCTTCAGGCATCCATTTATTTATTTGTTACCTAGATTTAATCTAGGGTTTTCTACCAAGTGCTTTCTAGTTTCAACTAGAGTTTACGCTATCTGCTGAACGCTTCTCGGATTCAGTGTTTATGCCCCCTAGTCCAATCGATGCCCCCAAGTCTAGGACACACTACCTAGAGTGGTATATGTTCCTATACTTCCCCACGCATATATCGCGAACCGTTACCGCTTGTCTAGATGCACATGTCCCGTAATGTGCGGTCCGAGTCCTGTGTCAGTACAAATCAAGGAATACAGAACTCGGTCTGGAGCTTTCATATATCTACCGGTGCAGATGTTAAGGTCCGTTTTTATTTCAGTGGCTATGGTCTCACTTAACCCCTCCCTCAACTAATGAAAGGCAGACCTTGTAAAATGAGAAGTATACACCGGCCCTCGGTGTCCCACTATCCTATGGCCATCCTCACCCATAACTAGATAACAAGTATATGGTCTTTTGGAGTTCTCCGCCTTTCCACTTCACGTATCTCGATTGACTGAAGATGGATGGTAGACGAAGAGTCGCTATCACAGGGCTACCGTTTGCTCGTTGAATCACACCGGTCCATCCTAGTCTTTAGGTTGCTATGTATTGCAACCAAGGCGTACACTTGGTTCTTCTACATAGACCTTAACCGCTGTGGGCCCAGGCGGATCATCTGCAGCCTCACAGAGCGATACCTAGAGTACCCTCACGTCCCCTCGAAGCCTCGGGCTTCGTAACCCAATTCGTTGGAGCCTTCTTCCTATTCAGACGGACATTCACTCCTTCCCGTGTTATACTAAGAATTACTACTTAGTTTTACTAACTAAGATTTACCACTTAGTTTCCAGAATCGTTGTTTTCTTAACTAAGGTTTTCTACTTAGTTCCCTTTCCCGTCAATTTGGATTGGTTAAGTGTCATTAGTCAATTCAAGCCAACTTACCCCTCTTTATTTACCCTGTTAAACTGGTTAAGTGTTGTCAGTAACTCATGTTGACTTAACCCTACCACAAACTAAGTTATATTGGTTAAGTATTTATTTCTTAACCCTACACATTTACTCTGTGTTGGTTAAGTATTCCTTTCTAACTTAACCTGGCCCGTCTGTTTTAACTATCATGTTATTATTAATGGTTAAGTGTCATTCTGAACCTAACCCCACCCATCAGTCTAGTTATCATGTTGAACTGGTTAAGTGCCTTAGTTAACTTAACCCTACTATTCTTGTTCTAGCTTTAACTAAATAAATTAAAGCCACTACCACTCACATTAGACAGGTATTGTTGCGAATACTGGATGTGCCGGTTGGTTCCGGGCAGGTTTACATTGCAACTCAGTCTAACCTCGGGTTAGGCATATTCGTGTTATCTAAGTTCAAAGGGTTTCAACTTATTTTCAAATCAAGTTTTGAAAGTAACCATCTCGTTCGTCGGATCAGTTAGGGATAGCCAGGGAGAGAAGGAAACTTGTATTTTCCAAACTCAATCCTAGACACTATCCTCTCTGTCACCCTAGAACTTTTTGGTGTGTCATTAAAAGAGATGTCGTTAATAAACATTTAATTTTGTCTAAATTTACATTTCCTCTTTTAGGACAAATTATATAAGTAAATTAATCCTAATTTACTTATTTCCCAATTACCCTTTTAATGTAAATTGACTACATTTATTCTTACGGCCCATTTTCCCCTCTATATCATATTTATGCTTTTTGGTATGTGGATTTTACCAAATTAAGTGTCACTAACCATGATTTTTCTAATCCTGACAGTTATTCTCAATTATGGCCAATTTCACATTTATGCCAATATACTTATCGTGCTAAATTAGCTAATCTAATTCTGATTCAACATTCCAATTTACATCAAACTAGACTTATTACTCTAGTTCACTATTCATGTAAATGCTAGATTTACATGTCAATACTAGATTCAAATTACACATCTTATAATTCATGTCAAATTTATCCAATTTGCATTTTTATGAACATGCCATAAGACATGTTCCCAATTTATGCAAATTTCCAAGTTTATAACTATGTTTCTAGTAAATTTCATATTTTGCCCAAACCGCATTCCCACCGTTCGTATAATCGTGATTCAGTCTAGATTATAAATAAAGCTAGGCTCGTAGAAAATAGGGAATGAACCAAAGATGTTATGCAAAAGATAGACATACTAACTGGCATAAAAAGGGTTGAATAACGACGTCAGTGCAAGAACATGGGTATACCTAACTTAATAGGTAAATTCCCAAGGTCTAAAACCAAGAATAGACACAATAAAGGCATAGGTTAAAGAACATGGGTAGACCTAACTTAATAGGTAAATTCCCAAGGTCTAAAACCAAAGAACAGACAAGATAGATAATCGGGTTCACAGTCACAAAATTTTAAACACTTTCCTAGTCATGAACCATAGGTGCTTAATCACAGTTGTCCCATTTATGTCATAGACAATACTTTTGCTTCCTAATCAAAGGTATAGGCTATAGTCATGGAAATAATTCTCATGGTCACAGTCACAGTCATATGCAATGTCCTTAGTCATAGGCAATGTTCATAGTCTTAGGCAATGTTCATAGTCAAAGAGGCATATGGTTCTAAGGTCCATAGTTTCATAGTTACAGTCTTATTTGTCCTCGAAATCATAACAGTTCTTAATTGGGTCCAAAGAAATAGGCACTGATTCAATAGAAAGAATTGGCAAACTCTTTTATTCCTTTAATTTCATGTCACGAAAAGAGAAACGTTCAAACCTAGAAATAACTGACTTACAGAGATTAGATTAGAATAGAAAGATGGCGCTGCTATGATTCGTAGAAAAACGGTCGTTGCAGTCGTTCGAATCTTCACTTGAATTCTAGCTTGAATCTCCTCTTTGAAAATCTTTGAGCAGCACCTCCTCATTTTGATTTATTTTATATATATTATTTTATTTATTATTTGATTAAGAGGAGGAGAGGAAGCCATGTCTACTAAGAATCTTTGCAGCATAAGGGTAGAGAAGAATTGTGAATAGAGAAGAAGACCAGGGCTGTTTATATTGTTGCTCAAGACATTATCGTACACGCAGCGCTGAGTCAGCATTGAACCTAGTTAAGAAAATAGTCCAGGTTCGCAGATGAACCTAGCCAAATCTTATCGTACAAGCAGTGCTAAGTCAGCATTGGGTCCCACAAGCTGTTTTGGCGCAGAAATTTGAATTTCGAACTTTTGAATTTCTGGAATTTATTTAACTGTTTTATTCACATGAAATATTCTTATATGTATACAATTCCTTTAACGACCATTTTACGCGTATATATATATATGTATATATACGCACAACTTTCATTTTATTTTCAAAATTCAAACGATGTTGCACCATTATTTAATTCTTGCCATATATCATTTACTATAGCCTTATCTTAAATTTTATCTTTCGTATACATATATTTTTGCATATATATATATATATATATATATATATATATATATATATGTATTCTCATGTATATACATATATTTTCTTTATTTCCTTATATGTACGTTCTTATCCTTTCAAATTTTGAATTTGTATATGTACATATATTTGCATGTTCAGTTGGCCCTCTTTAAAACAGAGATAAAAATTACGCTGCCACCGGGCTTCGAACCCCCGACCTCCATGTTACAAATCCAATGCCTTAACCAACTGAGCTACAAAGTCTTTTGTTAATAAGTCTTAGAACAATGATA
This sequence comes from Allium sativum, assembly GCA_030737875.1. Taxonomy (NCBI): domain Eukaryota; kingdom Viridiplantae; phylum Streptophyta; class Magnoliopsida; order Asparagales; family Amaryllidaceae; genus Allium; species Allium sativum. The sequence continues at coordinate 732,204,264 of CM060923.1, read as the reverse complement.
ATTATTGTTCTTTCCTTACTTCTCTTTTTCATGTTAGTTACAATACTTAAATTAAACCAATGCATGAATCTTTTTCTTTTAATGTTAAGGCATTCTGTTTGCAAATCATTGCATGGAACATATTTACATCGCATGCAACCAATCTTTTTTTTTTCATATATTAATTAATTTTCATTATACATTACCATATTAATCCTATCTGTGGATATATATACATTTCTAATTACATTAAAAATATGGGGTGTTACATTCTCCCCCACTTAAAAGGATTTCCTCCCCGAAATCTTCTAGTTAGGAAGAATGTGTCATACCATCCAATCACTCATCTACTCAACCATTCATTCACAGGCATCCATTGTCCTTAAGAGATTTCTAATGCTGTATGAACATATGCAAGAAGTGTGTGTATATGTCTTTATGTACGCTAAAATCAGGCGGTCTACTGATTCAGTCGACCTCCTTAATCCGAGTCATGTCAGTGCCATGCATCCAACCATGTATGCAAGCATCCCTAGTTATGTAAATACTATATGCGTGCACGGCCATTCATCCATATGCAACACCCATATGATAACATATCAAGTTCAAGTTACAAACAAATACATATCTGTAAATGCAATATGAAAGCGCCTGAACTGATCTAGTGCTTAATACGTATGTATATGCATCCACGAGCAACCATTAGCAACCACTCGCAACCATCAACCATAAAATGTTTCAAATACATGTTTACACCCAAAAGAGTTTCTACCTAAAGATCGAAGATACGACCTAGAGGATATACTTTGGAAAAAGAGAAACAATTATGCGTAAAGCTCCTAAAACAAAGAAATCAAGGATGCACCCTCAAGTAAAAGGGTATGATGCTAGTATCTAGAATTCTTGAGCTGTACTCCACTGTATCTTAACTAATTTAACTTTACGATTGTGAAGTTCCGGATCTCCATTTCCAAAATAAACAGATGTCAATCACGGTACCAAGTATATGTACTAAGATGATTAGAGGTTTCCCTATTATCCGTCGTGCCATAACTATAAGAGTCGAAAGGTCACTACGTGCTCTTTGGAGTGCCTGCCAAAACTATTCATCTCTCACGCAAACCATCCAAACCGAACTTGACATTCCTCAAGTACAAGCCCCAAAGGCCTAAACCAATATCAGACAAGTACCCAAGGAATATCTCTCCCGAATTTAGACGATCTACGTGAGATGATATAAGAAAACTCGATAGCTATTCTCAAATCCCTACTAATCAAAAAAAAAAAAAAAAACTGGTCGGACCACCAATTCGATTTGAGACTCTAGTGGGATCTTTCTACTATACAAGTGCTATGGTGTAGAGACCCAACTATGGAAGTGGACATGAACAAATGGGATGCGCTAGAACCTAAGGAAAGAGTACGAACAGCAAAACTAGACTCTTCCAACAGAACTTTACTACCTTTCTCCTAGGTATGCTTGGTGGCGAAAGCATGTACTTGTCCTTCTGAAAATCTCGTCCTCATTCTTGCTCTTGTCCTTAAGTATATGCCCTATCATACCCTAGTAAAGATACTTCCTCTTGTCTTGGGTTTTATAATTTCTTCCTCCTTCGTGTGCTAAGTCTACATCCATGAATTCCTCATCCTAGGGTTATGCTCCTTAGCCAACCTCCTCATCCCCTTCCATGTGTAACCATGTTGACAAATATCTCGAAAGCTGCCTCCATCGTACAAAATCCCCTACAAAGCTCGAAAGAAAATTGGCCGCAGGTGAAACTACTACGGCTATAGATGGAAGTCGGTCACTACTTTTCCCTTCGATGAGGTTACCTCCCAGGAAGCCAGGAGCCCCAGAGACTCAAGAAAGAAGGAGACAATAATTTAAAAAGAGGAAGAGAAGATAGTGCGTATGGCTTTGGGGAATATGTCTTTAAAACAAATCTTTTCTTTTGAAAATGTTTCTTTTAAAACCGTTTTGAAAATAATTTTTCAAATCCTTTATCTGATCTGGTAACCTTCAGCTCTGATACCACATGTAACACCCCACGTCCGTTAGTGTCACTCACAAAGGGAATGCACTAAGTTCTGTGGAGCATTTTGGGTAAAAGATGCAGATAAATTACAAGACAGACAGAAATTAAACAGCGGAAAATAAAACGTTGCTTTATTGATAAAATAGTTTGTACAATGATTTCTTTACAATATCAGAGTATTATCTGTCTTACAAAGTAAAGAAGCATAAAAATAAATTTATATTTCCCAAATTTTTAGCAAGAGCCAGCCATAGCATCTGAAAAGAGAATCCAAGCAAAACTTCGGCAAATCTTCAAGATGGGAAAGAGTGACAGTCCAACTTAACCTGAGATATACTACTTCTTTCTTTACTACCTGGGGTGGGGGGGGGGGGCGGGGAAACGGAAGAAAAGAAGACGAAAGAAAAACAGAGTCAGGCATAAAGCCTGTGAAAGTTTAGTATCTTCTGGCATGTGAACATGGGAAAAACAAAACGACATGAATTAACTGAATACAAGATAACGCCATGATGATAGGGTTGGCAAGATTGGACAAGGTAATCATGGAATATGCTAAAATAAGATAAACTGGATATACTCTGATACTTCCGCCGCTTCGCTCTAATACTTCGCCGCTTCGCTATTTCCTTGTCATACTGATTCTTATATCTCTGCACCGCCTAACTAGTGTCCCAACTAGTAACGATAACGTGATCCCAATCCTTGTATTTTCCATCGCCTTCAGGCATCCATTTATTTATTTGTTACCTAGATTTAATCTAGGGTTTTCTACCAAGTGCTTTATAGTTTCAACTAGAGTTTACGCTATCTGCTGAACGCTTCTCGGATTCAGGGTTTATGCCCCCTAGTCCAATCGATGCCCCCAAGTCTAGGACACACTACCTTGAGTGGTATATGTTCCTATACTTCCCCACGCATATATCGCGAACCGTTATCGCTTGTCTAGATGCACATGTCTCGTAATGTGCGGTCTGAGTCCTGTGTCAGGGAAAATCAAGGAATACATTACTCGGTCGGGAGCTTTCCGATATCTGCCGATGCAGATGCTAAGGTCTGTTTTTATTTCAGTGGCTATGGTCCCACTTGACCCCTCCCTCAACTAATGAAAGGCACACCTTGAAAAATGAGAACTATACGTCGGCCCCCGGTGCCCCACTATCCTGTGGCCATCCTCACCCATGACTAGATAGCAAGTATATGGTCTTTTGGAGTTCTCCGCCTTTCCGCTTCACGTATCTCGATTGACTGAAGATGGATGGTAGACGACTAGTCGCTATCACAGGGCTACCGCTTGCTCGCCGAATCACGCCGGTCCATCCTAGTCTTTAGGTTGCCATGTATTGCAACCAAGGCATACCCCTGCTTCTTCTACACAGACCTTAACCTCCGTGGGCCCAGGCGGATCATCTGCAGCCTCACAGAGGGATACCAAGAGTACCCTCACGTAGCTTCGAAGCCTCGGGCTTCGTAACCCAATTCGTTGGAGCCTTCTTCCTATTCAGACGGACATTCACTCCTTCCCGTGTTATACTAAGAATTACTACTTAGTTTTACTAACTAAGATTTACCACTTAGTTTCCAAAATCGTCAATTTGGATTGGTTAAGTGTCATTAGTGAATTCAAGCCAACTTAACACTCTTCATTTACCCTGTTAAACTGGTAAAGTGTTGTGAGTAACTCATGTTAACTTAACCCTATCACAAACCAAGTTATATTGGTTAAGTATTTATTTCTTAACCCTACCCATTTACTCTGTGTTGGTTAAGTATTCCTTTTTAACTTAACCTGGCCCGTCTGTTTTAACTATCATGTTATTATTAATGGTTAAGTGTCAGTCTGAACCTAACCCCACCCATCAGTCTAGTTATCATGTTGAACTGGTTAAGTGTCTCAGTTAACTTAACCCTATCATTCTTGTTCTAGCTTTAACTAAATAAATTAAAGCCACTACCACTCACATTAGACAGGTATTGTTGCGAATACAGGATGTGCCGGTTGGTTCCGGGCTGGTTTACATCGCAACTCTGTCTAACCTCGGGTTAGGCCTATTCATGTTTTCTAAGTTCAAAGGGTTTCAACTTATTTTCAAGTCAAGTTTTGAAAGTAACCATCTTGTTCATCGGATCAGGTAGGGATAGCCAGGGAGAGCAGGAAACTTGTATTTTCTGAACTCAAGCCTAGACACTATCCACTCTGTCACCCTAGAACTTTTTGGTGTGTCATTAAAAGAGATGTCGTTAATAAACCTTTAATTTTGTCTAAATTTACATTTCCTCTTTTAGGACAAATTCTATAAGTAAATTAATCCTAAATTACTTATTTCCCAATTACCCTTTTAATGTAAATTGACTACATTTATTCTTACGGCCCATTTTCCCCTCTATATCATATTTATGCTTTTTGGTATGTGGATTTTACCAAATTAAGTGTCACTAACCATGATTTTTCTAATCCTGACAGTTATTCTCAATTATGGCCAATTTCACATTTATGCCAATATAATTATCGTGCCAAATTAGCTAATCTAATTCCGATTCAACTTTCTAATTTACGTCAAACTAGACTTATTACTCTAGTTCACTATTCATGTAAATGTTAGATTTACAAGTCAATACTAGATTCAAATTACACATCTTATAATTCATGTCAAATTTATCCAATTTGCATTTCTATGACCATGCCATAATACATGTTCCCAATTTATGCCAATTTCCAAGTTTATAACTATGTTTCTAGTAAATTTCATATTTTGCCCAAACCGCATTCCCACCGTTCGTATAATCGTGATTCAGTCTAGATTATAAATAAAGCTAGGCTCGTAGAAAATAGGGAATGAACCAAAGATGTTATGCAAAAGATAGACATACTAACTGGCATAAAAAGGGTTGAATAACGACGTCAGTGCAAGAACATGGGTATACCTAACTTAATAGGTAAATTCCCAAGGTCTAAAACCAAGAATAGACACAATAAAGGCATAGGTTAAAGAACATGGGTAGACCTAACTTAATAGGTAAATTCCCAAGGTCTAAAACCAAAGAACAGACAAGATAGATAATCGGGTTCACAGTCACAAAATTTTAAACACTTTCCTAGTCATGAACCATAGGTGCTTAATCACAGTTGTCCCATTTATGTCATAGACAATAGTTTTGCTTCCTAATCAAAGGTATAGGCTATAGTCATGAAAATAATTCTCATGGTCACAGTCACAGTCATAGGCAATGTCCATAGTCATAGGTAATGTTCATAGTCTTAGGCAATGTTCATAGTCTGAGGCAATGTTCATAGTCTTAGGCATTGTTCATAGTCAAAGAGGCATATGGTTCTAAGGTCCATAGTTTCATAGTTACAGTCTTATTTGTCCTCGAAATCATAACAGTTCTTAATTTGGTCCAAAGAAATAGGCACTGATTCAATAGAAAGAATTTGCATACTCTTTTATTCCTTTAACTTCATGTCACGAAAAGAGAAACGTTCAAACCTAGAAATAACTGACTTACAGAGATTAGATTAGAATAGAAAGATGGCGTTGCTATGATTCGTAGAAAAACGGTCGTTGCAGTCGTTCGAATCTTCACTTGAATTCTAGCTTGAATCTCCTCTTTGAAAGTCTTTGAGCAGCACCTCCTCGTCCTGATTTATTTTATATATATTATTTTATTTATTATTTTATTAAGAGGAGTAGAGGAAGCCATGTTTACTAAGAATCTTTGCAGCATACGGGTAGAGAAGAATAGCGAATAGAGAAGAAGACCGGGGCTATTTATATAGTTGCTCAAGACCTTATCGTACACGCAGCGCTGAGTCAGCATTGAACCTAGTTAAGAAAATAGTCCAGGTTCGCAGATGAATCTAGCCAAATCTTATCGTACATGCAGTGCTAAGTCAGCATTGGGTCCCACAAGCTGTTTTGGCGCAGAAATTTGAATTTCGAACTTTTGAATTTCTGGAATTTATTTAACTGTTTTATTCACATTAAATATTCTTATATGTATACAATTCCTTTAACAACCATTTTACGCGTATATACATATACGCACAACTTTCATTTTATTTTCAAAATTCAAACGATGTTGCACCGTTATTTAATTCTTGCCATATTTCATTTACTATAGCTTTATCTTAAATTTTATCTTTCGTATACATATATTTCTGCATATATATATATATATATATATATATATATATATTCTCATGTATATACATATATTTTCTTTATTTCCTTATATGTACGTTTTTATCCTTTCAAATTTTGAATTTGTATATGTACATATATTTGCATGTTCAGTTGGCCCTCTTTAAAACAGAGATAAAAATTATGCTGCCGCCGGGGTTCGAACCCCCGACCTCCATGTTACAAATCCAATGCCTTAACCAACTGAGCTACAAAGTCTTTTGTTAATAAGTCTTAGAACAATGATAATTATTGTTCTTTCCTTACTTCTCTTTTTCATGTTAGTTACAATACATAAATTAAACCAACGCATGAATCTTTTTCTTTTAATGTTAATGCATTATGTTTGCAAATCAGGGCATGCAACATATTTACATCGCGTGCAACCAATCTTTTCTTTTTTTCATATATTAATTAATTTTCATTATACATCACCATATTAATCCTATCTGTGGATATATATACATTTTTAATTACACTAAAAATACAGGGTGTTACATTTTTAATCCTACCCCTAATTCTCTAAATGGACCTTACGTCCAACAATTACGCCTATATTTTACTATTGTGACACCCAATCCAAGCGATTCATAATCATTCTTATTTGCTGATCTACCCCTACTATGCTTAAACTACCCTTACTTCTCTTAATACTTCAAAATGACCCTTCCTTTTAATCCTACGCACAATTCTCTAAATATCCCTTACTTCCAACAATTACCCAATTTTTTAACTACCGTGAAGTGTTGGTTTTTGCAGCACCCAATCTAAATGATTCATCAACTTTCACATTTTTCAATCTACCCCTACTATGCTTAAACTACCCCTACTTCTATTATTACTACATAACTGCCTTCTTTTTAATCCTACCCTTAATTCTCTAAATAGCCCTTACATCCAACAATTACTCCTATTTTTTAACTACTGTGAAGTATTAGTTTTTGCAGCACCCAATCCAAATGATTCATCGTCTTTCGTATTTGTCGATCTACCCGGGCTATGCTTAAACTATCCCTACTTCTCTTAGTACTTTTAAAAAGCTATTCTTTTTAATCCTTGCCCTAAATCTCTAAATCGACCTTACTTCCAAAAATTACCCCTATTTTTTAACTACCGTGAAGGGTTGGTTTTTGCAGCACCCATTCCAAACGATTCATCATCTTTCATATTTGTCTATCTAACCGTACTATGCTTAAACTACCACTACTTGTCTTAATACATCAAAAAAATTATTCTTTTTAGTCATACCTATAGTTCTCTAAATAGACCTTACTTCCAACAATTACCCTTATTTTTTAACTTCAATGAAAGGTTGATTTTTGCTGCACCAAATGAAAATGATTCATCATCTTTCATATTTAACGGTCTACCCCTACTATGCTTAAACTATCCCAACTTCTCTTACTACTTATAAACAGCCCTTCTTTTTAATCCTATCCCTAATTCTCTCAATAGCCCTTACTTCCAAAAATTATCCCTATTTTGTAACTACTATGAAGGGTTGGTTTTTGCTGCACCCAATCCAAACGATTCATCATCTTTCGTATTTGTCGATCTACCGCTATTATGATTAAACTATCCCTACTTCTCTTAATACTTCAAAACAGCCTTCTTTTTAATCCTACACCTAATTCTCTAAGTTGCCCTTACATCCAACAATTACCCCTATTTTTTAACTACTATGAAGGTTTGGTTTTTGCAGCACCCAATCCAAACGATTCATCATCTTTCATATTTGTTAATCAAACCCTACTATGCTTAAACAACCCCTACTTCTCTTAATACTTCAGAACAACTATTCTTTTTAATCCTACCCCTAATTCCCTAAATATCCCATACTTCCAACAATTACCCCTATTTTTTAACTACTGTGAAAGGTTAGTTTTTGCAGCACCCAATCTAGATGATTCATCATGTTACATATTTGTAGATCTACCCCTATTATGCTTAAACTATCCCCACTTCTCTTAGTACTTCAAAACAAACCTTCTTTTAAATCCTACCCCTGATTCTCCAAATAGCCCTTACTTCCAACAATTAGTCCTATTTTTTTAACTGATGTGAAGGGATGGTTTTTGCAGCATCCAAACCAAAAGATTCATCATCCTTTATATTTGTCGATCTACCCCTACTATGCTTAAACTACCCCTACTTCTCTTAATACTTCAAAACGGCTATTCTTTTTAATCCTACACCTAGTTCTCTAACTAGACTTACATCCAACAATTACCTCTATTTTTTAACTACTGTGAACGGTTGGTTTGTGCAGCACCCAATCCGAAAGATTCATCATCTTTAATATTTGTCGATCTACCCCTACTACGCTTAAACTACCCCTACTTCTCATAATAACTCAAAACAACTATTCTTTTTAATCCTACCCCTAATTCACTAAATAGCCCATATGTAATGACCCGGGTTTTTAACGATCTTGGTTATCGACATAAACATGATGACGACTAACCAAACATCAAAAAATCCCGGTAATTAATGAAAGAAATTAGAGGGTGAGGAAAGATAAGATAGAAACTTAGAATAGAAGAAGAAGAAGAAGACCACATCAGAGTAACACGAACCTCACAGCGAACGAATAACATATAATATATATAACATAACTTGAAATATACATCTGTACTTGAATATACATCATTATCAAAGTACAACACATACAACACAGCGGAAATAACTATAGCTATATAATCCTGAAGCCTCCTGCTCCAAGCTCTTCCAGTATATATGTAAATCCTGACTACTTGACTTCCCGTACAAAATTGGGCACTCAAGAGTTTAGGGAAAACAAAACAAAATAAACTCCGGGTCAGTCATGGGACTGGTACGAGTAAAACAGTTTTAAATGGTTTGAACAAGTAAACAATATCTCATAAGACCACGCCGTTTAACGGAACGGGTTTTCCCTTATGAGAATCCAAAATATCTTTATTTCTAAAACCTTTGATATTATAATAATGTCTAACAACCACAATATAATAATCATCTAGCAGAAACGCTTCCATCTCACATTCTACATATATAGTATACAATCAAAACCGCAAGCACGTATTGGGTAATGGATTTCCAACTATGACAAGGTATGGAACCACCTTCCGCTAGTGTACCTCTAGAAAGGAATAAACTGGGTTCAACAAGAACATCTTGCAACCCGACCACACATGACCGACCACTCATTTCGCTTGAGTGTATCGAATGTATATCACCAACGGTTCGTAACAGCAACTGTTTCCCGAATGGGACAGCATCAACAATAGATTTTTTTGAAGTAAATGAAACTCTAGATCAGGTGATTATACACCCGAATAGGTGCGACCTACATAACCATGCTGCCTTCCCGATTTTTGTCATTTACGGTTGATGAGGCTTGAGGTTGAGCTTTATCATCATATCAGATTCACTTCGAATGCCACATTGTCAAATCCATCAAAAATCACTTAATTTACGTCTACAACAGTATATTATGTGTTAGCTAAAGAAGTTTCCTTCTCCGCTTCCACTCTTGGTACGGTCGAAGAAATCAATGTATGTGACCTTTCTGGAAATACTCTGTTCGACATTCATCCATACAAGTCATCCAGGAATAGGATGAACCGAAGGCACTATTCAGTACATCCATCTTAGGCACTATTATCTAAAACTTATACAATAGCCCTTGCACTTTACTCCGTCTTCAATTATCCTTGGCATATATGATTCGCAACGCTTATGCCAATACAGAGTGGTTCTTTGGATAATAATCCAACGGGTCTCTCCATATTAACAACGTTAAAATGGTCAAAAACTTCGATAGTCGATGAGTTAACTATCAAAGAAAAATACGTGTGCAAACAACGATATTATTTCCAGGTGGAAATTCTATCAATCAATCATCAATCATATATATATATATATATAAATATATATTCATATTTCCTTATTTTCTATGTTTACAAAATATACATTCTTAACACTGGAAAACATTTCCATTGTTATTTACATATCACTATCATTTCACAACTATCAGTCCCTGACTGTAAACTAGTAGGAGAACAATTCTCTAAGTATAAACCCCGAAGGCCGAAACCAACATCAGATTGACACTTAGAAAACTATTCGACTTAACTAATCTCTACTCAATTTCTAATCTTGTTTAACTCCATTTCTTTTAACTATCTTCGATTAACTTCTTTTGAATAACTATGTTCAATTTGCTCCTTTCGAATAACTATATTCAATTTGACTCTTATTTGATGACTCTATTTGATAACTCTAATCGAGTAACTCTTTTCTATCTCCTTAATTTCCTTTTATAATCCTATTTATTTTCCCAATAAATATTCCTATATTCTATTTATTTACCCAATAAATATTCCTTTATTCTATTTATTTATTTTCTGCGTAAATATCTTTCTTTATACTTCTATTTACTTCTTAAATAAATATCGTTTTACACTTCTATTTACTTGCTAAGTAAATAATCGTTTTATAAAATTCTTTGATTTTATAATTATTCCCTTTCTAAATATCTCCTATTTATAAATATTTCAATTTATAAATATTTCTTATTTATAAATATCCCAGTTTATAAATATCTTAAATATCACTTTGAAAATTCCCTTATCAACATTCCGGTATGTTATGGTATTCAACATATCAAATCACGATGATCAATATCGTCCAAATAATTATAATTGACAACAGATCATATATCACAATATATGATAAACAGTAAAATAAATGTTGAGGAATCCAGTTGGATTCCTCGAACCTGTTTCCCTGCATCACAGATGTTAAACAATATAATAACATTGATTTCACTTCGATATGAAATATTCTGATAAACAGAATCAATATTTGATTAACGTTATATATATATATATATATATATATATATATATCGTTATCTATAATTTCAACCAATACACAAGCAATTCAACCAAACAGTTAACACACATCAATCAACAGACGATTAACAGTTCTAAATATACGTTAGAAAAATATAACTATTCAGAGTTGGTGAGTTTTACTCACATTGGACGATCATCATTGATAACGATAACCATCGCTTGATTTGGTTCAGACGGACAATTTATTTTGCTATAAATTGTAATGACCTCCGATGGACTTCCGGTCAATTCCATCGTGTAGTGTCCGTCCATACGATCCCAACGGATCTTGGTTTATTGAGTTTCGATATCATACGAGAGAGTTATGCATTTTTAAAGTTAACGTACAATTTTAAACAGATTAAAACATAAATTTGAATTCAATGGGCTTTACCCAATCAATTCGGCCCATACCCATCCACTGTTGAAAACTAACCCGTCTCCCTATTTTTTACTTTCTTCCTCTTCAAACACCGAATCCTGCTTCAGCAAAACTGGACGTGATCTTCCATTCAATCCCCTCTTTCTCCACAACCACTTCACCGAATCAACCGAGACAACCACCATCGAACTCACCCTTCCGAACTCGTCATCTTCCTCGGCTCCTCGTATGACTCACCGTCCTCCAACCGGTTGCGACACCGTTCATCACCAACAGGTAGTGACACAACCCAACGTCGAATCTCACCAAAAACTGCACCAAGGTGCTAAATTCCCTCACGATCTCAAATCAACAAATCGTTTCCTCCATCGACACCTCAAATTCAAGAAAGACCATGCCCTAGGCTTCATTGTGTAAAAACCTGGAGCTCCTTGCTGACGTCGAACGATATAAAAATGATATAGGATTGAAGAAAATCCATCAAGGAATTCACATACATAGGTTTCATTATTTATAGGATTTTCTTTGATTTTGCGAGGATTTTATGAGGCCATGTGAATTGTTTTATAAATGAATCTTGCTGTTGTTTTGAGGGGAGAAACAAGCGGTTGAGAAGAGGATGGTGTGGCCTGTTTGTGAACAGAAAAATGTTAGGATATTTTTTTCTTTGATTATTTAATTTATTTGTAAGCAACTACTATTTGTAACGGTCCTTAAAAATTCATGTGACCGCACACGATACCCAAAAATCACCAATCTAGACATGCAGCTAGAGTTCAACATTACGGTACCAACGAAACTGGTTTCATCGAATTCAGGCTTCGTATGATCACACAGCGTATTTTTAACCGTCAAAATACTGACTATTCTTCACATTAAAAATCCGCATGGCCACATACTGACTGCAAAAATCACGGAAATTGTATTCTAGCAATAATTTAATATTGCGGATCCAACAAAATTAGTTTCGTCGAATTCCGACTTCGTTTGCAAAAGTGGCTATTTTTAAAGCTCTGAATAACCCATTTAAATATATAAATATAATTAAATTAAATATAAATAAATTTCTATTATTGTATTTATTCACAGTGGAATGCCATACAGCTCTAGAATATTCCACTATGAATTTCTAACTTGATATTTCAAATCTGGGTCAACCCGATATTCGATTTATATTGAAATTCCTTTTAAATATATAAATAATTCCTTTATAAATTATAAAGGAATTCCACAGCGACTTTTCTAAAATTTGATTTGGACGTAAATCAAAATCTACACGACGAAATCCCGATTTTTCTCTTCCATTAGAAAGATATACTCCACCAGCTCCACATGTTTCTTGTTTCACAGAAATCCGGCTTAAAACGAATCCTGTACATTCAGTTGAAGTTTGAATCGCCAATTCACGAACTACAGCGCCGTTTCGAGCTCGATTTTAATTATATTATAACTCTACGTTCAAACTGTCATTTATATAATATATTCATTATTCAAATTCAATATTAAACCGAATTAAATATCATAGATGATCCAGTTCACACCATATCGTCATTTCAGCCAATTCTGATTATTTCAGAATTAAATATATTATTTAATTTATTAATTTAATTAATTATTCGTCATTATTTAATTCCATGACCATTAAATTCATTATATCACTTTTTATATAATTAAATAAATTAATTGTAATACCTCTGCAAATGCGGGTCATTACATTCTTCCCCACTTAAAATAATTTCGTCCTCGAAATTGCAAAGGTTGAGAACGACCCTACTAACTGGTTAGAACTCAGTTGTTAACTTCTTAACTTCAGTTTCAACTGAACCAATTTAATTTTAATTAAATTATTAATTAATTCTTATCAATGAAAATTTTCAAAAATCTTGAAAATTTTCTAACACCTTAACTTTTTGAAAAATTTCGCCAACATCTCCTTTGTACTGGTTAATAGCTCAAACTTCAACTTGCCTCTCTGGGCCATCTCCAACCCAAAAGAAAATCAAACAGCCAAGCGGCTTGCCAATTCAGCTCACAAATCTCATATCCAATAGAAATATAAACTTGTACCTTTTGTCGGCATATCAACTCTATCACTTCCATATGCTACCAACTCAGCGTATACCAATGTTATCCCAATCAAATTCCAATCTGCTTTTATCCACAACACCACCATTTGCTTATATCCGAGCCAAATATCATTTTAACTCGAGTTTCTTCTTGATTCCCAACTCTTAACTTGATTATCCCATTACACTTCAAATTTGAATCTCACAATCCAATTTGTCTTGATATCATTCTAATTCAACCTCAGTTACCACTTTAATGGCTTTACTTTAATTCAATTTTGCTTTCACAAATTTTTGTTAAATTTGTTTTTGATTCAAACAGTCTTTCCCTGAGAGTTTTTAAACAGTTTACTCTTTTCAAAAAACTCAAAATTTCCTTTTTGAAATTATACACAACTTGTCTTTCCCAAAACAAATTCAAAACAATATCTCTGGTAGTAATTTGTCACTTTCAACTCGAAAATGAATACTGATGATGTAGCTGTCATCATCAGAATCTTTTTCCAGCGATCGAAATGAGTTTAATACTATAAAACAATTTTTAAACATTTCCACTTTGAAATCCATTTCAAAATATAATTCACACTGCTTGTAAAACAATTTAAATCTCCCGGGATCTTAAATTTTCCTTATTTTTAATCCAAATCCATTTACAAACACTTATCCAATTTTCCAAAATTTTAATTCAATTTCTTGTTTAAATTTCAGATTTAACTCATCTGATTTCACGTATTTCACTTATATGAATTCTGATTGGTTATTTACATAACCATTTAATTTATAATCTTACTCTATTATAATAACAACCAATATATCCAATATATTATAATATATATATATATATCTTTTGTATATCAAGATATACCTTGGGTAAACTTATTTTAATTTTCCCTCTTTTCAAAACATATCGTGTCGACCCATCGTATTCGAGTGTTTAGTAATCCTACCAATACAGTGGATCAAACTGATCCACCAGAACTCATAAACAACTCAACCAATAAATCACCACAATATAATATAATTTTTATATCAATAACAAATACGCTCACTCGTATATATACACTCAACTCAATCTTGGGTATTACTAACCCCATCTCTACTGAGTCACACCACAGAGCCAATGTAATTCACATAACTTAAGCTCTGATACCAACCGTAATGACCCGGGTTTTTGACGATCTTGGTTATCGAAATAAACATGATGACGACGAACCAAACATCCAAAAATCCCGGTAATTAATGAAAGAAATTATAGGGTGAGGAAAGATAAGATAAAAACTTAGAATAGAAGAAGAAGAAGAACACAACATCAGAGTAACACGAACCTCACAACGGAACGAATAACATATAATATATATAACATAACTTGAAATATACATCATTATCAAAGTACAACACTTACAACCCAACGGAAATAACAATAGCTATATAATCCTGAAGCCTCCTGCTCCAGGCTCTTCCAGTATATCTGTAAATCCTGACTACTTGACTGCCCGTACAAAATTGGGCACCCAAGATGTAATGACCCGGGTTTTTGACGGTGTAATAATTAACATATTTAATTATTTTAATAACGAATATATTATTTAATCGATGATGTTAGAACGTGTAATTATATTATAATTAAAATCGAGCTCGAAATGGCGCTGCAAATCGCTATTTGGCGATTCGAACTTCAACCGAATATACAAAAGCCGTTTTAAATCGGATTTCTGTGAAACAAGAAACGTTAGGACCTGGTGAAGTATATTTTCCTAGTGGAAGAGAAAAATCGGGATTTCGTCGTGTAGATTTTCAGTTCTGTCCAAATCAAATATTCAGAAAAAACAGCGGTATATTCGTTCGTGGCCATAACGGTTATTCAGATATATTTGAATATCGGTTATGAATGTAAACAAGGTTCTTTTGGGAAATAGTGATAATTTAATTTTTAGAATTTTATAGAAAATTTTAATTAATTAAATAAACAACTTTTTATTTGGAGTGTTTTACACCCTATAATCAACATTTTGGGGTTTCACAAAATGAGTTGAACTACCGATATTATTATATTTTTGGAGTCGTGGCACATTGCTCGACTCAGTGATATTTTTATATCAGTCCATAGACAAGCAGAGTTTCACGTAACGGGGTACACTAAAACTTTATAACTTAAAACAAAATGAATACTCTAATTATATGTAAAACAAATAGATTAGACCGTTTGCAATACTTTGAATTATTTCATCATAGCTTAGGACTGGATTATCAGTATCAATGAAGTTGTAATTAAAAATATGAATGAATATGGTAATAATTAAGAATTCACGAAGTCATTGAAAGCTAACAACGATGGAAGAGAATTGTGTGTCATCTAAGCACCCACGTATTGAACCATCACCACCAAAATATCTAGATATTTTAAATGTATATAAATAACCCCCCCCCCCCAACATAACAGCAACCCTGGAATCTCTCTCTACTTCGTCAAATAAATTTCCGCTGCCACTCTTCTTAATTATGCGAACATTACTTTCGTTTCTTCCTCTCAATTTCGCTACTAATCCAAAGATCATTTCAAAGAATATATATAACTACATAAAGCGTGGCCTCAACGAGTACTCTACTCTTGGCGATGGCGATTAGTTTTCAGATGCCATGGTGACTGGAAACCCTAGTCGAAGTGGCAGCATTCATTCTAAGGTAGTCGGCTATAAAGTGAGTCGAGTTCGCCGGTACTGGTGAAGAATGGAGAGCAAGCCGGAGCGGGGGTGGCGACAGACAAATGGAATCTTGAGTACTGGGGAACGAACCAAACAATTACAAAAGCAGTATGTGTATTTGTTTTTGAACATGATACTGGGTACTGGGATGTTTCGATGCAGTAAAAGGAAGGTGAGAATAGGGTGAAGCGTTGCATGTGAAGACTGAGGAGGAAGCATACTTTGTACGAACGTGGAGCTGTTAAGCCATAGGGTAGGGAGCTGTGTTCGTATTGAGTGAAGGGGGTTTTGCGGGAATAGGAGGAACAAAAAGAGGCCATGAGAAGATATTCTGAACTAAAGGAAGAGTTGTGGTTGCAAATATGAAATGAAATATTGAGAAGCAGAAACAACTGGGCATTCTGGTGCATGATGCGGTGAACTATGTGAAGTGAAGAGGTGTCGCGCTGATGTATAAACTATGGAAGCAACAGTAAGTGAAATGAATGGGCAAGTTTTCATTATTTTAAGCGTTTTAATTATTAATATGGAGCTGGTAGAAGACATGAGGTAGCAGATCCGTTAAAAAAACAATAACAGTTGGTAGTTTTTGCTTAAACAGTGAAGAAGTGGCAACATTAAAAATGATGGGAACAATGGAATTAAATGAGGTACAAACGTGATGTATTGGAAGACACGTTTAACGAAAAAAAGGGGAATAAGGAAAGAATGGAGTAGTTGGTGCGTATATGCTGAACGATGCGTGAATCAGATCGTCCGGTATTATCCTTGAAGTCATTAACGTGTTTGAAGGGAATGGGCTTTTGGAAAAGAAAGTGAGGCCCAAGGATCCGACAGGATCATATGAATGAGGACAACATTCTTGAACTGACTATGAACAGATTGGAGCTCGTTACAATTTATCGCAAAAAAAATTGTCCGTTCAGAATCAAGCGATGGTTATCGTTATTAACGATGCTCGTCCAATGTGAGTAAAACTCACCAACTCTAAACAGTTATATTTTTATAACGTACTTTTAGAACTGTTAGATATTGATTGACTGTTATGTGTAGATTGGTTGATAGAACTGCTAGTCAGTTAGTTGAAATTATGTATATATACCACTAAATATTGATGTTATTTATCAGAACAATTCATACTGAAACGAAGTAGATGTTAATTATATGGTTTAACATATGTGATGCAGGGATACATGTTGGAGGAATCCGATGGATTCCGCAACATTTATTTTACTGTTTATCATATATTGTGATATATGTTGTGATATAAAATCGGTTATTGATTTTATATGTGTGGATGATTTTAATCATGGTTATACGGTATTTTAAATACCAAAATTAATACTGGAAAGTAAAAAGGGAAATTTCAACTGTGTATTGAAATAGAAGTGTCAAATGATTATTTGCTTAGCAAGTAAATAGAAGTATAAAGAAAGATGTTTACTTAGGAAGTGAATAGAGTTTAAAAAGGGATATTTATTCAGAAAATAGAATAAATGTAAAAGGGGAAATATTTAGGAAATAGATATGATATTATAAAAGGAAATTTATTTAGGAAATCATTATAAGTGATAAAACACTGTTATAGGAAATCATTATAAGTTATTAAACGTTGTTATAAGGAAATCTGTATAAGTGGAGGAACGTTATAAAAAGGACATTTTTTTAAAGTGAAGAACCGTTACTAAAAGTAAATCTTTATAAATGGATAAACGTTATTTAAAGGAGTAAATCGAATATAGGTTTTTAGAATTAGAGATAACCAGTTAGAGTTAACCAGTAGAGTTAACCAGTTAGAGTTAGTTGAATAGAGTTAATCGAATAGAGTTAAAGAAATAGAGTTAAGCAAAAGTAGAAACTGACTAGAGATTGGTAAGTTGAATATTTTTCTGAGTGTTGATCTGATGTTGGTTTCGGCCTTCGGGGTTTATACTTAGAGAATTGTTCTCTTACTAGTTTACAGTTAGGGACTGATAGTTGTGGAATGGTACTGATGCATGAATGAGGGTTGGAAATGTTCTCCAATCATAAAAACGTATATTTTCTAATTATAGAAAATAAGAAAATATGAATATATATAAATATATATATATATGTATTATATGTTGGATGATTGGATCGATAATTCCATTTGGAATTTAGATCGTTGTTTGTACACCGACATGTTTTCATTTGATAGTTAAATCACAGACTATCAAGTTTTTACCATTTTAACGTTGTTAATATGGAGAGACCGGTTGGATTCTTATCCAAAGAACCACTCTGTATTGGCATAGGCGTTGCGAATATGCCAAAGAAAATTGAAGATGGAGTAAAGTGCAAGGGCTGTTGTATAAGTCTTAGATAACAGTGACTAAGCTGGATGTACTGAATAGTGCCTCCGGTTTCATTCAGTCCCAAAATGAACATATATAGACGAGTGTCTGACAGAGTATTTCCAATGATCGAATATGGTTGGTCTGTACAAATATATATATGGTGGCAACGGATTTATTCCCTTAGCATAACATCCATAATATTTGTGCTAATCAATTAGTGATTAACGGATCTGACAATGTGGCATTCAAAGTGATCGTGTTATCAATGAATGGAAAGTAGACGTAGACTCTGGCTTCAACATCCGGTAAATCTCAAAAATCGGGCAGGCAGCATGGCTAAGTTGGTCGGTCGCACTGAAGTAGGGTGTATAATCACCTATCTAGAGAATATTCATTTGCTTCTTTAATCTATCAATGTTATCCCATATATACACGGAAACGGTTACTGATCCCAACCGTTGGTGATGTACATTCGATACACTCAAGCGAAATGAGAGGTCGGTCATGTGCGGCTGAGTTGCAAGATGTTCTTGTTGGACTCCAGTGTATCGTTCCTAGAGTACACTGATCGGAAGGTGGTTCCATACCTTGTCATAGTTGGAAATCCATTACCCAATACGTGCTTGCGGTTTTGATTGTATATTATATTTGTAGAACGTGAGATGAAAGCGTTTCTGCTAGATGATTATCATAGTGTAGTTGATAGACATTACTATAATATATAAAGGTTTTGATATAAAGATATTTTGGATTCTCGTAAGGGAAAAACCCGTTCCGTTATACGGCGTGGTCTTATGAGATATCGTTGACTTGTTCAAACTTTTTAAAACTGTTTTACTCACACCAGTCCATGACTGACCCGGAGTTTATTTGTTTGTTTTCCCTAAACTCTTGGGTGCCTAATTTGTACGGGCAGTCAAGTAGTCTGGATTTTACAGCTACACTTGGAGAGCTTGGAGCAGGAGGCTTCAAGATTCTATAGCTATTATTATTTCTGCTGTGTTGTAAGTGTTGTACTCTGAAATGTTATTGTATACATATACTGTTTGTATTTCAAAAGTTATGTTATATTTTATTCGTTCCGCTGCGAGATTCGTGTTACTCTGATGATGATGTTCTTCTTCTTCTTCTTCTATTCTACTAGTTCTATCTTATCTATCCTCACCCTCTATCTTCTTTCTATTAATTTCTTGAATTTTCAGTTCAATTTGGGGTTGGACTTGTGTTATTTTGTCAGCTCAAATTAGGCCGGATTTTTGGGTCATTACAGTTGGTATCAAAGCTTAAGGTTAAGTATTACCTTGGCTCTGTTGCGTAACTCAGTAGACATGGGATTAGTAATATCCTAGATTGAGTTTGAGTGTATATATACGAGTGAACGTATTTGTTATTTGATATAAAATTTTGTTTTATATTGTGGAGATTTATTGGTTGAGTGGATTATGAATTCTGGTCGATAGTGGGGCACCACAATATCGATAGGGGTTTCTATGCACTCGAATACGATGAACCAACATGATATGTTTTGGAATTAACATAGTATAATTGGTTGTATTGGTTGTTATTATAATCGAATAAGATTATAAAACGTGAAATGGTTATAAATAACCAATCAGGATTCATATAAGTAAAGTATATGAGATAAGATGAATTAAATCTGAATTTAAATCGGGATTAGGAATAAAAATAAGGAAATTTTAAGTTCCTAGGAGATTTTGAAAATGTTTTTAAATTGAAATTGTTATAGTATTGAACTCACTTCGATAAACTGGGAAATAACCCTGATGAGTGTGGCCACATCATCAGTGTTCATTTTCGAGTTGCTAAGTGACGGATTACTACCAAATATTCTGTTTTTAAATTGGTTTGAGAAAACAAGTGGTTTAGAAGTTCCAATGTTTTGGATTGTTATTATGATTTCAAGTTGATTTGAAATGAACCCAGGAATTTAAATTCTGGAATTAAAATTTAACTTGTGTAGTTAAATAGATGGAGATAGTAAAGGTGAATAAATAAAATTGAATTTAACTTAGATAAAGTTGAAAATAATCTGAAATGGGATTGAGAATAATGAGTTAAAGTTTGAAATTGGATATTGGATTTTGAATGGAATTTGGGTTGGATATAAGCGAATGGTTGTGTTGGAGATAAAAATCGATTAGAGATTGATTGGAGTGCATTGGTATATACTGAATTGTTGGTAACGAAAGGGAAAGATATAATGATATACCTGACAAAATGGTACAAGTTTATATTTCATATGAGTTTGGTGATTTGTGAGCCGATTTGGCAAGCCCTTTGGCTGTTTGATTTTCTTTTGGGTTGGAGAGGGCCTGTGTGGCAAGGTTTGAATTTTTACGGTAACCCCGTACAAAGGAGGTTATGGCGAAATTTTCCGAAAAATTAAAGGCATTAGAAAAAATTTCAGAATTTTTGAAAATTTTAGTTAGTGAAAATTAATTAAAATTTTAGTCCATATTAATTGGTTCAGTTGAAACAGAAGTTAAGGGGTAAACCGATAAATATTTACCTAGTAGATAGGGTCGTCTTCTAGCTTAGCAATTTCGAGGACGAAATTATTTTAAGGGGGGAAGAATGTAATAACCCGGATTTTTGACGGTGTAATAATTAACTTATTTAATTTTTTAAATAACGAATATATTATTTTATCGACGATGTTAGAACGTGTAATTATATTATAATTAAAATCGAGCTCGAAATGGCGCTACAGTTCGCTATTTGGCGATTCGAACTTCAACTGAATATACAGAAGCCGTTTTAAATCGGATTTCTGTGAAACAAGAAACGTTAGGAGCTGGTGAAGTATATTTTCCTAGTGGAAGAGAAAAATCGGGATTTCGTCGTGTAGATTTTTAGTTATGACCAAATCAAATATTCAGAAAAAACAGCGGTATATTCGTTCGTGGCCATAACGGTTATTCAGATATATTTGAATATCGGTTGTGAATGTAAACAAAGTTCTTTTGGGAAATAGTGATAATTTAATTTTTAGAATTTTATAGAAATTTTTAATTAACTAAATAATCAACTTTTTATTTGGAGTGTTTTACACCCTGTAATCAACATTTTGGGGTTTCACAAAATGAGTTGAATTACCGATATTATTATATTTTTGGAGTCGTGGCACATTGCTCGACTCCGTGATATTTTTATATCAGTCCATAGACAAGCAGAGTTTCATGTAACGGGGTATGCTAAAACTTCATAACTTAAAACAAACTGAATACTCTAACTATATGTAAAACAAATAGATTAGACCGTTTGCAATACTTTGAATTATTTCATCATAGCTCAGGATTGGATTATCAGTATCAATGAAGTTGTAATTAAAAATATGAATGAATATGGTAATAAGTAAGAATTCATGAAGTCATTGAAAGCTAACAACGACGGAAGAGAATTGTGTGTCATCTAAGCACCCACGTATTGAACCATCACCACCAAAATATCTAGATATTTTAAATGTATATAAATACCCCCCCCCCAACATAACAGCAACCCTAGAATCTCTCTCTACTTAGTCAAATAAATTTCGCCGCCACTCTTCTTAATTGTGCGAACAATATTTTCGTTTCTTCATCTCAATTTCGCTACTAATCCAAAGATCAATTCAAAGAATATATATAACTACATAAAGCGCGGCCTCAATGAGTACTCTACTCTTGGCGGCGGCGATTAGTTTTCAGACGCCATGGTGATTGGAAACCCTAGTCGAAGTGGCAGTGTTCAATCTAAGGTTGTCGGCTATAAAGTGAGTCGAGTTCGCCGGTACTGGTGAAGAATGGAGAGCAAG
The DNA here is from genome assembly GCA_030737875.1 of Allium sativum. Lineage (NCBI taxonomy): Eukaryota > Viridiplantae > Streptophyta > Magnoliopsida > Asparagales > Amaryllidaceae > Allium > Allium sativum. The sequence goes on along the minus strand of CM060923.1, from coordinate 732,181,912 downwards.
CCGGAGCGGGTTTGGCGACAGACAAATGGAATCTTGAGTACTGGGGAACGAACCAGACAATTACAAAAGCAGTATGTGTATTTGTTTTTGAACATGATACTGGGTACTAGGATGTTTTGATGTAGTAAAAGAAAGGTTAGAATAGGGTGAAACGTTGCATGTGAGGACTGAGGAGGAAGCATACTTTGTACGAACGTGGAGCTGTTAAGCCATAGGGGAGGGAGCTGTGTTCGTATTGAGTGAAGGGGGTTTTGCGGGAATAGGAGGAACAAAAAGAGGCCATGAGAAGATATTTTGAACTAAAGGAAGAGTTGTGGTTGCAAATATGAAATGAAATATTGAGAAGCAGAAACAATTGGGCATTCTGGTGCATGATGCGGTGAACTATGTGAAGTGAAGAGGTGTCGGGCTGATGTATCAACTATGGAAGCAACATTAAGTGAAATGAATGGGCAAGTTTTCATTAGTTTGAGCGTTTTAATTATTAACATGGAGCTGGTAGAAGACATGAGGTAGCAGTTCCGTTAAAAAAACAATAACAGTTGGTAGTTTTTGCTTAAATAGTGAAGAAGTGGCGACATTAAAAATGATGGGAACAATGGAATTAAATGAGGTACAAACGTGATGGGGTGGAAGACACGTTTAATGAAAAAAAGGAGAATAAGGAAAGAATGGAGTAGTTGGTGCGTATATGCCGAACGATGCATGAATCAGATCGTCCGGTATTATCCTTGAAGTCATTAACGTGTTTGAAGGGAATGGGCTTTTGGAAAAGAAAGTGAGGCCTAAGGATCCGACAGGATCATATGAATGAGGACAACATTCGGGAACTGACTAGGAATAGATTGGAGCTCATTACAATTTATCGCAAAATAAATTGTCCGTTCAGAATCAAGCGATGGTTATCGTTATTAACGATGATCGTCCAATGTGAGTAAAACTCACCAACTCTGAACAGTTATATTTTTATAACGTACTTTTAGAACTTTAGATAATGATTGACTGTTGTGTGTAGATTGGTTTATTGAACTGCTAGTCAGTTAGTTGAAATTATATATATATACCACTAAATATTGATGTTATTTATCAGAACAATTCATACTGAAACGAAGTAGATGTTAATTATATGGTTTAACATCTGTGATGAAGGGATACAGGTTTGAGTAATCCGGCTGGATTCCTCAACATTTATTTTACTGTTTATCATATATTGTGATATATGCTGTGGTATAAAATCGTTTGTTGATTTTATATGTGTGGATAATTTTAATCATGGTTATACAGTATTTTAAATACCAAAATGAATACTGTAAAGTAAAAAGGGAAATTTCAACTGTGTATTGAAATAGAAGTGTCAGACGATTATTTACTTAGCAAGTAAATAGAAGTATAAAGAAAGATGTTTACTTAGGAAGTGAATAGAGTTTATAAAGGGATGTTTATTTAGAAAATAGAATAAATGTAAAAGGAGAAATATTTAGGAAATAGATATGATATTATAAAAGGAAATTTATTTAGGAAATCATTATAAGTGATAAAACGCTGTTATAATAAATCATTATAAGTGATTAAACGCTGTTATAAGGAAATCTGTATAAGTGGAGGAACGTTATAAAAAGGACATTTTTTTAAAGTGAAGAACCGTTACTAAAAGTAAATCTTTATAAATGGATAAACGTTATTTAAAGGAGTAAATCGAATACAGGTTATTAGAATTAGAGATAACCAGTTAGAGTTAACCAGTTAGAGTTAACCAGTTAGAGTTAATTGAATAGAGTTAATCGAATAGAGTTAAAGAAATAGAGTTAAGCAAAATTAGAAACTGACTAGAGATTGGTAAGTTGAATATTTTTCTGAGTGTTGATCTGATGTTGGTTTCGGCCTTCGTGGTTATACTTAGAGAATTGTTCTCTTACTAGTTTACAGTTAGGGACTGATAGTTGTGGAATGGTAGTGATGCATGAATGAGGGTTGGAAATGTTTTCCAACGATAAAAACGTATATTTTCTAATTATAGAAAATAAGAAAATATGAATATATATAAATATATATATATATGTATTATATGTTGGATGATTGGATCGATAATTCCATTTGGAATTTAGATCGTTGTTTGTACACCGACATGTTTTCATTTGATAGTAAAATCACGGACTATCAAGTTTTTACCATTTTAATGTTGTTAATATGGAGAGACCGGTCGGATTCTTATCCAAAGAACCACTTTGTATTGGCATAAGCGTTGCGAATATGCCAAAGAAAATTGAAGATGGAGTAAAGTGCAAGGGCTGTTGTATAAGTCTTAGATAACAGTGACTAAGATGGATGTACTGAATAGTGCCTCCGGTTTCGTTCAGTCCCAGAACGAACGTATATAGACGAGTGTCTAACAGAGTATTTCCAATGATCGAATATGGTTGGTCTATACAAATATATATATGGTGGCAACGGATTTATTCCCTTAGCATAACATCCAGAATATTTGTGTAAATCAATTAATGATTAACGGATCTGACAATGTGGCATTCAAAGTGATCGTGTTATCAATGAATGGAAAGTAGACGTAGACTCTGGCCTCAACATCCGGTAAATGACAAAAATCGGGCAGGCAGCATGGCTAATCGGTCGCACCGAAGTAGGGTGTATAATCACCTATCTAGAGAATATTCATTTGCTTCTTTAATCTATCAATGTTGTCCCATATATACACGGGAACGGATGCTGATCCCAACCGTTGGTGATGTACATTCGATACACTCAAGCGAAATGAGTGGTCAGTCATGTGTGGCTGAGTTGCAAGATGTTCTTGTTGAACTCCAGTGTATCGTTCCTAGAGTACACTGATCGGAAGGTGGTTCCATACCTTGTCATAGTTGGAAATCCATTACCCAATACGTGCTTGCTGTTTTGATTATGTACTATATTTGTAGAACATGAGATGAAAGCATTTCTGCTAGATGATTATCATAGTGTAGTTGATAGACATTATTATAATATCAAAAGGTTTTGATATAAAGATATTTTGGATTCTCATAAGGGAAAAACCCGTTCCGTTATACGGCGTGGTCTTATGAGATATCGTTGACTTTTTCGAACTGTTTAAAACTGTTTTACTCACACTAGTCCATAACTGACCCGGAGTTTATTTGTTTGTTTTCCCTAAACTCTTGGGTGCCTAATTTGTACGGGCAGTCTAGTAGTCGGGATTTTACAGATACACTTGGAGAGCTTGGAGCAGGAGGCTTCAAGATTCTATAACTATTATTATTTCTGTTGTGTTGTAAGTGTTGTACTCTGAAATGTTATTGTATACATATACTGTTTGTATTTCAAAAGTTACGTTATATTTTATTCGTTCCGCAGTGAGATTCGTGTTACTCTGATGATGATGTTCTTATTCTTTTATTCTACTAGTTCTATCTTATCTATCCTCACCCTCTATCTTCTTTCAATTAATTTCTTGAATTTTCAGTGCAATTTGGGGTTGGACTTGTGTTATTTAGTCAGCTCAAATTGGGCCGGATTTTCGGGTCATTACACAAGAGTTTAGGGAAAACAAAACAAAATAAACTTCAGGTCAGTCATGGGACTTGTATGAGTAAAATAGTTTTAAACGGTTTGAACAAGTAAACGATATCTCATAAGAACACGCCGTATAACGGAACGGGTTTTTCCCTTATGAGAATCCAAAATATCTTTATATCTAAAACCTTTGATATTATAATACTGTCTATCAACCACAATATAATAATCATCTAGCAGAAATGCTTCCATCTCAAGTTCTACATATATAGTATACAATCAAAACCGCAAGCACGTATTGGGTAATGGATTTCCAACTATGACAAGGTATGGAACCACCTTCCGCTAGTGTACCTCTAGAAAGGAATAAACTGGGTTCAACAAGAACATCTTGCAACCCGGCCACACATGAACGACCACTCATTTCGCTTGAGTGTATCGAATGTATATCATCAACGGTTGGGATCAGCAACTGTTTCCGGAATGGGACAGCATCAACAATAGATTTTTTGACGTAAATGAAACTCTAGATCAGGTGATTATACACCCGAATAGGTGCGACCTACATAGCCATGCTGCCTTCCCAATTTCCGTCATTTACCGGTTGATGAGGCTTGAGGTTACGCTTTATCATCGTATCAGATTCACTTCGAATGCCACATTGTTAGATCCATCGAAAATCACTTAATTTACTTCTACAACAATAAATTATGTGTTAGTTAAAGAAGTTTCCTTCTCCGCTTCCACTCTTGGTACGGTCGAAGAAATCAATGTACGTGACCTTTCTGGAAATACTCTGTCCGACATTCATCCATACAAGTCATCCAGGAACAGGATGAACCGAAGGCACTATTCAATACTTCCATCTTAGGCACTGTTATCTAAGACTTATACAATAGCCCTTGCACTTTACTCCATCTTCTATTATCCTTGGCAAATATGATTCGCAACGCTTATGCCAATACAGAGTGGTTCTTTGGATAATAATCCAACCGGTCTCTCCATATTAACAACGTTAAAATGGTCCAAAACTTCGATAGTCGGTGAGTTAACTATCAAAGAAAAATACGTGTGCAAACAACGATATTATTTCCAGATGGAAATTCTATCAATCAATCATCAATCATATATATATCTTTATATATATATATATATATTCATATTTCCTTATTTTCTATGTTTAGAAAAAATACATTATTAACACTGGAAAACATTTCCATTGTTATTTACATATCACTATCATTTCACAACTACCAGTCTCTGACTGTAAACTAGTAGGAGAACAATTCTGTAAGTATAAACCCCGAAGGCCGAAACCAACATCAAATCGACACTTAGAAAACTATTCGACTTAGCTAATCTCTAGTCAGTTTCTAATCTTGTTTAACTCTATTTCTGTGACGAAAAGGAATTTCGCTCGGTCCGAATCAATCGCTAAACCGATCTAGACCGTTCGAAACGCCCTATAGTTTGAGAACACGACAAAATAGAACGCAGACGGAAGAACATTTCATTGTATATTACAACAATGCATCAGATTACAAGAATATACAGAGTATAAATGAATAAATATTACACAGAAATATCAGAGATTTAAATACATTGCAGCAGAAAATAATACAATACACAACTAGAAGAGATATACGGATACAAAGCTTTCCGGATATCATTCCAGCTGTAAACCAGGATCCTGTGAATATAAATCTGCAAAACCAAAACTACTAGCTGCCCGTGTCAAAATAAGGGCACCCAGAGTTTAGGTCAAAACAATAAACTCCAGGTCAGTCATGGGACTGGTGTGAGAACTAAAACAGGTAATAATCTTTATTTTACAGTTAGGTAAATCAAGGGACCACGCCGTATAACACGGAACGGGTTTCCTCCCAAGAATACCAGTGCATAAAACAAACAGCGCAATGCTAAATAAAGAAAAATGAAGCTGTTATAAGACTCAGGTCCTATCACACAATGCAACGCAAGCCGGGGGATAGAGTTTTCCCTTATAACAGCCAAAGAATGCTTGATACGTTTAAAACAAATCATTTGATACTATTATAAGTGTATAGTGTATAAAACAGCTTCAAATCATAAGTATCAATCATAGGCGGCATGAATGCCCCATACCACTATGTCGCCATACATAGGTTATACAATCAAAATCGCAAAGTCACGTATTTTGAAACTGGGTTTCCATCTATGAACCGAGGCAAAAGATTGTCCTCAACCGATTCGAGACAATCTAGCCCATGTCTCAGGACCCAGACTCAGGTGGGCCTTGGATCGTCTGGGCCGGTCCATCGATGTGGATTATTATGCCTGAACAATACGTCTCTCTGCCCTTTGGGGCGTAAATGAGCCAACGAATGGCTCCATCGGACCCGGATCATCCGATCTAACCGAGGCGCCTCGCAACAGCAACAACCACATAAGTCAAACTCGTCAGGGCGTGTAAAACCACTGACCCCACTTCTGACTAGAAAGAAACGCATGTCCTCCCTAATGTCCGTCTCCCGTTTTTGGTTCATACCGGGTGTGAAACTCGCGAAGTAATCGTTACACAAAGCTACGCCACAAAGGCCATGCTTCGATCATCAACCACAAGACTTTGCTTTTCAACAGAAGCCTTGATCACTCGCCACTTAGGCATGCCACACCGGCAGTTCACTCTATGTGTTTGATATCCATCAGTATATAACCTCTGAGCTCGTACGTCTCAGAGAAGGGCGTTAAGCAAGAGAATAAATTCTCCGCCGCCAAACAGATATATATTTAATAGAAATCAATCACACAGACTAAAATCCAATGTCAGACACACTGTCCATTTACAAGTCCGTTCTGGGTCTGAATGAAACCGGAGGCACCTAGTACCCCGCATATCCATCGATCTCCAAGTACGTCTGGACGATCACCAACTGTTTCCATCTTCTTGGGTGTACAGCCCAATCAAGATCATCAGTAATCACCCAAACGACGTGAAGACTTCCGGTCTTCGACCACCGTCTTCATCTTCGACTTATCGTCGTATCAGTTATTCAGAATGGGATAAACCCGGTCTTTCCGAATAACTCGCGTATATTTTAAATAAGTGTTACACAAACACAACATACGCCTCATTCCAATTCATCAGTCACTAACCGTAACTTAATCAAGAGAATAATTCCCTAAATATTAACCCCGAAGGCCGAAACCAACATCAGATCAATATCCAGAAAACCATTCTGCTTGGCTAACTGACATTTAGTTTCTAAATTTCACATTCATAGGGAAAGGTTCCCATTAATTTTATCCAAGATAAATTCCTTGAATTTATTCTTTAATCTATTTTTGAATATCAATTCAAATTAGTCGGGATTAACGAAACTTACCAAAATAACCATTTGTTTTAATTTCCCAATCCCAACCTATTCATCCCATGAAGTAAAACGGGTCTTACTTCATATCTAACACCACGGTGTTACCGGTAAATTCAATTACCATTTCACGTTCAAATCTAATTAAAGATTTAACTACCGCCTGGAGCAAAACTGGTGATACTCCATTTCGATTATTTCAATCTAATTAAAGATTCATTAAAACTCCACTTAGTTTTAATCTTTGACTGGGTTAAAGAATCAGTGTCATTTAAAACACGGTCCACGGTAAACCCAAAATATCATTCCATTAATTATCGGGTTAAAGAACAAGTGTTATTTAAAAACACTGTTCACGATAAACCCAAAAATCAATATCAATTCAATTCCAATTAAATATTATTTAATTGGTACACTTCATTTAATCTAAATAAAAAGATTTAATCTTTTCTCAACAGGGTTCAAGAACAGTGTTAATGAAGACACCATTCACGACAAACCCAAATCACATTTGATATTCAATACAAGGCTCTGAATAGAAAATATATCGGCTTATATTCAATATCAAATTCTACGATTAACAAATGTCGTATTGGAAATAACGATATAAATATATATCTTTCAAATTTCCATAACAACACCTGTATAATCACGAATTCCAACATCGAAATATTCCGAAGACAATTTCGATTCAAATCCACTCCAATGCAATCATTGGAAATTCAGGTTATTTTTAAAATCCTTTTTAAATTCAATTTATTTATTTAAAAATAAATAGAATTATAATTCTAGTTCAAAACTAGTTCATTTCGATAAAAATCTATTTTTATCTTTTCAAATATGGAGTTTTTCATTCCAATTCTTTATAAATCATTACTTATGATTTTACACAAATTATTACTATTTTTAATAATTTTATCAAGGCCCGTACAGTTGATTTCCACCAACGGCCATCGAACTGCACTTACAACGACCTTTTTCAAATTTGATTTGGACATAATTCCAAATCCAACCGTTAGATTTCGAATTTCTAATATTCGTTAGAAAGATCTTTTCGATACGAACCCAACGGTTCCGGTGTTAGGAGAATCCGACGGTCGGATCTCCCGTAATGTCCGTTTGAAATAAATGGTCGAAATTCACGAACTGCCACGGCGCGGCGCGTTCTGTTCAGGCCATTATATTATATATAATAATATAATATATATATCGTCGATTTCTATTTAAAACGAATTATATAAATAGTTTTAAATTCGTTTCAAAAGCAATTTCAACTTCCATTTCAATTCAAATCAAAATTGAATTCTTCTTTATAAATTCGTTTTAAAATTCATTTCTATTCAATTCAAATTTCAATTCAGTTTGAATTCATTTCAATTTGTTTCCAATTCAATTCGATTCGAATTCGTTTCGTTTTCTATTCAATTGAAATCAAATTCGTTTTCCATTTCAATTTGAATTCATTATATATTCAATTCATTTAGAAATCGTTTTATATTCAATTCATTTCGAAATCGTTATATATTCAATTCTTTTCGATTTCATTTCAAAATATGCGTTTTCGGAATCACTTTTCAATATGCATTTTAAAATGAATAAAATCGATATAAATATCGTTCACGTCAAAATGGCGTCAATCTAACCAACACGGCTTCATATATTTCTATTTTCAAATATTCTATTCAACAAATGAATATTTATTTTTGTCAACACACGACTAATCTCAACGAATGAGTACTGTCCACGTGTGACAATTTTTGTTAAATTATTTCTTTCAACACATGACTAATCTCAACGGATGAGTACAGTCAACACATGAACCTTTATTTTATATTGATAAAGATGCAAATTTTATTATTAAAATATTTCGTTCAACACATGACTAATCTCAACGAATGAGTACAGTCAACACATGAATTTTTATGTTATAATATTCTTTATTTTCTAAATTTGAATGAGGCCCAATCAATCACAATATAAAATTAATTATATGGATTTCCATACATCACACGCATATAATAGCATTGAAAAATAATCAACCATCAACCAAAGTGCACTACACTGTATAAGCATCAAATATAGATATTTAACGCTTATAACAGCCTGTCAATCAATCGATCGACATGTTTAATCAATCAGGATGAGTGAACTTCAAATTTCATCCCAACACCCATGTGGGGTTTCAAACCATCAAACACAGATTTTAGTTGTGCAGTTGGGCGATGTGTAAAATTTATCGTCCCAATCAATGTCATTCAAATAGGTGTACATAAACAAACCGTCCGGTTTGTAAATGAATATTTTATTTATTCACATTCACTATATTCTTATTCACGTTAAAAATTATATTTTTAACGATAAAACATTTTATTTTAACATATGAATTTCTATTCATTTCATTCTTTAAATAAAATGATATTTTTATTTTTCTAACTTATTTTAGAAAATTTCGGCGGCATAACGGCAAGATACTAGAAACGGGAAGAGGCCTAGCCTTATCCCCGGTCTAGTGAAGGCCCACGCCATTCACACATCAATCAAATCAATTTCATTTCACCAAACAATTCAATTCAAACCAAAGCATCTAACTAATTTATGCAACAAAACAAACAAGTCCATGGTCTGTGGACGATTGTGTCTGGTGCTACTAAGCACCGTCTGCATCCTAGTATATATATATATATATATATATATATAACTAGAAAAAGAAATTGAAAGGTGAGAAATTCTCACAAATAGCTATCCTAGCTCCACGGCACTTCATTGATAGAAATCTTCATCGCTATCGCATCTTCGTCATCTTCGTTGCCCGTAGCCACTACATATATAAAAATCACACATTTTTATATTTTGATGTCTTTAAAATAAAAATCACATTTTTATTTATTCACTTTAAATTTAAAAATCATATTTTTATAATTGCTTCATACTTGTAAAAATCGAATTTTTACTTCGCTATTCAATATATAAAAATCCTATTTTTACTTCGATGTTCAATATATAAAAATCATATTTTTATTTCGAAGTTCAATATATAAAAATCATATTTTTATTTTGATACGTATATAAAAATCACATTTTTATATTTCTAAAAGTCTCCTCCTTATATTTTTAAAAATCAAAACTCTTCTTGTTTGAATCAAAACTTTTCTTGTTTGAAAAATCAAAACCTTTCTAATGTAACCATTTAATCTTTTAATCCATATTTACTATATAAAAACTGATTTTAAAAATATGGGTTTTAACATCTAATATTGATTTTATAAATATATTTTTAACATAGGAAAACTGATTTTAACTATGCTAAACCTATATAGAAAAAAAATTGATTAAATAAATTAGAAATGCTCACCGTCGAAGAAGGAAGGGAAGGGGGAGGTCTGACGTCGGCGTAGGGAGGCTGGGTGGTCGGGGAGCAGTCGGAGGCGGCGGTCTGGCGGGTTTTGGGGTCTCGAGGGTGGCGGTTTGCGGTTCGCGAGGTAGAAAAGGGGAAGAGCAGCGGAGAAGGGGGGAGGAGGAGAAGAAGGTGGCGGTGGAGCGATTGACGGAGGCGGGCGGTGGCCGAGGTCAGGCGCGGTGGTCGATGGGGGCGGCGTCTAGGGCTCCGCCGTTTTCTTCATTTTTTTTCTTCCTTTTGATTTTGAAAAAGTGAACAGGGGTTGGGGCTGAGAGAAGGGATGGGGAGGAGAGAGGTTTTTTATTTATTTATTTTATTTTAATTTCAAAATGTTGACTTTTTACATGCGACCTCTAAACGAGGCCCACCGCCTGTCGTCTATAGCGTTTCACCCCCATTCCGAACACAATGGGATAGGTATCGTAAGCTGATTCGATCATTTCGATCAGTTTCCGTTAAAATCAACATATAACTCTATATATTGAATTTTAATGCGCATTTCAATTTACCGGGGTCACATACTAACTAGAAAAATTCCCGAAAAATACTTTCTAGCTTCGTATTGACGATACGGTCCTAACAAAACTAGTTTCGTTGAATTCTGAGACCGTTGGAAAAATGGCCATTTTCCAGTCGATTAAAATCAACTGAAACTGGTCAAACGCGTTTTCCTTTGCCACGCTCACATATTGAATCGGAAAATTATGAAATTTGAAACCTAGCAATAACTTGACACCACGGACCCAACAAAACTGGTTTCGTCGAAATCCGAGGTCATTTGCAAAATGTCCATTTTTAAGGGCCTGAATTCCATAGCGACTATTCAGAATTTTCAACTGGACATATCTTTTGATTCCCGCTATGAAATTTTGATTTTTCGGATTCGTTGGAAAGATATTACCAATTAGATCCTAATGTTCTTGGTTTCACTAAAATCCGGATTGTTTTGCACCCGGTACATTCAATTGAAGTTTGAAATCGAATTATCGAACTACCGCGCCGTTTTCAATTCCTTTTATAATTATATATAATTATTTATTTTCTAACGACGATTCAAACGAATATATACGTTCGAATTATATTCAAAATAAATTTCTCGTCGATATTATTTAAAATAATTCATTTTAAATAATCAAAATTCGCTAAAATTGCCAAAATAAAAATTTTGAACTGGCCCAGATTTTCGGGTTGTTACAATCTCCCCCACTTAAAACTTTTCGTCCCCGAAAAGGAACAAAGTCAAAAGTGGTTTGATCAATCAACTCTACGTTCGATCTGGCTTCCATTCTCCAACTTTTCAGTTTCTGAGAATTTTCAAATTCCTCAAAAATTTGGCTAACACCCTAAATTTTCGAAAAATTTCGCCATAACCTCCCCTGCTCCGGGAGCATCGGGGAATTTCAAATAGCTTCCCCGGTCCTTCTAATCTCAAAAAGAAAAAGAAAAAGCCAAGCAGCTAGCCCATATGCTCATAAAATCATCATCACCCAAACAAAACAGTAAATTTTGTAGTAAACATGTACCTATTTGTCGGGCAAACAAATTTTATTCTCTGCTCTAGCCTCCTCGCTATGACCTGTTCAATGTAAGTATATGTATATGCAAGCAAATGCGACCAATTTTCAATATAATTCAATATGTGAATCAATTAGGCTAAATGGCTAAGAATTAGCAAACAAATAAACAAACAACACAAACATCAATCAAATAGTGAATTAGAGTTTCAAATTTATAATTTTGATATATAGTCAAAAATCTCATTTTTGATGCCAAATCACAACAATAAGCCCTATCTTATTTTGGTTCTCACACCAGTCAATAGGAAATATATAGAAAGTCCACCTTCGTCACATGAACATAAATTCTAATGATGTAGCTCCATCATCAAAATCATCTCCGGGCGATTAGAGTGTAATCCTATATCTATCCAGTATATTAAAACTTCAAATACACGTTTGCAAGACGTATATGCAAAATCTTTATATATTGGATTGTCCCGATCAATATAGAATAAATAATCAAATACGAATTATTGATTTTGTTGGCTCGCTTTTTGATCAAGCTAGCCAGGATCATTTGTAAGAGGAAAGCAGGAAACCACGTTCCCCAAGAATATGAAGGATCGGATCGCGCACCATCGTCTCGTCCAGTAACGGATCGCGCACCATCGTCTCGCCCCCATCTCATCAGCGAACGAGGCAGCCGGGCGATCCGATCCAAACTTACATTGTTACCCCCGAGCGAACCGATCCGATCCCCTGGTGCATGGCGAACCCTCTGACCTGTTCAAGCGCGAGCTAGTCTTCAGCGATCCGAATTGCACGGATCTGGCGACACGTGTCCCCAACCGTTATCTGGACCAATTCTCCCCACCTGCACGATCCGACTTTCAAGCAGATCACGACACCTGTCCACAACGGCTAATTTGACTGTTTCTTCAACGGTGGCGATGCGATCCGATGCTCTCGGGATTCGTGCCACATGTCCATGATCCGCCTGAGAAAATCAGCTATAAATAGCCCAGAGCTTGGCATTTTTCGGGATCAATTTTGGCAATATTGAGTACTGAATCCGCCATTGTTGTCAAACGACTGAAATATTGAGAGAAATCATTGTTGTATTAGCTTTTAAAGCATAATCAATAATATATAAAGTGGACGTAGGCTCGTTAACGCCGAACCACTATAAATTCTGAGTGTTATTTTCTTTTTCCCTGTTCTTCATTTAAAATTCTCTACTGTTCATAACAATTTGGGTGTTAGGTCCAAATTTCGATCTAACATTTTTGGTGCTTTCACTGAGAAACTCAGTCCTAAAGTTTCACTATTCGCTTATTTGAGGATTCCAGCGATTCGGATATCATGGCTGGAAAAAGATCTAAAGCTTCGCAGACCAACGAAGCGATTGAGGAGAGTGTGCACGAACTGGGCAACGAAGAAACTCTGGATCGCGGAGCGCAGGGGGCGATCCGATCCGACGAAGACACCTCGTTCCGAGTCGATGAGAACGAGACGACCCGTGCCACTGAAGGGGTTGTTACTCGATCCCGAGGTAACACCTCGCGGCCTCTGCGTACCACGACCACGAGTCGATCTCAGGGGGGCGCAGCGAATCGCCCTCCACGAACCGCAGCTATCCAAACTGATGGTCAGACTACAACTCGACCTGGAAAAGAACCTATGACCCACTCCTATCGTCCTGGAACCTCTGCTCGACCTGGTTCGAGCTCTTTGCGCATAAGAGAGAGTGATGATGACCACTATGATCCTGCCGCTCCTGTCACTGAGGGGGATCTCTCTCGCTTCGTCGAAATGTGGGATAGGTTGTTTGATGAGTTGGTTGCCCAAAGGCAGGAAAGTTCCATCCTACGGCAAAATTTGACGGCTATGGATAGAAGACTTGACGAGCTAGCAAGGCAAAGAGCATCACCGGTTCGTCCATTCACCCCAGTATATTCTTCTTCATCTGAAGAATCGCCGAGACCTCCGCGGCGACCGTATGAGAGAGCCGAAAACATAGAACAGCTTCGGTTCAGGACCCTGCCCTCACAGGAAGAAGAAGATCTAGGGGCGGGGCCCACAAACCGTAATGTGAGTGGTCAAGCAGCGGCTCTAAGGACTCGAGATGTGAACAGTCCTGTGCATAATAGACCACCTCAGCCCCATCGCCGCACGCATACTCATGATAACAGGGGGCAGCGAAGCCCTGTCCGAGCCCCGGATTTTGTGGCTGCTTCCCGAAGAGAGATCAGAGAACCTCGTCGGGCCAGAGGGACTGACCCTGAACCTCCTTTGACCAGTGCAAATGTTGCAGCCATGGTCCACTAGATTCTGGCCGACAGCCGCGGACAGCGGAACGAAGATTGGGGGATCGACCGCAGTCATACTCCTTTTACTGACGATATTTTGGATGCGACTTTTCCAAGGCGTTTCAACATGCCACAAATGAACCGATATGCGGGAAGATCTGATCCTGTCCAGCACCTAATGAGATACTCTTGGTCGATGACCACTGCCGCCGCTTCTGACGCGGTTAAGTGTAAAGCGTTTCCCATATTCCTAGAGGACGTGGCTCTGTTATGGTTTACCCGCCTGCCGGGGAGATCGATTTCTAGCTTCAGGGAGCTGAGCGAGAAGTTCGTAGAACAATTCCGTATCTACGCACAGAAGACAAAAAGCGTGATCGATTTATTCCTTATCAAACAGCGACCAGGCGAGAGTCTAAAGATGTACCTGGATCGTTTCAATTTGGCCGCCACTGAGGTTAAAGATCCTCATGGACCGACCATTGTCGCAGCACTGATTGACCGAGTAGATAAGGACACTGAATTCGGGAGGTACTTGGCAGGCAAACCGCCCCACACTAGAGAGTTATTCTACGAGAAAGCCAACGTACATCTACGCCGGGAAGAGGTATACGCAAACCGAAAGGTTAAAACAACTAATAAGGAGGAAATTCAGAGCAATGTCGCCATCAAACAGACTGGAGACATCTCGGGGAAAGTTGAAGTTAACGTCGGAAATCAGAATCAGGGTGGTCGCCAGCCAGGTAACAACAATAACAATGGTAACGGCAACAACCGGAAGAGGGGCCGAGGGAACGACTCCCAGAGAAGGACTCGTCCCAGGGCCTTTGAAAGTTATACACCCATAAGTGATAATCTGGAAAATATCTTCATGGATGCGTACGAAGTCCTCCAGAATAAGAGGCCACCTCCTAGAGAGTCGACAGAGAAGGAGCGTGAGACGGGGAAGTTTTGTCTCTTTCATCAAATTCACGGCCATTCGACGAATGAATGTCGTCACCTGAGGGATGTAGTCGAAAGGATGCTTCGAGAAGGGAAGCTAGATGAATACTGAGTAACGCCTAGGGACAGGGGGCAAGCAGTGCAGGCCCCGAATCAGAATCAAAATCAACTTGCTGCTAGGCCGACTGCTCAGCAAAAAGGAAAGAATATTGTTATCAATACCGTGATCGGTGGACTTTATCTAGCTGGGCACAGTTCCAAAGCATTAGATCAATACGTCAATGCAGCCAAACAACACCTCGAGGTGGGGGAATGTAGGAACCCCGAGGACAGTATCCCGGTGAAGCAGTAGAAGATGATGACCGATGACGTTGTTTTCCGAGAACGAGAAAGCATAGGAGTCCATGCTCCAACTGAAGATCCACTTGTAATTACGATACCCATTGGGCCAGCCACTGTTCATAAGGTTCTGGTGGACAACGGGAGTTCCGTTAATATTCTTTTCAAAAAGGCTTTTGACCAGATGAATCTTGAAATAAAAGATTTGAAGCCCTGCCAAGGATGGATCCGTGGATTCAACGGAGCATCCACCGCTCCAATGGGTTATGTAGAGTTGCCAGTTACACTTGGGGAAGGAGAACGCTAGAGAGTGAGAATCCTTCCCTTTGTGGTTTTGGATGTTGAATCGCCATACAATGCCTTCTTGGGCCGACCGGCCCTCGCAAAGTTCAGAGCCTGTATAGCCCCTTGGTGCTTGTTATTGAAATTCCCCACAGAAGCTGGCATTGGTATCGTCAAAGGGGATCAAGTTGCCGCGCGAGCGTGTTATGTTGCCGAACTAAAGTTACTTCGCAACGGAGGGGATATCGAAACTAAAGGCACTTCTCCCCCTTCGGGGGCGGAGACCTTATGGCAACCAAAGAGGATAATCGTTGGAGAGTTGCTCAGAGAGATGCCCGAGGATATAGATCCCAGAGAGGATCAAGAACCCGGGGGCAGAATGGCGACTCCCAACGAGGCAACAGTGGATGTACCAATCGATGACAGTGACCCGGAGAAGGTCCTTAAGATTGGATCCCAGTTGAGTCCGGATCTTGCTGAAGAATTGACGGATTTCTTAAAGAACAATTTGGATGTATTTGCTTGGACCCACGCGGACATGTGCGGGATATCCCCATCAATCATGAGCCATTCTTTGAGCATTAACCCCAAACATCCTCCAGTAAAGCAAAAAAGGCGAATGCTGGGCCCAGAGAGGTCCGCTGCCTTGAAAGAAGAGGTTGGAAAGCTAAAGAGTAATGGGTTTATCAGAGATTCAACCTACCCAGACTGGATTTCGAACCCAGTCCTGGTAAAGAAGGCCAACGGGAAGTGGCGAACATGTATCGACTTCTCGGATTTGAACAAAGCCTATCCAAAGGATAGTTTCCCATTACCTCGAATTGACCAGTTGGTAGACTCGACGGCAGGTCACGAGCTTCTCTCATTTATGGATGCTTATTCAGGATACAACCAAATTCCGATGCATGTTCTAGATCAAGAGCACACTAGTTTTATCACTGATCTGGGATTATATTGTTATGTGGTAATGCCCTTTGGTTTGAAGAACGCAGGCGCTACATATCAACGTTTGGTCAACAGAATGTTTTATAACCAAATCGGGAAAACAATGGAAGTATACGTCGACGATATGTTGGTTAAGTCCAAGCAATCTTCTCAACACACTACTGACTTGGCGGAGATGTTCGGCATTCTTCGGAAGTATGGAATGAAACTCAATCCAACTAAATGTTCATTCGGTGTTGCTTCTGGAAAATTCTTGGGATTCATTGTCAGTTCCCGCGGTATCGAGATTAATCCCGACCAGATCGCGGCAATCAGAAACATTCAGGAACCTAGGCAAATTAGGAATGTGCAAAGCCTTGCCGGAAAAGTGGCCGCACTAAGCAGATTTATCTCTAGGGCTACGGATAAGTGCATCCCATTCTTCGAATTAATAAAGCGAGGAAAACGCCACTTTAAATGGACACCTGACTGCGTAGAAGCGTTTCAGAATTTGCTCAGGCACTTGGAGAAACCTCCGATTCTATCTAAACCAATAGATCACGAGGATTTATTCGTGTATTTGGCAGTGTCATCCCATGCGATCAGCTCAGCGTTGGTAAGGTAAGAGGATAAGGTCCAAAGACCTGTGTATTATGTGAGCAAAAAATTGACAGCAGTAGAACGTAATTATCCACGGATAGAGAAGCTGGCGTATAGTTTACTGATTGCATCCAGAAAACTTCGGCACTACTTTCAGGCACATCCTATCTCCATATACACTGATCATCCACTCAAGCAAGTTTTACAGAGACCGGAGGCATTTGGAAGGTTACTCAAATGGAACATTGAGTTAAGTCAATTTGACTTGTACTTTCAGCCCAGACGGTCAATTCGAGGGCAAGTGATAGCCGACTTCATAGCAGAGTTCACTGTTCCTGAAGAAGATATAGCAAACGAAGAAGTGGAACCTTCAAAGTTACTTTTCGATCCTAATGCCTGGAGATTGTATACAGATGGCGCTAGGAACAACGAAAGATCCGGCGCTGGAATAGTACTTGAAACCCCCGAGAAACGATTGATAACCTATGCCATCCGAATGGAGTTTCAGGCCACTAACAACGATTCCGAATATGAAGCTCTGATAGCCGAATTAAAGATTGCAAAGGAACTAGAAGTCACAAAGATGAACATCTTCTGCGACTCTAAGTTAGTTGTGAATCAAGTCACTGGAAGATTCCAAGCTAAAAGTGCAAGATTGATTCTATACTTAAAGAAAGTGAAAGAACTGCTGAATGAGTTTGATCACTACAGCATATCTCATATTCCGCGGTCAGAAAATCAGCAGGCAGACAAGTTGGCGAAGATGGCTAGTTCTAATGATCCTGAAGTGATCGGGCTAGCCCCCGTTGAAATACTTCGGTCCCCCAGCATAGATCAGAAGGAAATCGACCTAGTACTAGAGACGGAACCGGGAAGGGAGTCCTAGATGACCCCTATAAAGAATTTCCTAATGGATGGAACGCTTCCGACCAAGAAAAACGAGAGGCGTAAAGTGATTTGTAAAGCCGCCCGATACGTTCTGCAAGGCGGAGTTCTTTATAGACAAGGGCTTTCAATGCCCCTCCTTCGGTGTATAGCCCACGATGACATCAAACGTGTGCTGCAAGAAGTCCACGAAGGCGAATGTGGCGACCACACTGGAGGGCAAACTTTGGCGAAAAAGGTATTGCGGCATGGTTATTTCTGGCCTACCATAAACAAAGATGCAGTAAGATATACACGACGATGTGATGCGTGCCAGAGATTTTCAAAGATACCTAGAGCTCCTCCAAGTCAGTTAAAAACAATGATGAGTCCATGGCCTTTTGCTATGTGGGGAATTGATATCATAGGAAGTCTCCCCATAGCAAGGGGCGGAGCAAAGTTCGCTATTGTGGCCGTAGACTATTTCACTAAGTGGGTCGAGGCAGAACCACTAACTACAATCACAACTAAACGAGTGATCAACTTCATTGTGAGAAACATCATCTGCCGATTTGGAATTCCAAAGATTGTGATAACAGACAACGGAACTCAGTTTGATAGTGCTGAATTCAGAAACTTCTGCCAAAAATACCACATCGAGAATCGATACACCTCCGTGGCACACCCACAATCAAACGGGCAAGTCGAAGCTGCAAATAAAGTAATTAAGTCCATTCTGAAAAGAAGAATGAAGCGGGCTAGAGCCATGTGGGCTGATGAATTGCCCTTGGCGCTATGGGCCTACAGGACAACATATAAATCAGCGACAGGACATACCCCGTTCTCCCTTGCTTTTGGAACGGAAGCAGTCATCCCGGTTGAGATAAAGGTACCTTCTCATCGGGTGACCTATTATGATCCAATGACCAATAATGAATTGCTCCTTGAGTCCCTGGATATGATCGAAGAAAAGAGGGATGAAGCAGACCTGCGTGCCCTAAGATGCAAACAACAGGTCGCCCGATATTACAACAAAAAGGTCCGAGCCCGAACCTGGGAACCCGGAAACTTGGTTCTGAAACGTGTCTTTCCACCCCCAACTCATATGGGAGCGAAGTGGGAAGGACCGTACTCTATTCTCAGCAAGCTTGATAACGGAACCTTCAAGCTGGCAACCGTAGATGGAAAGGAAATCCCCAGAGTGTGGAATGCCCAACATTTACGGCCATATTTAACATGAGAAGTTTCAAATTTATTCTTTTGCTTTGTTAAAAAAACTATGAACAGGGCATGACTTGCCTAGAACAGTCTAATTCCTTAAAGCAAGAGATTATAAAGTGGACGTAGGTCATGATTCGACCGAACCACTATAAAAATACTGTATGTCATTTACCTTTATTGCATCTTTATTTATTTGCCTATGAAAATCAATGTGAATAATGCAGGTACCCGAAGTCCGGTGCCAACCGTTCCTCCCGTAAAGTAAGCAGAGGAACCCAAAGCTTGGGCAAAGGCTCCAACTGCTTGTCCGACTAGCTTTAATCCACGGAGCACGGGTTAAAGTACACACCAAGGATGAGTTTGATGAGAATGCATGATTGCAGACTGCATGATCCGTGACTCTAACTCTCCAGAGTAGAGAGAGAGTACAAAGGACACGAAAATCGACATCCACGAATAACGGCGGTGTACCATGATCGGAGCTGCCTAAGCATAAACTCTAACTCTCCAGAGAGAGAGAGTATAAAGGCGTCTCCGATTGAGCGCTGAGAAAGAGCTCCTTTTTCGCTGAAGGATCGGGGAACGAGTGAATCGCTGAGCTCGAACTCTAACTCTCCAGAGAGAGATTATAAAGGCGTCTCCGATTGAGCGCTGAGAAAGAGCTCCTTTCCCGCTGAAGGATCGGGGAGCGAGTGAATCGCTGAGCTCGAACTCTAACTCTCCAGAGAGAGAGAGAATATAAAGGCGTCTCCGATTGAGCGCTGAGAAAGAGCTCCTTTCCCTCTGAAGGATCGGGGAGCGAGTGAATCGCTGAGCTCGAACTCTAACTCTCCAGAGAGAGAGAGAGTATAAAAGCGTCTCCGATTGAGCGCTGAGAAAGAGCTCCTTTCCCGCTGAAGGATCGGGGAGCGAGTGAATCGCTGAGCTCGAACTCTAACTCTCCAGAGAGAGAGAGAGAGTATAAAGGCGTCTCCGATTGAGCGCTGAGAAAGAGCTCCTTTCCCGCTGAAGGATCGGGGAGCGAGTGAATCGCTGAGCTCGAACTCTAACTCTCCAGAGAGAGAGAGTATAAAAGCGTCTCCGATTGAGCACTGAGAAAGAACTTATTCCCTACTAAAGGAACAAGGGCTGACTGAACTACTGTTATCCCATGAAATCTCTTATACCCCCGTATTCAGAAATAGGGGGCAACTTGCCGACAGTACTAATCAATCCCTAGTAAACCCCAGTCAGATGCTACAGTAACAACTGATTGGGGGGCACCAGGCACTCATATGCAAACACTATACTTTGATACAACAGTGTAACATAGCATGAACATTCTTCTTCCTGTTGATTGACTGATTTATAATTATTAATAGTTGGCTAACGACTAAACATGGAAAGTTTCTATGAATACAGGTACACAATGATGTAAGGAGAGATGAATCCTTGTTTATACACTGCGAATCAAAAAAGTGAAAAACAACCTAGAAACAAAAGTGAGGACCAGTCTCACAATTACACTTCCTGGCCAGTGGAAAACCTAAAAACAAAATATCAGCAAACAACAAACATCCTATTTACGCTTTGACCTCTTCTCCTGCTTCTGCCTCTCCTTGTCGGCTTCACATGGATCCCCTTTCTTCCTCTTCCGCTTGTCTACGAGGGGAACATCCGACTCCTCTGAGGTTTCCTCTTCCACCTATTTTCTCTTGCTTCTACTGGAGAGGGAAGCCGGGAAGTCGTTGGGGTTTGCGAAGTGAAGCTGCCGGCTGATGGACTTTGGCTGGATTTTCACAATCATCCCAGTTTTGGGATCGAATTCTGCAAGAGGGACTACGTCCAAAGCCTCATCTCCCACCTTCTTTGAAACCAACTCTTTCTCTTGTCTGGCTTTTCGACTGGCCAGGGGTTCCTCGTAATCATCATCATCATCGGCCTTTTTGGTGCCGGTAATGTCCTCTTCGTCATCCACATGACAACCATCCAAGTCTTTTAAAGCTTCGATAGTCTCAGCATCTTTGGGTACATCGGTGCTAGGCGCCGGGATGCTTCCTTCTACTGTTGTGACCTCGACCCGCTTTGAAACATCAATACCAGCACCCGGCAGGGCAGTCTCCTTCTCCACTTCTCTCTCTTTTTCAGCACCCTTATCGATGGGCTCGCCACCTGCATTACGAGAGACACACATTACTAATTCAATTGGTTGTTCTGCCAGACGACGACAATTCGCAATTGCTTTAGCAAATTGCGGGGAAAAGAGAGAGATACCTTCAGCAGATGCTCCCTCTTGAGTAGTTCCAGATGCTCCAACAACCACGGGGGTTAGGCCTTAAGGGATTAGCGGATCATCAGGATGGTACTCCTCAATTTCGGAGGTTTTAGGCTTCGCGGCGGAACTGGAACCTTCGTCAATTTTGCTTTTACCTTTAGCCAAGGCTCTCTCCTTTTCCATTTCCGCCAGGATGAGGCGACGACCCTCTGCCAGGTCCTCAGGCTCGTTGTCTCTTAGGATGCTCTTCATCAATTCATCCTCATTGATCTCTTCGACCCTCAGTCTATATTTTTCGCCCTCCACAATGGCATCCCATAAGTTGGCCAAAGTAACATGGTAATCCGGGATCCATGAGATGTTGCGAGTTTTAAGAACTTGGCCAAGGAAATCAAAAATCATCTCTTCAAACCACTACCCGTTTAGGAGTCTCGTATTCCGCTTCTGCTACAGATCTTGAGGAAGAGTGATCGTTCGACATTGCTGCTAGGACGAGAAAATATGAACAATAAGATTAACACTACTCGTTCCCCGTGTGTGCAAGTGCCGGTGTGTGTGCGCATTAACAAAAAATAAAGCATAAAAGTAGTCAAGCTTATCAGAAGCATTAGTCGTCATATGCAATCAAATTATGAGGTCATTTAGTCCAGAAAGTCCAACGTCGCGGTTCTATCCTAACTGTTCAGAGTTTTATGGTGACAAGACGTTGATTAAAGTCTGAAATTTCTTCGTATCGTTAGCTATGAGACGGATCGCAGAGCAGAGGGATCGCCCCCCTTTCGACTCGCAGAGCAGGGGAATCGCCCCCCATCGAATCGCCGGGCGAAGGGATCGCCCCTTCATGAACCGTTGCAACCCTCACGATCCGTCCCTTCGCTGCCACCTCGATCTTTCGTCTCGCCACTCGCGTTCGTCTTCTATCTTTGACCACGATCCGAGTCGGCTTTCCTTCTCCTTCTGCCTCCTCCGTTTTCCTCCTCTCCTTCCCATCCTCGAATTCCGAGCTCTACGCCTGATGGCCATGGCAACTTGGTGATTTTTTCAGAAAATTGCGGATTTCCACCAGTTCTCCCCCGAATCAGTCGTAAAAATTCAGGAAAGTGTTGCGTTTACAAATGAGAATGTTTTCTATGAAGTTACCTTTCTAAAAACTGAGGCGATACTTGAATTTTCGAAAGATTGGAAAAGTTGGGTTCGTTTTTCAATGGCTAAGGCGAAACGATACGGCAGAGGGAAAGAAGAAGGAGAGTGAAGAGGGGAAGGTCGGAATATATAGGCAACGGGGGCGACCGTTTGTCTCCCCTTCTTTGTCCTGCTCGATCCACGAAAGACCCATGGGCCGCGAACCGAAGGCCCACCACAACTCGAGGGGGAGCCCACTTCGTTCCGAGGACCAGGTCCATACCCATGAACGAAACAAATGTCTCGCTGACATTACGTGATTCGAAACCGCGATACGAATCGGTGAATTCGGAAATAAGGATTCTGAGAAAATCACAGAAAAAGAAGAGTTTTGTGGCCTGCGATTCGATGGGAAGATACAATTTTTCGAAGCATGTTCCATCTTCGATAAAACATACTTCGAGGGGGCAAAATGTTGGCTCGCTTTTTGATCTAGCTAGATGGGAAGATACATTAGAGAATTATTCTACGAGAAAGCCAACGTACATCTACGCCGGGAAGAGGTATACGCAAACCGAAAGGTTAAAACAACTGATAAGGAGGAAATTCAGAGCAATGTCGCCATCAAACAGACCGTAGACAGCTCGGGGAAAGTTGAAGTTAACGTCGGAAATCAGAATCAGGGTGGTCGCCAGCCAGGTAACAACAATAACAATGGTAACGGCAACAACCGGAAGAGGGGCTGAGGGAACGACTCCCAGAGAAGGACTCGTCCCAGGGCCTTTGAAAGTTATACACCCATAAGTGATACTCTGGAAAATATCTTCATGGATGCGTACGAAGTCCTCCAGAATAAGAGGCCACCTCCTAGAGAGTCGACAGAGAAAGAGCGTGAGACAGGGATGTTTTTTCTCTATCATCAAACTCACGGCCATTCGACGAATGAATGTCGTCACCTGAGGGATGTAGTCGAAAGGCTGCTTCGAGAAGGGAAGCTAGATGAATACAGAGTAACGCCTAGGGACAGGGGGCAAGCAGTGCAGGCCCCGAATCAGAATCAAAATCAACTTGCTGCTAGGCCGACTGCTCAGCAAAAAGGAAAGAATATTGTTATCAATACCGTGATCGGTGGACTTTATCTAGCTGGGCACAGTTCCAAAGCATTAGATCAATACGTCAATGCAGCCAAACAACACCTCGAGGTGGGGGAATGTAGCAACCCCGAGGACAGTATCCCGGTGAAGCAGCAGAAGATGATGACCGATGACGTTGTTTTCCGAGAACGAGAAAGCATCGGAGTCCATGCTCCAACTGAAGATCCACTTGTAATTACGATACCCATTGGGCCAGCCACTGTTCATAAGGTTCTGGTGGACAACGGGAGTTCCGTTAATATTCTTTTCAAAAAGGCCTTTGACCAGATGAATCTTGAAATAAAAGACTTGAAGCCCTGCCAAGGATGGATCCGTGGATTCAACGGAGCATCCACCGCTCCAATGGGTTATGTAGAGTTGCCAGTTACACTTGGGGAAGGAGAACGCCAGAGAGTGAGAATCCTTCCCTTTGTGGTTTTGGATGTTGAATCGCCATACAATGCCTTCTTGGGCCGACCGGCCCTCGCAAAGTTCAGAGCCTGTATAGCCCCTTGGTGCTTGTTATTGAAATTCCCCACAGAAGCTGGCATTGGCATCGTCAGAGGGGATCAAGTTGCCGCGCGAGCGTGTTATGTTGCCGAACTAAAGTTACTTCGCAACGGAGGGGATATCGAAACTAAAGGCACTTCTCCCCCTTCGGGGGCGGAGACCTTATAGCAACCAAAGAGGATAATCGTTGGAGAGTTGCACAGAGAGATGCCCGAGGATATAGATCCCAGAGAGGATCAAGAACCCGGGGGCAGAATGGCGACTCCCAACGAGGCAACTGTGGATGTACCAATCGATGACAGTGACCCGGAGAAGGTCCTTAAGATTGGATCCCAGTTAAGTCCTGATCTTGCTGAAGAATTGACAGATTTCTTAAAGAACAATTTGGATGTATTTGCTTGGACCCACGCGGACATGTGCGGGATATCCCCATCAATCATGAGCCATTCTTTGAGCATTAACCCCAAACATCCTCCAGTAAAGCAAAAAAGGCGAATGCTGGGCCCAGAGAGGTCCGCTGCCTTGAAAGAAGAGGTTGGAAAGCTAAAGAGTAATGGGTTTATCAGAGATTCAACCTACCCAGACTGGATTTCGAACCCAGTCCTGGTAAAGAAGGCCAACGGGAAGTGGCGAACATGTATCGACTTCTCGGATTTGAACAAAGCCTGTCCAAAGGATAGTTTCCCATTACCTCGAATTGACCAGTTGGTAGACTCGACGGCAGGTCACGAGCTTCTCTCATTTATGGATGCTTATTCAGGATACAACCAAATTCCGATGCATGCTCCAGATCAAGAGCACACTAGTTTTATCACTGATCTGGGATTATATTGTTATGTGGTAATGCCCTTTGGTTTGAAGAACGCAGGCGCTACATATCAACGTTTGGTCAACAGAATGTTTTATAACCAAATCGGGAAAACAATGGAAGTATACGTCGACGATATGTTGGTTAAGTCCAAGCAATCTTCTCAACACACTACTGACTTGGCGGAGATGTTCGGCATTCTTCGGAAGTATGGAATGAAACTCAATCCAACTAAATGTTCATTCGGTGTTACTTCTGGAAAATTCTTGGGATTCATTGTCAGTTCCCGCGGTATCGAGATTAATCCCGACCAGATCGCGGCAATCAGAAACATTCAGGAACCTAGGCAAATTAGGGATTTGCAAAGCCTTGCCGGGAAAGTGGCCGCACTAAGCAGATTTATCTCTAGGGCTACGGATAAGTGCATCCCATTCTTCGAATTAATAAAGCGAGGAAAACGCCACTTTAAATGGACACCTGACTGCGTAGAAGCGTTTCAGAATTTGCTCAGGCACTTGGAGAAACCTCCGATTCTATCTAAACCAATAGATCACGAGGATTTATTCGTGTATTTGGCAGTGTCATCCCATGCGATCAGCTCAGCGTTGGTAAGGGAAGAGGATAAGGTCCAAAGACCTGTGTATTATGTGAGCAAAAAATTGACAGCAGCAGAGCGTAATTATCCACGGATAGAGAAGCTGGCGTATAGTTTACTGATTGCTTCCAGAAAACTTCGGCACTACTTTCAGGCACATCCTATCTCCATATACACTGATCATCAACTCAAGCAAGTTTTACAGAGACCGGAGGCATCTGGAAGGTTACTCAAATGGAACATTGAGTTAAGTCAATTTGACTTGAACTTTCAGCCCAGACGGTCAATTCGGGGGCAAGTGATAGCCGACTTCATAGCAGAGTTCACTGTTCCTGAAGAAGATATAGCAAACGAAGAAGTGGAACCTTCAAAGTTACTTTTCGATCCTAATGCCTGGAGATTGTATAAAGATGGCGCTAGGAACAACGAAAGATCCGGCGCTGGAATAGTACTTGAAACCCCCGAGAAACGATTGATAACCTATGCCATCCGAATGGAGTTTCAGGCCACTAACAACGATTCCGAATATGAAGCTCTGATAGCCGGATTAAAGACTGCAAAGGAACTAGAAGTCACAAAGCTGAACATCTACTGCGACTCTAAGTTAGTTGTGAATCAAGTCACTGGAAGATTCCAAGCTAAAAGTGCAAGATTGATTCTATACTTAAAGAAAGTGAAAGAACTGCTGAATGAGTTTGATCACTACAGCATATCTCATATTCCGCGGTCAGAAAATCAGCAGGCAGACAAGTTGGTGAAGATGGCTAGTTCTAATGATCCTGAAGTGATCGGGCTAGCCCCCGTTGAAGTACTTCGGTCCCCAGCATAGATCAGATGGAAATCGACCTAGTACTAGAGACGGAACCGGGAAGGGAGTCCTGGATGACCCATATAAAGAATTTCCTAATGGATGGAACGCTTCCGACCAAGAAAAACGAGAGGCGTAATGTGATTCGTAAAGCCGCCCGATACGTTCTGCAAGGCGGAGTTCTTTATAGACAAGGGTTTTCAATGCCCCTCCTTCGGTGTATAGCCCACGATGACATCAAACGTGTGCTGCAAGAAGTCCACGACGGCGAATGTGGCGACCACACTGGAGGGCAAACTTTGGCGAAAAAGGTATTGCGGCATGGTTATTTCTGGCCTACCATAAACAAAGATGCAGTAAGATATGCACGACGATGTGATGCGTGCCAGAGATTTTCAAAGATACCTAGAGCGCCTCCAAGTCAGTTAAAAACAATGATGAGTCCATGGCCTTTTTCTATGTGGGAATTGATATCATAGGAAGTCTCCCCATAGCAAGGGGCGGAGCAAAGTTCGCTATTGTGGCCGTAGACTATTTCACTAAGTGGGTCGAGGCAGAACCACTAACTACGATCACAACTAAACGAGTGATCAACTTCATTGTGAGAAACATCATCTGCCGATTTGGAATTCCAAAGATTGTGATAACAGACAACGGAACTCAGTTTGATAGTGCTGAATTCAGAAACTTCTGCCAAAAATACCACATCGAGAATCGGTACACCTCCGTGGCACACCCACAATCAAACGGGCAAGTCGAAGCTGCAAATAAAGTAATTAAGTCCATTCTGAAAAGAAGAATGAAGCGGGCTAGAGCCATGTGGGCTGATGAATTGCCCTTGGCGCTATGGGCCTACAGGACAACATATAAATCAGCGACAGGACATACCCCGTTCTCCCTTGCTTTTGGAACGGAAGCAGTCATCCCGGTTGAGATAAAGGTGCCTTCTCATCGGGTGACCTATTATGATCCAATGACCAATAATGAATTGCTCCTTGAGTCCCTGGATATGATCGAAGAAAAGAGGGATGAAGCAGACCTGCGTGCCCTAAGATGCAAACAACAGGTCGCCCGATATTACAACAAAAAGGTCCGAGCCCGAACCTGGGAACCCGGAAACTTGGTTCTGAAACGTGTCTTTCCACCCCCAACTCATATGGGAGCAAAGTGGGAAGGACCGTACTCTATTCTCAGCAAGCTTGATAACGGAACCTTCAAGCTGGCAACCGTAGATGGAAAGGAAATCCCCAGAGTGTGGAATGCCCAACATTTACGGCCATATATAACATGAGAAGTTTCAAATTTATTCTTTTGCTTTGTTAAAAAAACTATGTATAGGGCATGACTTGCCTAGAACAGTCTAAATCCTTAACGCAAGAGATTATAAAGTGGACGTAGGTCATGATTCGACCGAACCACTATAAAAATACTGTTTGTCATTTACCTTTATTGCATCTTTATTTATTTGCCTATGAAAATCAATGTGAATAATGCAGGTACCCGAAGTCCGGTGCTAACCGTTCCTCCCGTAAACTAATCAGAGGAACCCAAAGCTTGGGAAAAGGCTCCAACTGCTTGTCCGACTAGCTTTAATCCACGGAGCACGGGTTAAAGTACACACCAAGGATGAGTTTGATGAGAATGCATGATTGCAGACTGCATGATCCGTGACTCTAACTCTCCAGAGTAGAGAGAGAGTATAAAGGACACGAAAATCGACATCCACGAATAACGGCGGTGTACCATGATCGGAGCTGCCTAAGCATAAACTCTAACTCTCCAGAGAGAGAGAGAGTATAAAGGCATCTCCGATTGAGCGCTGAGAAAGAGCTCATTTCCCGCTGAAGGATCGGGGAGCGAGTGAATCGCTGAGCTCGAACTCTAACTCTCCAGAGAGAGAGAGAGTATAAAGGCGTCTCCGATTGAGCGCTGAGAAAGAGCTCCTTTCCCGCTGAATGATCGGGGAGCGAGTGAATTGCTGAGCTCGAACTCTAACTCTCCAGAGAGAGAGAGAGAGAGTATAAAAGCGTCTCCGATTGAGCGCTGAGAAAGAACTTATTCCCTGCTAAAGGAACAAGGGCTGACTGAACTACTGTTATCCCATGAAATCTCTTATACCCCCGTATTCAGAAATAGGGGGCAACTTGCCAACAGTACTAATCAATCCCTAGTAAACCCCAGTCAGATGCTACGGTAACAACTGATTGGGGGGCACCAGGCACTCATATGCAAACACTAAACTTTGATACAACAGTGTAACATAGCATGAACATTCTTCTTCCTGTTGATTGACTGATTTATAATTATTAATAGTTGGCTAACGACTAAACATGGAAAGTTTCTATGAATACAGGTACACAATGATGTAAGGAGAGATGAATCCTTGTTTATACACTGCGAATCAACAAAGTGAAAAACAACCTAGAAACAAAAGTGAGGACCAGTCTCACAATTACACTTCCTGGCCAGTGGAAAACCTAAAAATAAAATATCAGCAAACAACAAACATCCTATTTACGCTTTGACCTCTTCTCCTGCTTCTGCCTCTCCTTGTCGGCTTCACATGGATCCCCTTTCTTCCTCTTCCGCTTGTCTACGAGGGGAACATCCGACTCCTCTCAGGTCTCCTCTTCCACCTCTTTTCTCTTGCTTCTACTGGAGAGGGAAGCCGGGAAGTCGTCGTGGTTTGCGAAGTGAAGCTGCCGGCTGATGGACTTGGGCTGGATTTTCACAATCATCCCAGCTTTGGGATCGAATTCTGCAAGAGGGACTACGTCCAAAGCCTCATCTCCCACCTTCTTTAAAACCAACTCTTTCTCTTGTCTGGATTTTCGGCTGGCCAGGGGTTCCTCGTCATCATCATCATCATCGGCCTTTTTGGTGCCGGTAATGTCCTCTTAGTCATCCACATGATGACCATCCAAGTCTTTTAAAGCTTCGATAGTCTCTGCATCTTTGGGTACATCGGTGCTAGGCGCCGGGATGCTTCCTTCTACTGTTGTTACATCGACCCGCTTTGAAACATCAATACCAGCACCCAGCAGGGCAGTCTCCTTCTCCACTTCTCTCTCTTTTTCAGCACCCTTGTCGACGGGCTCGCCACCTGCATTACGAGAGACACACATTACTAATTCAATTGGTTGTTCTGCCAGACGACGACAATTCGCAATTGCTTTAGCAAATTGCGGGGAAAAGAGAGAGATACCTTCAGCAGATGCTCCCTCTTGAGTAGTTCCAGATGCTCCAATAACCACGGGGGTTAGGCCTAAAGGGATTAGCGGATCATCGGGATGGTCCTCCTCAATTTCGGAGGTTTTAGGCTTCGCGGCGGAACTGGAACCTTCGTCAATTTTGCTTTTACCTTTAGCCAAGGCTCTCTCCTTTTCCATTTCCGCCAGGATGAGGCGACGACCCTCTGCCAGGTCCTCAGGCCCGTTGTCTCTTAGGATGCTCTTCATCAATTCATCCTCATTGATCTCTTCGACCCCCAGTCTATATTTTTCGCCCTCCACAATGGCATCCCATAAGTTGGCCAAAGTAACATGGTAATCCGGGATCCATGAGATGTTGCGAGTTTTAAGGACTTGGCCAAGGAAATCAAAAATCATCTCTTCAAACCCCTCAATCTCTTTCTCTCTTGCAAGGAGTTTGTTGTTAGAAGCAGTGGCCATTTCAATTGCGCTGTCAACATTCTTTTCGGCGAGAGTTGCCCGTCTCTCCGCTTCCGCAACCTGGTCATTCAAGGTCACCTTTTCTGCTTCTGCCAGAGCCAAACTTTCTTTTAGACTCGCTTTTTCCGCCTCCCAAGCAGCACTCTCAGTTTCAAAATGGCCTTGTGCTGTTTTCAACTCGACGTTGGCCATTTTTAGATCTTCAAACTCCTTCTTTAAAGCCATTTTTTCTTGGCTATTGGAGTCCAGTTCTGAATGAAAGCGCTGCTTGGCATTCTCTAATTCAGTCTTATAATTTTCAATGTCCCTCCGTGCTAAAGCAAGCTGGGACTGAGCATCTTCCAGGTCCTTTTCCAATTTTGTCCTAGCCCTTTCGTTATTTTCAGGTTTTGCTTTAGACCTGTGTGCTTCTACTTCGAGTTTTCGGATGACTTCCGAAAGGTTAACTGCGTGCTTTTTCATCATCTCATATTGCCTGGCTGCGTGCTAGATGTGCCCGATAACATCATCATCCCAATTTTTAGGGACCGGTTCCAAGGCAGGAACAAAGACCATCCTGTCAAAGAACATTCCTGGAAATTGTTCTCGCAGCTTTTCCAGCTTACCTTAGATCTCGGGACCATGGACGTAATCCCGTGATCCGGGGGCAGCTAACTCTGGTTGGCTGGTGGGGACAATGTCACTTCTCTCTTTCTCAGTTTCTTTGGATGAATCTCTGTCCCTATCTTTGGATTCGTGACGCCTTTTGGACGACCGACTATGGGAAGGCGCACTCTTTGGAGGAGTCAACTCTTTTGGAAGTTTCTTTCCCCCGGTCGGAATTGTCGGATGACTCGAAGGCCTGGTAGAGGTTGATTTGGGTGGAGATCGAGGTTGCGAGGAACTCGGCCTATGAGGAGGACCGCGAGGGCGCTCAGTATCCGGGCGAAGGCTGGGTGTGCCCTCGCGGAGAGAACGATACGAATAAGATTTCCTGCGGGACATCGTTCCTGCAAAAAAGAAAAGAGTATATTAAAACTTTGAATACCCGCGAAGTTAGAGTGCAAGGTCAGACAGTGTGTGTGATGTGTGCATCCCATATAATTCCCCCTAACAGACCCGGGCCTGGAGATAGGCTCATCTGACCCGCTTCTCGTCCCCTAGTTGAAGAAATCGCCTCTTCGGGAGCAGAAAAGAAAGGCTCCTTGCCGAAGTCTTTTTCTGTATATACAATATCGGGTAGAGGGATTTTATTCAGCTCGTCAAATAACTGCTCTTCTGTCAAGTCATCGTCAGCAACAGTTTCCATTGGAACATAGATAGGGGTTTCCTTCGACACATCACCACGGGACTCATCGCCTCTGTATATGTTCAAGTCTTCATCGTCTTGGATGACTATCGGAGAAGGACTCTTGCAAAATTTAGTTGTTTCTACCGCTTGTGAAGTTCCCTCTCCCTCTGTTGGGGGCAAGTACTTATAGGGTTTGCCGCCGGTGCCAAGTCCAAATCTTCTGTCTAGGAGGCGATGCTTATGGAGATTGTCGTCAGTAATGCATTTTTTGATCCTTAGAAAGTCGGATCTGCTTTGTGAAAGAATGGATAACCGATTGCTGTATAGAGGACCCTCCGTTTTCGGGAAGACATGATCTGTTCGAAGCAAAGGAAAAAGCGGAAGAACGTTAGTACTTAGGCTCCTCGAGCAAGATATTCGATTATGTGATCAAAGCTTACTTGATTTAAGCCATCTTCGTGAGCATCCGGCCTGTCTCTTTATATAAAACCAGTCCGATTTAGGGTCCCCTATATTGCTGTACCCATCGTATAAAACCTTCCTATTCGCCACCGACTCAAAGAAGGAGAAGTTTGGAGTTGCCGAAGAACGGTGCTTGAAAAGAAAGAAGAACGTCAAATCTCTAAATTTAAGTTCGGCATGTAAGATCTCCGCATATGCAATGTACAAGGTATATAACGATGCGTAGGCGTTTGGATGGAGCTGCATCGGAGCGATGCCCAGTCGTCTTAAAGTTTCGATGGCAATCGGAGGGAATGAAGGGATAGCTCCTACTAGACACATTGTTCGACTAATCGCCATATACCCTTCCGGTGCTAGGTGGGGTCTATCTTCGCCTCCGGGCGTCAAGACATCGTCCCAAGGAATGTCGTGTCTTAAGCAGATTCTCTTAAGTTTTATCTCGTCAAGCTTGGACGCTAAAGAATCAGAGAATTTATCTATCCCGAGTGCGCCGGGGATTTCGTCAGGAGCTCGCTCATCAGTCTCAGAGTTGTTGCTGGATGAAGTACTTTCTGTCGGATCTGATTCTGTGGCTTCGTACTCAGATCCGGAATCTTCACCTCCCGGATTGATTGGGGGAATTTCAGGATTATACTGTTCAGGAGTCTCGGATTCCGCTTCTGCTACAGATCTTGAGGAAGAGTGATCGTTCGACATTGCTGCTAGGACGAGAAAATATGAACAATAAGATTAACACTACCCGTCCCCCGTGTGTGCAAGTGCCGGTGTGTGTGCTTGTGTGTGCGCATTAACAAAAAATAAAGCATAAAAGCCGTCAAGGTTATCAGAAGCATTAGTCGTCATATGCAATCAAATTATGAGGTCATTTAGTCCAGAAAGTCCAACGTCGCGGCTCTAGCCTAACTGTTCAGAGTTTTATGATGACAAGACGTTGATTAAAGTCTGAAATTTCTTCGTATCGTTAGCTATGAGACGGATCGCAGAGCAGAGGGATCGCCCCACTTTCGACTCGCAGAGCAGGGGAATCGCCCCCCATCGAATCGCCGGGCGAAGGGATCGCCCCTTCATGAACCGTTGCGACCCCCACGATCCGTCCCTTCGCTGCCACCTCGATCTTTCGTCTCGCCACTCGCGTTCGTCTTCTATCTTTGACCACGATCCGAGTCGGCTTTCCTTCTCCTTTTGCCTCCTTCGTTTTCCTCCTCTCCTTCCCATCCTCGAATTCCGAGCTCTACGCCCGATGGCCATGGCGACTTGGTGATTTCTTCAGAAAATTGCGGATTTCTACCAGTTCTCCCTCGAATCAGTCGTAAAAATTCAGGAAAGTGCTGCTTTTACAAATGAGAATGTTTTCTATGAAGTTACCTTTCTAAAAACTGAGGCGATACTTGAATTTTCGAAAGATTGAAAAAGTTGGGTTCGTTTTTCAATGGCTAAGGCGAAACGATACGGCAGATGGAAAGAAGAAGGAGAGTGAAGAGGGGAAGGTTGGCATATATAGGCAACGGGGGCGACCGTTTGTCTCCCCTTCTTTGTCCTGCTCGATCCACGAAAGACCCATGGGCCGCGAACCGAAGGCCCACCACAACTCGAGGGGGAGCCCACTTCGTTCCGAGGACCAGGTCCACACCCATGAACGAAACAAATATCTCGCTGACATTACACGATTCGAAACCGCGATACGAATCGGTGAATTCGGAAATAAGGATTCTGAGAAAATCACAGAAAAAGAAGAGTTTTGTGGCCTGCGATTCGATGGGAAGATACAATTTTTCGAAGCATGTTCCATCTTCGATAAAACATACTTCGAGGGGGCAAAATGTTGGCTCGCTTTTTGATCAAGCTAGCCAGGATCATTTGTAAGAGGAAAGCAGGAAACCACGTTCCCCATGAATATGAAGGATCGGATCGCGCACCATCGTCTCGTCCAGTAACGGATCGCGCACCATCGTCTCGCCCCCATCTCATCAGCGAACGAGGCAGCCGGGCGATCCGATCCAAACTTACATTGTTACCCCCGAGCGAACCGATCCGATCCCCTGGTGCATGGCGAACCCTCTGACCTGTTCAAGCGCGAGCTAGTCTTCAGCGATCCGAATCGCACGGATCTGGCGACACGTGTCCCCAACCGTTATCTGGACCAATTCTCCCCACCTGCACGATCCGACTTTCAAGCAGATCACGACACCTGTCCACAACGGCTAATTTGACTGTTTCTTCAACGGTGGCGATGCGATCCGATGCTCTCGGGATTCGTGCCACATGTCCACGATCCGCCTGACAAAATCAGCTATAAATAGCCCAGAGCTTGGCATTTTTCGGGATCCTTTTGGCAATATTGAGTACTGAATCCACCATTGTTGTCAAACGACTGAAATATTGAGAGAAATCATTGTTGTATTAGCTTTTAAAGCATAATCAATAATATATAAAGTGGACGTAGGCTCGTTAACGCCGAACCACTATAAATTCTGAGTGTTATTTTCTTTTTCCCTGTTCTTCATTTAAAATTCTCTACTGTTCATAACAATTTGGGTGTTAGGTCCAAATTTCGATCTAACAGATTTAAATTTTAAAAACAAAATTGGTTTTCATCTTAAAAATATACTCTTCACACTCGTTCAAGGATACTACTGATCCCATCTCTAACGAGTCATTCCCGTTGGATGTTACTAATCCAGTTTCTGATGAATTCTTTCGTATGGTTCTAATGTGCCTTGTTCTCTAGCTTTGTAAACCAAAGCTCTGATACCAACTGTGACGAAAAGGAATTTCGCTCGGTCCGAATCAATCGCTAAACCGATCTAGACCGTTCGAAACGCCCTATCGTTTGAGAACACGACAAAATAGAACGCAAATGGAAGAACATTTCATTGTATATTACAACAATGCATCAGATTACAAGAATATACAGAGTATAAATGAATAAATATTACACAGAAATATCAGAGATTTAAATACATTGCAGCGGAAAATAATACAATACACAACTAGAAGAGATATACGGATACAAAGCTTTCCGGATATCATTCCAGCTGTAAACCAGGATCCTGTGAATATAAATCTGCAAAACCAAAACTACTAGCTGCCCATGTCAAAATAAGGGCACCCAGAGTTTAGGTCAAAACAATAAACTCCAGGTCAGTCATGGGACTGGTGTGAGAACTAAAACAGGTAGTAATCTTTATTTTAAAGTTAGGTAAATCAAGGGACCACGCCGTATAACACGGAACGGGTTTCCTCCCAAGAATACCAGTGCATAAAACAAACAGCGCAATGCTAAATAAAGAAAAATGAAGCTGTTATAAGACCTAGGTCCTATCACACAATGCAACGCAAGCCGGGGGACAGGGTTTTCCCTTATAACAGCCAAAGAATGCTTGATACGTTTAAAACAAATCATTTGATACAATTATAAGTGTATAGTGTATAAAACAGCTTCAAATCATAAGTATCAATCATAGGCGGCATGAATGCCCCATACCACTATGTCGCCATATATAGGTTATACAATCAAAATCGCAAAGTCACGTATTTGGAAATTGGGTTTCCATCTACGAACCGAGGCAAAAGATAGTCCTCAACCGATTCGAGACAATCTAGCCAATGTCTCAGGACCCAGACTCAGGTGGGCCTTGGATCGTCAGGGCCGGTCCACCGATGTGGATTATTATGCCTGAACAATACGTCTCTCCGCCCTTTGGGGCGTAAATGAGCCAACGAATGGCTCCATCGGACCCGGATCGTCCGATCTAACCGAGGCACCTCGCAACAGCAACAACCACATAAGTCAAACTCGTCAGGGCGTGTAAAACCACTGACGCCACTTCTAACTAGAAAGAAACGCATGTCCTCCCTGATGTCCGTCTCCCGTTTTTGGTTCATACCGGGTGTGAATCTCGCGAAGTAAACGTTACACAAAGCTACGCCACAAAGGCCGTGCTTCGATCATCAACCACAAGACTTTGCTTTTCAACAGAAGCCTTGATCATTCGCCACTTAGGCATGCCACACCGGCAGTTCACTCTATGTGTTTGATATCCATCAGTATATAACCTCTGAGCTCGTACGTCTCAGAGAAGGGCGTTAAGCAAGAGAATAAATTCTCCGCCGCCAAACAGATATATATTTAATAGAAATCAATCACACAGACTAAAATCCAATGTCAGACACACTGTCCATTTACAAGTCCGTTCTGGGTCTGAACGAAACCGGAGGCACCTAGTACCCCGCATATCCATCGATCTCCAAGTATGTCTGGACGATCACCAACTGTTTTCATCTTCTTTGGTGTACAGCCCAATGAAGATCATCAGCAATCACCCAAACGACGTGAAGACTTCTGGTCTTCGACCACCGTCTTCATCTTCGACTTATCGTCGTATCTGTTATTCAGAATGGGATAAACCCGGTCTTTCCGAATAACTCGCGTATATTTTAAATAAGTGTTACACAAACACAACATACGCCTCATTCCAATTCATCAGTCACTAACCGTAACTTAATCAAGAGAATAATTCCCCAAATATTAACCCCGAAGGCCGAAACCAACATCAGATCAATATCCAGAAAACCATTCTACTTGGCTAACCGACAGTTAGTTTCTAAATTTCACATTCATAGGGAAAGGTTCCCATTAATTTTATCCAAGATAAATTCCTTGAATTTATTCTTTAATCTATTTTTGAATATCAATTCAAATTAGTCGGGATTAACGAAACTTACCGAAATAACCATTTGTTTTAATTTCCCAATCCCAACCTATTCATCCCATGAAGTAAAACGGGTCTTACTTCATATCTAACACCACGGTGTTACCGGTAAATTCAATTACCATTTCACGTTCAAATCTAATTAAAGATTTAACTATCGCCTGGAGCAAAAATGGTGATACTCCATTTCGATTATTTCAATCTAATTAAAGATTCATTAAAACTCCACTTAATTTTAATCTTTGACTGGGTTAAAGAATCAGTGTCATTTAAAACACGGTCCACGGTAAACCCAAAATATCATTCCATTAATTATCGGGTTAAAGAACAAGTGTTATTTAAACACACTGTTCACGATAAACCCAAAAATCAATATCAATTCAATTCCAATTAAATATTATTTAATTGGTACACTTCATTAAATCTAAATAAAAAGATTTAATCTTTTCTCAACAGGGTTCAAGAACAGTGTTAATGAAGACACCATTCACGACAAACCCAAATCACATTTGATATTCAATACAAGGCTCTGAATAGAAAATATATCGGCTTATATTCAATATCAAATTCTACGATTAACAAATGTCGTATTGGAAATAACGATATAAATATATATCTTTCAAATTTCCATAACAACACCTGTATAATCACGAATTCCAACATCGAAATATTCCGAAGACAATTTCGATTCAAATCCACTCCAATGCAATCATTGGAAATTCTGGTTCTTTTTAAAACCCTTTTTAAATTCAATTTATTTATTTAAAAACAAATAGAATTATAATTCTAGTTCAAAACTAGTTCATTTCGATAAAAATCTATTTTTATCTTTTCAAATATGGATTTTTTCATCCCAATTCTTTCTAAATCATTTCTTATGATTTTACACAAATTATTACTATTTTTAATAATTTTATCAAGGCCCGTACAGTCGATATCCACCAACGGCCATCGAACTGCACTTACAGCGACCTTTTTCAAATTTGATTTGGACATAATTCCAAATCCAACCATTAGATTTCTAATTTCTAATATTCGTTAGAAAGCTCTTTTTGATACGAACCCAACAGTTCCGGTTTTAGGAGAATCCGACGGTCGGATCTCCCGTAATGTCCGTTTGAAATAAATGGTCGAAATTCACGAACTGCCGCGGCGCGGCGAGTTCTATTTAGGCCATTATATTATATAAATAATATATATAATATATATATCGTCGATTTCTATTTAAAACGAATTATATAAATAGTTTTAAATTCGTTTCAAAAGCAATTTCAACTTCCATTTCAATTCAAATCAAAATTGAATTCTTCTTTATAAATTCGTTTTAAAATTCATTTCTATTCAATTCAAATTTCAATTCAATTTGAATTCATTTCAATTTGTTTCCAATTCAATTCGATTCGAATTCGTTTCGTTTGCTATTCAATTGAAATCAAAATCGTTTTCCATTTCAATTCGAATTCATTATATATTCAATTCATTTCGAAATCGTTTTATATTCAATTCATTTCGAAATCGTTATATATTCACTTCATTTCGATTTCATTTCAAAATATGCGTTTTCGGAATTACTTTTCAATATGCATTTTAAAATGAATAAAATCGATATAAATATCGTTCACGTCAAAATGGCGTCAATCAAACCAACACGGCTTCATATATTTCTATTTTCAAATATTCTATTCAACAAATGAATATTTATTTTTGTCAACACATGACTAATCTCAACGAATGAGTACTGTCCACGTGTGACAATTTTTGTTAAATTATTTCGTTCAACACATGACTAATCTCAACGGATGAGTACAGTCAACACATGAACCTTTATTTTATATTGATAAATATGCAAATTTTATTATTAAAATATTTCGTTCAACACATGACTAATCTCAACGAATGAGTACAGTCAACACATGAACTTTTATGTTATAATATTCTTTATTTTCTAAATTTGAATGAGGCCCAATCAATCACCATATAAAATTAATTATATGGATTTCCATACATCACACGCATATAATAGCATTGAAAAATAATCAACCATCAACCAAAGTGCACTACACTGTATAAGCATCAAATATAGATATTTAACGCTTATAACAGCCTGTCAATCAATCGATCGACATATTTAATCAATCAGGATGAGTGAACTTCAAATTTCATCCCAACACCCGTGTGGGGTTTCAAACCATCGAACACAGATTTTAGTTGTGCAGTTGGGCGATGTGTAAAATTTATCGTCCCAATCAATGTCATTCAAATAGGTGTACATAAACAAACCGTCCGGTTTGTAAATGAATATTTTATTTATTCACATTCACTATATTCTTATTCACGTTAAAAATTATATTTTTAACGATAAAACATTTTATTTTAACATATGAATTTCTATTCATTTCATTCTTTAAATAAAATGATATTTTTATTTTTCTAACTTATTTTAGAAAATTTCGGCGGCATAACGGCACGATACTAGAAACGGGACGAGGCCTAGCCTTATCCCCTGTCTAGTGAAGGCCCACGCCATTCACACATCAATCAAATCAATTTCATTTCACCAAACAATTCAATTCAAACCAAAGCATCTAACTAATTTATGCAACAAAACAAACAAGTCCATGGTCTGTGGACGATTGTGTCTGGTGCTACTAAGCACTGTCTGCATCCTAGTATATATATATATATATATATATATATATATATATATATATATATAACTAGAAAAAGAAATTGAAAGGTGAGAAATTCTCACAAATAGCTATCCTAGCTCCACGGCACTTCATTGATAGAAATCTTCATCGCTATCGCATCTTCGTCATCTTCGTTGCCCGTAGCCACTACATATATAAAAATCACACATTTTTATATTTTGATGTCTTTAAAATAAAAATCACATTTTTATTTATTCACTTTAAATTTAAAAATCATATTTTTATAATTGCTTCATACTTGTAAAAATCGAATTTTTACTTCGCTATTCAATATATAAAAATCCTATTTTTACTTCGATGTTCAATATATAAAAATCATATTTTTATTTCGAAGTTCAATATATAAAAATCATATTTTTATTTTGATACGTATATAAAATCACATTTTTATATTTCTAAAAGTCTCCTCCTTATATTTTTAAAAATCAAAACTCTTCTTGTTTGAATCAAAACTTTTCTTGTTTGAAAAATCAAAACCTTTCTAATGTAACCATTTAATCTTTTAATCCATATTTACTATATAAAAACTGATTTTAAAAATATGGGTTTTAACATCTAATACTGATTTTATAAGTATATTTTAACATAAGAAAACTGATTTTAACTATGCTAAACCTATATAGAAAAAAAATTGATTAAATAAATTAGAAATGCTCACCGTCGAAGAAGGAAGGGAAGGGGGAGGTCTGACGTCGGCGTAGGGAGGCTGGGTGGTCGGGGAGCAGTCGGATGCGGCGGTCTGGCGGGTTTTGGGGTCTCGAGGGTGGAGGTTTGCGGTTCGCGAGGTAGAAAAGGGGAAGAGCAGCGGAGAAGGGGGGAGGAGGAGAAGAAGGTGGTGGTGGAGCGATTGACGGAGGCGGGCGGTGGCCGAGGTCAGGCGCGATGGTCGATGGGGGCGGCGGCTAGGGTTCCGCCCTTTTCTTCAATTTTTTTTCTTCCTTTTGATTTTGAAAAAGTGAACGGGGGGGGGGGGGGGGGGGGGGGCTGAGAGAAGGGATGGGGAGGAGAGAGGTTTTTTATTTATTTATTTTATTTTAATTTCAAAATGTTGACTTTTTACATGCGACCTCTAAACGAGGCCCACCGCCTGTCGTCCATAGCGTTTCACCCCCATTCCGAACACAATGGGATAGGTATCATAAGCTGATTCGATCATTTCGATCAGTTTCCGTTAAAATCAACATATAACTCTATATATTGAATTTTAACGCGCATTTCAATTTACCGGGGTCACATACTAACTAGAAAAATTCCCGAAAAATACTTTCTAGCTTCGTATTGACGATACGGTCCTAACAAAACTAGTTTCGTTGAATTCTGAGACTGTTGGAAAAATGGCCATTTTCCAGTCGATTAAAATCAACTGAAACTGGTCAAACGCGTTTTCCTTTGCCACGCTCAAATATTGAATCGAAAAATTATGAAATTTGAAACCTAGCAATAACTTGACACCACAGACCCAACAAAAGTGGTTTCGTCGAAATCCGAGGTCATTTGCAAAATGTCCATTTTTAAGGGCCTGAATTCCATAGCGACTATTCAGAATTTTCAACTGGACATATCTTTTGATTCCCGCTATGAAATTTAGATTTTTCGGATTCGTTGGAAAGATATTACCAATTTGATCCTAATGTTTTTGGTTTCACTAAAATCCGGATTGTTTTGCACCCGGTACATTCAAATGAAGTTTGAAATCGAATTATCGAACTACCGCGCCGTTTTCAATTCCTTTTATAATTATATATAATTATTTATTTACTAACAATGATTCAAACGAATATATACGTTCGAATTATATTCAAAATAAATTTCTCGTCGATATTATTTAAAATAATTCATTTTAAATAATCAAAATTCGCTAAAATTGCAAAATAAAAATTTTAAACTGGCCTAGATTTTCGGGTTGTTACAATTTCTTTTTACTATGTTCGATTAACTTCTTTTGAATAACTATGTTCAATTTGCTCCTTTCGAATAACTATATTCAATTTGACTCCTATTTGATGACTCTATTTGATAACTCTAATCGAGTAACTCTTTTCTATCTCGTTGATTTCCTTTTATAATCCTTTTTATTTTCCAAATAAATATTCCTTTGTACTATTTATTTATCCAATAAATATTCCTTTATTCTATTTATTTACTTTCTGTGTAAATATCTTTCTTTATACTTTTATTTACTTCTTAAATAAATATCGTTTTACACTTTTATTTACTTGCTAAGTAAATAATCGTTTTATAAAATTCTTTGATTTTATAATTATTCCCTTTCTAAATATCTCCTATTTATAAATTTTCCAATTTATAAATATTTCTTATTCATAAATATCCCAGTTTATAAATATCTTAAATATCACTTTGAAAATTCCCTTATCAACATTCCGGTATGTTATGGTATTCAACGTATCAAATCACGATGATCAATATCGTCCAAACACATATAATTGACAACAAATTATATATCACATCATATATCACAATATATGAAAAACAGTAAAATAAATGTTGAGGAATCCAGTTGGATTCCTCCAACATGTTTCCCTGCATCACAGATGTTAAACAATATAATAACATCGATTTCACTTCGATATGAAATATTCTGATAAACAGAATCGATATTCGATTAACGATTTATATATATATCGTTATCTATAATTTCAACCAATACACAAGCAATTCAACCGAACAGTTAACACACATCAATCAACAGATGACTAACAGTTCTAAATATACGTTAGAAAAATATAACTGTTCAGAGTTGGTGAGTTTTAATCACATTGGACGATCATCGTTAATAACGATAACCATCGCTCGATTTGGTTCAGACGGACAATTTATTTTGCTATAAATTGTAACGAGCTCCGGTAGACTTCCGGCCAGTTCCATCGTGTAGTGTCCTTCCATACGATCCCAACGGATCATGGTTTACTGAGTTCCGATATCATACGAGAGAGTTATGCATTTTTAAAGTTAACGTACAATTTTAAACAGATTAAAACATAGATTTGAATTCAATGGGCTTTACCCAATCAATTCGGCCCATACCCGTCCACTATTCAAAACTAACCCGTCTCCCCCTTTTTACTGTCTTCCTCTTCAAACACCGAATCCTGCTTTAGCAAAATTGGTCGTGATCTTCCATTCAATCCCCTCTTTCTCCACAACCACTTCACTGAATCAACCGAGACAACCACCATCGAACTCTCCCTTCCGAACTCGTCATCTTCCTCAGTTCGTCGTATGACTCGCCGTCCTCCAACCGGTTGCGACCATGTTCATCACCAACAGGTAGCGACACAACCCAACGTCGAATCTCACCAAAAACTGCACCAAGGTGCTAAATTCCCTCACGATCTCAAATAAACAAATCGTTTCTTCCATCGACACCTCAAATTCAAGAAAGACCATGCCCTAGGCTTCGTTGTGCAAAAACCTGGAGCTCCCAGCTGATGTCGAACGATATAAAAATGATATAGGATTGACGAAAATCCATCAAGAAATTCACATACATAGGTTTCATTATTTATAGGATTTTCTATGATTTTGTGAGGAATTTATGAGGCCACTTGAATTGTTTTAAAAATGAATCGTGGCTATTGTTTCGAGTGGGAGAAACAAGTAGTTGAGAAGAGGAAGGTGTGGCCTGTTTGTGAACAGAAAAATGTTAGGATATTT
This sequence comes from Allium sativum, assembly GCA_030737875.1. Lineage (NCBI taxonomy): Eukaryota > Viridiplantae > Streptophyta > Magnoliopsida > Asparagales > Amaryllidaceae > Allium > Allium sativum. Next base: position 732,138,935 of record CM060923.1, on the reverse strand, counting down.
TTTTTCTTTGATTATTTAATTTATTTGTAAGCAACTACTATTTGTAACGGTCCTTAAAAATTCTTGTGACCGCACACGATACCCAAAAATCACCATACTGGACATGCAGCTAGAGTTCGACATTACGGTCCCAACGAAACAGGTTTCGTCGAATTCCGACTTCGTATGCTCACACAGCGTATTTTTAACCGTCAAAATACTGACTGTTGTTCACATTAAAAATCCGTACGGCCACATACTGACTTCAAAAATCACGAAAATTATATTCTAGCAATAATTTAATATTGTGAATCCAACAAAATTAGTTTCGTCGAATTCCGACTTCGTTTGCAAAACTGGCTATTTTTAAAGCTCTGAATGACCCATTTAAATATATAAATATAATTAAATTAAATATAAATAAATTTATATTATCGTATATATTCACAGTGGAACACCATACAGCTCTAGAATATTCCTCTATGAATTTCTAACTTGATATTTCAAATCTGGATCAACACGATATTCGATTTATATTGAAATTCCTTTTAAAAATATAAATAATTCCTTTATAAATTATAAAGGAATTCCACAGCGACTTTTCTAAAATTTGATTTGGACGTAAATCAGAATCTACACGGCGAAATCCCGATTTTTCTCTTCCACTAGAAAGATATACTCCACCAGCTCCACACGTTTCTTGTTTCACAGAAATCCGGCTTAAAACGAATCTTGTACATTTAGTTGAAGTTCGAATCACCAATTCACGAAATACAGCGCCATTTCGAGCTCGATTTTAATTATATTATAACTCTACGTTCGAATTGTCGTTTATATAATATATTCGTTATTCAAATTCAATTCTAAACTGAATTAAATATCACAGATGATCCAGTTCACACCATATCGTCATTTCAGCCAATTCTGATTATTTCAGAATTAAATATATTATTTTAATTAAATATTCGCCATTATTTAATTCCACGACCATTAAATTCACTATATCGGTATTTATATAATTAAATAAATTAATTGTAATACCTCTGCAAATGCGGGTCATTACACCATACTTCCAACAATAACGCTATTTTTTAAGTTTTGTGAAAGGTTGGTTTTTGCAGCAGCCAATCCAAATGATTCATCATCTTTCATATTTGTCGATCTACTCCTACTATGCTTAAACTATCCCAACTTCTCTTTGTACTTCAAAACAGCCCTTCTTTTTAATCCTACCCCTAATTCTCTAAATAAACCCTGCTTCCAACAATTATCCCTATTTTTTAACTACTGTGAAGGGTTGGATTTTCCTGCACCCAATCCAAATGATTCATCATCTTTCGTGTTTGTCGATCTACCCCTATTACACTTAAACTACCCCTACTTCTCTTAATACTTCAAAACAATCTTCTTTTTAATCCTGCCCCTAATTCTCTAAGTAGTCCTTCCAATAATTACCCCTATTTTTAAACTTCTTTGAAGGGTTGGTTTTTGCATCACCCAATCCATATGATTCATCATGTTTATATTTTCCGATCTACCACTACTATGCTTAAACTACCCCTACTTCTTTTAATACTTCAAAATAGTCCTTCTTTTTAATCCTACCCCTAATTCTCTAAATAGCCCTTACTTCCAACAATTAAGCCAATATTTTTACTACTGTGAAGGGTTGGTTTTTGTGGCACCCAATCAAAACAAATCATAATCTTTCATATTTGTCGATCTACCCCTACTATGCTTAAACTACTCCTACTTCGCTTAGTACTTCAAAATAGTCTTCTTTTTAATCCTACTCTGTTAGCCTACTTTGTGAACTAGGCAACACAAAGTCAAGAAACCAAACATTGAATGATATTTTTAATTATAAGGCTTCGGTTCAGATTGAAGGAAAACACTACAGTTCAAATTGAGAGCTGCAGCTGTTCGGATCGGATTGAATCCCGTTCGGATCGGATAGAATTCCCTGATCGGATCGGTGATCTCTTACTGGATAAATTGGTGAGGCATATCCAATCGGATCGGAAGGCAACTAAATCTCGAACGGATCGGAAGGCCATCTGCTTGCCACAACACTGGAGCGGAGCGGAATTGGTTAGAGAAGAAGAGGCGCCCAAACCAATCCGGGTCGGATCGGGTATCCCGATCCGAACCCCTTACCTGCATGTCTCCGACCCGCACCCATGATCTATGTTAATCTCCTATAAAATAGCCTGGAGAACCGGACCGACTATGACTGATTCCTATCCCTAACGTCCTCCCTTTTGATGTGTTGTCAACCTGATAGTTCATCCGAACCCGAAGAGAATGCGATGGATGACACATGGCCCGACCCGGATCAAGTCTCAAGCAAATTCACACCTATAAATACCCCATCTGGAGACGAAGAGAAGGATCTTTTTTCAGCACTTAAAGAATTCAATCACCTCCAACATCCGAACTCCATTACTCCCGGAAAATCCAAATCATCTTTTATTTTTTGTTTATTCAATTGAGTGAACAAAAGTGAGTTGTGAGTGAACCTATCATTGTATTTGCAACTGAATTGTTGAATATAGTAAAGAATAAGTGGACGTAGGCATTTGTTCGCCGAACCACTATAAATCTTGTGTGTTCATTTTTATTTCTATCTCATTTTATCTCGTTTCAAATCAATTTGGGTGTTAGAACCACTTTTGGGTCTAACATTTTGGTGCTTTCACTGAGAACCCTCATCTAAATTCTTTATTTTCCGGGATCTCTTTCTACTTTTTGGACCGTTGAGTTCAAAGAAGTGAATCCTTAAGTTTCTCCGCTTTCTTACATTCGTTGAAGTAATTGTCAAAGACTCATGGCCAAAGGAAAAGGCAAGGAAGTTCAGTCTGTTCAAGGAAATGGAGCTGGCGAAGATCAGCAACATGCTGTTGTAACAAGGTCTCGGGGGCAGAGTTCAGCAGCGGGAAGAATCAATGCAGGAAATCCGAACCGACAGCAAGGGGAGAGCTCCGATCCGATCCGGGTAGGAGACTCTGAAGCAGTGCACTCCCCCAATCTGAACCGACCCGAGTTGCTCGCTGCACACCGATCCGACCAGGCACCCCAGCTCCGATCCGACCCGACTTCCTACCTCCGATCCGACCCGATGCTTGGTGAAGCTGGAACATCTACTCGAGTCCCCACGAATGCTCCAATTCCAGCTGCCAGGGTTGGTGATCAGGTCAATTCATCTGCGCCCATCACTCAAGGAGATTTCTCGCGCTTGCTTGATATGCTTGAGAGCACGAGGGAAGCTATGAGAGTTCATGAGCGCACTAATCTCATGATGCAGGAAAATATGAGGCTCATGAGTCGGGAGATTAGTGAACTCCGTCGGCAAAGGACTCCATCACCAGTTCTTCACACACCAGTAGATCAATCTTCATCTTCCGAGGAAGAGAGGCCCCGTGAACGGAGGCCACTCGAACGACCTCAGAATGTGGAGCAGCTAACATTTGGATCTTTGGGATCTCGTGAGGATATCGCACGAGCATTAGGAAACGATGACCCCACTCGGGGGCAAAGACTCCAGTCCCCTCTTCCCGAGATCGACCGGGAGCGCAGGGAAAGGAATCGAGCAGAGGCAGCTCGAAGAAGAAGGGCATCTCCTGAGCAAGAGCCCAGAAGGAACTCGGATACTAGGGCCAGGGAACCTGAGCAGCCCCTAACTAGTGCTGATGTACAGGCAATGGTTCGCCGAATTATGTCCGAGAGCCGGAATTATACAAACGAAGACTATGGCATTGAGCGAAGCCATACTCCGTTCACTGATGATATCCTCGACTTCCAGTTTCCCCGACGCTTTAACTTGCCACAGATGGACAAATATAATGGAAGGACTGATCCAGGACGGCATTTGATGCGGTATTCGTGGCTCATGAATGCCGCTGCTGCCCCTGATGAAGTAAAGTGCAAAGCGTTCCCAATCTATCTAGAAGATGTGGCATTATTCTGGTTTACCCGACTTCCTCCTCGTTCAATTTCTAATTACAAAGAACTAAGCGAGCGTTTCATGAACCAGTTCCGACTACATGCCCGAAAGTCCAAGAGTGTTATTGAATTGTCGAGAATCAAACAGGCACCAGGAGAGTCTTTAAGGGCATATTTAGATCGTTTTAACCAAGCTGTAACTGAGGTCAGTGACCCGCATGAGCCCACTATTCTGATGGCATTGAAGGAAGGAGTTGAACCTGAATCTGAGTTTGGAGACTACCTTTCTGGGAAGACACCCCCCACAAGGGCGATATTTTACGAAAAAGCCGATATTTATTTAAGACGAGAGGAGGCCAGGGCAAACCGGAAGAGAAAGTCTGAGACAGCTTCAAAGGAGAATGTGCAGAGTAATATTGCCGTGAAGCAGTCTGGGGAAAGTTCTGGCAAGGTTGAAGTAAATGTAGGAAACAAGGGTGGAAACAGCAATACTGGAAATGGGGGAAACAACAACAACCGTAATTCGAACGGTAACAGGAGAAACAGAAATAGGGGAAGCGACCCTAACAAAAGGCCCCGATTCCAGAACTACGAGAACTATACACCATTGAATGACACCCTGGAAAATATTTACCTGGATACGTACAATGTGTTGCAGTACAAAAGACCGCCACCTCGTGATTCGACCGAGAAAGAAATGGCGACAGGGAAATTTTGCTTGTTTCACGGAACACATGGACATTCGACCAATGAGTGTCGGCATTTGAGGGATGTAATTGAAAAGCTGCTGCGTGAAGGAAAGTTGGATGAGTACAAGGTTGCCCCGAGGGACAGGGGGCAAGGAGAGCAGGCTCCAAAACAGATCCTACCTGCTCCTAAGCCTACCGCGCAGCAGAAAGGTAAAGGGATCGTCATCAACTCCATAGTAGGCGGACCTCACCCGGCAATCCGAAGTTTTAGGTCAATGGACCAATATGTGAACGCTGCCAAGCATCTAGATATGAATGAAGGTGACGATTTGGAAGATGTCACCCCCATAAAACAACAAAAAACCATGTTCGATGACGTGGTATTTCGCAGCCGAGACAACACGGGGATACAATCTCCCACCAATGATCCGTTGGTTATTACTACCACCATTGGGCCGGCCTTGGTCCATAAGGTATTAGTAGACAACGGAAGTTCCGTTAATATTTTGTTCAAGAAGTCATTTGATCAGATGAAGCTTGAGCCCGAAGATCTGAAACCTTGTGAAGGATGGATTAGAGGCTTCAACGGAGCGACGACAGCTCCCATGGGATATATAGAGTTGCCCGTGACCCTAGGGCAAGGAGAACGTAGAAGAGTGCGAATGCTTCAGTTCGTAGTACTGGACGTAGATTCGCCATATAACGCATTTTTAGGGAGACCTGCCCTCGCTGAATTTAGAGTTTGTATCGCCCCTTGGAGCTTGTTACTAAAGTTCCCAACCGAAGCCGGGACTGGAGTAATAAGAGGGGATCAGGTTTCTGGACGGGCCTGCTATGTGGCCGAACTGAAGATGTTGATGAAAGGAGTTAATGCTGAGAGTAAGGATGCCTTGTCTCCCTCAAAGGGGGACTCGGCATAGCAATTAGAGAGATTGAACCCGAGGGAGTTGCCCAAAGGAACGCCTGAAGACCTGGATCCTAGAAAAGACGAGGAACCAGAGGCTAGGAATGCAACTCCTAACGAAGCGACAGTGGAATTCCCATTGATGAAGCTGATCCGACGAAAGTTTTGAAGATTGGTTCTCAATTGGATCCACGCCGCGCTGAAGAACTGACGGACTTCTTGAAGGCAAACTTAGATGTGTTCGCCTGGACCCATGCTGACATGTATGGGATATCACCTTCCATTATCAGTCACAAATTGAATGTAAATCCGAAGCATCCGCCTGTGAAGCAAAAGAGACGCGTGCTGGGCCCAGAGAGGTCGGCTGCTCTCAAAGAGGAAGTAGAGAAATTGAAGCAAAATGGATTTATTCGAGATTCGACTTATCCCGACTGGATAGCGAATCCCGTCTTGGTAATGAAGCCAAACGGAAAGTGGCGAACTTGTATTGACTTTTCAGATTTAAATAAGGCTTGCCCAAAAGATAGTTTCCCACTTCCCAGGATTGACCAGCTTGTAGACTCGACAGCAGGTCATGAACTTCTCTCTTTCATGGATGCATACTCTGGATACAACCAAATTCCTATGCATGTACCAGACCAAGAGCATACGAGTTTCATTACGAATTTGGGGTTATATTGTTATGTTGTAATGCCATTCGGATTAAAAAACGCTGGAGCTACTTATCAGCGGTTGGTAAATAGAATGTTTTATGATCAAATAGGAAAAACTATGGAAGTTTATGTAGATGATATGCTTGTTAAATCAAAGCAGTCTTCCAGTCATACGCAAGACTTAGCGGAAATGTTTGGTATCTTGCGAAAGTACCGCATGAAATTGAATCCTTTAAAATGTTCATTTGGAGTGGCGTCGGGAAAGTTCCTTGGCTTCATTGTGAGTTCCCGAGGAATTGAGATCAACCCTAGCCAGATAGCAGCGATTAGAAACATCAAAGAACCAAGGAGAATTAAAGACGTCCAAAGTCTGGCAGGGAAGGTAGCGGCGCTGAGTAGATTCATCTCCAAAGCCACCGATAAATGTGTTCCGTTTTTTGATTTAATAAAAAGGGGAAAGAAGAACTTCCAATGGACTCCCGATTGTGTTGAGGCCTTTCAAAATCTGTTAGAACTACTAGAGAAACCGCCAATCTTATCAAAGCCCGTAGATCACGAAGAATTATTTGTTTATCTAGCAGTCTCGGCTCACGCTGTCAGCACAGCCCTGGTTCGAGAAGAAGACAAAGTACAAAGGCCAGTATACTATGTGAGTAAGAAATTAGCAGCGGCATAGCGCAACTACCCAAAATTGAGAAACTTGCTTACAGCCTCCTGATTGCATCCCGAAAACTTCGTCACTACTTCCAAGCCCATCCAATAACCATATACACCGATCAGCCGTTAAGACAGGTGTTGCAGAGACCCGAAGCATCGGGAAGGTTGATTAAATGGAACATAGAACTAAGCCAGTTTGATTTGAATTTTCAACCACGAAAATCAATCAGGGGGCAAGCTCTAGCAGACTTTATTGCGGAGTTCACTGTTCCAGAGGAAGAAATAATCAATGACCGAGTGGTCAAATCCGAGGATAAGCTAGAAATGAATCCGTGGAAATTATATACCGATGGAGCTAAAAATGACCGAAGGTCCGGAGCTGGAATTGTCTTAGTTACTCCCGAGGGACGGTCGTTATATTACGCCCTACGATTAGAATTTTCGGCAACTAACAATGACTCTGAGTATGAAGCCCTGATTGCCGGGCTGAAACTTTCTAAAGACCTCGGAGTAAAAATGATGGACATATTTTGTGACTCTAAGATTGTTGTTTGTCAAGTGCGAGAGGAATTCGCGGCTCGAGGACCTCGACTTATTGCCTATCTCAAGAAAGTGAAAGAGCTATTGAATAGCTTAGAGCGGTACAACATAACACATATGCCCAGAGTTGAAAACCAGAAAGCGGATAGACTGGCAAAACTAGCTAGTTCTGACAATCCAGAAGGGACTGAGGTAATTCCAATTGAAGTGTTGGAATCGCCAAGCTTTGAGTCAATGGAAATTGAATTCGCTCTTGAAGCGGAACCAGAGAAGGAGTCATGGATGACTCCAATTAAGAATTTCCTTAAGAATGGGACACTCCCATCAAGGAAGAGTGAGAAAAGAGCTGTAGTTCGCAAAGCAACCAGATATGTTATGCAAGACGATACTCTCTACAGACAAGGATTTTCTATGCCCCTGTTATGATGTATCGCACACGACGACATCAAGCGTGTACTAAGAGAAGTGCACGAAGGTGAGTGTGGAGATCATACAGGAGGTCAAACTTTAGCAAAGAAAATATTACGGTACAGATACTTCTGGCCTACGATCAACAAAGATGCAGCTGATTATTCACGACGCTGCGATAAGTGCCAGAGATTCGCTAAAATCCCCAGGGCACCGTCAACCCAGCTTAAATCGATGGTGAGTCCTTGGCCATTTGCCACATGGGGAATTGATATCATTGGAGTTTTACCGATTGCTAAAGGAGGAGCTAAGTATGCAATAGTAGCCGTGGATTATTTCACAAAGTGGGTGGAAGCTGAGCCCTTGACTAAGATCACCACAAGAAAGGTGATAAGTTTTGTGGTCAGAAATATTATATGCCGATTCGGAATCCCAAGGACGATTGTTACTGACAACGGGACCCAATTTGATAGCTCTGAATTCAGAAATTTTTGCCAGAAATATAAGATAGACAAACGATATACTGCAGTTGCCTATCCACAATCGAATGGGCAAGTAGAGGCAATAAACAAGGTAATAAAATCCATCCTCAAGAAGAGGTTAGAGCGTGCAAAGGCAAAATGGGTTGATGAATTGCCCCTAGCCTTGTGGGCATATCGAACAACGTTTAAAACGGCTACCGGTCACACCCCTTTCTCTCTCTCCTTTGGCTCAGAAGCAGTAATTCCAGTTGAACTGGAAGTTCCTTCCCACAGGGTGACGTATTATGACACGATGACGAATCGGGCACTTTTACTTGAGTCTCTTGATGAAATCGAAGAGAAAAGGGACGAAGCAGACTTGCGTGCAGCGAGACATCGGCGTCAGATGGCGCGCTATTATGACAAAAAAGTTCGTCTCAGAACATTTGAACCAGGAGATTTGGTGCTAAAGAGAGTTTTTCCATCCCTTCCTCACCTCGGCCCAAAATGGGAAGGACCCTTTGTCATCCAACGGAAACTTGAAAAAGGAACCTTCAAGTTAACGACCGTAGATGGCGAGGAAGTTCCTCGAGCATGGAATGCCCAACACTTAATGCGATATTTGGATTAGAAATGCTATATTTTTTGTTATTTTTACTGTGGATTCTGTAACAAGACATGCTTTGCCTTGGGAAAATCTGATGATATGAATAAAGGACTATAAAGTGGACGTAGGCTACGACTTAGCTGAACCACTATAAAAATATTGTGTGTTATTTACTTTTATGCATTTACATTCATTAGTTGTTCTGTTGTGATTATAAAATACAGGATAACTCAGAGCCTAAAAAAGGTTGAAAACAGTTTGGACATAAAAAGAAGCACAATGATTATTTGTGCAATAAGACGTAAAAGAATGAGAAAACGACATTCTAACTCTAACTCTCCAGAGAAAGAGAGAGAGTATAAAAGCGTCTCAGACTGAGCGCTGAAAAAGAAATTCTATTCTTAACTCTAACTCTCTAGAGAAAGAGAGAGAGTATAAAAGCGTCTCCGACTGAGCGCTGAGAAAGAGGTCCAACTTCGAACTCTAACTTTCCAGAGAGAAAGAGAGTATAAAGGCGTCTCCGACCGAGCGCCGAGAAAGAAATCTTTTCCCGTTGAACGACCGGGGAATAAACAAATAACTGAACTCGAACTCTAACTCTCAAGAGAACGAGAGAGAGTATAAAAGAAATGCCGGGAAAAACAACAGGTATTGATGACACAGGAAATGCTATCCCGTTAGAGAATCGGGAGCATTCAGATTGCATGGTTAAGCATTGAATAACTTATGGAAATTGACTGGGGACACATATACATACACATATCTCCTCTCTCCACAACTTTGTTTCATAACTATAGACATGCATTTTTACATAAGTGCAGAACTGCTAACAAATAAACATTGCAAAAAGTGAATTATTTTTATTTACAAATGAATGAATATGTACAGGGAAATAACTAAAAAAGAAAGTGCGGAAGCTGCTGTTGTAGCAGCACTTATTGGTTTACAAAGATGCTAAAAGGACACAGGAGAACCCACTATTTGGGTTTGGGATGAGCCTTCGATTTCTTGGCAGCTTTTTCCGCATCCTTTACTTCCTTCTCGGCTTCAGTCAAGATTCGTTTTGATTTCTTTTTCCCTGAAGATGTAGTGCTGGAGCCAGCAGACTTCTTCCCGGAGGGCGGGGCACTGGAATCAAGAGAAGATTTTTTAGCAAGTTCTTCGGTAATAGATCTAGTTGAGAGCTTAACAACTAACCTTGAACCTGCATCCACAACTGCGAGGGGCTTGAGGACCTCAGGGTCTAATTCTTCAGCCTTTAATTGCAAGCGCTTGTCTTGATCGGCCTTCATGGCCGCCAAGGTAACGTCATCGGTGCTTTTTGACTCCCCGGTTATTGTAACCTCCGGTTCCTCATCATGCCCCTCGTCTCCTCCGTCGTCTTTTAAAGCTGCAATCATTTCTTCATCATGGGGAGTAGTGACCTTAGTTGGCTCACTTCTTTCCCCCAGGTCTGTGGAAGCAGCCTTATCTTCCCCTTCTTTGACCTTATCAGTGGGCTTTGTCCCAGCGGTAGTTCCTTGAGCTACATCTGTCTTCGCGGAGGATTCAACGCCTACAAAATGAGAAACATCGGTTATCAACTCAGTCGAAAGCAAAGGATTTCTCATCGAACGTTCCATCATGTAGCCAAAGGTAGTAGTAGCCTTGGCAAATTGAGGAGAAAAGATAGGGATACATTCTGAAGACTTTTCAGCGGGGGTGACTACTACCTCTGGAGTTATTTCAGGAATGGGAGATAGCAAAGTTGTTCGGGGAATTCCCGGGTTTTCGGGATCGTACCCTTCTACTTCGGGAGTTACAGGAGCAGAAGAAGAGGAACCAGCTTCAGGAATGGTTTTCTGTTTAGACTTCCGCCTCTCTTCTTCCATGGCCTCAGCAATTAGACGGCGCCCTTCAGCTAGACGCTCCGGTTCGTCGTCTCTCAAGTATTTCTCCATCAGCTTATCTTCATCGAGGGAATCGACCTTAAGTTCTTCTTTTTCCCACTCGACGATTTGATTCCACACTTGAACCAGAGTGGATGGATAGTCCTCGATCCAGGAAATGTTTCGACGACGAATAATGTGCGCGAAGAATTCTATCATTAGCTCGCCGAAGCCCTGAATATCAGCCTCCGCCTCTGATAGTTGTTTGCGGGTTTCCTCCGCAGATTTAATAGCGCATTCCACATTGCCCTCAGCCAGAGCAGCCCTGTTTTCTGCCTCCAACAATTTTGAAGCCAAGTCAGCGTTCTTCTTTTCTAACTCAGCACTCCTTTTCGCTAACTCGGCGTTTTTCTGCTCAAGCTCAGCATAAGCAAGGCGTGTCTTAGCAGCCTCTGATTTGGCCTCGTCAGCTTGCTTCTTCAACTCAGAACGCTCCTGAGTGTGGGACTCAAGTAAGTCATGATAACACTTTTGCATGTCCTCAAATTGTTGTTTGAAGTTAGAAGCGTTCTTTTGAGCGACAGCTAGTTGGGCTTGAGTGTCTTCTAGGTCCTTTCCTAAGGTTTTTAAGGCCTTAGCATCCTCCTCCGCGGTTTTTTGCATTGAGTCAGCATTTGTCATTAGAGTGCGGATGATTCTAGAAAGACTGCGAGAATACTTGAACATCTCGGAATATTGTTTTTCTACCAAATCAATTTTTGCCTTAGCCTCATCTGCCCAATTAGAAGAAATAGGTTCAAGAGTAGGTAGAAAGGTCAGAGTCTCGAAGTAGTGCTCGGGAAATTGCTCCTTTAAATATGCCATCCTTACTGCGGTTCCCGCATCTGGTGGAGGAGGAGCGAGGATTGCTAGTTCGGTATCCCTTCCTGAAGAAGATTCTGTAGAACCCTTGTCTGTCCTAGGTCGTTTAGTAGCAGGGACTTTTTGCTTACTTCGAGACCCAGTTTCCTTTGGAGGAGTTTTCTCTCTACTCCGCTTTTCATGGGAGGAAGTGGAATCCCTAGATTGTGGTCTATCCTCCTCCCTACGACCTTGATAGCTCTTGTATTTCTCTTGTTCCGGTCGAACTGGTGAGCGGGAGCGTGAGGGTCGAGATCGATAGGGATCATAGGGTCTTCTTTCCTCCCTACCACGGTCATCCCGGCGATCATACTCGACATCCTGAGGAGGATTGGACATGCTGCGACGAAGCTTTCTTATATCATAATAGGACCGAGACATTGTACCTGCACGATAAAATAAACGAAGTTTAGAATCGATGTATTCATGAAGAAAGAAGTGCAATTAATGCTAATGCTGTGGTGTAAAGTGCATCCTAAGTGGTGTATGTCCCCCCAACCAACCCGAGTCTGAAGCTAGACTGGTGCGGGCAGGCTCTTTGGCCTTGGCGGGAGTGGTTTCTTCAGAAGAGGTGAAGACTAAAGGGTCCTTCCTGAAATCTTCTGAAGTATATATAGTCTCGGGTAAGGGGAGATCCCCCAAACCCTGAAATATGTGCTCGTCGGTGCTAGGAACATCCCCTTCGGAAGCGCGAAGTGGCGATTCTTGGGAAGACTTTGACTTATCTGGAGAAGTAGTTTCCTCGGGGGCAATATACCCTTCACGATGTTTTTCGGCCAGATTAGCCAGTTCGTCATCTTGTGTGGAAGAGGGAGAAGGTGAAGTTTGAAGAGGAGCTACAGGAATTCCCGAGCCTTCTCCTATCTCTGGAACTGTTTCCACTGGAGGAATGTATGCATAAGGGACCGTCCCATGACCGATGCTACGGAAAACGGAGAGCAGCCAGTGAAAATGAAGGTATTCATCTTTAAGGACCTCGTCAATAGTTAGGAATTTTTGGTCGCCATTGAGAAGACGGTGCATCCGATCAAAGAACGCTTGGTCTGATATCTGTTTGGGATTGTCGACTGCAAACAAAAAGGAAAACAGGTCAGGGTGATGATTCAAGTGTATAAAGTCCGGGTTCAGAAAATCAATGCTTTACTTGATTTTGTCCATCTCCTGGCGCATCCAGACTGTTGCTTTATATAGAACCACTCTAGTCTGGAATCTCCAGCTTTACTGCTAAACGGCATAGAGATTATCTTCCTTTTTGGGACTGATTCAAAGTAACAGAAAGATGGAGTTTCTCTAGTCCGATGTTTGAAATTATAGAAGAAATGAACATCATCGAACGTGAGCTCTACACCTAGAATTTCACGATATGCTATGAACAAGGTATGCAGATAGGCATATGAATTGGGATGCAACTGCATGGGGGCAATCCGCATTTGTCTTAAGAAATCAACGATGAAAGGCGAGAATGGAGGAATGGCGCCGACCATGCACATAAGTCGAGTAACCGTCATATATCCTTCCGGAGGGTTGTGGGGACGGTCAGAGCGTGAGGGCACTAGGGTGTCCGTTTTCATTATTCCATACTTCAAGCAAATTCGAACAAGTCGGTCGTTGTCGATTGTCGATTCTACGGAATCTGGAGGAGACTCCAATATAATGGCCGAGTCAAATTCATCGGGTGCTCGATTGTCACCAATCCCTCCTTCCTCCTCAAAGCCTAGGGAAACTTCATTTTCTGAAGACCTTTCGTCGCTTTCCCGATGACCAACTCCATAATCCGGACCCTCACTGTCCCATTCTGGGTCAGACGAAGAAGATATATCCTCAAGGGTAGTTTTGTTGGAAGTTTCCGGAGCTTCTTTCCTCTCAGCTAGACGAGAAGAGCGTCTGGGCCTCATTGTCATGGAACTATTGAAGAAGCAATAGCACGGATTAGAGTAAATTATCCCGTGTCCCCCTTTTTGTGTATGTGTGTGAACTAAAGTGTGTGCAGCAAATGTGGGAAATGCAAAATAAAAGTACAGTAATGTAAGACGAAGCTTTAAAGAGAAGGTGATAGTCAGAGTTGTTCTTAATTCTCGTTTATGTTCACAAGGCACTATCCTAACTGTCCGCGAAACATATTCGTCTAGAGTAAGTGTTAATTGAATTAGTTGGGTAGTCTTTATGTGCCAAGCTTGATACGTTCGGTTCGGTTCGGATATGCATATGATGACTGGCTCAATGCAAATACAGATAACGGTCGGTTCGGGTGCTTCATTAAGGCAAGGTCAGTTCAAGACAAGGAAAACAAATGGGTTCGAAAGCAGGACTGATCTGATCGGATCGGGTGACCTGATCCGAACCGAACCAGCACCACTTAACCGGTCCACTTATTTCAACCCCTTATCCCATTCACTTCTCCGACCCGAACCGACATTTTCTTTCCTTCCCGTCTTTCTAAAGTATGAAACCCGAACCGATCCCCTTTCCTTCTCCTTCCTTTTTGCTCCTTCGTCTTCTACCCGAACCGGACTCCGATTTGTCATCACGCTCCTCATCTTCTTCCTCTTTCCCCCCTACTCGCAAACAAATCTGTTCTATCGTCAAAGCTATCGTTAAGGACAAATGTTTGCCCTCTCCAGCCTCGCAACGCCTCGAAGTGACGGCGGATCCACCAGTAACGACGTGGAGTTCAAGTAAAGCCCCGTGGCTAAACCATCCCAGTCAATCACGAATTGAAACCAAGTACAGTTACAACGAAGTTACTCGAGATTAAAAAGCTACCTATATGTTCGATTTGAGAAATCTACGAGGAATGGTTTCAGAATATTCGAGTTTCTGACGTTTTCAATACTAGGGTTGGGAGCGGCAGCAAAAAAGAAGAAGGAAGGAAGGAAGATAGTGGCGGATTTATATAAGGGGTGATGTTGACTCCTCGTATTCCTATTCTTTCTCACCCGCTCGGACTGGAGTGAAGGCCCAATAGCACAACTCTGTCTGAAGGCCCAACGTCCAAGAACCTAACCCACGAAAGCGCTTCGGGTCGGAATCCGAACCGAGCAAATTTCACACATTAATTTAGCATCCGACTCAAATTGAGTTCGAACGAGAGATAGAAGAAGCTCTTACCCGAGATAAGCACTATGTGTCGATAAAAATTCCCAAACTTGTTCAGAAATGAAGAAAAAGTACTCGAGTCAGACACCGAACCGATTGGAAATCTGTGCATTTCTCCTGACCGTTCCGATTCAAGGACTAGCATCTCGAATGACATCAAAGCACGCTTCGTATACAACAGAAGCATCCTTTGAGGGGGCAGAATGTTAGCCTACTTTGTGAACTAGGCAACACAAAGTCAAGAAACCAAACATTGAATGATATTTTTAATTATAAGGCTTCGGTTTGGATTGAAGGAAAACACTACAGTTCAAATTGAGAGCTGCAGCTGTTCGGATCGGATTGAATCCCGTTCGGATCGGATAGAATTCCCTGATCGGATCGGTGATCTCTTACTGGATAAATTGGTGAGGCATATCCAATCGGATCGGAAGGCAACTAAATCTCGAACGGATCGGAAGGCCATCTGCTTGCCACAACACTGGAGCGGAGCGGAATAGGTTAGAGAAGGAGAGGCGCCCAAACCAATCCGGGTCGGATCGGGTATCCCGATCCGAACCCCTTACCTGCATGTCTCCGACCCGCACCCATGATCTATGTTAATCTCCTATAAAATAGCCTGGAGAACCGGACCGGCTATGACTGATTCCTATCCCTAACGTCCTCCCTTTTGATGTGTTGTCAACCTGATAGTTCATCCGAACCCGAAGAGAATGCGATGGATGACACGTGGCCCGACCCGGATCAAGTCTCAAGCAAATTCACACCTATAAATACCCCATCTGGAGACGAAGAGAAGGATCTTTTTTCAGCACTTAAAGAATTCAAACACCTCCAACATCCGAACTCCATTACTCCCGGAAAATCCAAATCATCTTTTATTTTTTGTTTTAGTCAATTGAGTGAACAAAAGTGAGTTGTGAGTGAACCTATCATTGTATTTGCAACTGAATTGTTGAATATAGTAAAGAATAAGTGGACGTAGGCATTTGTTCGCCGAACCACTATAAATCTTGTGTGTTCATTTTTATTTCTATCTCATTTTATCTCGTTTCAAATCAATTTGGGTGTTAGAACCACTTTTGGGTCTAACATACTCCTAATTCTCTAAACAACCCTTACATCCAACAATTACCCCTATTTTTTAACTAACGTGAAGTGTTCGTTTTTGCTACACCCAATCCAAATGATTCATCATCTTTCAAATTTGTCGATATACCTGTATTATGCTTAAACTATTCCTACATCTCTTAATACTTCAAAACAGCCTTCTTTTTAATCCTACCCCTAATTCTCTAAACAGCCCTTACATCCAACAATTACCACTATTTTTTAACTACTGTGAAGGGTTGGTTTTTGCAGCACCCAATCCAAATGATTCATCATCTTTAATATTTGTTGATCTACCCCTACAAAGCTTAAACAACCTTTACTTCTCTTAATACTTCAAAACAGCTATTCTTTTTCATCCAACCCCTAATTCTCTAAATCGCCCTTACTTCCAACAATTACACCTATTTTTTAACTACTATTAAGGGTTGGTTTTTGTAGCACCCAGTCTAAATGATTCATCATCTTTCAAATTTGTCGATCTACCCCTACTATGCTTAAACTACCCCTACTTCTCTTAATACTTCAAAACAACCCTTCTTTTTAATCCTACCCCTAATTCTCTAAATATCCCTTCCAACAATTACCCCTATTTCTAAACTACTTTGATGGCTTTGTTTTTGCAGCACCCAATCCAAACGATTCTTCATCTTTATATTTTTCGATCTACCCTACTATGCTTAAACTACCCTAACTTCCCTTAATACTTCAAAAAGTCCTTCTTTTTAATCCCACTGTTAATTCTCTAAATTACCCTTACTTCCAAACTTTAAGCCAATCTTTTTACTACTGTGAAGGGTTTGTTTTTGCAGCACCCAATCCAAACGATTCATAATCTTTCATATTTGTCGATCTACCACTACTATGCTTAAACTACCCCTACTTCTCTTAATACTTCAAAACGACCCTTTTTTTTAATTCTACCCCAAATTCTCTAAATACCCCTTCTTACAACAATTACCCCTATTTCTTAACTTCTGTGAAAGGTTGGATTTTGCAGCACCCAATTCAAACGATTCATCATCTTTCGTTTTTGTCGATCTACCCGTACTATGCTTAAACTATCCCTACTTCTCTTAGTACTACAAAACGGCTATTCTTTTTAATCCTACCCCTAATTCTCTAAATAGTTACCCCTATTTTTTAGCTATTGTGAAGGGTTGGTTTTTGCCGCACCCAATACAAATGATTCATCATCATTCATATTTGTCGATCTACCCCTACTATGCTTAAAATACCTCTACTTCTCTGAATACTTCAAGACAACTAATATTTTTAATCCTACCCCTAATTCTCTAAATAGCCCTCACTTCCAATTTAAACGATTCACAATTTTTCATATTTGTCGATCTAACGCTACTATGCGTAAACTACCACTTTTTCTCTTAATACTTCAAAACGACCCTTCTTTTTAATCCAACCCACAATTCTCCAAATAGCCCTTACTTCCAACAGTTACCCTATTTTTTAACTACCATGAAGGGTTGGTTTTTAAAGCACCCAATCTAAATGATAAATCATCTTTAACATTAGTCGATCTACCCCTACTATGCTTAAACTACCTATACTTCTCTTAATACTTCAAAACATCCTTCTTTTTAATCCTACCCCTAATTCTCTAAATAGCCCTTACATCCAACAATTACTCATATTTTTTAACTATTGTCAAGTGTTGGTTTTTGCAGCACCCAATCCAAACGAATCATCATATTTCGTATTTGTCGATCTACCCGGGTTATGCCTAAACTATTCCTACTTCTCTTAATACTTCAAAACAACTATTCTTTTTAATCCTACCCTTAAATCTCTAAATCGCCTGTACTTCCAAAAATTACCCCTATTTTTTAACTACTGTGAAGGGTTGGTTTTTGCAACATCCAATCCAAACGATTCATCATCTTTCACATTTGTCGATCTACCCCTACTATGCTTAAACTAGCCCTACTTCTCTTAATAATTCAAACCAACTATTCTTTTTAATCCTACCCCTAATTCTATAAATAGCCCATACTTCCAACAATTACCCCTATTTTTTAACTTCGGTGAAAGGTTGGTTTTTGCAGCACCCAATCCAAATGATTCATCATCCTTCATTTTTGTTGATCTACCCCTACTATGCTTAAACTATCCCTACTTCTCTTAGTACTTCAAAACAACCCTTATTTTTAATCCTACCCCTAATTCTCTAAATAGCCCTTACTTTCAACAATTATCTTTAACTACTATGAAGGGTTGGTTTTTGCTGCACCCAATCCAAATGATTCATCATCTTTCATATTTGGTGATCTACCCCTATTACGCTTAAACTACCCCTGCATCTGTTAATACTTTAAAACAGCCTTCTTTTTAATCCTACCCCTAATTCTCTTACATCCAACAATTACCCATATTTTTTAACTACTGTGAAGGGTTGGTTTTTGCAGCACCTGATTCAAACGAATCATCATCTTTCCTATTTGTCGATCTACCCGGGCTATGCTTAAACTACCCCTATTTCCTTAATACGTCAAAACAACTATTCTTTTTAATCCTACCATTAATTCTCTAAATAGCCCTTACTTCCAACAATTACCCATATTTTTTAACTATTATGAAGGGTTGGTTTTTGCAGCACCCAATCTAAATGAGTCATTATCTTTCAAGTTTGTCGATCTACTCCTACTATGCTTAAACTACCCCTACTTCTCTTAATACATCAAAACAACCCTTCTTTTTAATCCAACCCTTAATTCTCTAAATATCCCATCCAACAATTACCCGTAGTTTTTAACTTCTTTTAAGGCTTGGTTTTTGCAGCACCCAATCCATATGATTCATCATCTTTATATTTGTCGATCTACCCCTACTATGCTTAAACCACCCCTACTTCTCTTAATACTTCAAAACAGTCCTTATTTTTAATCCTACCCGCAGTTCTCTAAATAGCCCTTATTTCCAACAATTAAGCCAAAAAATTTACTACAGTGAAGGGTTGGTTTTTGCAGCACCAAATGAAAACGAATCATAATCTTTCATATTTGTCGATCTACCCCTACTATGCTTAAACTACCCCTACTTCTCTTAATAATTCAGAACAACTATTCTTTTTAATCCTACCCCTAATTCTCTAAATCGCCCTAACTTCCAAAAATTACACCTATCTTTTAATATTGTGAAGGGTTGGTTCTTGCAGCAATCAATCCAAACGATTCATAGTCTTTCATATTTGTCGATCTACACCTACTGTGCTTAAACTACCACTACTCTTTTAATACTTCAAAACAACCCTTCTTTTTAATCCTACCCCAAATTCTCCAAATAGCCCTTACTTCCAGCGATTATCCATATTTTTTAACTACTGTGAAGGGTTGGTTTTTGCAGCATGCAATCCAAGCGATTCATCGTCTTTCATGTTTTCCAATCTACTCCTACTATGCTTAAACTACCTCTACTTCTTTTAATACTTCAAAACAGCTATACTTTTTAATCCTACCCCTAATTCTCTAAATAGCCCTAACTTCCTACAATTACCCCTATTTTTTAGCTTCTGTGAAAGGTTGGTTTTTGCAGTAATCAATCCAAATGATTCGTTACCTTTCTTTTTTGTCGGTCTACCCCTACTATGCTTAAACTATCCCTACTTCTCTTAGTACATCAAAACGGCCCTTCTTTTTAATCCTACACCTAATTATCTCAATAGCCCTTACTTCCAACAATTATGCCTATTTTTTAACTACTGTGAAGGGTTGGTTTTTGCTGCACCCAATCCAGACATTTCATCATCTTTTATATTTGTCCATCTACACCTATTATGCTTAAACTACCCCTACTTCTCTTTATACTTCAAAACAGCCTTCTTCTTAATCCTCCTCCTAATTATCTAAATAGCTCTTACATCCAAAAGTTACCCCTATTTTTTAACTAGTATGAAGGGTTTGTTTTTGCAGCATCCAATCCAAACGATTCATCATCTTTCAAATTTGTCGATCTAACCCTACTATGCTTAAATTAATCTACTTCTCTTAATACTTCAAAACAGCTATTCTTTTTAATCTGACTCCTAATTCTATAAAAACGGTAGTTACTTCCAATAACTATCCCTATTTTTTAACTTCTGTGAGAGGTTGGTTTTTGCAACACCCGATCCAAATGATTCATCAGATTTCATATTTGTTGATTAACCCATACTATGCTTAAACTATCCTTACTTCTCTTGGTACTTCAAAACAGCTCTTCTTTTTAATTCTACCCCTAATTCTCTAAATAGCCCTTAATTCCAACAATTATCCCTATTTTTTTAACTACTGTGAAGGGTTGGTTTTTGCTGCGCCCAATCCAAACGATTCATCATTTTCATATTTGTCGATCTACCCCTATTATGCTTAAACTACCCCTACTTCTCTTAATATAACAAAACAGCCTTCTTTTTAATCCTACCACTAATTCTCTAAATAGTCCTTACATCCAACAACTACCCAATTTTTTAACTACTTTGAAGGGTTGGTTTTTGCGGCACCCGATCCAAACTATTCATCATCTTTCATATTTTTCGATCTACCCATACTGTGCTTAAATACCCCTACTTCTCATAATACTTCAAAACAAGTATTCTTTGTAATCCTCCCCAAATTCTCTAAATATCCCTTACTTCCAACAATTACCCCTATATTTAACTATTGTGAAGGGTTGATTTTTGCAGCATCCAATCAAAACGATTCATCATCTTTCATATTTATCGATCTAACCCTACTGTGCTTAAACTAGCCCAACTTCTCTTAATACTTCAAAATAGCTATTCTTTTTAATTGTACCCATAATTCTCTAAATAGTCCTTACTTCCAACAGTTACCCCTATTTTTTAGCTTCTGTGAAAGGTTGGTTTTTGCAGCACCCAATCCAAATGATTCATCATCTTTCATATTTGACGATCTACCCCTACTATGCTTAAACTATCCCTAATTCTCTTAGTACTTTAAAACAGCCCTTCTATTTAATCCTACCCGTGATTCTCTAAATAGCTCTTACTTCTAATAATTATCCCTTATTTTAAACTATTGTGAAGGGTTGGTTATTGCTGCACCCAATGTGACTCCCCGTGAATTCTATAACATTACACTTCACAAATTAAAGTGTAATTAATTCTAAATGAAAGAATTAAGGGAAACAGGTTACGCCATTGTGTTCGTCTTGGAATTCTGCTTGAGATAGAGTCCGAGTTTGCGTGAATCGGACTCCGTATGAAGGAGTTATGACCTTCCGAAATTTCTGAGTAAAATATAAAATTCAAATAGCTCGGTTTAAAATTCAAAATTCGAAAAAAAGGTTCAAACTTGGCAGGGTGGGAAAATTCCCGCCCAAGGACTAGGTCGACCATAGGTTCGACCATGGTGTCGACCTGGTCACCCCAGGTCGACCATAGTGTCGACCTGGGTGTCGACCTGCCAGTCGACCTATCTGGTCGACCTGGCTGACTGGGTCTGGCTCGAATTTCTATGGCTCGGTGTGTCACTAGAGCTGACATGTCACCACTTGAATGGCTCTTTGAACTTTGTATGGTCTAGATTCCTCCTGTCTTCATATGATGGCTCAAAACAATTTAAAAATCAATAAATACACCCTAAGTCTCAACTAAAATTCACACAAAAAAATAAGATGGGAGTCGTCATGCTGTCAGGAAGGAATTGAGCGTAGCCATCAAGAAAAAGGAGCTTTGAGACGAATCAAATTAATAAGAAGAATAAAGCTTAATCAAATTAATCAATGCAACGTTAATCTACCCAAAGGAGCGCATCTCAATTTCAGAATTCAGAATCCAGAATTTAAGATTCTGCATTCGTTGTAAGTATAGTGACCTTTCCGAATATGAATGAAACTGTGACGTGGTTCGATGTAAATGAAAATAGAATGGTGTATTCTATGTACTGTAATGATTCTGTTATGACATGTGTATTGATATTTTGTGGCCTAAATTGATTGACGCAAGTCTATTGAACAATTGTATATGAAAATAATGGCACTCGCAAGTTTGTGGCAAAAACTAGAATTTGATCCCTTTATGTTTCTGTCGATGACATAGAATATATACATTCTCTAAGTCTAAAATAAAGCTTATGTAAACATGTTCTAGAATTGAGACCTTTTATGCCTACATGACCCAAAACCTATGAGCTCATTCTTATGTTTAATTGCAAGTATAATTGGATCTATGTTAGGTGCCGTTTAGGTTACATAAACAATGCAAATTTCATGTTGAAATAGGCTAAATGATTAGTTGTTTAAAATTAAACAATTTGGTGATTATTCAACATGTTAGTTTTGTGTTTGACATTATGCCACGTTAAACATGTTTAACCCAAGTTTGTATAAGCCTAAACTATGCCATTTCATATGTCATCTACTTAGTTATACTTTGATTGGAATGCAAGTTCACATGACCCATACTTTTTGTTACTTGAATCGTTAAATTGCAAGTTCATGCGCCACACACCTTTTATTGTAAAATGTTACATGTTCTTGATTTCCCCTTTTCTCACGTTTATAAAGTTGGGCTGAATTGTGTCGAGCCCAACATTTGTTATAATGTTGCGAACATACAAACGAGGTTAATAACGTTGGGTGTAAAACATAAAAATATATGTTGGCATGTTTGGCACATGCCAACGACAACGACATTTAAGCGGTATAAATTGTTATACCCAAGAATAAAAGACATGACATTTACATATAATTGAGAAGTGGCAAAATATGTAAATTGAGAAAACACGGTATGCTTAACCCAAGGTTGGATTGAGTAATGACGTAAACCAGCCCGGACCCGCCCGGCTATCCAGTAGCACAACAATACCTATCCAATATGGGTGGTTAAGCACTGAGCCCAATAAGGAAACGAGGTTAGACCGAGCTACGATGTAAACCTGCCCGGAACCGTTCGGCACATCCAGTAACTGTAGCAATATCTGTCTAATGTGAGTGGCCAGGTGCTCTAAGAGGCTAAGGACAGGTGGTAGGGTTAAGTCAACTAAAAACACTTAACCAAATTCAACATGTTAATAAGAATTGATCGGTGAGGTTAGGTAAATACAGACACTTAACCACTTAACATGTTTGACTAGAAAACCCTAGTAACGAGGGAACCGTTTCAGTAGTAACCCAAGTTAGGTATCATGGTACATTGAAACTAGGCAGGGTGTGGCATGATTACTGTGCTGATTGTAAGCGGTCAAAACGACGGCGGTGGATGCACAGAGTTTAGGTTATAACGGGGTGCGGGCGTGCACACACTCCGGAGCAGACAAATAGGGCACTGGGGCACTAGTAGTATAACCTATGTATTCTAAGGTTTGTGTCGGGGCCGCTACCATGGGTCTTGATACAACCCATGGTGGGACCAACATAGGTATCTATAGTTCTTGGGGGCCGTAAGGCACATATGTTTATGCGAGTAGGAGCCGATCTTTAGAAACGGAATCACTTCCCCCTCAGTATAGGGTGCATCTTTAGAAACGAGATCACTTCACCCTCAGCATGGGGTGCTAGTTAGAATAAGCTCTAGTAGGTGCAGAGATATAGTATGGGTGCGATAGCACATTCGATTCTAAACTACACTACTTCGCTTGCGATACTTTACTGTTTTCAGTTTATATCTATCATGCCCTTTTTCCTGTTCGTATACTGAAGAGTTACTAGATTTACTCAGGCTTTATGTCTGACCCTATTTTCTTTTCGTCTTCTTTTCTTTCGTTTCCTCCCCCCTCCCCAGGTCCACTGGGAGGAAACAACCCAGCTTAGTCAGACTCTTTGCATGCTTCAAGACCGTAGATGTATGGTTTGGATCTCTTTTGCTCGGACTATTGCTTTGGATATCACTATGGGGATTTTTACTTTATTTTTGTTTTATGCTTCTTTAATAAGTAAGACAGTAATGAGGTTGTAATGTTGAAAGTATTTTGAGACAATTATGGAAATCTTTTATTTGAACATGTATTGATGAAATAAAAGTTTGTTTGGTTTCCGCTGTTTAAAATATGTGTATTTATATCTGTCTTGTGTTTACCTGTGACTTTTACTTATAAACCTCCACCAAAGTTAAGGCATTCCCTTTGTGAGTGACCGTATTCCGCGGTTTAAAGAAGCATTTTTCAAGAGAAAAAAAAAGTGTTATATTTTAAAAGGCATAATCCCCCAAATCCATATGCACTATCTCTCTCTATCCTTCGTTTTGAATCTTTCCTTTCTGTTTCAGCATGTCTGGGGACCTTACTCCCCAGCTATAGATGCTTTTACTCCTCCT
The DNA here is from genome assembly GCA_030737875.1 of Allium sativum. Taxonomy (NCBI): domain Eukaryota; kingdom Viridiplantae; phylum Streptophyta; class Magnoliopsida; order Asparagales; family Amaryllidaceae; genus Allium; species Allium sativum. Next base: position 732,114,852 of record CM060923.1, on the reverse strand, counting down.
CCTTCTCTACGTAAACCAGCAAACGGAAGAATCGCCGAACAAGAAGACGGATAAAAGTCAAGGAGGAAAGGACCACAACAATAATAACAAGACACGTGAGAAAAGGAAATGTTATTTCTGTGGGTTTGTTGGACATGTGGTGAATGACTGCAGAAAGAAGAAGAGGAAGATGAGTGCTACTTGCTTCCATTGCGGTGAGGCTGGACACATAGCTAAGGACTGCCCTAAGAAGCAAGGGCAAGGCCCGCAAGCAGGACCTTCAGGGGTCACCTCTTTAACTTCTTCACCTAGATGCATTGTTTTGTCCTACTTATCTCCTCAATCCTATCTTGAGAATCTTAGGTAGAAATATTTCTATAGAAAGCTTAGTTTATCTTTACGATCATCCAGTTCGCACTCTCTTTGATTCTAGTGCATCACACTCCTTTATTTCATCTGCTCTAGTAGAATCTCTACACCTAGACACTAGTATGGTAGAATATCCCTTGGTTGTTTCGAATCCAATTGGGGGCTCGGCTTATTTGTCGATGGTTTGCTTGGATTTGAAAATCTCTATTCTAAGTGTTGAATTTAGATGTAGTGCCTTTGTTTTGGGCTTCTCAGGGTATGGGCTGATCTTAGGCATTGACTAGTTATCCAGTAATGGTGCCATTCTTGATTGTGAGAAAAGAGTGGTAGGCTCTTTACTCGGCTCGGTAACACTCTAGAAATTTCTTGTAATCCCTTGAATGTTGTTATGCTTAGTTATCTAGAGTCACTTGCTGCTTCTGATGAGAATTTGCAGTCTGTTAGAGTAATCTGAGAATATCCGGATGTCTTTGAGGAGGTGAAGGGCTTACCTCCGAGGCGGGAAATAGACTTCGCATTTATCTTGTGGATAATGCAAAGCCTGTAGCTTTACCTATCAGACACATGGCTCCAAAGGAGAGAAAGGAGCTCAGTAAGCAGGTTAAAGAACTTCTCGAAATGGGGTTCATTAGACGGAGCATTTCAGAATGGGGTGCTCCAGTGGTGTTTGCAACCAAAGAGGACGGTTCGCTTCGCCTTTGCGTCGACTATAGGGAATTAAACAAATTGACCAAGAAAAATAGGCACATTCTTCCCCGAATCGACGATTTGTTTTTTCAGCTTGTAGGTGCGTCGGTCTTCTCCCAACTTGATCTGGCAACTGGGTTCCATCAGCTAAGAGTAGCTGAAGACAGCATTGATAAAACGGCGTTCAGAACCCCAGACGGTTTCTTCGAGTGGCTTGTCATGCCTTTCGGCTTGAAAAACACACCAGCTTATTTCGTAGACCTAATGAGTAGGGTATTCAGAGAATTCCTCAATAAATTCGTGGTGGTCTTCGTAGATGATATCTTGATCTTCTCAAAGAATGAGGAAGAACATGCTCAGCATCTGAAAGAAATCATGGAAACTCTCCGAGTTCATCAGCTAAAAGCAAAATTCTCCAAGTGCCACTTTTGGAGAGAAGAAGTAAGATTTCTTGGGCATATAGTGTCCAAAGAAGGGTTGGCGGTGGAACCCGCGAAAGTGATGGCAGTGCAAGGTTGGAAGACACCAAGAAATGCAACCGAAGTCTGAAGCTTTCTTGGGCTAGAAGGTTTTTACCGAAAGTTCATTAGGGATTTCGCGAAAATCTCAGCTCCACTCACAAGGCTAACAAATAAGAATTTAGCATTTGCTTGGGATTTGGACTGTGACATTGCCTTCCAATGCCTAAAAAGAGCTCTTACAACAGCACCAGTTCTAACTCTGCCTGACGGAAGCAAAATGTTCACAGTATATACAGATGCATGTGGAACGGGACTAGGGGTTGTTCTAATGCAAGAAGGGTAGTAGCTTAGGGTGGAAGACAATTGAAAGTCCATGAAAAGAACTACCCAACCCACGATCTTGAGTTGGCCGCCATCGTCTTTGCACTTAAATCTTGGCGCCATTATCTCGTAGGTGAGAACATCGAATTATACACTAACCATAAATCATTAAAATATCTCTTCTCGCAGAAGGATCTTAACTTGAGGCAGCAAAGGTAAATGGAGTTTCTTGCCTCGTATGATTTTGAAATTTCCTATACTCCCGGCAAAGGCAACGTAGTAGCAGACGCGTTAATCCGAAAGAAACTGACTTTAAGCCCTCTCTTTGTGGAAAGGCAAAGCTTGGAGTATATAGCCAGTTTTAACTTTAGGCCCTCCTCAGATTTTGTACCGGGTTTGTTAGCATCTCTCGAAGTACGCCCTACTCTCTTGGACTCAATAGGGGCTGCACAGCGTGTAGACCCTCAGCTTGTTGATGTGATTGATAAACTTATTAGTGGTGAGACTTCTAGTCACCTCAATAGATATACTATCGATGATAAGGGTTGGCTGAGGCGAGATGGGAGATTATGCGTCCCACAAACAAGGGAGTTGACAAAGAAGGTTCTCGACGAAGCACATCATTCCAAGATGAATATACACCCTGGCGGTGATAAGATGTACAAGGATATAAAAAGAACTTTCTTTTGGAGCGACATGAAGCAGGACGTGGCAGATTTCGTTTCTAAGTGCATGAACTGCCAACAGGTCAAGGTGGAACAGAAAAAGCCTGGAGGACTACTTCATCCTTTGGAGGTCCCATAGTGGATGTGGGATAGCATTTCAATGGACTTCATTGATGGACTGCCTAGGTCAAGAAGAGGCAATACTAGCATTGGGTAATAGTGGATAGGCTTACTAAAAGCGCCCACTTTATACCTGTTAAAAGTAGAAGAACTGCCTCATCTCTAGCATCTCTTTATCTCAAGGAAATAGTTCGACTCCATGGGATACCCTCCAGCATTGTTAGTGACCGAGACCCTATCTTCACAAGCGAGTTTTGGCGGAGTCTGCAAGAAGCTGAAGGAACACAGTTATGTTTGAGCATGGCCTATCACCCCCAAACAGGTGGCCATACGGAAAGGGTGAATAGAGTTTTAGAGGATCTTTTGAGACTTTGCGTTCTTGACTTTGGAGGAACATGGGAGGATCACCTTCCTTTAGTGGAATTTGCCTACAACAACAGCTACCAAGCTACCATCGGTATGGCGCCCTTCGAAGCCTTTTATGGAAGACTGTGCAAATCACCAACTTGTTGGTGGGAGTCTACAGATAAACTTATACTTGGGCCGGACATGATTTGAGAGACTTCAGAGAAAGTGGACTTGATACGGAGAAGGATGAAGACAGACCAAGACAGACAAAAATCCTATGCCAACAAAAGAAGGACTGACCTTGAGTTTGAGGTTGGGGACATGGTTTTCCTTAAGGTATCTCCTTTAAGGAACGTCGTTCTCTTTGGATCCACGGGAAAATTAGCACCAAGGTTTGTAGGGCCGTTTCCTATCATCGAGAAGGTTGGGAAGATGGCCTATAGATTAGAGCTACCCGAGAGACTGGCCGGAGTTCACAACGTCTTTCATGTTAATCACCTCCGGAAGTGTTTGCATGAGTCTGTGGAAGTGGTGGAACCTAGCATTCTAGCAGAAGCCGAAGTGGAACGTGAAGCAACTGTGAGGAGAATTCCAACCCGCATCTTAAGAACGGAAGTGAAAAAGCTACGCACCCACGAAGTCAAACTCGTTAATGTTCAGTGGAGCGACGCCGAGGAAGACGTGACTTGGGAAACTGAGGATAGAATACGCGCTGCCTATCCTTTTCTTTTTGAGGGTACATCTTTGATCTCTCTTTTTCCTTAAGTTATGCTTTATCTATCTTTTTAGGTATATCTCCTCGGTCCTTTTCCTAACTCCTTAGGTAGAACACAAATGGATGCAAACATGTATTTGAAAACATGTTATGGATGATGGCCGCAAATGGTTGCTAGTGATTGCTAGTGGTTGCTCGTGGATGCATATACACACACATCCTAGGTTTTAGATCGGCTCAGTCACTTCATATTGCATTTGCATATGTGTATTCTCATTTATATACAGTTGAAACTTAATATGTTGTCATATGGTTGTCGCATTTGTATGAATGGTTGTTCACTCATGTAGAATTATGAGTAGGAGAAATTTGCATACATAATGGATTCATGACACTTACATGATTCGCATTAAGGAGGTCAACTAAATCAGTAGACCGTCTGATTATTGCATTAGATAAGGACATGTACACACACTATGCATATAATCATGAAGCATTAGGAGTCTTTTAAGGACAGTGGACGCCTGTGGTTGTTGGAGGAGTAGATGGACGATTGGATGGTAGGATATACATTCTTCCAAACTTGAAGATTTCGGGGACGAAATCCTTTTAAGGGGGAGAATGTAACACCCCGTGAATTCTATAACATTACGCTTCACAAATTAAAGTGTAATTAATTCTAAATGAAAGAATTAAGGGAAATGGGTTACGACATTGTGTTCGTCTTGGAATTCTGCTTGAGATAGAGTCCGAGTTTGCGTGAATCGGACTCCGTATGAAGGAGTTATGACCTTCAGAAGTTTCAGAGTAAAATATAAAATTCAAATAGCTCGGTTTAAAATTCAAAATTCGAAAAAAAGGTTCAAACTAGGCAGTGCGGGAAAACCCCGCCCAAGGACCAGGTCGACCATAGGGTCGACCATGGTGTCGACCTGGTCACCCCAGGTCGACCATAGTGTCGACCTGGGTGTCGACCTGCCAGTCGACCTATCTGGTCGACCTGGCTGACTGGGTCTGGCTCGAATTTCTATGGCTCGGTGTGTCACTAGAGCTGACATGTCACCACTTGAATGGCTCTTTGAACTTTGTATGGTCTAGATTCCTCCTGTCTTCATCTGATGGCTCAAAACAATTTAAAAATCTATAAATACACCCTAAGTCTCAACTAAAATTCACACAAAAAAATAAGATGGGAGTCGTCATGCTGTCAGGAAGGAATTGAGCGTAGCCGTCAAGAAAAAGGAGCTTTGAGACGAATCAAATTAAGAAGAAGAATAAAGCTTAATCAAATTAATCAACGCAACGTTAATCTACCCAAAGGAGCGCATCTCAATTTCAAAATTCAGAATCCAGAATTCAAGATTCTGCATTCGTTGTAAGTATAGTGACCTTTCAGAATATGAATGAAACTGTGACGTGGTTCGATGTAAATGAAAATAGAATGGTGTTATTGTATAAATTCTGTGTACTGTAATGATTCTGTTATGACTTGTGTATTGATATTTGTGGCCTAAATTGATTGATGCAAGTCTATTGAACAATTGTATATGAAAATAATGGCACTTGCATGTTTGTGGCAAAAACTAGAATTTGATCCCTTTATGTTTCTATCGATGACATGGACTATATACATTCTCTAAGTCTAAATTAAAGCTTATGTAAACATGTTCTTGATTTGAGACCTTTTATCCCTACATGACCCAAAACCTATGAACTCATTCTTATGTTTAATTGCAAGGATAATTGGATCTATGTTAAGTGTCGTTTGGGTTACATAAACTATGCAAATTTCATGTTGAAATAGGCTATATGATTAGTTGTTTAAAATTAGACATTTTGGTGATTATTCAACATGTTAGTTTTGTGTTTGACATTATGCCACGTTAAACATGTTTAACCCAAGTTTGTATAAGCCTAAACTATGCCATTTCATATGTCACCTACTTGGTTATAATTTGATTTGAATACAAGCTCACATGACCCATAATTTATGTTACTTGAAACATTAAATTGCAAGTTCATGCGCCACACACCTTTTATTGTAAAATGTTACATGTTCTTGATTTCTCCTTTTCTCACGTTTATAAAGTTGGGCTGAATTGTGTCTAGCCCAACATTTGTTATAATGTTGCGAACGTACAAACGGGGATAATAACGTTGGATGTAAAACATGAAAATATATGTTGGCATATTTGGCACATGCCAACGACAATGACATTTAAGCGGTATAAATTGTTATACCCAAGAATAAAAGACATGACATTTACATATATTTGAGAAGTGGTAAAATGTGTAAATTTAGAAAACACGGCATGCTTAACTCGAGGTTGGATTGAGTTGTGACGTAAACCTACCCGGACCCACCCGGCTGTCCAATAGTCACAACAATACCTATCCACTGGGGGTGGTTAAGCTTTGAGCCCAATAAAGACCCGAGGTTAGACTGAGCTACGGTGTAAACCTGCACGGAACCGACTGGCACATCCAGTAACCGTAGCAATATCTGTCTAATGTGAGTGGTCAGGTGCTATAAGAGGCTAAGGACAGATGGTAGGGTTAAGTCAACAAAAACACTTAACCAAATTCAACATGTTAAAAAGAATTGATGGGTGAGGTTAGGTAAATCGTACACTTAACCACTTAACATGTTTGACTAGAAAACCCTAGTGACGAGGGACCCGTTTCAGCAGTAACCCAAGTTTGGTATCATGGTACCCTGAAACTAGGCAGGGTGGGGCACGATTACTAGGCTAGTTATAAGCGGTCAAAATGACGGTGGTCGGCGCACAGTGTAGGTTCTAACGGGGTGCGGGCGTGCACACACTCCGGAGCGGACAAACAGGGCACTGGGGCACAAGTAGCATAACCTATGTATTCTAAGGTTTGTGTCAGGGGCGCCACCATGGGTCTTGATACACCCCATGGTGGGACCAGCACAGGTATCTACAGTTCTTGGGGGCCGTAAGACACATATGTTTATGCGAGTAGGAGCCGATATTTAAAAACGGAATAACTTCACCCTCAGTATAGGGTGCATCTTTTGAAACGGGATCACTTCACCCTCCGCATGGGGAGCCAGTTAGATTAAGCTCTAGTAGGTGCAGAGATATAGTATGGGTGCGATAGTACATTCGATTCTAAACTACACTTCCTTAGCTTGTGATACTTTACTGTTTTCAGTTTATATCTATCATGCCCTTTTTCCTATTCGTATACTGAAGAGTTACTAGATTTACTCAGGCTTTATGTCTGACCCTATGATGTATGGTTTGGATCTCTTTTGCTCAGACTATGGCTTTGGATATCACTATGGGGATTTTTCTTACTTTATTTATGTTTTATGCTTCTTTAATAAGCAAGACAGTAATGAGGTTGTAATGTTGAAAGTATTTTGATACAATTATGGAAATCTTTTGTTTGAAAACGTATTGATGAAATAAAAGTTTGTTTGGTTTCCGCTGTTTAAAATATGTGTATTTATATCTGTCTTGTGTTTACCTATGACTTTTACTTATAAACCTCCATCAATGTTAAGGCATTCACTTTGTAAGTGACCTTAACGGAGGTGGGGTGTTTCACCCAATCCAAACGATTCATCATTTTTCATGTTTGTCGATCTACCCCTATTACACTTAAACTACCCCTACTTCTCTTAATACTTCAAAACACCCTTCTTTTTAATCCTACCCCTAATTCTCTAAATATACCTTACATCCAACAATTACCCCTATTTTTTAACTACTGTTAAGGGTTGGTTTTTGCAGCACCGAATCCAAACGATTCATCATCTTTCATATTTGTCGATCTACCCATATTATGCTTAAACTACCTCTATTTCTCATAATACTTCAAAACAAACTTCTTTTTTATCCTACCGCTAATTCTATAAATAGCCCTTACATCAAACAATTACCCCTATTTTTTGACTACTATGAAGGGTGATTTTTGCAGCACCCAATCCAAACGATTCATCATCTTTAATATTTGTCGATCTACCCCTACTATGCTTAAACTACCCTTACTTCTCTTAATACTTCAAAACAACAATTCTATTTAGTCCTACCCCTAATTATCTAAATATCCCTTACTTCCAACAATTACCCTTATTTTTTAACTACTATGAAGTGTTGGTTCTTGCAGCACCCAATTTAATGAATAATCATCTTTCAAATTTGTTGATCTACTCCTACTATGCTTAAACTACCCCTACTTCTCTTAATACTTCAAAACAACACTTCTTTTTAATCCAACCCCTAATTCTCTAAATATCCCTTCCAACAATTATCCCTATTTTTTAACTACTTTGAAGGTTTGGTTTCTGCAGCACCCAATCCATACGTTTCATCATCTTTATATTTGTCGATCTACCCCTACTATGCTTAAACTACCCCTACTCTCTTAATACTTCAAAATAGTCCTTCTTTTTAATCCTACCCCAAATTCTCTAAATATCCCTTACTTCCAACAATTAAGAAAATCTTTTTACTACTATGAAGGGTTGGTTTTTGCAACACCCAATCTAAACGTTTCATAATCTTTCATATTTGTTGATCTACCCTTAGTATGCTCGAACTACCCCTACTTCTATTAATACTTCAAAACGACCCTTCTTTTTAATCCTACCCCAAATTATCTAAACAATCCTTACTTCCAACAATTACCCCTATTTTTTAACTACTATGAAGGATTGGTTTTTGGAGCACACAATGCAAACGATTCATCATCTTTCGAATTTGTCGATCTACCCGTACAATGCGCAAAATATCCCTACTTCTCTTAATACTTCAAAATCGATATTCTTTCTAATACTACCCCTAATTATCTAAATAGCCATTACTTCCAATAGTTACCCCTATTTTTTACCTACTGTGAAGGGTTGATTTTTGCAGCACCTAATACAATTGATTCATCATCTTTCAAATTTGTCGATCTACCCCTACTATGCTTAAAGTACCCCTACTTCCCTTAATACTTCAAGACAACTAAAATATTTAATCCTACCCCTAACTCTCTAAATAGCCCTTACTTCCAACAATTACGCCTATCTTTTACTACGGTGACACCCAATCCAAACGATTCAAAATCTTTCATATTTGCCGATCTACCCCTACTGTGCTTAAACTACCACTACTTCTCTTAATACTTCAAAACGACCCTTCTTTTTAATCCTACCCACTATTCTCTAAATATCGCTTACTTCCAACAATTACTCCAATTTTTTAACTACAGTGAAGTGTTGGTTTTTGCAGCACCCAATCTAAATGATTCATTTTCTTTCACATTTGTCGATCTACCCCTACTATGCTAAAACTACCCTTACTTCTATTAATACTTCATAACAGCCTTCTTTTTAATCCTACCCCTAATTCTCTAACTAGCCCTTACATCCAACAATTACTCCTATTTTTTAATTACTGTAAACTGTTGGTTTTTGCAGCAACCAATCCAAACGATTCATCATCTTTCCTATTTGTCGATCTACCCGGGCTATGCTTAAACTATCCCTACTTCTCTTAATACATCAAAAAAACTATTCTTTTTAATCCTTCCCTAAATCTCTAAATCGACCTTACTTCCAAAAATTACCCTTATTTTTTTACTACCGTGAAGGGTTGGTTTTTGCAGCATCCAATACAAACGATTCATATTCTTTCATATTTGTCGATTTAACCCTACTATGCTTAAACTACCGCTACTTCTCTTAATACTTAAAAACATTTATTCTTTTTAATCCTACCCATAATTCTCTAAAAAGCCCTTACTTCCATCAATTACCCTTATTTTTCAACTTCTGTGAAAGGATGGTTTTTGCGGCACCCAATCCAAATGACTCATCATCTTTCATATTTGTCGTTCTACCCTACTAGGCTTATACTATCCCTACTTCTCTTAGTACTTCAAAACAACCATTCTTTTTAATCCTACCCCTAATTCTCCAAATAGCCCTTAGTTCCAACAATTACCCCTACTTTTTAACTACTGTGAATGGTTGATTTTTGCTGCAACCAATTCAAACGATTCATCATCTTTCATATTTGTCGATCTGCCTCTACTATGCTAAAACTACCCATAATTCTCTTAATATTTCAAAACATCTATTCTTTTTAATCCCACCCCTAATTCTCCAAATAGCGTTTACTTCCAACAATTAGCCCTGTCTTTTAACTTCTGTGAAAGGTTGGTTTTTGCACCACCCAATCCAAACGATTCATCATCTTTCATATTTGTCAATCCACCCATACTATGCATAAAATATCCCTACTTCTCTCAGTACTTCGAAACAACCCCTCTGTTTAATCCTACCTCTAATTCTCTAAATATCCCTTACTTCCAAAAGTTACCCTTATTTTTTAACAACTGTTGGCTCGCTTTTTGACCAAGCCACCCAGGATCATTCGTAAGAGGAAAGCATGAAACCACGTTCTCCAAGAATATAAAGGAACAGATCGCACACTATCGAATCGCCCACGGAGGATCGCGACTCGATGGATCGCCCAAGGAGGATCGCGACTCGACGGATCGCCCCCATGTCATCAGCGAAACGACGCCTCTAGGCGATCGGATCCGAGCATCTGTTGTTGCCCAGTGTTGACCGATCCGATTCCCTGATGCGTGGCGAATCCTCTAACCCATTCAAGCGTGAGCAAGTCTTCAGCGATCCGAGACGCACAGATCTAGCGACACGTGTCCCTAACCGTCATTCTGACCGATTCTCCTCACCTGCACGATCTGATTTTCAAGGAGATCGCGACAACTGTCCACAACGGCTAATTTGACTCTTTCTTCAACGGAGGCGATGCGATCCGATGTTCTCGGGATCTGTGCCACGTGTTATCACGACCCGCCTGACAAAATCAGCTATAAATAGCCCAGAGCTTGGCATTTTTTGGGATCCCATTGGCAATATTGAGTACAGAATTCGCCATTATTGTCAAAGTACGAAAGTATTGAGAGAAATCCTTGTTGTATTAGCTTTCAAAGTACAATCAATAATATATAAAGTGGACGTAGGCTCGTTAACGCCGAACCACTATAAATTCTGTGTGTTATTTTCTTTTTCCTCATTCTTCATTTGAAATTCTATAACATTCCGAACAATTTGGGTGTTAGGTCCAAATTTTGATCTAACATTTTGGTGCTTTCACTGAGAAATCAGTCCTAAAGTTTCACTAGTCAGTTCTTTGAAGATTCCAGCGATTCAGATATCATGGCTGGAAAAAGATCTGAGGAAGTGCGAGCTTCACAGACCAACGTAACGATTGAAGAGAGTGTGGACGAGCTGGGCAATGAAGAAATGCTGGATCGCGGAGCGCAGGGGGCGAATCGATCCGATGAAGACACCACGCTCCGAGTCGATGAGAACGAGAGGATCCAGGCCGCTGAAGGGGTTGTCACTCGATCCCGAGGTAACGCCTCGCACCCTCCGCGCACCACGACCGCGAATCGATCTCAGGGGGGCGTAGCGAGTCGCCATCCACGAACCGCAGCTATTCGAATTGATGATCAGACTACAACTCGACCTGGAAAGGAGCCTATGACCCGCTCCTATCGTCCTGGCCCTTCTGCTCGACCCGGCTCGAGCTCTCTGCGCATAAGAGAGAGTGATGATGACCAATATGATCCTGCTGCTCCTGTCACTAAGGGAGATCTCTCTCGCTTCGCCGAAATGTGGTATAGATTGTTTGATGAGTTGGCTGCCCAAAGGCAGGAAAGTTCCGTTCTGCGACAAAATTTGACGGCTATGGATAGAAGGCTTGACGAACTCGCAAGGCAAAGAACGCCGCCAGTTCGTTCACCCACTCCGGGATATTCTTCTTCGTCTGAGGAATCGCCAAGACCTCCGCGACAACCGTATGAGAGAGCCGAGAACATAGAGCAACTTCGGTTCGGAACCCTGCCATCACAGGAAGAAGAAGCGCTAGGGGCGGGGCCCTCAAATCGTAATGTGAACGATCAAGCCACAGCTCTCAGGACTCGAGATGTGAACAGTCCTGTGCATAACAGACTGCCTCAGCCCCGTCGCCGCGCACATGCTCATGGTAACAGGGGGCAACGGAGTCCTATCCGAGCCCCGGATTTTGTGACTGCTCCCAGAAGAGAGGTCAGAGAACCCCGCCGAACCAGAGGCACTGACCCTGAACCTCCGCTGACCAGTGCGAATGTCGTGGCCATGATCCATCAGATTCTGGCGGACAGTCGTGGACAACGGAACGAAGATTGGGGAATTGACCGCAGTCATACCCCTTTCACTGACGATATTTTGGATGCGACTTTTCCAAGGCGTTTCAATATGCCACAAATGAACCGATATGCGGGTAGGTCTAATCCTGTCCAGCATCTGATGAGATAATCTTGGTCAATGACCGCGGCTGCAGCTTCTGATGCTGTCAAGTGTAAAGCGTTTCCCATATTCTTGGAGGATGTAGCACTGCTATGGTTCACTCGTTTGCCCGCAAGATCGATTTCTAGCTTCAGGGAGTTAAGCGAGAAGTTCGTGGAACAATTCCGTATCTATGCACAGAAAACAAAAAGTGTGATTGACTTGTTCCTCGTCAAGCAGCGACCAGGCGAAAGTTTGAAGGTGTACCTAGACCGTTTCAATCTGGCCGCTACTGAAGTTAAAGATCCCCATGAACCAACCATTGTTGCAACATTGATTGATGGAGTAGATAAAGACACTGAATTCGGGAGATACCTGGCAGGCAAGCCACCCCATACCAGAGAATTATTCTACGAGAAGGCTAGCGTATACTTACGACGGGAAGAGGTATATGCTAACCGAAAGGCAAAAACAACTGATAAGGAGGAAATCCAGAGCAATGTCGCCATCAAACAGACCGGAGACAGCTCGGGGAAAGTTGAAGTTAACGTCGGAAATCAGAATCGGGGTGGTCGTCAGCTAGGTAACAACAATAATAATGGGAACGACAACAACAGGAAGAGGAACCGAGGGAACGACTCCCAGAGAAGGACTCGTCCCAGGGCCTTTGAAAGTTACACGCCAATAAATGATACTCTGGAAAATATCTTCATGGATGCGTATGAAGTTCTCCAGAATAAGAGGCCACCTCCCAGAGAGTCAACAGAGAAAGAGCGTGAAACAGGGAAGTTCTGTCTCTTTCATCAGATTCATGGCCATTCAACAAATGAATGTCGTCACCTAAGGGATGTAGTCGAAAGGCTGCTTCGAGAAGGAAAGTTAGATGAATATAGGGTAACGCCCAGAGATCGGGGGCTAGCAGTCCAGGCCCCAAATCAGAACCAAAATCAACTTGCTGCTAGGCCGACTGCCCAGCAAAAAGGAAAGAATATTGTTATCAATACCGTGATCGGAGGACTTTATCTCGCCGGGCACAGTTCCAAAGCATTGGATCAATACGTCAATGCAGCCAAACAACACCTCGAGGTGGGGGAATGTAGCAACCCCGAGGACAGTATCCCGGTGAAGCAGCAAAAGATGATGACCGATGATGTCGTTTTCCGAGAACGAGAAAGCATTGGAGTCCATGCTCCAACTGAAGATCCACTTGTAATTACAGTACATATTGGACCAGCCATTGTTCATAAGGTTCTAGTGGACAACGGGAGTTCCGTCAATATTCTTTTCAAAAGGACATTTGATCAGATGAACCTCGAAATAAAAGACTTGAAGCCCTGTCAAGGATGGATCCGTGGATTTAACGGAGCATCCAGTGCTCCAATGGGTTATGTAGAGTTACCTATTACACTTGGGGAAGGAGAACGCCAGAGAGTGAGAATCCTTCCCTTTGTAGTTTTGGATGTTGAATCCCCCTACAATGCCTTCTTGGGCCGACCGGCCCTCGCCAAGTTTAGAGCCTGTATAGCCCCCTGGTGCTTGTTGTTGAAATTCCCCACAGAAGCTGGCATTGTTATCATCAGGGGGGACTAGGTCGCTGCACGGGCATGTTACGTTGCTGAACTAAAGTTACTTCGCAACGGAGGGGATATTGAAACTAAAGGCGCTTCTCCCCCAACGGGGGCGGAGACCTTATAGCAACCAAAGAGGATAGCCGTTGGAGAGTCGCCCAGAGAGACGCCCGAGGATATAGATCCCAGAGAGGATCAAGAACCCGGGGGCAGAATGGCAACTCCCAACGAGACAACTGTGGATGTGCCGATCGATGATAGTGACCCGGAGAAGGTCCTTAAGATTGGATCCCAGTTACACCCGAATCTCGCTAAAGAATTGACGGATTTCTTAAAAAACAACTTGGATGTGTTTGCTTGGACCCACGCGGACATGTGTGGGATATCCCCATCAATCATGAGCCATTCCTTAAGCATTGACCCTAAACATCCTCCGGTAAAACAAAAAAGGCGAATGTTGGGCCCAGAGAGGTCCGCTGCCTTGAAAGAAGAAGTTGGGAAACTGAAGAGTAACGGATTTATTAGAGACTCGACCTACCCAGACTGGATTTCGAATCCAGTCCTGGTAAAGAAGGCCAATGGGAAGTGGCGAACGTGTATCGACTTCTCGGATTTGAACAAAGCCTGTCCAAAAGATAGTTTCCCGTTGCCCCGGATTGATCAGTTGGTAGATTCGACGGCGGGTCACGAGCTTCTCTCATTCATGGACGCTTATTCAGGATATAACCAGATTCCAATGCATGTTCCAGATCAAGAACATACTAGTTTTATCACGGATTTGGGATTATATTGTTATGTGGTGATGCCCTTTGGCTCGAAGAATGCGGGCGCTACATATCAACGTTTAGTCAACAGAATGTTTTATAACCAGATCGGGAAAACAATGGAAGTATACGTCGACGATATGTTGGTAAAATCCAAGCAGTCTTCCCAACACACAACTGACTTCGCAGAAATGTTCGGCATTCTTCGAAAGTACGGAATGAAACTCAACCCAACCAAGTGTTCATTCGGTGTTGCCTCTGGGAAATTCTTAGGATTTATCGTCAGTTCTCGTGGCATTGAGATTAATCCAGATCAGATCGTGGCGATCAAAAATATTCAGGAACCTAGGCAGATTAGGGATGTGCAAAGCCTTGCCGGAAAAGTGGCTGCACTAAGCAGATTTATCTCCAGGGCTACGGATAAATGCATCCCGTTTTTCGAATTAATAAAGCGAGGGAACGTCATTTCAAATGGACACCCGACTGCGTAGAAGCGTTTCAGAATCTGCTCAGACACCTGGAAAAACCCCCGATATTATCCAAGCCAATGGATCACGAGGACTTATTCGTGTATTTGGCAGTCTCATCCCATGCGATCAGCTCAGCGTTGGTAAGGGAGGAGAGTAAGGTCCAAAGACCTGTGTATTATGTGAGCAAAAAATTGACAGCAGTAGAGCATAATTATCCACGAATAGAAAAGTTGGCGTATAGTTTGCTGATCGCCTCTAGAAAGCTCCGACATTATTTTCAGGCGCATCCTATCACCATATACACGGATCACCCGCTCAAGCAAGTCCTACAGAGACCAGAGGCATCTGGAAGGTTATTCAAATGGAATATTGAGCTAAGTCAATTTGATTTGAACTTTCAGCCTAGACGGTCAATTCAGGGGCAAGTGATAGCCGATTTCATAGCAGAGTTCACTGTCCCTGAGGAAGATATAGCGAACGAAGAAGCTGATCCTTCAAAATTACTTTTCGATCCCAATGCCTGGGGATTGTATACTGATGGCGCCAAGAATAACGAAAGATCCGGCGCTGGGATAGTGCTTGAAAGCCCCGAGAAACGATTGATAACCTATGCAATCCGAATGGAATTTCATGCCACTAACAACGATTCCGAATATGAAGCTCTGATAGCCGGATTGAGGATCGCAAAGGAATTAGAGGTTACAAAACTGAACATCTTTTGCGACTCCAAGTTGGTTGTAAACCAAGTTACTGGAAAATTCCAAGCTAAAATTGCAAGATTGATTCTATACTTAAAGAAAGTAAAAGAGTTGCTGAACAATTTTGATCATTACAGCATATCTCATATTCCGCGTTCGGAGAATCAGCAGGCAGATAAATTGGCAAAGATGGCTAGTTCCAACGATCCGGAAGTGACCGGGCTAGCCCCTGTTGAAGTACTTCGGTCCCCTAGCATAGATCAGATGGAAATTAACCCAGTGCTAGAGACGGAACCAGAAAGGGAGTCCTGGATGACCCCTCTAAAGAATTTTCTGATGAACGGAGCGCTTCCGACCAAGAAAAGCGAGAGGCGCAAAGTGATTCGTAAAGCCGCCCGATACGTTCTGCAAGGCGGAATTCTTTACAGACAAGGGTTTTCGATGCCCCTCCTCCGGTGTATAGCCCACGACGACATCAAGCGTGTACTGCAAGAGGTTCACGAAGGCGAATGCGGCGACCACACTGGCGGGCAAACCTTAGCAAAAAAGGTGTTGCGGTATGGCTATTTCTGGCCTACCATAAACAAAGATGCAGCAAGATACGCACGGCGGTGTGATGCGTGCCAGAGATTTTTGAAGATACCTAGAGCACCTCCTAATCAGTTGAGAACGATGATGAGCCCATGGCCTTTCGCTATGTGGGGGATTGATATCATTGGAAGTCTCCCCATAGCAAGGGGCGGAGCAAAATTCGCCATTGTGGCCGTGGATTATTTCACTAAGTGGGTCGAGGCTGAGCCACTAACTACGATTACAACCAAACGAGTGATCAACTTTATCGTGAGAAACATCATTTGCCGATTTGGGGTTCCAAAGATTGTGATAACAGATAACGAAACTCAGTTCGACAGCGCAGAATTCAGAAATTTCTGCCAAAAGTACCACATTGAGAATATATACACCTCTGTGGCGCACCCGCAATCGAACGGACAAGTCGAAGCGGCGAATAAAATGATTAAGTCTATTCTGAAAAAAAGACTGAAGCGGGCTAGAGCTATGTGGGCTGATGAATTGCCCTTGGCACTATGGGCCTACAGGACAACATATAAATCGGCAACAGGACATACCCCGTTCTCCCTTGCCTTCGGAACGGAAGCAGTCATCCCGGTTGAGATAAAGGTACCTTCTCACCGGGTGACTTACTATGATCCAATGACTAATAATGAATTGCTCCTTGAGTCCCTAGATATGATCGAAGAAAAGAGGGATGAGGCGAACCTGCGCGCCTCGAGATGCAAGCAACATATTGCTCAATATTACAACAAAAAGGTTCGAGAACGAACCTGGGAACACGGAGACTTGGTTCTGAAACATGTCTTTCCACCCCCAACTCATATGGGAGCGAAGTGGGAAGGACCGAACTCCATTCTGAATAAGCTTGATAACGGAACCTTCAAGCTGGCAACCGTAGATGGAAGGGAAATACCCAGAGTGTGGAATGCCCAACATTTACATCCATACTTAACATGAAAATTTCAAATCTATTCTTTTGCTTTATTGAAAATCATGTATAAGGCACGACTAGCCTAGAATAGTTTGATTCTTTGAAACAAAAAATTATAAAGTGGACGTATGTCATGATTCGACCGAACCACTATAAAAATACTGTGTGTCATTTGCCTTTATTGCATCTTTACTTATCTTCCTGTTTACTTTTATGGAAATCGATGTGAATAATGCAGGTACCCGAAGTCCGGTGCCAACCATTCCTCCCGTAGACTAATCGGAGGAACTCAAAGCCTTGACAAATGCTCCAACGGCTTGTCCGACTGGCTTTAATCCTCGGAGTTTGGGTTAAAATATACACCTAGGACGAGTTTGATGAGCATGCATGATTGCAGACTGCTAGATCCGTGACTCTAACTCTCCAGAGTAGAGAGAGAGTATAAAGGACGCAAAGACGACATCCACGAATAACGGCGGTGTACCATGATCGGAGCTGCCTGGGCAAAACTCTAACTCTCCAGAGAGAGAGAGAGTATAAAAGCGTCTCCGATTGAGCGCTGAGAAATAGCTCCTTCCCCGCTGAAGGATCGGGGAGCGAATGAGTCGCTGAGCACGAACTCTAACTCTCTAGAGAGAGAGAGAGTATAAAAGCGTCTCCGATTGAGCGCTGAGAAATAGCTCCTTCCCCGCTGAAGGATCGGGGAGCGAATGAATCGCCGAGAACAAACTCTAACTCTCCAGAGAGAGAAAGTATAAAAGCGTCTTCGATTGAGCGCTGAGAAAGAACTTATTCCCTGCTAAAGGAACAAGGGCCGACTGAGCCACTGTTATCCCATGAAATATCCTAAGTCCCCCATATTCAGAAATAAGGGGCAACCTGCCGACAGTACTGATCAATCCTAAGTAAACCCCAGTCAGATGCTACAATAACAACTGATTGGGGGGGGCACACACTCGTATACATACATTGAACTTTGATACAGCAGTGCAACATAGCATGAAAATTCTTCTTTCTGTTGTTTGATTGATTTGTAATTATTATTAGTTAGCTAATTACTAAACATGGAAAGTTTATCTGAATACAGGTACACAATGATGCAAGGAGAGATAAACTTTTATTTCTATACTGCGAATCAACAAAGAGAAAAACAATTTAGAAACAAAATGTAACACCCCACACCCGCTATAGTCACTCACTAAGGGAATGCCATAACATCGGTGGAGTATTTTTAGTGAGTATAGAACAGTAAAATTACAACAAGACAGATATAATGTAATACTTGAAAATTTAAAACATCATCTCATAGCAGCGGAAAGTAAAACATGTTTGGTTACATCATAAAACCATAACAAGAGTCAAGTACAAAATATCCATCCTGAATAAAATAAGTACATAATCCCACTACTCATAACAAATAGCCATAACAGAAAAGATAAGATAAGCTGAGCTCTACATCTACGGTCCAAGCTCCAAGAGATAGATAAAGCAAACAGATCAAAGCCCACTAGCACTAGGCCCAACCTGAGGACCTGAAGGAAAAAGATAAAAACAACGGGGGTCAGACATAAGCCTGAGTGAACCCTATCTCCTTAATAATACAATTATTAAAGTAATTAGGGTATGATATGAACTCGGTATGGTATCTTTGGGGATAATGACTACACTAAGTTGCCCACGAACACAGGACGAACTAAGATAACCGTAAAGACGCATCTACCCACCCAAGGATAATTACTAACTGCACCACACCAGTCACTCCTACTCAAAGGTTGATCCCACCCAAGGATATCAAAGATAGATATAACCAGTAGTTTCCTGTACCCTAGTTGACTACATAGGTGCCGTCTGCCCCTATCTCTACTAGGTGTACCCCACTACCCCAAGCGATCGGCTCCCTAACGTAGGTATCCGTGCTGGGCCCACAGTGGGGTGTATCATTCCCCAAAGTGGCAACCCAAAAGCAACACCGGTGCACGGGTTATACCTACACGATGCAACAACGTCTTACCTCCCAGTCCCGGGCCCACACACGCATATGAAACCCGATGGGCCTGCGTTGCCACCGCTAACCCCGTTTTGGCCACTTATAGACAAGCCCAGTATGCGTGTCCCGTCCTCGGCTTTGGCCGAGCTACAAAGATACATATGGGATACTGGTTGTAATGGGCCCTCCACAAGCTACACACCAGAGCTTGTTATTAATCTAGTGTTCCCCACTTAACCCTTTAATCATGTTTAATTACATGTTTCACTTGGTTAAGTATTCTAATCGTATTTTCTATTGCCACCCAAGGCAACCCACTAGATTCCTCATGCCACCCAAGGCACCCACTTAACCCCTCATGTCCCACTACATGCTAATATGGTTAAGTGTTTCTTAATTAATTAAGACCGTGATTCCCCATAAAGACCTCCCACATTAGACTGGCTGTTATGACCGCCTGGTTAAGCCGGTAGGGTCCGGGCAGTCTTACGTCATAACAGAGTCTAACCTCGTGTCTTTACTTTAATCACGTATTTAATTTGTGCCTAAGACCTCTCACATTAGACTGGCTGTTATGACCGCCTGGTTAAGCCGGTAGGGTCCGGGCAGTCTTACGTCATAACAGAGCCTAACCTCGTGTCTTAGTCGATTAATTACACCTAATTAATCACCCCCATATTAATTATCCCTAATTAATATCAATTTATTCATAACATGGGTAGACCTAACTCAATAGGTAAATTCCCATGGGGTAGACCTAACTCAATAGGTAAATTCCCACTTATGTTAATTAATTTTTTTATGGTATGCTTAATCATACCCATTTCAACATACTTTTAATTAACATATTAATTAACCCCATCGTTCCCCACGTAAATCGTCATTATGACATAACATAATAAAGGGAAGATTTACCACACATAACATGGGTTTAGCATATAACTTTATCATGGGTTAAGAGGATGTCAACTTGCATATATGAGCATGTATTAACCCAACTATATTCAACCCAAACTTGCATATTATCAAACATGTGTCTTACATAACATGTTGCATATGAACTTACATATCATCAAACATGTGATTTGCATAACATGTTGCATATGAACTTACATATCATCATACATGTGATTTGCATGACATGTAGAACTTGCATTTTAGCATATACTTAACTTGCATAAGCACTCACATACTTGCATAAGCATTCATATACTTGCATAAGCTTGCATATCATGTTAAACTTGCATTTCAACATATACATAACTTGCATAAACATTCACATACTTGCATAGGCTTGCATATTATGTTAAACTTGCATTTCAACATATACATAACTTGCATAAACATTCACATACTTGCATAGGCTTGCATATTATGTTAAACTTGCATTTCAACATATACATAACTTGCATAAACATTCACATACTTGCATAGGCTTGCATATTATGTTAAACTTGCATTTCAACATATACATAACTTGCATAACATGTTTGCATAATGGATCCATATTCACTTAGTGTTTTGCATCATAAACATCATGAAACAACTTGCATAAAAATATCATGATTACATATTATGAAACTTGCATGACATAAGGCATATAACTTGCAAAACACATAATATTCACTACATCAAGTTTGCATAAATATATGGATCCACAAACATAGCCATACTTTATCACATCTTATCATAATCAATTCAATAATTGATTATTAAGGGGATAGAAGCTCACCAAAACAAGATTAGCAAGTTAAATGAAGCAAATCCCAATGATTAAGTAGAAGAAGATGTAGATTAGCTTGCAAACCCTCTTAGGATTTTTAGTGGAGGCTCTCCAATTTTCTAAGTGGTGGCATAATGGCCTTAGATCTATTTTTGGTAAGGATAAGGGGGGTATTAGGGTGTATATATAGATTAGTTAGATGTTTTAGGACCATAGGATATACCCTAGAACCAATCCTAGCCTTTAAAGCATGTCTTGGGGAAGAAGTCAAGTGTAGGAACCATTTAGGGCCCAAAAAAAACAGCCCAAAACTCATCCCGGGCCTCAAAACATGAGCAGTTTTCGTTTTTGATTTTTTCGTGAAACTTTGACGGGCCATAACTTGGTCATACGGACTCCGATTTACGAAAACTCGGACTCTATTTCGCGTATTTTTCCGAGACGAACGCAATGGCACAGCCCGTTTCCCCTGATTCAGAATATTAAATTTAATTCTGCTCTGATTTATGTTATAACAAGTTATTTAACATACGGGGTGTTACATTCTCCCCTACTTAAAGGATTTCGTCCCCGAAATCTCTAAGTCAAGAAGAACGTATCCTACCAACCAAACAACCATCTACTCAACCATCAAACACTGGCATCCATTGTCCTTAAAGTTTCTAATGCTGTATGAACATATGCAAAAAGTGTGTGTATATGTTCCCTATCTAATGCAAAATCAGGCGGTCTACTGATTCAGTTGACCTCCTTAATGCAAACCATGATAGTGCCATGCATCCAATATGTATGCGAAAGAACCCTATCGACACATACTATTTCTACATGCGTGCACAATCATTCACCGAATAAATGCATCATCCATATGATAGCACAACCATCATACATCCATTAATATGGCTACCTACACACATTTATGTGCAATATGCAATATGAAGTGATTGAGCCGATCTAGTGCCTAAAGTGTGTGTATATGCATCCACGAGCAACCACTAGCAAACACTTGCATCCACTTGCATCCATCAATCATAACATGTCTCAAACACATGTTTCAACCATAGGTTTACCCTATCTAAAAGGTCAAAGGTGCTAACGAGAGGACATACTAAGGACAAGATAAGTACAAGATAGGCAATAAAGGAGAAGTTAAAGAACATACTCTCGAAAAGAAAAGGGTACAAAGAACGCATCTTCGCTTCCGTCTCCCAAGTAGCATTGCTCTCGTCATCTCCCCATTGCACTTTGACTAGCTGAACCTCTCTGTTTCTCAACTTCTTAATCTCTGACCCAAGGATGCGAGTAGGAGCTCGTCGAATCGTCGCATCACGCTCTACTTCCACTTCTCTAAGCAAGCTCGGCTCTACCACCTCTGCGGTCTCATGTAGGCACTTCCTCAAATGTGACACATGGAAAACATCATGTATACCACTAAGTCTGTCTGGCAACTCCACCCTATATGCCATCCGTCCAATTCTTTCCTTGACAGGAAACGGTCCTACAAACCTCGGTGCTAACTTCCCAGCGGATCCAAAGCGAACAACATTCCGTAATGGAGACACTTTGACAAAAACCATGTCCCCAACTTCAAACTCAAGATCAGTCCTCCTCTTATCTGCATAAGATTTCTGTCTGTCTTGCGCTGCTTTCATCCTTCTTCGAATCAAATCAACCTTCTCTGAAGTCTCTCTAACCATATCGGGCCCTAGCAAGATCTTATCCGTAGATTCCCACCAACATGTGGGTGATCGACAAGGCCTTCCATAAAGAGCTTCAAAAGGTGCCATGCCAATACTAGACTGGAAGCTGTTGTTATATGCAAACTCCACCAAAGGAAGATGCTCTTCCCATGTACCTCCAAAATCCAAGATACAAAGCCTCAAAAGGTCTTCCAAAACACGGTTCACCCTCTCGGTCTGGCCGTCTGTCTGAGGATGATATGCGGTGCTCAAACACAACTGAGTCCCCACCGCCTCCTGTAAACTCTTCCAAAACTCACTAGTGAAGATAGGATCTCGATCACTCACTATGCTGGAAGGTACCCCATGCAATCGAACTATCTCTCGAACATAGACTGAAGCAAGCCATGGAGCAGTCCTCTTACTCTTTACGGGTATGAAATGGGCGCTCTTAGTAAGTCTATCAACCACGACCCAAATTCCTGTATTGCCCTTCCTCGATCTCGGTAAACCATCAACGAAGTCCATCGAGACACTATCCCACTTCCATATCGGAACTTCCAAAGGATGAAGCAACCCACCTGGCTTCTTTTGCTCTGCTTTTACTTGTTGGCACACCAAGCATCTAGCAACATACTCGGCCACATCTTTCTTCATACCGGCCCAAAAGAAAACTCGCCTCATGTCTTGGTACATCTTATCCCCACCGGGATGTATGGTCATCCTCGAACGATGTGCATCATCAAGTATAGCCTTCCTCAAGTCTTCATCTTGCGGTACACAAAGTCTACCGTCTCTACGCAACCACCCCCTATCATCTAGGGTGTACCTATTCAAATGGCTGGACGACTCCCCCCTTATGAGCTTCTCTACCAACTCAACCAACTGTGGGTCGTCTCGCTGTGCCTCGCCAACTCGTCCCAAAAGAGTAGGTCTAACCTCTAAGGATGCTAGCAAACCGGGTACCAAGTCAACAGAAGGTCTGAAGTCAAACATCGAGATAAACTCCAAGCTTCTCCGTTCCACAAACAACGGACTCAAGGACAACCTTTTTCTGCTTAAGGCATCTGTCACCACGTTACCCTTGCCAGGGGTATATGCTATCTCGAAATCATAGGATGCTAAGAACTCCATCCACCTTTGCTGTCTCAAGTTCAAATCCTTCTGAGAAAACAAGTACTTCAAAGATTTGTGATCGGTGAACAACTCAAATCTCTCACCAAGAAGATAATGGCGCCAGATCTTGAGCGCAAAAATGATAGCGGCCAACTCTAGGTCGTGGACAGGGTAATTTTTCTCATGCGCCCTCAACTGCCTCCCACCATAGGCTATTACCCTTCCCTCTTGCATCAAGACTGCGCCTAGTCCTGTCCCACAAGCATCAGTATAAACAACGAACGGCTTACTCCCATCTGGCAGCACTAAAACTGGAGCAGTGGTTAAAGCTCTCTTTAACCGTCGGAATGCATCCTCACAATCCACATCCCATGTGAAAACCTGATTCTTCTTTGTCAAGCGAGTTAATGGGGCTGATATCTTCGCGAAGTCCTTGATAAACTTCCTATAGTAGCCAGCCAACCCCAAGAAACTCCTCACCTCGGTAGCATTCTTCGGAGCCTTCCAATCTTGGATAGATACTACCTTTGCAGGATCCACAACTATCCCTTCCTTAGAGACCACGTGCCCTAAGAATCGCACTTCCTTCCTCCAAAAGTGACATTTAGAAAACTTAGCCTTCAGGCTATGCGCTCGAAGAGTCTCCAACACTTCCCTAAGATGTAGGGCATGCTCTTCCTCACTCTTGGAGAAGACCAAGATGTCATCCACAAAGACCACCACGAACTTGTTAAGATACTCCCTGAACACCCTACTCATCAGATCAACGAAATATGCAGGGGCGTTCGTCAAACCAAATGGCATCACAAGCCACTCATAAAAACCATCCGGAGTCCTGAAGGCAGACTTCTCTACACTATCCTCAGCCACTCTCAACTGATGAAACCCCGTGGCTAAGTCCAACTGCGAAAACACTGAAGCGCCAACTAACTGATCGAAGAGATCATCAATCCTCGGCAATGGGTGTTTATTCTTCTTTGTGAGCTTGTTGAGTTCTCTATAGTCAACACAAAGTCTGAGGGACCCATCTGCCTTTGTAGCAAAAACCACCGGAGCACCCCACTCCGATATACTTCGTCTTATGAACCCCTTCTCAAGCAACTCCCCTACTTGCTTATTGAGTTCCCTCCTTTCACGAGGAGCCATGTGGCGCACTGGCAAAGATACTGGTTTAGCATTGTCCACAAGATAGATTCGGAAGTCAATCTCCCGCTTCGGAGGTAAGCCCTTCACCTCCTCAAACACATCCGGATATTCCCGGACCACTCTGACAGATTGCAGACTCTCGACCGAAGCATCGAGCGATTCAAGATAACTTAGCATAACAGACTCCATGGGATTACAAGAGATCTCGAGAGTGTTACCCAAGCGGGTCATCAGCCTAACAACTCTCCTTTCACAATCAAGAACGGCACCATTACTGGATAACCAGTCCATGCCCAAAATCAACCCATAGCCCGTGAAGCCCAAAACAAAAGCATCACATCTAAACTCAACGCTAAGTATAGAAATCTTCAAACCCAAACACATCATGGACAAATAAGTGGAGCCTCCAATTGGGTTTGAAACAACCAAGGGATCATCTACTAGACTGGTGTCTAAGTGCAGTGACTCAACTAAAGATGATGAGATAAACGAATGAGATGCGCCAGAGTCAAACAAAGTACGGACAGGATGATCTAACAGATAAACTAGACTTTCAACAGAAATAGTTCTACCTCTTTCCTGAAGTGGTGGAACCGCGAGAGCCTGAACTTGCCCCCTTGCCTGACCCGGTGCCATAAGAGCTTGCACCTGTCCTCCTGAGGTAGATCCCGTCCTCTGCCCCTTCTTAGGACAGTCCTTCACCAGATGCCCTGCTTCGCCACAGTGGAAGCAACCAGTCTTCTTCTTCTTGCGACAATCCTTGCTTAGGTGGCCTGGTGTCCCACAATTGAAGCACTTCTTCTTCTTCCCCTTGCCACCATTGCCTTTCCCATTCTTGTTTTGCTGTTGCTGTTGAGGTCTCTTCTGATCTCCTTTCTTCTCGGGTGCTTTACTAGTATTGGGACCCTTCTCTTCCTCATACATAAGTGCCATGTCAACTAGCTTCTCAAAGGTAGCCCCCATAGGAATGTGAGTCATAGCCAATCCATGCATCGGTTCGTTCAAGCCCCTAACGAACCTCAAAGCTTTCTTCTCCGGGGTATTCACCATATCTATGCCAAACCTTGCCAACTGATTGAACTTGTTGACATACTCCTTCGCTGATAAGTTCCCTTGCTTCAAGTTCAAGAACCTTTCCATATACAGATTTTCTTCTGCCCTTGAGAGAAACTTTGCCACAAACCTCTGTCTGAAATCCGCCCAAGAATCAACAAGGCGCTCTCCATTAGTGACCTCCCACCAGAACGAGGCCTCTCCCTTCATTAACCAAGCAGCTAACTTAACTTTCTTTGCTTCTTCCATCTCAAAGATGTCTATCAACTCTTCCACCTCCTTAAGCCAATCCCTAGCTTCCACAAAAGTCTCTGATCCTAGAAAAGGTTTCCCTCCCATAGTCTTGAATTCCTTACAAGTCTTAGCAAAAGTAACCACACGAGGAGGATGAGGAGGAAGATCGGGTATAACTGGTGGTGGAGGAACATTAGCTGGCCCTGCAGCGGCGGCCCTAGACTCCATCAATATCCTATACCATGCTGGTATTGCTACACCCTCCGGAAAGTTAAGATCTTCAGCCATGCTGAAACGAAAAAAGGAAAGATTCAAACGGAGAATTCGAAAGATAGAGATATGGCTATCTGGGATTATGCTTTTCTTTCAAAATCTTTACTCTTAAAAGACATGTTTTTGAAAATACTTTCTTCTAAAATATTCTTAGAAAATAGTTTTTCTTAAAAATTTTATCTGTTCTGGTAACCTTAAGCTCTGATACCACGTGTAACACCCCACACCCGCTATAGTCACTCGCTAAGGGAATGCCATAGCATCGGTGGAGTATTTTTAGTGAGTATAGAACAGTAAAATTACAACAAGACAGATATAATGTAATACTTGAAAATTTAAAACATCATCTCATAGCAGCGGAAAGTAAAACATGTTTGGTTACATCATAAAACCATAACAAGAGTCAAGTACAAAATATCCATCCTGAATAAAATAAGTACATAATCCCACTACTCATAACAAATAGCCATAACAGAAAAGATAAGATAAGCTGAGCTCTACATCTACGGTCCAAGCTCCAAGAGATAGATAAAGCAAACTGATCAAAGCCCACTAGCACTAGGCCCAACCTGAGGACCTAAAGGAAAAAGATAAAAACAACGGGGGTCAGACATAAGCCTGAGTGAACCCTATCTCCTTAATAATACAATTATTAAAGTAATTAGGGTATGATATGAACTCGGTATGGTATCTTTGGGGATAATGACTACACTAAGTTGCCCACGAACACAGGACGAACTAAGATAACCGTAAAGACGCATCTACCCACCCAAGGATAATTACTAACTGCACCACACTAGTCACTCCTACTCAAAGGTTGATCCCACCCAAGGATATCAAAGATAGATATAACCAGTAGTTTCCTGTACCCTAGTTGACTACATAGGTGCCGTCTGCCCCTATCTCTACTAGGTGTACCCCACTACCCCAAGCGATCGGCTCCCTAACGTAGGTATCCGTGCTGGGCCCACAGTGGGGTGTATCATTCCCCAAAGTGGCAACCCAAAAGCAACACCGGTGCACGGGTTATACCTACACGATGCAACAACGTCTTACCTCCCAGTCCCGGGCCCACACACGCATATGAAACCCGATGGGCCTGCGTTGCCACCGCTAACCCCGTTTTGGCCACTTATAGACAAGCCCAGTATGCGTGTCCCGTCCTCGGCTTTGGCCGAGCTACAAAGATACATATGGGATACTGGTTGTAATGGGCCCTCCACAAGCTACACA
Source organism: Allium sativum (assembly GCA_030737875.1). NCBI lineage: Eukaryota > Viridiplantae > Streptophyta > Magnoliopsida > Asparagales > Amaryllidaceae > Allium > Allium sativum. The sequence goes on along the minus strand of CM060923.1, from coordinate 732,087,422 downwards.
CCAGAGCTTGTTATTAATCTAGTGTTCCCCACTTAACCCTTTAATCATGTTTAATTACATGTTTCACTTGGTTAAGTATTCTAATCGTATTTTCTATTGCCACCCAAGGCAACCCACTAGATTCCTCATGCCACCCAAGGCACCCACTTAACCCCTCATGTCCCACTACATGCTAATATGGTTAAGTGTTTCTTAATTAATTAAGACCGTGATTCCCCATAAAGACCTCCCACATTAGACTGGCTGTTATGACCGCCTGGTTAAGCCGGTAGGGTCCGGGCAGTCTTACGTCATAACAGAGTCTAACCTCGTGTCTTTACTTTAATCACGTATTTAATTTGTGCCTAAGACCTCTCACATTAGACTGGCTGTTATGACCGCCTGGTTAAGCCGGTAGGGTCCGGGCAGTCTTACGTCATAACAGAGCCTAACCTCGTGTCTTAGTCGATTAATTACACCTAATTAATCACCCCCATATTAATTATCCCTAATTAATATCAATTTATTCATAACATGGGTAGACCTAACTCAATAGGTAAATTCCCATGGGGTAGACCTAACTCAATAGGTAAATTCCCACTTATGTTAATTAATTTTTTTATGGTATGCTTAATCATACCCATTTCAACATACTTTTAATTAACATATTAATTAACCCCATCGTTCCCCACGTAAATCGTCATTATGACATAACATAATAAAGGGAAGATTTACCACACATAACATGGGTTTAGCATATAACTTTATCATGGGTTAAGAGGATGTCAACTTGCATATATGAGCATGTATTAACCCAACTATATTCAACCCAAACTTGCATATTATCAAACATGTGTCTTACATAACATGTTGCATATGAACTTACATATCATCAAACATGTGATTTGCATAACATGTTGCATATGAACTTACATATCATCATACATGTGATTTGCATAACATGTAGAACTTGCATTTTAGCATATACTTAACTTGCATAAGCACTCACATACTTGCATAAGCATTCATATACTTGCATAAGCTTGCATATCATGTTAAACTTGCATTTCAACATATACATAACTTGCATAAACATTCACATACTTGCATAGGCTTGCATATTATGTTAAACTTGCATTTCAACATATACATAACTTGCATAAACATTCACATACTTGCATAGGCTTGCATATTATGTTAAACTTGCATTTCAACATATACATAACTTGCATAACATGTTTGCATAATGGATCCATATTCACTTAGTGTTTTGCATCATAAACATCATGAAACAACTTGCATAAAAATATCATGATTACATATTATGAAACTTGCATGACATAAGGCATATAACTTGCAAAACACATAATATTCACTACATCAAGCTTGCATAAATATATGGATCCACAAACATAGCCATACTTTATCACATCTTATCATAATCAATTCAATAATTGATTATTAAGGGGATAGAAGCTCACCAAAACAAGATTAGCAAGTTAAATGAAGCAAATCCCAATGATTAAGTAGAAGAAGATGTAGATTAGCTTGCAAACCCTCTTAGGATTTTTAGTGGAGGCTCTCCAATTTTCTAAGTGGTGGCATAATGGCCTTAGATCTATTTTTGGTAAGGATAAGGGGGGTATTAGGGTGTATATATAGATTAGTTAGATGTTTTAGGACCATAGGATATACCCTAGAACCAATCCTAGCCTTTAAAGCATGTCTTGGGGAAGAAGTCAAGTGTAGGAACCATTTAGGGCCCAAAAAAAACAGCCCAAAACTCATCCCGGGCCTCAAAACATGAGCAGTTTTCGTTTTTGATTTTTTCGTGAAACTTTGACGGGCCATAACTTGGTCATACGGACTCCGATTTACGAAAACTCGGACTCTATTTCGCGTATTTTTCCGAGACGAACGCAATGGCACAGCCCGTTTCCCCTGATTCAGAATATTAAATTTAATTCTGCTCTGATTTATGTTATAACAAGTTATTTAACATACGGGGTGTTACACAAAAGTGAGGACCAGTCTCACAATTACACTTCCTGGCCAAAAGACAAAGTATCAACAAACAACAAATATCCTATTTACGCTTTGGCTTCTTCTCTTGCTTCTGCCTCTCCAGCCTCTCCTTCTCGGCATCAGATGGATCCCCTTTCTTCCTCTTCCTTTTGTCTATGAGGGGAACATCCGACTCCTCTGAAGATTCCTCTCCTGCCTCTTTCCTCTTCCTTCTATCAGAAAGGGAAGCTGGGAGATCATCGGGATTTGCGAAATGAAGCTGTCGGCTGATAGATTTGGGCTGGATTTTCACAATCATCCCAGTTTTGGGATCGAATTCTGCAAGGGGGACTACGTCCAAAGCCTCATCTCCCACCTTTTTCGAAGCCATCTTTTTCTGCTGCCTAGCTTTTCGGCTGGCCAATGTCTCGTCGTCATCGTCGTCGGCTTTTTTGGCGCCGATAATGTCTTCTTCATCGTCTACATGGCGCTCATCCATGTCTCTTAAGGCTTCGATGGTCTCAGCATCTTTGGGAACGTCAGTGCTAGGTGTCGGGACGCTTTTATCTGCTGATGTGACCTCAGCCTGTCTTGATATATCAGCACCGGCACCTTGTGAGACAGCCTCCTCTTCCACCTCTTTTTCAACACCCTTGTCGACGGGCTCGCCACCTGTATTATGAGGAACACACGTTACTAACTCAATTGGTTGTTCTACCAAACGACGACAGTTCACAATTGCTTTGGCAAATTGCGGGAAAAAAAGGGAGATACCTTCCGCAGACCCTCCTCCTTGAATAGTCGCAGGAGCTCCAACAACTACCGGAGTTAGGCCCAAAGGGATTAGCGGATCATCGGGATGGTACTCCTCAACTCCAAAGGTTTTGGGCTCCACGACTGAACTTGAGCCTTCGTCAATTTTGCTTTTACCTTTAGCCAAGGTTTTCTCCTTTTCCATCTCCGCTAAAATCAGACGACGACCCTCTGCCAGGTCCTCAGGCTCATTGTCCCTTAAGATGCTTTTCATCAATTCATCCTCATCGATTTCGTCGACCCCCAATCTGTGTTTTTCACCCTCCACAATGGCATCCCATAAATTGGCCAAAGTAACATGGTAATCCGGGATCCATGAGATGTTGCAAGTTTTGAGAACCTGTCCAAGGAAATCGAAAATCATCTCCTCAAATCCCTCAATCTCCTTCGCTCTTGCGAGAAGCTTGTTGTTAGAAGCAGTGGCCAATTCGATGGCTCTTTCAACGTTCTTTTCGGCGAGGGCTGCTCTTCTCTCCGCATCCGAGACCTGGTCATTCAAGATCACCTTTTCTGCTTTAGCCAAAGCCAAACTTTCTTTTAAACTCGCTTTTTTTGCTTCCCAAGCAGCCCTCTCAGCTTCAAAATTGCCTTGTGCTGTTTTAAACTCGATGTTGGCCATTTTGAGATCTTCGACCTCCTTCTTTAAAGCCATTTTCTCTTGGCTATTGGAGTCCAGTTCCGAATGAAAGCGCTGCTTAGCATTCCCCAATTCTATCTTATAATTTTCAGCGTCCCTCCGTGCTAAAGCAAGCTGAGATTGAGCATCTTCAAGGTCCTTCTCCATTTTGGTCCTGGCCCTTTCATTGTTTTCGAGCTTCGCCTTAGATCTGTGTGCTTCTATTTCAAGCGATCGGATGACTTCTGAAAGGTTGACCGCATGTTTTTTCATCATCTCATATTGCCTGGCGACATGGCGGATATGTCCGACAACTTCGCTATCCCAGTTCTTGGGGACCGGTTCCAAGGCTGGAACAAATGTCATCCGGTCAAAGAATATGTCTGGGAATTGTTCCCGAAGCTTTTCCAAACTGCCTTGAATCTCGGAACCATGCATGTAATCCCGTGACCCTGGGGGAGCCAACTCTGGCTGACTAGAAGGGACAACATCACTTTTCTCCTTTTCAGACTCTTAGGACGAATCCTTGTCCCTATCTTTAGATTCGTGATGCCTTTTGGACGAACGGCTGTGAGAAGGAGCACTCTTTGGAGGAGTTAACTCTTTAGGAAGTTTGTTTCCCCCTGTAGGAACTACTGGATGACTGGAAGGTTTGGTAGAGGTCGATTTTGGAGGAGATCGAGGTTGCGAGGAAGTCGGCCTGTAAGAAGGACCACGAGAGCGCTCAGTATCCGGACGAAGGCTGGGTGTGCCCTCACGAAGGGAACAATACGAGTAAGATTTCCTACGGGACATCGTTCCTGCAAAAAAGAAAAGAGCATATTAAAACTTTGAATACCCGTGATATAAGAGTGCAGGGTCAGATAGTGTGTGTGATGTGTGCATCCCATATAATTCCCCCTAACAGACCCGGGCCTGAAGACAGGCTCATCTGACCAGTTTCTTGTTCCCTGGTTGGAGCAATGGTCTCTTCAGAAGCAGGAAAGAAAGGCCCCTCTTCAAAGTCTTTCTCTGTATATATGTCATCGGGAAGAGGAATTTTATTCAGCTCGTCAAATAACTGCTCTTCTGTCAGATCATCGGGAACGGCAGTTTCGATGCGAGCAGAAATCAGGATTTCCTTAGACACATCACCGCGGACCTCATCCCCTCTGTATATGTTCAGGTCTTCATCGTCTTGGATGACTATCGGAGAAGGACTCTTGCTAAATTTAGTTGTTTCTACCGCTTGCGAAGTTCCCTCTTCCTCTGTTGGGTGCACGTACTTATAAGGTTTGCCACCGGTGCCAAGCCCAAATCTTCTATCTAGAAGACGATGCTTGTGAAGATTGTCATCAGTAATGCATTTTTTGATCCTTAGAAAGTCGGATCTGCTCTGTGAAAGAATAGATAATCGATGGTTGTATAACGGACCTTCCGTTTTCGGGAAGATATGATCTGTTTAAGACAAAGAAAAAGGCGGAAAAATGTTAATACTTAGACTCCTTGAGCAAGATATTCGATTAGAAGATCAAAGTTTACTTGATTTGAGCCATCTTCGTGAGCATCCGGTCTGTTTCCTTATATAAAACCAATCGGACTTAGGATCCCCTATTTTGCTATACCCGTCGTACAAAACTTTCCTATTCGCTACCGATTCAAAGAAAGAGAAGTTTGGAGTCACCGAAGAACGGTGCTTGAAAAGAAAGAAGAATACCAGATCTCTGAATTTAAGTTCGGCGTGCAGGATCTCCGCATATGCAACATATAGTGAGTATAGAGATGCGTAGGCGTTTGGATGAAGCTGCATCGGAGCAATACCTAGTCGTCTTAAAGTTTCGATGGCGATCGGAGGAAACGGAGGAATAGCTCCTACTAAACACATGGTTCGACTAATCGCCATATACCCTTCCGGAGCTAGGTGAGGTCTATCTTCGCATCCAGGCGTCAGGACATCGTCCCAAGGAATTCTGTGTCTTAAGCAGATTCTTTTAAGTTTTATCTCGTCGAGCTTGGATGCTAAATAATCAGAAAATTTATCTATCCCGAGCGCGCCTGGGATCTCGTCAGGAGCTCGCTCATCAATCTCAGAATCACCGCTAGATGAAGTATTTTCGGATGGATTTGATTCCGTGGCCTCGTACTCAGATCCAGAATCTCCACCTCCCGGATTAATTGGAGGAATTTCTGGGTTGTACTGCTCAGGAATCTCGGATTCCGCTTCTGTTGCGGATCTTGAAGAAGAGTGATCATTCGACATTGCTGCTAGGACGAGAAAATATGAATAATAAGATTAACACTACCCGTCCCCCGTGTGTGCAAGTGCCGGTGTGTGTACTTGTGAGTGCATTGAAAATAAAATATGTAAGTAATCGAGATCATCAAAATATTAGTCGTCATGTGCAGCAGAATTATGCAGTCATTTAGTCCAGAATGTCCAACAGCAGGGCCCTAGCCTAACTGTCCAGAAGTTTATGGTGACAAGGCGTCGATTAAAGTTTGAAATTTCTTTGTATCGTTAACTATGGTTCGGATCGCATGGCAGAGGGATCGCCCCTTTAGGATCGCAAGGCAGAGGGATCGCCCCCCATCGAATCGCCGGGCGAAGGGATCGCTCCTTCACGAATCGTTGCAACCCCCACAATACGCGCCTTTGCTGCCACCACGATCTTTCGTCTTGCCACTCGCTTTCGTCTTCTCTCCTTGACCACGATCCGAACCGGCCTTCCCTCATCTTCTTCCTCCTTCGTTTTCCTCTTCTCCTTTCCATCCTCGAACTCCGAGCTCTACGTCAGGCAGCCATGGTGTTTTGATGATTTCATCAGAAAAGCACAAATTCCATCGTTTCTAGTTGAGAAAGTTCATGAAAGAGCGGCGTTCACGAATAAGAATACTTTTTGTGGAGTTACCTTTCTAAAAAATTGAGGGGATGCGTGGATTTTCGAGAGTTGAAAAACTTGGGTTCGTTCTTCGATAGTGCAGGCGAAACGATACGGCAGAAAGAAAGAGGAAGGAAAGTGAAGAGGAGAGGGTCGGCTTATATAGGCAAAGAGGGCGACCGTTTGTCTCCCTTTCTTTGTCCTATTCGATCCACGAAACACCATACATGCCATGATCCAAAGCTTGTGTCGCATAGAAGCCCACGGACCGCCTCAAACGATGGCCCACCAAGCTCGAAGCCCGACACGGCCCGAAGAAAAGTCCGCCGCGTCTCGCACAAAAGCCTAGATACTTTGCTCGAGACGAGCACGTGACCACTCGGACCGTGGCGCTCTATCGCGATCCGATTCATGCATACGTTGATTTGAACCAATGCGACTGTTGATTTGCGTCCCTTCAGGAAAAGGTAGATCAGAATCTTCGAAGCATGTTCTATCATCAATAAAACATACTTCGAGGGGGCAAAATGTTGGCTTGCTTTTTGACCAAGCCACCCAGGATCATTCGTAAGAGGAAAGCATGAAACCACGTTCTCCAAGAATATAAAGGAACAGATCGCACACTATCGAATCGCCCACGGAGGATCGCGACTCGATGGATCGCCCACGGAGGATCGCGACTCGATGGATCGCCCATGGAGGATCGCGACTCGACGGATCGCCCCCATGTCATCAGCGAAACGACGCCTCTAGGCGATCCGATCCGAGCATCTGTTGTTGCCCAGTGTTGACCGATCCGATTCCCTGATGAGTGGCGAATCCTCTAACCCATTCAAGCATGAGAAAGCCTTCAGCGATCCGAGACGCACGGAACTAGCGACACGTGTCCCTAGCCGTCATTCTGACCGATTCTCCTCATCTGCACGATCCGATTTTCAAGGAGATCGCGACACCTGTCCACAACGGCTAATTTGACTCTTTCTTCAACGGAGGCGATGCGATCCGATGTTCTCGGGATCTGTGCCACGTGTTATCATGACCCGCCTGACAAAATCATCTATAAATAGCCCAGAGCTTGGCATTTTTTGGGATCCCTTTGGCAATATTGAGTACAGAATTCGCCATTATTGTCAAAGTACGAAAGTATTGAGAGAAATCCTTGTTGTATTAGCTTTCAAAGTACAATCAATAATATATAAAGTGGACGTAGGCTCGTTAACGCCGAACCACTATAAATTCTGTGTGTTATTTTCTTTTTCCTCATTCTTCATTTGAAATTCTATAACATTCAGAACAATTTGGGTGTTAGGTCCAAATTTTGATCTAACAACAACTATGAAGGGTTGGTTCCTGCAACACCCAATTTAATGAATAATCATCTTTCAAATTTGTCTATTTACTCCTACTATGCTTAAACTACCCCTACTACTCTTAATACTTCAAAACAACGCTTCTTTTTAATCCCACCCCTAATTCTCTAAATAGCCCTTCCAACAATTATCCCTATTTTTAAACTACTTTGAAGGGTTGGTTTCTGTACCACCCAATCCATATGATTCATCATCTTTATATTTGTCGATCTACCCCTACTATGCTTAAACTACCCCTACTTCTCTTAGTACTTCAAAACGAGCCTTCTTTTTAATCCTACCCACAATTCTCTAAATAGCCCTTACTTCCAACAATTACCCCAATTTTTTAACTACTTTGAAGTGTTGGTTTTTGCAGCACCCAATCTAAATGATTCATAATCTTTCACATTTTTCGATCTACCCCTACTATGCTAAAACTACAGTAACTTCTATTAATACTTCATAACAGCCTTCTTTTTAATCCTACCCCTAATTCTCTAACTAGCCCTTACATACAAAAATTACTCCTATTTTTTAACTACTGTGAACTGTTGGTTTTTGCAGCAACCAATCCAAACGATTCATCGTCTTTCGTATTTGTCGATCTACCCGGGCTATGCTTAAACTATCCCTACTTCTCTTAATAATTCAAAACAACTATTCTTTTTAATCCTCCCCCTAAATTTCTAAATCGACCTTACATCCAAAAATTACCCTAATTTTTTAACTACCGTGAAGGGTTGGTTTTTGCAGCATCCAATACAAACGATTCATAATCTTTCATATTTGTCGATTTAACCCTAGTATGCTTAAACTACCCCTACTTCTCTTAATAGTTAAAAACAGTTATTCTATTTAATCCTACCCATAATTCTCTAAATAGCCCTTACTTCCAACAATTACCCTTATTTTTTAACTTATGTGAAAGGATGGTTTTTGCGGCACCCAATCCAAAGGACTCATCATCTTTCATATTTGTCGGTCTACCCCTACTATGCTTAAACTATCCCTACTTCTCTTAGTACTTCAAAACAACCATTCTTTTTAATCCTACCCCTAATTATCCAAATAGCCCTTAGTTCCAACAATTACCCCTATTTTTTAACTACTGTGAAGGGAAGGTTTTTGCAGCAACCAATCCAAACGATTCATCATCTTTCATATTTGTCGATCTACCTCTACTATGCTAAAACTACCCATAATTCTCTTAATATTTCAAAACATCTATTCTTTTTAACCCCACCCCTAATTCTCCAAATAGCCGTTACTTCCAACAATTACCCCTATTTTTTAACTTCTGTGAAAGGTTGGTTTTTGCAGCACCCAATCAAAATGATTCATCAGCTTTCATATTTGTCGATCTACCCATACTATGCATAAAATATCCCTACTTCTCTTAGTACTTCAAAATAACCCTTCTTTTTAATCCTGCCCCTAATTCTCTAAATAGCCCTTACCTCCAACAATTATCCCTATTTTTTAACAACTGTGAAAGGTTGGTTTTTGCTGCGCCCAATCCAAACGATTCATCATTTTTCATATTTGTCGATCTAGCCCTATTATGCTTAAACTACCTCTACTTCTCTTAATACTTCAAAGCAGCCTTCTTTTAAATCCTACACCTAATTGTGTAAATAGCCCTTACATCCAACAATTACCCCTATTCTTTAACTACTTTGAAGGGTTGGTTTGTGCAGCACCCAATCCAAAAGATTCATCGTCTTTCAATTTGTCGATCTACCCCTACTATGCTTAAACTACCCCTACTTCTCATAATACTTCAAAACAACTATTCCTTTTTGTCCTCCCCCAAATTCTCTAAATAGCCCTTACTTCCAACAATTACCCATATTTTTTAATTACTGTGAAGGGTTGGTTTTTGCAACATCCAATCCAAAGGATTCATCATCTTTCATATTTGTCGATCTACCCCTACTATGCTTAAACTAGCCCTACTTCTCTGAATACATCAAAACATCTATTCTTTTTAATCCTAACCCTAATTCTCTAAATAGCCCTTACTTCCAACAATTACCCTTATTTTTTAACTTATGTGAAAGGTTGGTTTTTGCAGCACCCAATCCAAATGATTCATCATCTTTCGTATTTGTCAATTTATCCCTACTATGCTTCAACTATCCCTACTTCTCTTAGTACTTCAAAACAACCCTTCTATTTAATCCTACCCCTAATTCTCTAAATAGCCCTTACTACCAACAATTATCCCTATTTTCTAACAACTGTTAAGAGTTGGGTTTTGCTGCACCCAATCCAAACGATTCACCATCTTTCATTTTTGTCGATCTACCCTATTACGCTTTAACTACCTCTACTTCCCTTAATACTTCAAAACAGCATTCTTTTTAATCCTACGCCTAATTCTCTAAATAGACCTTACATCCAACAATTACCCCTATTTTTTAACTACTGTCAATGGTTCGTTTTTGCGGCACCCAATCCAAACGATTCATCATCTTTCATATTTGTCAATCTACCCGTACTATGCTTAAACTACCCCTACTTCCCTTAATAATTCAAAACAGCTATTCTTTTTAATCCTAACCTTAACTCTCTAAATATCCCTTACTTCCAATAATTACCCCTGTTTTTTAACTACTATGAAGGATTGGTTTTTGCTGCACACAATCTAAATGATTCATTATCTTTCAAATTTGCTGATCTACTCCTACTATGATTAAACTACCCCTACTTCTCTTAATACTTCAAAACAACCCTTTTTTTTAATCCAACCCCTAATTCTCTAAATAGCCCTTCCAACAATTACCCCTATTTTTAAACTTCTTTGAAGGGTTGGTTTTTGCAGCACCCAATCCATATGATTCATCATCTTTATATTTGTCGATCTACCCCTACTATGCTTAAACTTCCCCTACTTCTCTTAATACTTCAAAACAGTCCTTCTTTTTAATCATGCCTCTAATTCTCTAAATAGCCCTTACTTCCAAAAATTATCCCTATTTTCTAACTACCGTTAAGAGTTGGGTTTTGCTGCACCCAATCCAAACGATTCACCATCTTTCATTTTTGTCGATCTACCCCTATTACGCTTTAACTACCCCTACTTCCCTTAATACTTCAAAACAACATTATTTTTAATCCTACGCCTAATTCTCTAAATAGACCTTACATCCAACAATTACCCCTATTTTTTAACTACTGTCAATGGTTGGTTTTTGCGGCACCCAATCCAAACGATTCATCATCTTTCATATTTGTCAATCTACCCGTACTATGCTTAAACTACCCCTACTTCCCTTAATAATTCAAAACAGCTATTCTTTTTAATCCTAACCTTAACTCTCTTAATATCCGTTACTTCCAATAATTACCCCTGTTTTTTAACTACTATGAAGGATTTGTTTTTGCAGCACACAATCTAAATGATTCATTATCTTTCAAATTTGCTGATCTACTCCTACTATGATTAAACTACCCCTACTTCTCTTAATACTTCAAAACAACCCTTTTTTTTAATCCAACCCCTAATTCTCTAAATAGCCCTTCCAACAATTACCCCTATTTTTAAACTTCTTTGAAGGGTTGGTTTTTGCAGCACCCAATCCATATGATTCATCATCTTTATATTTGTCGATCTACCCCTACTATGCTTAAACTTCCCCTACTTCTCTTAATACTTCAAAACAGTCCTTCTTTTTAATCATGCCTCTAATTCTATAAATAGCCCTTACTTCCAAAAATTAAGCCAATCTTTTTATTACTGTGAAGGGTTGGTTTTTTCCGCACCCAAACAAAACGATTCATAATCTTTTATATTTGTCGATCTACCCCTACCATGTTTCAACTACCCCTACTTCTCTTAATACTTCAAAACGACCCTTCTTTTTAATACTAGCCCAAATTTTATAAGTATCCCTTACTTCCAACAATTACCCCTATTTTTTAACTACTGTGAATGGTTGGTTTTTGCAGCACCCAATCCAAACGATTCATCATCTTTCGTATTTGCCGATCTACCCGGACTATGCTTAAACTATCCCTACTTCTCTTAATACTTCAAAACATCTATTCTTTTTAATCCTACCCCTAATTCTCTAAATCGTCCTTACTTCCAAAAATTACACCTATCTTTTATTATTGTGAAGGGTTGGTTTTTGCAGCACCCAATCCAAACGATTCATAGTCTTTTATATTTGTCGATCTACCCCTACTATGCTTAAACAACCCCTTCTCTCTTAATACTTAAAAACAAACCTTCTTTTTAATCATACCCCAAATTATCTAAATAGCCGTTACATCCAACAATTACCTCTATTTTCTAAATACCGTGAAGGGTTGGTTTTTGAAGCATCCAATCCAAACGGTTCATCATCTTTCATATTTGTCGACTTACCCATACTATGCTTAAACTACCCTTACTTCTCTTAATACTTCAAAACAGCTATTCTTTTTAATCCTACACCAAATTCTCTAAATAGCCCTTACTTCCAACAATTACTCCTATTATTTAACTTCTGCGAAAGGTTCATTTTTGTAGCATCCAATCCAAACGTTTCAACATCTTTCATATTTGTCGACCTCCCCCTACTATAATTAAACTACCCCTACTTCTCTTAATACTTCAGAACAACTATTCTTTTTAATCCTACCCTTTATTCTCCAAATAACCCTTACTTGCAACAATTACCCCTATGATTTAACTTCTGTGAAAGGTTGGTTTCTGCAGCAACCAATCCAAATGATTCATCATCTTTCATTTTTGTCGTTCTACCCCTACTATGCTTAAACTATCCCTACTTCTCATAGTACTTCAAAACATCCCTTATTTTTAATCCTACCCCTAATTCTCTAAATAGCCGTTACTCCAAACAATTATCCCTATTTTTTACTACTGTGAAGGGTTGGTTTTTGCTGCACCCAATCCAAACGGTTCATCATCTTTCATATTTGTCGATCTACCCCTATTATGCTTAAACTACCCCTACTTCCCTTAATACTTCAAAACAGCCTTCTTTTTAATACTAACCCTAATTCTCTAAATATCCCTTACATCCAACAATTACCCCTATTTTTAAACTACTGCGAAGGGTTGGCTTTTGCAGCAAACAATCCAAATGATTCATCATTTTTCATATTTGTCCATCTACCCCTACTATGCTTAAACTACTCCAACTTCTCTTAATACATCAAAACAACTATACTTTTTTAATCCTAACCCTAATTCTCTAAATAGCCCTTACTTCCAACAATTACCCCTATTTTTGAACAACTGTAAAAGGTTGGTTTTTGCAGCAACCAATCCAAATGATTCATCATCTTTCATATTTGTCGATCTACCCCTACTATGCTTAAACTATCCATACTTCTCTTAGTACTTCAAACAGCCCTTCTTTTTAATCCTACCCCTAATTCTCTAAATAGCCCATACTATCAAAATTACCCCTATTTTTTAACTATTGTGAATGGTTGGTTTTTGCAGCATCCAATCCAAATGATTCATCATCTTTCATATTTGTCGATCTACCCCTACTGTGGTTAAACTACCCCTACTTCTCTTAATACTTCTGAATAAATATTCATTTTAATCCTACCCCTAATTATCTAAATAGCCCTTACTTCCAACAATTACCCCTATTTTTTAACTTCAGTGAAAGGTTAGTTTTTGTAGCACGCAATCCAAATGATTCATCATCTTTCATATTTGTCGATCTACCCATACTATTCTTAAACTATCCCTACTTCGCTTAGTACTTCAAAACTGTGACGACTGGGAATTTCGCTCGATCCGAATCAGTCGCTAAACCAATCAAGACCGTTCGAAACGCCTGATTGTTGAGAACATGACAAATTAGAAAGCAGACAGAAGAACATTTCATTGCTAATTTACAACATTTCCACCAGAATACAAGAATATACAGAGTATAAATCAATATTACACATTCGATAAATATCAGAGATTACAATACATTACATAGAAGCGGAAAATAATACAATACACAACTAGAAGTAATACGCGGATACAAAGCTTTCCGAATATCGTTCCAGCAGTAAATCAGGATCCTATGAATATAAATCTTCAAAACCAAAACTACTAGCTGCCCGTGTCAAAATAAGGGCACCCAGAGTTTAGGTTAAAACAATAAACTCCAGGTCAGTCATGGGACTGGTGTGAGAACTAAAACAGTTATTAATCTTTAGTTTAAAGTTAGGTAAATCAAGGGACCACGCCGTATAACACGGAACGTGTTTCCTTCCAAGAATACCAGTGCATAAAACAAACAGCGCAATGCTAAATAAAAAAAATGAAGCTATTATAAGACCCAGGTCCTATCACACAATGCAACACAAGCCGGGGGATAGGGTTTTCCCTTATAATAGCCAAAGAATGCTTGATACGCGAAATTTCATGTTATATTATTACTATAAGTGTATAGTGTCAAAACAATTTCACATCATAAATATCAATCATAGACGGCATGAGCGCCCCATCCCATTATGTCGTCATACTAGGCTCTACAATCAAAACCGCACATGTCACGTATTTGGAAGTTGGATTTCCATCTGTGAACCGAGGCAAAAGATAGTCCTCTACCGATTCGAGAAAATCTAGCCCGTGTCTCAGGATCAGAACGCATCAACCCTTTGGATCGTCAGGGTCAGTCCACCGATGTGAATTATTATGCCTGAACATTACGTTTCTCCACCCTATGGGGTGTCAATGAGCCAACGAATGACTCCATCGGTCCCGGATCGACCGATATAACTGAGGCGCCTTGCAACAGCAACAACCACATAAGTCAAACTCGTCAGGACGTGTAAAACCACTGACGCCATTTCGAGCTAGAAGGAAACGCATGCCCTCCCTGATGTCCTCTCCCGTTTCTGGTTCACAACCAGGATGTGAGGCTTCCGAATTCATGTTACACAAAGCTGTGCCACACAGGCTGTGCTTTGATCATCACCCACAAGACTTTGTTTTTCAACAGAAGCCTTGATCATATTGCCACTTAGGCAGGCCACACAGGTAATTCACTCCATGCGTTTGATATCCATCAATATATAACCTCTGAGATCGTTCGTCTCAGAGAAGGGCGTTAAGCAAGAGAATAAATTCTCCGCCGCCAAACAGATATATATTTAATAGAAATCAATCAAACAGACTAAAATCCAATGTCATACACACAGTCCATTTACAAGTTCATTCTGGGTCTGAACGAAACCGGAGGCACCTAGTACCCCGCATATCCATCGATCTCCAAGTACGTCTGGACGACCACTATCTGATTCCCTCCTCTTGGGTGTACGGCCCAATAAAGATCATCAGTAATCACCCAAACGACGTGAAGACCTCCGGTCTTCAACCACCGTCTTCATCTTCGACACCACGTCGAATCAGTTATTCAGAATGGGATAAACCCGGTCTTTCTGAACAACTTGCGTATATAATAAACACGTGTAACACAAACACAACATACGCCTCAATCCAATTCAGAATACTCTTTTATTCAAATAATCTTATACTTTGGGAAAGGTTCCCATTAATTTTATCAAAGATAAATTCTTTAAATTTATTCTTTAATCTTCTTTGAATATCAATTCAAACTAGTCGGGATTAACGAACCACACCGGAGTTATCATTTATTTTATTTACCAATCCCCACCTATTCATCCCATGAAGTAAAACTGGTAATACTTCATATCTAACACCACGGTGTTATTGGTAAATTCAATTACCATTTCACGTTCAAATCTAATTAAAGATTTAACTATCGCCTGGAGTTAAACTGGTGATACTCCATTCACGATCTTTTCAATCTAATTAAAGATTCATTAAAACTCCACTTAGTTTTAATCTTTAACTGGGTTAGAGAATCGGTGTCATTTAAAACACGGTTCACGATAAACCCAAAATCACATTCCATTAATTATCGGGCTAAAGAACAAGTGTTATTAAAAACACTGTTCACGATAAACCCAAAAATCAATACCAATTCAATTCCAATTAAATATTATTTAATAGGTACACTTCATTAAATCTAAATAAAAAGATTTAATCTTTTTCTCAACTGGGTTTAAGAACAGTGTTAATGAAGACACCATTCACGACAAACCCAAATCACATTTGATATTAAATACAAGGCTCTGAATAGAAAATGTATCGGCTTATATTCAATATCAAATTCTACGACCAACAAATATCGTACTGGAAATAACGATATAAATATATCTTTCAAATTTCCATAACAATATCTGTATAATCACGAAATGCAACATCGAAATATTCCGAAGACAATTTCGATTCTAATCCATTCCAATTCAATTATTGGAATTTCTGGTTATTTTCAAAACCATTTTCAAATTCAATTTATTTATTAAAAAAATAAATAGAATTATAATTCTAGTTCAAAACTAGTTCATTTCGATAAAAATCTATTTTTACCTTTTCAAATATGGTGTTTATCATCCCTATTCTTCCCAAATCATTTCTTATGATTTTACACAAATTATCACTATTTTTAATAATTTTGTCAAGGCCCGTACAGTCGATTTCCGTCAACGGCCATCGAACTGCACTTACAACGACCTTTTCCAAATTTGATTTGGACATAATTCCAAATCCAACCGTTAGATTTCAAATTTCTAATATTCGTTAGAAAGATCTTTTCTATACGAACCCAACGGTTCCGGTTTCAGGAGAATCCGACGGTCGGATCTCCCGCAATATCAATTCGAAGTCAATGGTCGAAATTCATGAACTGCCGCGGCACGGCGCGTTCTATTCAGGCCATTATATTATATATATAATATATATAATATATACTTCATCGATTTCAATTCAAAATGTGCTTTATAAATTGTTTTAAATTCATTTTCAAAACGGTTGCAACTTCATATTCAATTTCAAATCAAAATTGAATATTCCCATATAAATTCGTTTTAAATCCATTTCAAATCGATTTCAATTCAATTTCAATTTAATTCGAATTTCAATTTATTTCAATTTAATTCGAATTTCAATTCTACTCAATTTAATTTGAATTTCAATTTATTTCAATTTAATTTGAATTCAATTCTATTCAATTTCAATTTAATTCGAATTCAATTTTATTCAATTTCAATTTCAATCTGAATTCAATTCTTTTCAATTTAATTCGAATTTTGATTATTTTCAATATAATTCAAATTTCGAAATCACTTTCAATATAATTCAAATTTCGAAAACACTTTCAACATACATTAAAAATTGAATAAAATCGATACAAATATCGTTCACATCAAAATGGCGTCAATCTAATCAACTCGGCTTCATATATTTCTATTTTCAAATATTCTATTTCAAATATTTCTATTTCAAAACTTTAATGAGGCCCAATCAATTACCATATAATGTTAATTATATGGATTTTCAACAACACATGTATAAAATCACAACGATAAATAATCAACCATCATCCAGAGTGCGTTCTACTCTGTACAAGCATCAAATATAAATATTTAACGCTTATAACAGCTTGTTAATCAATCGATCGACGTACAACTATTTATTAGGATTAGTGTATGTCATATGCCATCCCAATACCCATGTGGGGTTTCAAACAATCAAACACAGATTTTATTTGTGCAGTTGGGCGATGTGTAAAATTTATCGTCCCAATCAACATCAATAAAATCAGTGTATATAAACAAATCTTCGATTTGTTTATAAATATTTATTTTAAATACACGTTAAAAATTCTATTTTTAACTTCAAAATATTTTCCACTATAAGATATTTTATTTCATTTCACATCACATCACACAATCAACTACACATCAAAATCAAACAAACAAGCATACAAGCCGTCCATGGTCTGTGGACGACGGGTGTCGGGTGCTACTAAACACCGTCTGCATCCTTGTATATATTATTAACTAGAAAACAAAATTAAAGGTGAGAAGTTCTCACAGAGGGTTCCACTCCGTCGTGCTTTGCTTTTGAACTGCTGAACATCTGGATTTGCTTGAAGTTCCAATGCAGTTCTTTTCACGCTCTTCAAATAAAAATTATATTTTTATCGCTTTATTTCAATAAATAAAAATCTATTTTTATTTCTACTTCATATATATTTTACAATACTTTTATTCTATATAAATTATATTTTTATATTTTTACTTCATATATAAAAGATCGAATTTTCATTTCAACATATATATAATAAAAATCAGATTTTTATTTCGCTATAAATATAAAGATAATATTTTCATATTCTCTATTATATAAAAATCACATTTTCAATACTTCTACAATATAAAAGTCATATTTTTTTTCTTTCTACTAATATAAAAATTACTTCTTTAATCTTATTAAAAGTCGAATCTTTGCCTATAAAAATTCATATGTTTTCTATATTACAAATCAAGTGTTTTATAATCTAAAAACAGTAAATAAATGAAGATTAACAAGTTAAGGAGGCTTACAGTTAGAATCGAGCATGGGGGGAGGGAGCTGAACAACGCGGCAGGCGGGGTGTGGTCGGTCTGGTAGTCAACTCGAGGTGGTGGTGGCGTTCGATTTGATTTATGGTCGGGGTTCATGGATTAGAGGGAGCAAAAGCGTAGAGAGGAGGGAGAAGGTCGAGGGGAGGGATGCGCATCTGGGGAGGGCTGCGGATCTGGTGTAGTGGAGGGAGGTTTTGGGTTTGTGGACGTCGGATTGAGCTGGAAGGGAGAGGGTTCACGCGAGGAGGGAGGAGGTGATAGGGGGGCCGGTGGCGCCACGGACGGAGGCGCGGTGGTCAGCACCGGGGCGCGAGGTCAAGGCAGCGAGGGATCTCCCTTTTTTTCAATTTTCTTTTATCTGAAAGAGAACGTGGAGGAAAGGAGAGTATATGGGGGGTTTATATAAAGTATATATTTAATTTAATATTTAATTTTCAAAAAGCAACTTTTTATTTCGAACCCGAAATCAAACCCACCGACTGTCGTCCCTAGCTAATTGCCCCCATTCCGAACACAATGGGATATGTAACGTAAGCTGATTCGATCCTTTCGATCAGTTTTTGTCAAAATCAACATATAACTCTATATATTGAATTTGAATGTGCATTTCAATTTACTGGGGCCACATACTAACTAGAAAAATTCCCGAAAAATAATTTCTAGCTTAGTATTGACAATACGGTCCTAACAAAAATAATTTCATCAGATTCTGAGGCCATATGAAAAATGGCCATTTTCCAGTCGATTAAAATCAACTAAAAATGGTCAAACGCGTTTTCCTTTGCCACGCTCACATATTGAATTAGAAAATTACAAATTTTGAAACCTACCAATAATTTGACATCGCAGATCCAACAAAAGTGGTTTCGTCGAAATCCGAGGTCGTTTGCAAAATTCCCATTTTTAAAGGCCGAAATTCCTTAGCGACTATTCTGAATTTTCATTTAGCCATATCTTTTGATTCTCGCTATGAAATTTTGATTTTTCGGATTCGTTGGAAAGATATTCTCAATTATTTTCTAATATTTTTGGTTTCACTAAAATCCGGTTTGTTCTGCACCTTGTATGTTCAATTGAATTTTAAAATCGAATTATCGAACTACCGCGCCATTTTCAATTCCTTTTATAATTTAAAATAAATATTTATATTATAACGACGACGCGTATATATATATTCATTCTAATTCTATTCAAACTAAATTTCTCGTCGCTATTATTTAAAATAATTCATTTTAAATAATCAAAATTCGTCAAAATTGCCAAAATAAAAATTTTAAATTGGCTCGCATTTCCGGGTTGTAACAAAAACAACCCTTTATTTTAATCGTACACCTAATTCTCTAAATACCCCTTACTTCCAACAATTATCTTTAACTACTATGAAGGGTTGGATTTTGCTGCACCCAATCCAAACGATTCATCATTTATCATATTTGTCGACATACCCCTATTATACTTAAACTACCGCTACTTCTGTTAATACATCAAAACAGCCTTCTTTTTAATCCTACCCCTAATTCTTTAAATAGCCCTTGCATTAAAAAATTACCCTTATTTTTTAACTACTGTGAAGTGTTGGTTTTTGCAGCACCCAATCCATAAAATTCATCATCTTTCATATTTGTCGACCTACCCCTACTATGCTTAAACTACCCCTACTTCTCATAATACTTCAAAACAACTATTCTTTTTAATCCTACCCCAAATTATCTAAATAGCCCTACTTCCGACAATTACCCCTCTTTTTTAACTACCGTGAGCATTGGTTTTTGCAGCATCCAATCCAAACGATTCATCATCTTTCATATTTGTCGACCTACCCCTACTATTCTTAAACTACCCCTACTTCTCTTAATACTTCAGAATGGCTATTCTTTTTAATCATACCCTAATTCTCCAAGTAGCCCTTCTTCCAACAATTACCCCTATTTTTTAACTTTTGTGAAAGGTTGGATTTTGCAGCAGCTAATCCAAATGATTCACCATTTGTCATTTTTGTCGGTCTACCCCTATTATGCTTAAACTATCCCTACTTCTCTTGGTACTTCAAAAGAGCCCTTCTTTTTAATCATACCGCTAATTCTCTAAATAGCCCTTACTTCCGAAAATTATCCCAATTTTTTAGCTACGGAGAAGGGTTAGTTGATGTTGCACCCAATCCAAACGATTCATCATCTTTCATATTTGTCGATCTACCCTTACTATGCTTAAACTACCCCTACTTCCCTTAGTACTTCAAAATAGCCTTCTTTTTAATCCTATTCCTAATTCTCTAAATATCCCTTACATCCAACAATTACCCCTAATTTTTAACTACTACGAAGGGTTGGATTTTGCAGCAATCAATCCAAATGATTCATCATCTTTCATATTTGTCGATCTACCACTACTATGCTTAAACTACCCTACTTCTCTTAATACTTAAAAACAACTATTCTTTTTAGTCCTACCCCTAATTCTCTAAATATCTGTTACTTCCAACAATCACCCCTATTTTTTAAATATTGTGGAAGGTTGTCTTTTATAACACCCAATCCAAATGATTCATCAACTTTCATATTTGTTGATCAACCCCTACTATGCTTAAACTATCCCTGCTTCTCTTAGTCCTTCAAAACAGCCCATCTTTTTAATGCTACCCCTGATTCTCTAAATAGACTTTACTTCAAACAATTATCCCTATTTTTTAACTACTGTGAAGGGTAGTTTTTTGTAGCATCCAATCCAAATGATTCATCATCTTTCATATTTGTCGATCTAACCCTACTATGCTTAAATTACTCATACTTCTCTTAATACTTCCAAACAGCTATTCTTTTTAATCCTAACCCTAATTTTTTAAATAGCCCTTACTTCCAACAATTACCCCTATTTTTTAACTTCTATGAAGGATTGGTTTTTGCAGCATCGAATCCAAATGATTCATCATCTTTCATATTGGTCGATATACCCCTACTATGCTTAAGCTAATTTTTTTTTTAATCCTACCCCTAATTCTCTAAATAGCCCTTACTTCCAACAATTACCCTATTTTTTAACTTCTGTGAAAGGTTGGATTTTGCAGCACCCAATCCAAATGATTCATCATCTTTCATATTTGTCGATCTACCCCTACTATGCTTAAACTATCCCTGCTTCTCTTAGTACTTCAAAACAACCCTTCTTTTTAGTCCTACCCCTAATTCTATAAATAGCCCTTACTTCCAACAATTATCCCTATTTTTTAACTACTGTGAAGGGTTGGCTTTTGTTGCACCCAATCCAAACGATTCATTATCTTTCATGTTTGTCGATCTACCCGTATTACGCTTAAACTACCCCTACTTCTCTTAATACTTAAAAACAACCTTCTTTTTAATCCTACCCCTAAATCTCTAAATAGCCCTTACATCCAACAATTACCCCTATTTTTTAACTACTGTGAAGGGTTGGTTTTTGCAGCACCCAATCCAAACGATTCATCATCTTTCATACTTGTCGATCTACCCCTACTATGCTTAAACTACCCGAACCTCTCTTAATACGTCAAAACAGCTATTCTTTTTAATCCTACCACTAATTGTCTAAATAGACCTTGCTTCCGACAATTACCCCTATTTTTTAACTACTGTGAAGGGTTGGTTTTTGCAGCACCCAATCTAAATGATTCATCATCTTTCAAATTTGTCGATCTACTCCTACTATGCTTAAACTACCCTACTTCTCTTAATACTTCAAAACAACCCTTGTTTTTAATCCAACCCCTAATTCTCTAAATAGCCCTTCCAACAATTACCCCTATTTTTAAACTTCTTTGGAGGGTTGGTTTTTGCAGCACCCAATCCATATGATTCATCATATTTATATTTGTCGATCTACCCCTACTATGCTTAAACTACCCCTACTTCTCTTAATACTTCAAAACTGTCCTTCTTTTTAATCATACCCTTACTTCTCTAAATTGCCCTTACTTCCAACAATTAAGCCAATCTTTTTACTACTATGAAGGGTTGGTTTTCGCAGCACCCAATCAAAACGATTCAAAATCTTTCATATTTAACGATCCACCCCTACTGTGCTAAAACTACCCCTACTTCTCTTGATACATCAAAACGAACCTTCTATTTAATCGTACCCCAAATTATATAAATAGCTCTTACTTCCAACAATTACCCCTATTTTTCAACTACTGTGAAGGGTTAGTTTATGCAGCACCTAGTCCAAATGATTCATTGTCTTTTGTATTTGTCGATCTACCGTACTATGCTTAAACTATCCCTACTTCTCTTAATACTTCAAAACAGCTGTTCTTTTTAATCCTACTCCTAATTCTCTAAATAGATCTTACTTCCAATAGTTACCCCTATTTTTTTGTTACAGCGAAGGGTTGGTTTTTGCAGCACCTAATCCAAATGATTCATCATCTTTCATATTTGTCGATCTACACCAACTATGCTTAAACTACCCCTACTTCTCTTAATACTTCAAAACAACGCTTGTTTTTAATCAACCCCTAATTCTCTAAATAGCCCTTCCAACAATCCACAACTGCGAGAGGCTTGAGGGCTTCAGGGTCTAGGTCTTCGGTTTTTAACTGCAAGTGTTTATCTTGATCAGCTTTCATTGCAGCCAAAGTAACATCATCAGCATTTTTCGACTCCCCGACTATTGCCACCTCTGGATCTTCCTCATGTCCTCCGTCACCGCCATCATCCTTTAAGGCTGCTACCATTTCTTCATCATGGGGAGTGTCAGCCTTAGTCGGCTCACTTCCTTCTCCCAAGTCTATAGGAGCAGCCTTGTCCTTCCCTCCTTTTGCCTTTTCCGTAGGCTCTGCCCCAGAGGCGGCTCCCTGAGTCACATCTATCTTTCCGGATGGCTCAATACCTACAGAGTGAGAAACAACAGTTATCAACTCAGGAGAAAATAATGGGTTTTTCATCGATTGCTCAATCACGTGGCGAAAGGTAGAAATAGCCTTGACGAATTGAGGAGAAAAGGTAGGGATACCTTCCGAAGACTTCTCGGCAGGTGTAACTGCTGTCTCTGATGTCGTTTCGGGAATAGGGGATAGCAGAGTTGTTCGAGGGATTCCCAGGTTTTCAGGATCATACCCCTCTACTTCAGGAGTTGCAGGGGCAGCAGAAGAGGAACCAGCCTCGGGAATGTTCTTCTGTTTAGTCCTCCGCCTCTCTTCTTCCATAGCATCAGCAATGAGGCGGCGCCCTTCAGCTAGGCGTTCTGGCTCATCATCCCTTAAAGTATTTCTCCATCAGCTTGTCTTCATCGATGGAATCGACCTTGAGCTCCTCTTTTTCCCACTCAACGATCTGACTCCATACTTGGACTAGAGTGGATGGATAATCCTCAATCCAAGAAATGTTCCGGCGACGGATGATATGTGCAAAGAATTCAATCATTAATTCGCCGAAACCCTGACACTCTGCCTCCGCCTCTGACAATTGTTGGCGGGCCTCCTCCGCAGATTTGATAGCACACTCAACGTTGCCCTCCGCCAGGGCAGCTCTGTTCTCTGCCTCCAGTAGCTTTGAAGCCAAGTCAGCATTTTTCTTTTCTAGCTCAGCATTCCTCTTTGCTAACTCGGCATTTTTCCGTTCGAGGTCAGTGTAAGCAAGGCGCGTCTTAGCGGCATATGACTTAGCATCTTCAGCTTGCTTTTTTAACTTAGAACGCTCTTGAGTGTGAGATTCAAGCAAGTCATGATAACGTTTTTGCATATCTTCAAATTGTTGTTTGAAGTTGGTAGCATCCCTCTGAGCAATAGCAAGCTGGGCCTGTGTGTCCTCCAAATCTTTTCCTAGGTTATTTAAGGCCTTTGCATCCTCTTCCGCGGTTTTTTGCATTGAATCAGCATTCGTGATTAGGGTACGAATGATTCTGGAGAGCTGGCGTGAATATTTGAACATTTCAGAATACTGTTTTTCAACCGTGTCTATCTTGCTTTGGCCTCGTCCGCCCACCTGGAAGAAATAGGTTCGAGGGCAGATAAAAAAGTCAAAGTCTCGAAGTAATGTTCGGCAAATTGCTCCTCCAAATACGCCCGCTTGATTGCAGTTTCCGCATCTAGTGGTGGAGGAGCAGGGATCGTCAATTCAGTGTCCCTGTGTGTGGAGGATTCAATGGTTTCTTTATCTGTCCTAGGCCGTTTAGTAGTAGGGACCTTGCGATTACTTCGAGACTCGGTATCTTTTGGAGGACTTCTCTCTCTGCTGCGCTTTTCGTGGGAAGAGGTGGAGTTCTTCGATTGTGGCCTGCCCTCTTCCCTACGACTTTGATAACCTTTATATTTCTCTTGGTCCAATCAAACGGGAGAGCGAGAGCGTGAGGTTCGAGAGCGATAGGGTTCATAAGGCCTTCTCTCCTCCCTACCGCGATCGTCGCGGCGATCATACTCGATATCCTAAGGTGGATTAGACATACTATGGCGAAGCTTCCTGATATCATAGTAAGATTGGGACATCGTGCCTGCACGATAAGACAAATGAAATTCAGAATCAATAGTTTCACAGAGAGAGAGGTGCAATGAATGCTAATGCTATTGTATAAAGTGTGTCCTAAGTGGTGTGTTTCCCCCCAACCAACCCGAGTCCGAAGCTAGACTAGTACGGGCAGGCTCTTTGGCCTTAGCAGGAGTGGTCTCTTCAGAAGAGGTGAAGACTAAAGGATCCTTCCTAAAATCCTCTGAAGTGTATATAGTTTCAGGTAAGGGGAGATCCCCCAAACCCTGAAATAATGGGTCATCAGTACTAGGGACATCTCCCTCGGAAGCATTAAGTAGCGACTCTTTGGAGGATGTTGACTTTTCTGGAGAAGTAGCCTCCTCAGGGGCAGTATACGATGCTTTTCGGCCAAGTTAGCCAATTCGTCATCTTGAGTAGAAGATGGAGAAGGTGAAGTTTGAAGAGGCACTGCAGTAGCTCCCGAACCTTCTCCTGTCTCTTGGACTACATCCACTGGAGGAATATATACGTATGGAGCCGTCCCATGACCGATACTACGAAAAACGGATAACAGCCCATGAAAATGAAGGTACTCGTCCTTAAGGACTTCATCAATAGTCAGGAATTTCTGGTCGCCATTAAGAAGCTGGTGCATCCGGTCAAAGAACACCTGATCTGATATTTGTTTTGGATTGTCGACTGCAAACAAAAAGAAAAACGAGTTAAGGCAATGACTTGAAGGTATAGAGCCAAGATGTAGATAATCGGTGCTTTACATGATTTCGTCCATCTCCTGGCACACCCAGGTTGCCGCTTCACATAAAACCATTCCAGTTTGGAATCTCCAGCTTTACTACTGAATGGCGTTGAAATTATCTTCCTCTTAGGGACAGACTCAAAATAGCAGAAAGAAGGAGTTTCTCGAGTCCGATGCTTGAAATTGTAGAAGAAATGAACGTCATTGAAAGTGAGCTCTATGCCTAAGATCTCACGGTATGCTATATATAAAGTATGTAGGTAGGCATAAGAATTAGGATGCAACTGCATGGGGGCAATCCGCATTTGTCTTAGAAAATTTACGATGAAGGGAGAAAAGGGAGGGATAGCACCGACCATGCACATCAACCAAGTAATCGCCATATATCCTTCTGGAGGGTTGTGGGGACGGTCAGGTCTCGAAGGCACTAGAGTGTCCCTTTTCATTACCCCGTATTTTAAACAGATTCGGGTAAGTCTGTCGTTATCGATTGTTGATTCAACAGAATCTTGGGGTGATTCCAATATGACAGCTGATTCAAACTCATCAGGAGCCTGGTCGTCCCCAACCCCTCCTTCCTCTTCAAAACCTAGAGAAACTTCATTCTCTGAAGACACTTCGTCGCTTTCACGATTTCCAACCTCGTAGTTTGAACCCTCATTATTCCATTCTGGATCCGACGGGGAAGATACGTCCTCGAGAGTAATTTTGTTGGAGGTTTCCGGGGCTTCTTTCTTCTCAGCTAGTCTGGAAGAGCGTCTGGGTCTCATGGTCATAAAACTATTGAAGAAGCAATAGCAAAAATTAGAGCAAATTAGCCCGTATCCCCCCGTGCATGTGTGCAAACTAAAGTGTAAACAATGTATGCAGAAAGTGTAAAGTAAATGTTTAAAAGTGCGACGAAAAAGTTTGGCAAAATATTAAGAGTTGAAGTAGTTCTTGATGTCGAGTTACGTTTGCAAGGCACTATCCTAACTGTCCATTAGGTTGAAGATTATGCCAAAATTTGATTGGGCCAGTTAAACAAGTTTTTATGTATTAAGATGGACTGCTCTTCAGATCAGTTCGGGCGCGTTCATTGGGATCAGATCGGGGATGCGGCCTTGACTTGGGCTCGGATAAACCTTGAAACTCAGAAATCAAAATCAGATCGGCTTGGAGGTAGAGTTCCCTAACGGTTCGGATCGGATCACGTAGTTATACTTCTCCTCCTTCATCTTACGGTCCGATCCGATCCGTTTAGGTAAGCTCCCTTTCCCCCTTCTTTAACTGCTTGCTCCGACCCGATCCGATCTCTTGGATTTCTTTTCTTTTTCCCTTTCTCCACTTGCCCCGACCCGAACCGACTTCCTGAACCTCTTTCCTTTTCCCTCTCATCCATCTTCTATACTCCAACCCGAACCGATCCCCTAAATCCTCTTCTTCTACTATCCCTTCCTCAACCACAGTCAAATCCACATCCCTCTCCAAAGCTCCAGCTAACGACGAGCGCATGCTTCATTTAACCTCTCAGCGCCTCGAGACGGTGGTAGAACCACGCACGACGACGGCAGGGGAGGAGGGAGATACGATGTCAAAGCGAGAGAGGAGTCATGTTCAAATCATTAAAAATTAACCGCAAATTTCCATTGAAGCCTATTGTTACAGAATTAATCGACGGATTCAAACCTACCAGAGTATGTGGCTTGAAAATTTGCACAAAAAAAGTAAAAAGTTCTTATTTCTTTTTCTTGGAATTCCGAAGCAAAAGCGGTAAACAATAAGAGGAAATAAAAGAAGGAAGAAGACCTGGTTTATATAGAGAAGTAGAGTGACTATTCGTCTCCCCATTCGGATCGGACAGACAGTCCAATAGCAGAGCCCCTATTCGGATCGGACCGACAGCCCAACAGCAGAGCCCCTATTCAGATCGGACCGACAGCCCAGTAGCAGAGCCCCTATTCGGATCGGATTGATAGTCCAGAAGCAAAGTTTGGCCCAATAGTCCAATGAAAAATAGATAGGAGAAGGGGTCTGTTCTGATTGGATTCTGAACCGAACTGAATTCTTTAGCTCAGCAACGAATTAAATTGAAATTTGAAGAAAAGGATGAAAACACAAGGAAAATCAAAAGAAAAATTGCCTCGAAGAGCGCTGTGCAATGATAGTCAAAGCATGCTCCGTCTCCAACAGAAGCATCCTTTGAGGGGGCAAAATGTTAGCCCACTTTGTGAACTGGGCAACACAAAGTCAAGATGTGAAACATCGAAGAACATGGAAAGTACTGAAGCGGGTCGGATCGAAGCACTGAAGCGGGTCGGATTGGATAGATTTGGCTGTTCGGATCGGTGAATTATTACTGTTGGACTCAGAGAAGTACAGCTGTTCGGATCGGAGAGTAACCTACTGCCAGTTGGAGCGGAGAGCTACTTGCTACAAAGACGGATCAGAACGGAGTAGAAGAGAACGAAGACTTAGCCCTGGGACAAAACAAGATCAGATCGGGTACCCCGATCCGAACCCCTCCTGAACAATCTTCCGATCCGAACCCATCTTCCATGTCATTCTCCTGCATGATCGCCTAGTTATTCGGAGCGGCTATGACCTGTTCCTACCCACAACGTCCACTGCTCTGATGCGTTGTCAACACAGAAATCCATCTGAACCCGAGGCTAATGGGATGGATGACACGTGGCTCCGATCCGGATCGGGTTCTGAGCGAATTTTCACCTATAAATACCCTGTCTGGAGACAAAGAAGACGATCTTTTTTCAGGCACTTTGAGAGTTCAACCACCTTCATGACCCAAATTCCAGCACTCTCGGAGAATCCAAATCTTCTTTCATTATTTGTTTTTAGACAATTGAGTGAGTGTAAGTGAGTTGTGAGAGAAATTAAGTGAATATTTCATTGTAATTGCAACTACATTATTGAAAATAGTGGAAGACAAGTGGACATAGGCATTTGTTCGCCGAACCACTATAAATCCTGTGTGTTCATTTTACTTTTGATCTTATTTCATTTTGCTTATAGTCAATTTGGGTGTTAGAACCACTTTTTGGTCTAATAGTATCTATGCTCAAACCTTTTAACAATATTTTCAACTCTGCCATGTAGCAGGATCGTCTGGTGATCTGATCACCTCTCATCATTCGCACTCCTACTTCGGTTGGAAATTTTAACCACAGACACCATGGTGCTATGCAGGCCCTGAATTCTGTGACGGCTGGTCGGCCTAAAAAGGGATTGTAAGGTGAATCGATGTCCAAAACCACAAATGGGAGGATTCTCACTCTTTGGCGATTTGCATGTCCCAATGTCACCAATAATTCTACATATCCCATTGGAGCAGTCGATGTTCCATTGAAGCCTCGTATCCATCTTTCGCAAGGCTTCAAATCTTTCGATTCAAGTCTCATCTGATGGAATGCTTTCTTGAATAGGATATTAACTGAGGTTCCATTATCCACCAATATTTTGTGAACTAAAGCTGGACCAATAGTGGTAGTAATCACCAAAGGATCTTCAGTGGGCTATTGAACACTGGTATCATCTCTGTCACGAAACATGATATCATCTGACGTCGTCTTCTGTTGCTTTACTGGAGCGCTATCTTCGAGGTTACTACACTCTCCTGCTCCAGTATGTTTGTTTTCATTGACATATTGGTCCATTGCCCTAAAGAAATGGCTGTAGGATGAGGCCCACCTACTATGGTATTGATAACAATTCCTTTACCCTTCTGTTGGGCTGTGGGTTTAGGAGCAGGTGGATTTTGGTTTGGGGCTTGATTTCCTTACCCCTGTCTCTCGGTTCAACTTTATAATCATCCAACTTCCCTTCTCGAAGCAGCTTCTCGACAATGTCCCTTAAATGACGAAATTCGTTTATGGAATGACCATGAGTCACATGGAACAGATATAACTTCCCTGTTGCAATCTCTTTCTCAGTGGAGTACCTGGGTGGCGGTTTTTTGTACGGAAGAACGTTGTACGTGTCTAATTATATATTTTCCAATGTGTCGCTCAATGGTGAATAGTTCTCGAAGGTTTGGAATCGAGGTCTTTTACCGGGGTTGTTTCCTCGGTTCCAATCCCTTCTATTGCCGCTTCCATTCCTATTGTCATTTCCTTCATTTTTATTACCAACATTTACCTCGACTTTTCCTGAGCTGTCATCGGATTGCTTCACTGCTACATTACTTTGGACATCTTCTTTTGAAGCTCCATCAGATTTTCTTTTTCGGCTAGCATATATCTCTTCTCGCCGTAGGCGAATATCGCTTTTCTGTAAAATGCCTCTCTATTCAATGGTGGTTTTCCAACTAGATATCCTCTGAATTCAGTGTCTGGATCGATTCCGTCTATTAAAGCCATCAAGATAGTAGGTTTGTGAGGGTAACTTACTTCGGTAACTGGACAATTCAATAACACTTTTAACCTTTCGGGCGTAGAGTCGGAACTGCTTTATAAAGTGCTTGCTTAGTTCTTGAAAGTTCAACATCGATCGTGGGGGAAGTCGAGTAAACCACATAAATTCCACTTCCTCTAAATATATCGGAAAGGCTTTACATTTGACAGCATCAGGTATGGCAGCAGTGTTCATACACTATGCATACCTCATCAGATGTTGCCCTGGATCTGTCCTCCTAGCATATCGATCCATCTATGGTAGGTTGAACCGTCGAGGGAATTGTAACTCCAAGATGTCGTCGATGAATGGAGTGTGACTGCGCTCAATACCCTAATCTTCGTTGGTATATCGACGACTATCAACCATGATTTGACGTATCATTGCTTCTACTTCAACATTAGTTAGCGCTTGTCTAGGATCATCACTCCTATCTCTTATAGTGCATCTAGGGCCTACGTCAGGCGATGTTCGTTGATGTCGAATTTCGGTTGAACTTCCTTTCCTTCTGCAATGCCGGTCATTCATGGGACGATTTGGGTGGAGAAGTTGGCCTTGAGCAGGATTACCAGTACTAGGATCCCTGGTAGGAACAGGTGATTCCCTCAAGCCTGGATCATTAGCTCCAAGAGTCCAGGCAACATCTTCACATGTCCCCAGCAACCCAAATGTTAATTAATCCAAATTTCCCGGCCTCTTGTATGTCATTCTCTGGCGCGGGAGCTTTTCGTCTGAAGAGGATAAGTGATCGGCAACAGGGCGATGAACTGGAGACAAAACTCTTTGTCTACGCAGCTCAATTATTACTTTTCTCATGGATATCATGTTATTGCGCATTAAAAAACTTTCATGCTTATGGCCTTCTATAGTGTCTTTAGTACACTTAAGAATATCAAGCAAACACGAAAAATCTCCATGTGTAAGGAGTTCAGAAGGTGTAGGCTGATCATCATTTGCCACTACTGGTATTAGCGCATTTGTAGGAGCTCGAGTAGATGTACCAACTTTAGCCAAATTCAGCTCAGATCGTCCTTCCCTTGCTTCTGCATTTCAGATCGAGAGGGAGCTAGCTGGAGTGTTCAAGCAGCCGGGTCGGATCGTGGGAATTTCCTAGAATCGATTCGAGCCTGGCTTCTCGGGTCGGGTAGGGGATGTGCTGCCTTATTGGGTAGCTCCTGAATTCTGTCCCCTCGACCTTGTGTCAACCATAGTTTGTTGATCCTCTCTCATCTCACTTTTCCGCGCGTTTTGCACTTCTTTTCCTTTTCCTTTGGTCATAACTTCCAACTTTTTCAAAGCTTGTTCGGAGAAAGTTTTAATGATACTGACTGTATGGACTATCTCCTTCGGATATGCAAACTCAAATAATAGAATGGTAGCCCAAAAAATGTAGAGAATTAGAGAAATTCTCGGTGAAAGCACCAAAATATTAGATCCAAAAATGGCTCTAACCCCCAAACTAGCGATAATATAAAATGAAATGAAAATAAAAGCGAAGAGAACACACAATTTATAGTGGTTCAGCATACAAGAGCCTACGTCCACTTTGAACTTCTCCAATTGATGATAAGAATGCATGTACAATGATTTTTTCACTCAATTTCACTCATACAGTGAATAATTTTACTCAATCTTCTCCACAATATGCTCTAAAAGTTGATTATGATCTGAACCAAGGAGACCGAAGAGGAAGACGAAGGAAACAACGACGAGGAAGATATTCCAGAAGAAGGAGACAAGGAAGTAGGAAGGAACGAACAAATTGAGTGGTACACCACTGAATCCAAATCGTCATCGCATTAGTTTGTTTTTTCATCCACGTTTTATGATACTATGTTTTATATTTTTATGCAAAACTTAAAACCGACACTTGTATGTAAATAGTGCTGTATTTATTTTGGGTTTGTACATCTTAAGCTATTAGGTACATGACTTGCTTGTGGTATGTTTGGTGTATATTATATGCTACAATCTTAAAGTTCTTCTTAAGCTATTTGTGTGTTCACTACTCCTTTTTGTCGATGACAAAGGGGGAGAAAAATATTACTAACATTATGTTTTGCTGATTTTTTTTAGTATGTATTTCATGTGGAGCATATATTCAGGGGGAGTTAAGAAAAATTTCAGAGCTATGTTGCCATCAATCAAAAAGGGGGAGAATGTTGAATCAAGGAATACACGGCGTTTTGATTAAATGAAAAGTAATGAAATTCGGAAGTTGTAGGTGTTTGAGTCAAGAATTTGCCAAAAGTTCCCTTCAAATGGCCCTTTGAAGTGTATTTATAGGTGGAATGTTTCTCTGAAGTAGCTTCGGTTTGGATACACATGGGAGACATCCCGTGAGAGTCGGTTTCGGATAGAACAAGATGATGACAACAAAACTATATCGTGGGTGAACGTGGGGAAGTGGTTGTCTAACCGCCCACATCTTTTGGAGTCGTGGGCTATAACCACTATCCACTTGCTCTCGGTTCGACCCGATATACAAAGGGAAGGAGGGACGGATCAGGCTACATCGACCCGATCCAAATCTGTCTCTGCTTCTCTAATTTCTTGCTCCGCCACATTATATTTTGGTCAAAGAACCCCGATCCGATCTAGGTTTTGAGCGCGTGCTCTTCTAACCAGCATTCTTCAGGAATTGGCCATTTGTCTTTGTGTAGCCTAATTCACAAAGTAGGCTGACAATTAAAAAGAAGGACTATTTTGAAGTATTAAGAGAAGTAGCGGTAGTTTAGGCATAGTAGGGGTAGATCGACAAATATGAAAGATGGTGAATCGGTTGGATTGTGTACTGCAAAAATCAACCCTTCACAATATTTAAAAAATTGGTGTAATTATTGGAAGTAAGGGCTATTTAGTGAATTAGGGTTAGGACTAAAAAGAAGGGTTGTTTTGAGGTATAATGAAAAGTAGGGGTAGTGTAAGCATTGTAGGGGTAGGTCGACAAATATGAAAGATGATGAATCGTTTGGATTGGTTGCTGCTAAAACCAACCCTTCACAGTAGTTAAAAAATAGGGGTAATTGTTGGAAGTAAGGGCTACTTAGAGAATTAGGGATAGGATTAAAATAAAGGATTGTTTTGAAGTATTAGGAGAATTAGGGGTAGTTTAAGCATAGCAGGGGTAGATTGAAAAATATGAAAGATTATGAATTGTTTGGATTGGTGGGTTGGTTTTTGTAGTACCTAATCCAAACAATTCATAATCTTTCATATTTGTCGATCTACACCTACTATGTTTAAACTACCCCTACTTCTCTCAATACTTCAAAGTAGTCCTTCTTTTTAATCCTACCCCTAATTCTCAAAGTAGCCCTTATTTCCAACAATTGCCCCTATTTTTCAACTACTGTGAAGGGTTGGTTTCTGAAGCACCCAATCCAAATGATTCATCATCTTTCATATTTGTCGATCTACCCCTACTACGCTTAAAATACCCCTACTTCTCTTAATACTTCAAAACAAACCTTCTTTTTAATCCTATCCTTAATTCTCCAAATAGACCTTACTTCCAATAATTACACCTATCTTTTAACTTCTGTGAATGGTTGGTTTTTGCAGCACCCAATCCAAACGATTCACAATCTATAATATTGGTCGATCTACCCCTACTATGGTTAAACTACCTCTACTTCTCTTAATACTTCAAAACAACCCTTCTTTTTAATCCTACCCCTAATTCTCTAAATATCCTTTACTTCCAACAATTACCCCTATTTTTTAGCTACTGTGTTTTTGTAGCACGCAATCCAAACGATTCATCATCTTTCATATTTGTAGATATAACCGTACTATGCTTAAACTACCCCTACTTCGCTTAATACTTCAAAAAAAACAACACTTCTTTTTAGTACTACCCCTAATTCTCTAGATAGCCCTTACTTCCAACAATTACCCCTATTTTTTAACTATTGTGAAGGATTGGTTTTTGCAACACCCAATCCAAATGATTCATCAACTTTCATATTTGTAGATCTACCCCTACTATATTTAAACTACCCCTGCTTCTCTTAATACTTCAAAACAACCCTTCTTTTTAATCCTAACCTTAATTCTCTAAATAGCCCTTACTTCCAACAATTACCCCTATTTTTTAACTACTTTGAAGGGTTGTTTTTTGCAGCGCCCAATTCAAACTATTCATCGTCTTTCAAATTTGTCGATCTACCCCTACTACGCTTAAACTACCCCTAATTCTCTTAATACTTCAAAATAGCCTTCTTTTTAATCCTACACCTAATTCTCTAAACAGCCCTTCCTTCTAAAATTTACCCTTATTTTTTAACTACTTTAAAGGGTTGGTTTTCGTAGCACCCAATCCAAACTTTTCATCATCTTTCATATTTGTCGATCTACCCCTACTTCTCTTAATACTTCAAAATAGAGATTCTTTTTAATCCTAACCCAAATTGTCTAAGTAGCCCTTACTTCCAACAATTACCACTATTTTTTAAACACCCCGACTTTTATTATTATTTTCCTTTATTCGTTTCTTTAAACCAACCCTTCACAGTAGTTAAAAAATAGGTGTAATTTTTGGAAGTAAGGGCTATTTAGAGAATTAGGGATAGGATTAAAAATAAGGGATGTTTTGAAGTATTAAGAGATTAGGGGAGGTTTGAGCATAATAGGGATAGATCGACAAATATGAAAGATGATGAATCGTTTGGATTGGGTGCTGCAAAAACCAACCATTCGTAGAAGTAGAATGATGATTGGTTTAGAAAGAAAGAAATAAATTCAAAAAAAATTGAATAAAGAAATGAATAAAGGAAAAAAATATTAACAGTAGGGGGTAGTTAAAGCATAGTTGGGGTACTACGACAAATATGAAAGATGATGAATCGTTTGGATAGGGTGCTACAAAAACCAACCATTCACAGAAGTAGAATTATAATTGGTTCACAATGAAAGGAACGAATAATTCAAAAAATATGAATAAAGAAATGAATAAAGGAAAACAATTATAAAAGTAAGGGGTAGTTTAATCATAGTATGGGTAGATCGATAAATATGAAAGATGATGAATCATTTGGATTGGGAGCTACAAAAACAACCCTTCAGAGTATTTAAAAAATAGGGGTAAGTGTTGGAAGGGCTATTTAGAGAACTAGTGGTTGGACTAAAAAGAAGGGTTATTTTGAGGTATTAAGATAAGTAGGGGTAGTTTAAGCATAATAGCGGTGGATGGACAAATATGAAAGATGATGAATCATTTATATTGGGTGCGGCAAAAACCAATCCTTCACAGTAGTTAAAGAATAGTGGTAATTTTTGGAAGGAATGGCTATTAGAGAATTAGGGGTAGGACTAAAAAGAAGGACTATTTTGAAGTATTAAGTGAAGTAGGGGTAGTTTAAGCATAATAGGGGTAGATGGACAAATATAAAAGATGATGAATCATATGGATTGGTTGCTGCAAAAACCAACCCTTCACAGAAGTTAAAAAATAGGGTTAATTGTTGGAAGTGTTATTCAGAAAATTAGGGGTTGGATTAAAAAGAAGGGTTGTTTTGAAGTATTATGAGAAGTAGGGTAATTTTAAGCTTAGTCGGGTAAGATCGACAAATATGAAAGATGATGAATTATTTGGATTGGGTGCTACAAAAACCAACCCTTCACAGTAGTTAAAAAATAGGGGTAATTGTTGGAAGGAATGGCTACTCACAAAATTTGGGGTAGGATTAAAAATGGGGACTGTTTTGAAGTATTAAGGGGAGTAGGGGTAGTCTTCATTGATTATATTTTGATCTTCTCCAAGTGTGAAGAAGAGCATGCCCAACATTTGGGAGAAGTTTTGAAAACTTTCCAAGACCATCGGCTAAAATCAAGGTTCTCCAAATGCCATTTCTGGAGAAAGGAGGTGAGATTCTTGTGGCATGTAGTCTCCAAAGAAGGGACAACTGTAGATCATGCAAAGGTGGTTGCAGTGCAAGATTGGCAGATTCCTAAAAATGCAACTGAGGTGAGAAGCTTTCTTGGGTTGGCAGTTTATTAAAGGAAGTTCATTACGGACTTCACGAATATATCAGCCGCTCTCACCAAGCTAACAAAGAATAATTAGGCAATCTCATGGGACATAGACTATGACATTGCTTTCCAACGAATGAAAAGGGCTTTGACAACAGCCCCAGTCTTGACCTTGTCCGATGGAAGCAAATTATTTACTGTTTACACTAATGCGTGCGGTACAAGACTTGGTGAGGTGCTGATGCAAGAAAGGAAGGTAATATGTTATGGGGGTAGACAGTTGAGAGTTCATGAGAAGAACTACCCCATCCATGACTTAGAGTTGGCTGCCATAGTATTCGCGTTAAAGGTGTGGCATTATTATTTACGTGGAGAAAGGTTAGAGTTATACACCGATCATAAATCTCTCAAGTATTTATTATCACAGAAGGATCTCCACTTAATGAAACAACGGTGGACGAAGTTCTTAGCTTCATATGATTTTGAGATTGCTTATACCCCTGGCAAGGCTAATGTAGTGGCAGATGCACTAAGTAGGCATAGGGTGGCGCTGAGTCCTCTGTTTGTGGAAAGAAAGTAATTGGAGTTCATATATTCTTTTGATTTTAGACCCTCCATCGAGGTTTTGCCCGATTTATTTGCATCCTTGGAGATATGACCAACTCATGTGGATTAGATATGAGCCTCGCAACAAGGTGACCCACAGATTCTAGACATCATGGAGAGCTTAGAAGAGCGGAGACTTAGAGTCACCTCAGCAGATATACCATAGAAGAAAAGGGCTGGTTGCGACGAGATGGAAGGCTTTGTTTTCCTCAAACTGAAATCTTAATTAAGGATGTCCTCGAAGAACACCACCATTCTAATATGACCATTCGTCCAGGCGGTGACAAGACGTAAACGGACATGAAAAGCGTTTTCTTTTGGGCTAGGATCAAGAAGGATGTAGTTGAATTTGTTTCTCAATGTTTAGTTTGCGAGAAAGTCAAAGCTGAGCAAAAGAAGCCCACTCGTTTGCTTCATTCTTTGGAGGTTCCTTAGTGGAAATGGGAGAGTGTCTCTACGGATTTCATAGATGGGTTGCCTAGATCAAAGAAAGGCAATACCAGTATTTGGGTGGTAGTAGATAAACTCACTAAGAGCGTCCACTTTATTCCTGTTAAGAGTAAGAGGACGGCATCGTGGTTGGCAGCGATTTATGTTCATGAGATAGTTTGCATCCATGGAGTACCTTCCAACATAGCAAGAGATCGTGTCCCCATCTTTACCAGCGAATTTTAGAGGAGCTTGCAAAAAGCATTAGGTACATAGTTGTGTTTGAGCACCGCCTATCATCCTCAGACCGATGGACAGACAAAGAGGGTGAACAGTATTCTTGAATAACTTTTAAGTTTGTGTATCCTTGACTTCGGAGGGACTTGGGAAGAGAATCTTCCTTTAGTAGAGTTTTCCTATAATAACAGTTGTCAAGCTAGCATCGCCACGACAGCCTTCGAAGCATTGTACGGGCGACCCTGTAGATCGCCAACTTGTTGGTGGGAATCTACAGAAAACTTATTTCTTGGACCAGATACGGTTAGGGAAACATCCGAAAAGATTGACCTTATTCGACGGCGGATGAAGACAGCTGAAGATAGGCAGAAGTCTTATGGAGATAAGAGAAGGACTGACATCGAATTCAAAGTCGGAGACTTAGTTTTTATCAAAGTATCACCTCTGAGGAACGCGGTTCGCTTCGGAGCAGTAGGGAAGTTGGTAGCTAGGTTTGCGGGGATGATTTCCAATAATCGAGAGGATTTACCAACTAGACTATAGAGTAAAGCTCCCAGAAAATCTATCTGGTGTTCATGACATTTTGCATGTCTCTCATCTGCGGAAGTGCCTCCATGACACCGCAAAAGTTGTTGAACCAAGCATGTTGGAAGAAGTCGAAGTGGAACGGGGGGGGGGGCACTCAGACGAGTCCCTAGCCGTATTCTTGGGTCAGAAACTAAGAAGCTACGCAGTAAGGAGATCAAGTTGCTAAAGGTTAAATGGGAAGATAACCTAGAAGATGCAACTTTGGAGATTGAAGACAAGAATCATGCTTCGTACCCTTTTCTTTTCGAGGGTATACTCCTTTTCCTACGTTTTATCAGTGCTTGTTTCCATCAATAGAGTATTTCTTATTCATAGTATTTTTGACCTTTAGATAGGAATCATATGGGTGTAAACATGCGTTTGAAACATGTTATGTTTGATGGATGCAAGTGAATGTAACTATTTGCTAGTGGTTTCCTGTGGATGCATATACACACACATTAGGCACTAAGATCGGCTCAATCACTTTCATATTGCATATGGATGTGTGTGCGTTTTATTTTCTTTCATGGATGGAAATGGATGAATTGGCATATGGGTGTTGCATTTGGAAGGATGGGTGTGCACACAAATACAACTTATATGATACAATAGGTTTATTTGCATATATATTGGATTCATGGCACAAACAAACATTACATTAAGGATCTCAACTGAATCAGTAGACCGCCTGATCTTCGCATTAGTGTTGTTACATATGCACACACTTTCACATATATTCATATAAGCATTAGAAATCTTTAAGGACAATGGATGCTAGTGGTTAGCGGATGAGTAGATGAATGATGGATGGTAGGATATACATTCTTCTCAACTTAAAGATTTCGGGACGAAATCCTTTCAATAGGGGAGAATGTAACACCCCTAATTTTTAAAGACATTAAAGAGAATAAATTAAATAATAATTAATTTAATATTCAGAATTAGAGGAAACAGATATAACCATTGCGTCCGTCTCGAAATTCTGGTTAAAATAGACATTTGGTTTGCGTAAAACAGACAACGTATGATGAAGTTACAAGTGTTAAGTTTGTATACGCATAGGAAAATTATATATATACACATGAGTCAGAGGTAAGTCAGAGATGAGTCAGAATTTTATCCAGAAGATTCGAATTCGAAAAATTCCTCTGAGCGGCAAAATTCCCTCTCTAGGGGGTCGACCCTCCTAGAGGGGTGTCAACACGGGGGTTGACCCTCCTTAAGGTGTGTCGACCTAGGGGTCGACCTACACACAGGGGTGTCGACTCCCATGGGGATGATGTGGCAGTCGTTTCAGAGGGTCAGGCAGCTATATATATGTGTCCTATTCCCCAATTTTTTTTAATTGGAAATTATGGAGGCCATACGCTGCCGGGGTTCAAACTGAGACGAAACCGCTTTCTACAACAACGTGCTTTGCAAATCAAATTCAGAATTCAGAAATTCAAGATCCATTCTTTCTCAATTCTCTAACCTAATGCTGGGAGATTCTAGTTTTTTTTTTAGGTTTACGTAAATAAAAGTAAACTGTGAAACATTATGACTTGGATAAGTTGTAAAGTATGATTTTGTGCAAGTGTTAAATCCTATACTATGTCATGATAGATCTATTTTCCTAGATCTAATACAATTGCGATTATTCTATTATGTTTCCTACGTGGATCTTGACTTGTAACCATGTTATGGTGAATATTTTCTTATTGTAACACCCCGTATTTTCTGTGAGCATAAAAATATTGCAGCAAAACATGAGAGAAGAATAATATTTAGCATTTTTCTAAGGATTGTAAGCAAAAGACTTAGTAGTTCATTTGGTAGGAACATGTGACTTGCGTATAAGGGGTACAGAGTTCGATCCCCGCCAGCGCCATATTTTTGTTTTAGGGGAATGGCTAAAAAAATGGCTTAGTGTGAAGGCAGTTCAAAAAGTTGTTTATTGTGAAAATGGTTAATTGGCAAGATAGATAAAAATAAATAAATATATATTTATACAGAATATACATACATACATATATGTATATATATATATATATATATATATATATATGATGTGTACGCATTATGTGGCGTACGTGGCGCATTTTTGGTTGTCAAGGATTGTTTTTTTTCGTGGCCTTCTCTGATAGGATTTGTGAAAAATTAAAGGTAAGAAAGATTTATGCATGTATAAATAGATATTTATATATATGGATAGTTAATGTATACAGTAAAGGGAGAATATGTAAAACTAATTTGTAGATGTGTGTTAATATGGCATTGATTTGGAAAATATGTGATTGTCCTTGGTTTGTATATGTTTTTGTGATAATTTGTCATTCATGTTAATTGATATTAATAAAAAAATAAAAAAAGTATATATATTAAATAGGCATTTATGTTCGATTGATTGTCATTTATGTTTATTTGATGATAATGTAATTAATCTTAATTTGTACAAATACTTATTTGTCACTTATGTCAAATAACATTAAAGAGAATATGATGATTTAAGGAGTATGATAATTTCTCACTTATGTTAATTGACAATAAAGAATAAAAGATGAACATTTGGTACATTAACGTTAAAGTAGAAGGTTATTAATACATTTGCTGAGTCATTCCTGACCTGTTGCTGAGTCACTGGGATAACTCTATCTAGTCTAGACGGTTCTGATTGCTCCTTTGTGATCCAATGGCCAATATTAATCTAAATCTCTATAAAAGCAACCTAATACCTCAACCCTAAATCATATTAAAAATCAAACCAAGAGCCTTCATGCTGCCATTGGACAACCTCGAGTAGCCGTCGTTCAACTTGAAGCAAATTAAAAGAGACAAACCAAATCAAACCAAAATTAAACTGAAACAACGATTGTCTACATCAAAGGCGAGCATTTCAACTTCATAATACAGATTCCAGAAATCAAGATCGTCTTTTGATTGTAAGTTTAGTTATCTTTTAGATGTGAACAAATTTAAGATGTGATTTGAAATAAAATGAAATATAGAATTGTACCATGTTGTATAATAATGACAATGCTATTTCTTGTGATGATTTTGTCATGAATGTCTTGGAATGATTGTGGTTTATCGGATTTATCATATTATGTTGAAATTGGTGTTGGATCTATTATGATTTGGGAATGAAACTATCATACCATATGCAAGTTTTTCCTTCCATGATATGTTACATGCTAGTTTTTAGGCTAATTAATATTTATATATGCCTAAATATTTATATCTATATAACTACATGTTTAGATCTAAAAAACTTTATGTGTTTAGATCCATGCTTATTAGATCTAAGTCAAGACATATATATATATATATATATATATATATATATGTTGGCTAGCTTTTTGACCAAGCCACCTAGGATCATTCATAAGAAGAAAGCATGAAACCACGTTCTCTAAGAACATGAAGGAATGGATCGCATCATCGGCTCGCCCGATGTCGGATCGCACACTATCGACTCGCCCACCATCGGATCGCGTCTCGACGGATCGCCCCCATTCCATCAGCGGAACGAAACCTCTATGCGGCTCGATCCGAACCTATATTGCTGCCCAGATTAGACCGATCCGATCCCCTGATGCATGGCGAACCCTCTGACCCATTCAAGCGTGAGCTAGTCTTCATCGATCCGAGACGCACGGATCTAGCGACACGTGTCCCTAACCGTCATTCTGACCGATTCTCCCCATCTGCACGATCCGATTTTCAAGGGGATCGCGACACCTATCCACAACGGCTAATTTGACTATTTCTTCAACGAAGGCGATGCGATCCGATGTTCTCGGGATTCGTGCCACGTGTTACCATGACCCGCCTGACAAAATCAGCTATAAATAGCCCAGAGCTTGGCATTTTTTGGGATCTTTTCTTTTGGCAATATTGAGTACTGAATCCGCCATTATTGTCAAACTACGAGATTATTAAGAGAAATCATTGATTGTATTAGCTTTCAAAGTATATTCAATAATATATAAAGTGGACGTAGGCTCGTTAACGACGGACCACTATAAATTCTGTGTGTTATTTTCTCTTTCCTCATTCTTCAGTTGAAACTCTATAAGATTCAGAACAATTTGGGTGTTAGGTCCAAATTTTGATCTAACATTTTGGTGCTTTCACTGAGAAATCAGTCCTAAAGTTTCACTATTCAGTTCTTTGAAGATTCCAGCGATTCGGATATCATGGCTG
The DNA here is from genome assembly GCA_030737875.1 of Allium sativum. Lineage (NCBI taxonomy): Eukaryota > Viridiplantae > Streptophyta > Magnoliopsida > Asparagales > Amaryllidaceae > Allium > Allium sativum. The sequence continues at coordinate 732,045,756 of CM060923.1, read as the reverse complement.
GAAAAAGATCTAAGGAAGCACGAGCTTCACAGACCAACGAAACAATTGAAGAGAGTGTGCATGAGCTGGGCAATGAGGAAACTCTGGATCGCGGAGCGCAAGGGGCGAACCGATCCGACGAAGACACCATGCTCCGAGTGGACAAGAACGAAGCGATCCGGATTGCTGAAGGGGTTGTTACTCGATCCCGATGTAATGCCTCGCACCCTCCGCGCACCGCGACCGCGAATCGACCTCAAGGGGGTGCTGCGAGCCGCCATCCACGAACCGCAGCGATCCGAATTGATGATCAGACTAGAACTCGACCTGGAAAGGAGCCTATGGCTCGCTCCTACCGTCCTAGCCCCTCTGCCCGACCCGGCTCAAGCTCTTTGCGCATAAGAGAAAGTGATGATGACCAATATGATCCTGCTACTACCGTCACTGAGGGCGATCTCTCTCGCTTCTCTGAAATGTGGGAGAGATTGTTTGATGAATTTGCTGCCCAAAGAAAGGAAAGTTCCGTCCTGCGACAAAATTTGACTGCTATGGATAGAAGGCTTGATGAACTCGCAAGGCAAAGAACGCCGCCGGTCCGTTCACTCACTCCAGGATATTCTTCTTCGTCAGAAGAATCGCCAAGACCTCCACGGCGACCATATGAGAGAGCCGAAAATATAGAGCAGCTTCGGTTCGGAACCCTGCCATCACAGGAAGAAGAAGCGCTGGGGGCGGGGCCCTCAAACCGTAATGTGAACGATCAAGCCACAGCTCCCAGGACTCGAGATGTGGACAGTCCTGTGCATAACAGACTACCTCAGCCCCGTCGCCGCGCACATGCTCATGGTAACAGGGGGCAACGGAGCCCTATCCGAGCCCCGGATTTTGTGACTGCTCCCAGAAGAGAGATCAGAGAACCCCGCCGAGCCAGAGGCACTGACCCTGAACCTCCGCTGACCAGTGCAAATGTTGCAGCCATGATCCATCAGATTCCGGCACATAGCCGTGGACAACGGAATGAAGATTGGGGGATCGACCGCAGTCACACCCCTTTCACTGATGATATTTTGGATGCGACTTTCCCAAGGCGTTTCAACATGCCACAGATGAACCGATACGCGGGCAGGTCTGATCCGTCCAGCATCTAATGAGATATTCTTGGTCAACGACCGCTGCTGCAGCTTCTGACGCTCTCAAGTGTAAAGCGTTTCGCATATTTTTGGAGGATGTAGCACTGCTATGGTTTACTCGCTTGCTAGCAAGATTGATTTCTAGCTTCAGGGAGTTGAGTGAGAAGTTCGTGGAATAATTCCGTATCTATGCACAAAAAACAAAAAGTGTGATTGACTTGTTCCTTGTCAAGCAGCGACCAGGCGAGAGTTTGAGGGTGTACCTGGATCGTTTCAATTTGGCAGCTACTGAGGTTAAAGATCCCCATGAACCGACCATTGTCGCAGCACTGATTGACGTAGTAGATAAAGACACTGAATTCAGGAGGTACCTGGCAGGCAAACCACCCCATACTAGAGAGTTATTCTACGAAAAAGCTAACGTACATTTACGCCGGGAAGATGTATATGCTAACCGAAAGGCAAAAACAACTGATAAGGAGGAAATCCAGAGCAATGTCGCTATATAGGAGACAGGAGACAGCTCGGGGAAAGTCGAGGTTAATGTCGGAAATCGGAATCAGGGTGGTCATCAGTCAGGTAACAACAATAATAATGGTAACGACAACAACCGGAAGAGGAACCGAGGGAACGACTCCCAGAGAAGGACTCGTCCCAGGGCCTTTAAAAGTTATACACCAATAAATGATACTCTGGAAAACATCTTCATGGATGCGTATGAAGTCCTCCAGAATAAGAGGCCACCTCCCAGAGAGTCGACGGAGAAAGAGCGTGAAACGGGGAAGTTTTGTCTCTTTCATCAGATTCACGACCATTCGACAAATGAATGCCGTCACCTAAGAGATGTAGTCGAAAGGCTGCTTCGAGAAGGAAAATTAGATGAATACAGAGTAACGCCCAGAGACAGGGGGCAAGCAATACATGCCCCAAATCAGAACCAGAATCAAATTGCTGCTAGGCCAACTTCCCAGCAAAAGGGAAAGAACATTGTTATCAATACCGTAATCGGAGGACTTTATCTCGCCGGGCATAGTTCCAAGGCATTGGATCAATACGTCAATCAGCCAAACAACACCTCGAGGTAAGGGAGTGTAGCAACCCCGAGGACAATATCCCGGTGAAGCAGCAAGAGATGATGACCGACGATGTCGTTTTCCGAGAACGAGAAAGCATTGGAGTCCATGCTCCGACAGAAGATCCATTTGTAATTACAATACCTATTGGTCCAGCCACTGTTCATAAGGTTTTAGTGGACAACGGGAGTTCTGTCAACATTCTTTTCAAAAGGACATTTGACCAGATGAACATCGAAATAAATGACTTGAAGCCCTGCCAAGGATGAATCCGTGGATTCAACGGAGCATCTACCGCTCCAATGGGTTATGTAGAGTTACCAGTTACACTTGGGGAAGGAGAACGCCAGAGAGTGAGAATCCTTCCCTTCGTGGTTTTGGATGTTGAATCCCCTTACAATGCTTTCTCGGGCCGACCGGCCCTCGCAAAGTTTAGAGCCTGTATAGCCCCCTGGTGGTTGTTATTGAAATTCCCCACAGAAGTTGGCATTGGAATCGTCAGAGGGGATCAGGTTGCCACGCGAGCATGTTATGTTGGCGAACTAAAGTTACTTCGCAATGGAGGGGATATTGAAACTAAAGGCGCTTCTCCCCCAACGGGGGCGGAGACCTTATAGCAACCAAAGAGGATAGTCGTTGGAGAGTCGCCCAAAGAGATGCCCGAGGATATAGATCCCAGAGAGGATCAAGAACCCGGGGGCAGAATGGTGACTCCCAACGAGACAACTGTGGATGTACCGATCGATGATAGTGACCCGGGGAAGGTCCTTAAGATTGGATCTCAGTTAAATCCGAATCTCGCTAAAGAATTGACGGATTTCTTAAAAAACAACTTGAATGTATTTGCTTGGACCCACGCGGACATGTGTGGGATATCCACATAAATCATGAGCCATTCCTTAAGCATTGACCCTAAACATCCTCCGGTAAAGCAAAAAAGGCAAATGTTGGGCCCAGAGAGGTCCGCTGCCTTGAAAGAAGAAGTTGGAAAGCTAAAGAGTAATGGATTTATCAGAGACTCGACCTACCCAGACTGGATTTCGAATCCAGTCCTGGTAAAGAAGGCCAACTGGAAGTGGCGAACGTGTATCGACTTCTCGAATTTGAACAAAGCCTGTCCAAAAGATAGTTTCCCGTTGCCCCGGATTGACCAGTTGGTAGACTCGACGGCGGGTCATGAGCTTCTCTCATTTATGGATGCTTATTCAGGATATAACCAGATTCCGATGAATGTTCCAGATCAAGAACACACTAGTTTTATCACGGATCTGGGATTATATTGTTATGTGGTGATGCCCTTTGGCTTGAAGAATGCGGGCGCTACATATCAACGTTAATCAACAGAATGTTTTATAACCAGATCAGGAAAACAAAGGAAGTATACGTCTACGATATGTTGGTTAAGTCCAAGCAATCTTCTCAACACACTACTGACTTGGCAGAGATGTTCGGCATTCTTCGAAAGTACGGAATGAAACTCAACCTAACCAAATGTTCATTCGGTGTTGCCTCCGGAAAATTCTTGGGATTCATTATCAGTTCCCGTGGGATTGAGATTAATCCAGACCAGATCGCGGCAATCAGAGACATTCAGGAAGCTAGGCAAATTAGGGATGTGCAAAGCCTTGCCGGAAAAGTGGCCGCACTAAGCAGATTTATCTCCAGGGCTACGGATAAGTGCATCCCATTCTTCGAATTAATAAAGCGAGGGAAACGCCACTTCAAATGGACACCCGACTGCGTAGAAGCGTTTCAGAATTTACTCAGGCACCTGGAGAAACCTCCGATATTATCTAAGACAATGGATCACGAGGAATTATTCGTGTATTTGGCAGTGTCATCCCATGCGATCAGCTCAGCGTTGGTAAGAGAAGAGGATAATGTCCAAAGACCTGTGTATTAGGTGAGCAAAAAAATGACGGCAGCAGAGCGTAATTATCCAAGGATAGAAAAGTTGGCGTATAGTTTGCTGATCGCCTCTAGAAAGCTTCGACATTATTTTCAGGCACATCCTATTACCATATACACCGATCATCCACTCAAGCAAGTCCTACAGAGACCAGAGGCATCTGGAAGATTACTCAAATGGAATATTAAGTTAAGTCAATTTGATTTGAACTTTCAGCCCAGACGGTCAATTCGTGGGCAAATGATAGCCGACTTCATAGCAGAGTTTACCGTCCCAGAGGAAGATTTAGCCAATGAAGAGGACAATCCCTCAAAATTACTTTTCGATCCCAATGCCTGGGGATTGTATACTGATGGCGCTAGGAATGACGAAAGATCCGGCGCTGGAATAGTGCTTGAAACCCCCGAGAAACGATTGATAACCTATGCAATCTGGATGGAGCTTCATGCCACTAACAACGATTCCGAATATGAAGCTCTGATAGTCGGATTGATGATCGCAAAGGAATTAGAGGTCACAAAGTTGAACATCTTCTGCGACTCCAAGTTAGTTGTGAACCAAGTTACTGGAAAATTCCAAGCTAAAAGTGCGAGATTGATTTTATACTTAAAGAAAATGAAATAGTTGCTAAACGATTTTGATCACTACAGCATATCTCATATTCCGCGGTCAGAGAATCAGCAGGCGGATAAGTTGGCGAAGATGGCTAGTTCCAACGACCCCGAAGTGACTGGGCTAGCACCCGTTGAAGTACTTCGGTCCCCTAGCATAGATCAAATAGAAATCGACCTAATACTAGAGATGGAACCAGAAAGGGAGTCTTGGATGACCCCTTTAAAGAATTTCCTGGTGAATGGAACGCTTCCGACCAAGAAAAGCGAGAGGCGTAAGGTAATTCGTAAAGCCGACTGATACGTTCTGCAAGGCGGAGTTGTTTACAGACAAGGGTTTTCAATGCCCCTCCTTCGGTGTATAGCCCACGATGACATCAAACGTGTGCTACAAGAGGTCCACGAAGGCGAATGTGGCGACCACGCTGGAGGGCAAACTTTGGCAAAAAAGGTGTTGCGGCATGGTTATTTCTGGCCTACCATAAACAAGGATGCAGCGAGATACGCACGACGGTGTGATGCGTGCCAGAGATTTTCGAAGATACCTAGAGCACCTCCTAATCAGTTAAAAAAAATGATGAGCCCATGGCCTATCGCTATGTGGGGAATTGATATCATTGGAAGCCTCCCCATAGCAAGGGGCGGAGCAAAGTTCGCTATTGTGGTCGTGGATTATTTCACTAAGTGGGTCGAGGCTGAGCCACTAACTACGATCACAACCAAACGAGAGATCAATTTTATCGTTCGAAACATCATTTTTCGATTTGGGATTCCAAAGATTGTAATAACGGATAACGGAACTCAGTTCGATAGTGCTGAATTCAGAAATTTCCGCCAAAAATACCACATTGAGAATTGATACACCTCTGTGGCCCACCCGAAATCGAACGGACAAGTCGAAGCGGCAAATAAAGTGATTGAGTCGATTCTGAAAAGAAGACTGAGCGGGCTAGAGCCATGTGGGCTGATGAATTGCCCTTGGCACTATGGGCCTACAGGACAACATATAAATCGGCAACAGGACATACCCCGTTCTCCCTTGCCTTTGGAACGGAAGCAGTCATCCCAGTTGAGATAAAGGTACCTTCTCACCGGGTGACTTATTATGATCCGAGGACCAATAATGAATTGCCCCTTGAGTCTCTAGATATGATCGAAGAAAAGAGGGATGAGGCGGACCTGCGCGCCTTGAGATGCAAGCAACAGATCGCTCGATATTACAACAAAAAGGTTCGAGCCCGAACCTGGGAACCCGGAGACTTGGTTCTGAAACGTGTCTTTCCACCCCCAACTCTTATGGGAGCGAAGTGGGAAGGAACGTACTCCATTTTGAGCAAGCTTGATAATGGAACATTCAAGCTGGCAACCGTAGATGGAAGGGAAATCCCCAGAGTGTGGAATGCCCAACATTTGTGGCCTTACTTAGCATAAAAGTTTCAAACTTGTTCTTTTGCTTTGTTGAAAACCATGTATAAGGAACAACTAGCCTAGAATAGTTTGATTCCTTGAAGCAAAAAAAATAAAAAATTATAAAGTGGACGTAGGTCATGATTCGACCGAACCACTATAAAAATATTGTGTGTCATTTACCTTTATTGCATCCTTGTTTATCTGCCTGTTTATTTTTATGGAAAGCGGCGTGAATAATGCAGGTACCCGAAGTCTGTTGCCAACTGTTCCTCCCGTAGAGTGTTCGGAGGAACTCAAAGCCTTGGCAAAAGCTCCAACTGCTTGTCCGACTGATTTCAATCCTCGGAGCTTGGATTAAAATGAAAACCTAGGACGAGTTTGATGATCGTGCATGATTGCAGACTGCTTGATCCGTGACTCTAACTCTCCAGAGAGAGAGAGAGTATAAAAGCGTCTCCGATTGAGCGCTGAGAAAGAGCTCCTTCCCCGCTGAAGGATCGGGGAGCGAATGAATCGCTGAGCTCGAACTCTAACTCTCCAGAGAGAGAGAGAGTATAAAAGCGTCTCCGATTGAGCGTTGAGAAAGAGCTCCTGCCCCGCTGAAGGATAAGGGAGCGAATGAATCAATGAGCTCGAACTCTAACTCTCCAAAGAGAGGGAGAGAGTATAAAAGTGTCTCCGATTGAGCGCTGAGAAAGAACTCCTTCCCCGCTAAAGGATCAGGAGCGAACGAATCGCTGAGCTCGAACTCTAACTCTCCATAGAGAGAGAGAGTATAAAAGCGTCTCCGATTGAGCGCTGAGAAAGAGCTCCTTCCCCGCTGAAGGATCGGGGAGTGAATGAATCGATGAGCTCGAACTCTAACTCTCCAGAGAGAGAGAGTATAAAAGCGTCTCTGATTGAGCGCTGAGAAAGAGCTCCTTCCCGGCTGAAGGATCGGGGAGCGAATGAATCGCTGAGCTCGAACTCTTACTCTCCAGAGAGAGAGAGTATAAAAGCGTCTCCGATTGAGCGCTGAGAAAGAGCTCCTTCCCCGCTGAAGGATCGGGGAGCGAATGAATCGCTGAGCTCGAACTCTAACTCTCCAGAGAGAGAGAGAGAGAGAGAGTATAAAAGCGTCTCCGATTGAGTGCTGAGAAAGAACTTCTTCCCTGCTAAAGGATCGGGGACCGACTGAACTACTGAATTCAAACTCTAACCTTGGCATCCGTCAGGAGAGTATAAAGAAGTCTGTGATTAAGCACTGAGAAAGGTGCCAGAAATTCGGTGCCACAAGAACCATTATCCTATGAAATCTTTTAAGTCCCCCAAATTCAGAAATAGGGGGCAACCTGCCGACAATACTAACCAATCCTTAGTAAACCCCAGTCAGGCGCTATTGTAACAACTGATTGGGGGCACATATACTCATATACATGTACTGAACTATAATACAGCAATGCAGCACGAATTTTTTTTCTTTCTGTTGTTTGACTGATTTGTAATTATTATTAGATGGCCTATGACTAAACATGGAAAGTTTATTTGAATACAGGTACATAATGATGCAAAAAGAGATAAACTTTCATTTATATACTGCGAACCAACAAAGTGAAAAACAACCTAGAAAGGAAAGTGAGGGCCAGTCTCACAATTACACTTCCTGGCCAGTGGAAAACCTAAAGACAAAATATCAACAAACAACAATATCCTATTTGGGCTTTGGCCTCTTCTCTTGCTTCTATCTCTCCAGCTTCGCCTTGTCGGCATCAGACGGATACCCTTTCTTCCTCTTCCTTTTGTCTATGAGAGGAACATCCGACTCTTCAGAAGATTCCTCTTCCACCTCTTTTCTCTTCCTTCTATCAGAAAGGGAAGCCGGGAAGTCATCGGGATTTGCAAAATGAAGCTGTCGGCTGATGGATTTGGGCTTGATTTTCACAATCATCCCAGTTTTTGGATCGAATTCTGCAAGGGGGACTACGTCCAAAGCCTCATCTCCCACCTTCTTCGAAGCCATCTCTTTCTCCTGCCTGGCCTTTCGGCTGGCCAAGGTTTCGTCGTCATCATCGTCGGCTTTTTTGGCGCCGATAATGTCTTCTTCATCATCTACATGGTTCCCATCCGTGTCTTTCAAGGCTTCGATGGTCTCAGCATCTTTGGGAACGTCAGTACTAGGTACCGGGATGCTTCTTTCTGCTGTTGTGACCTCAGCTTGCTTTGATTTATCAATACCAGCACCTGGCGAGACAGCCTCCTTCTCCACTTCTTTTTCTTTTTCAGCACCCTCGTCGACGGGCTCGCTACCTGTATCGGGAGGAACACACATTACCAATTCAATTGGTTGTTCTACCAGACGACGACAATTCACAATTGCTTTGACAAATTGTGGAGAAAAAAAGGAGATACCTTCTGTAGATCCTCCTTCTTGAATAGTTGCAGGAGCTCCAACAACTACGGGAGTTAGGCCCAAAGGGATTAGTGGATCATCAGGATGGTACTCCTCAACTCGGGAGGTTTTGGGCCCCACGGCAGAACTTGAACCTTCGTCAGCTTTGCTTTTACCCTTAGCCAAGGCCCTCTCCTTTTCCATCTCCGCTAAAATCAGACGACGACCCTCTGCCAGGTCCTCAGGCTCATCATCCCTTAAGATGCTCTTCATCAACTCATCCTCATCAATTTCTTCGACCCCCAATCTATGCTTTTCACCCTCAACAATGGCATCCCATAAATTGGCTAAAGTAACGTGGTAATCCGGGATCCACGAGATGTTGCGAGTTTTGAGAACCTGGCCAAGGAAGTCGAAAATCATCTCTTCAAACCCCTCGATCTCCTTCTCTCTTTCGAGGAGCTTGTTGTTAGAAGCAGTGGCCAATTCGATGGCACTTTCGACATTCATTTCGGCGAGAGCTGCCCGTCTCTCCGCGTCCGAGACCTGATCATTTAAAATCACCTTTTCAGCTTTAGCCAAAGCCAGACTTTCTTTTAAATTTGCCTTTTCTGCCTCCCAAGCAGCTCTCTCAGCTTCAAAATGGCCTTGTGCTGTTTTCAACTCGATGTTGGCCATTTTGAGATCTTCAACCTCCTTCATTAAGGCCATTTTCTCTTGGCTATTGGAGTCAAGTTCCGAATGAAAGCGTTGTTTAGCATTCTCTAATTCAATCTTATAATTTTCAGCGTCCCTCCGTGATAAAGCAAGCTGGGATTGAGCATCTTCCAGGTCCTTCTCCATCTTTGTCCTGGCCCTCTCGTTGTTTTCAAGTTTCGCCTTAGATCTGTGTGCTTCTATTTCAAGCGATCGGATGACTTCTGAAAGGTTAACTGCATGTTTTATCATCATCTCATATTGCCTGGAAACATGGCGGATGTGCCCAACAAATTCGCTGTCCCAGTTCTTGGGGACCGGTTCCAAGGCTGGAACAAATGTCATCCGGTCAAAGAATTTGTCTGGGAATTGTTCCCGCAGCTTTTCCAGCCTACCTTGAATCTCGGGACCATGCATGTAATCCCGTGACCCGGGGGCAGTCAACTCTGGCTGGATGGAAGGGACGATGTCACTTCTCTCCTTTTCAGACTCTTTGGATGAATCCTTGCCCCTATCTTTAGATTCGTGATGCCTTTTGGACGACCGGCTGTGGGAAGGTGCACTCTTTGGAGGAGTTAACTCTTTAGGAAGTTTCTTTCCCCCTGTAGGAACTGCCGGATAACTGGAAGACTTGTTAGAGGTCGATTTTGGTGGAGACCGAGGTTGCGAGGAAGTCGGCTTGTGAGAAGGGCCACGAGGGCGCTCAGTACCCGGATGAAGGCTGGGTGTACCCTCACGAAGAGAACGATAAGAGTAAGATTTCCTGCGGGACATCGTTCCTGCAAAAAAGAGAAGAGCATATTAAAACTTTGAATACCCACGATATAAGAGTGCAGGGTTAGATAGTGTGTGTGATTTGTGCATCCCATATAATTCCCCCTAACAGACCCGGGCCTGAAGACAGGCTCATCTGACTAGTTTCTTGTCCTTTAGTTGGAGCGATGGTCTCTTCAGAAGCAGGGAGGAAAGGCCCCCCTTCAAAGTCCTTCTATGTATATACATCATCGGGTAGAGGAATTTTATTCAGCTCGTCAAATAACTGCTCTTCTGTCAAATCACCGGGAGCAGCGGTTTCGATTGGAGTAGAAATCGGGATTTCCTTGGACACGTCACCGCGGACCTCATCCCCTCTGTATATGTTCGGGTCCTCATCGTCTTGGATGACTATCGGAGAAGGACTCTTGTGAAACTTAGTTGTTCCTACTGCTTGCGAAGTTCCCTCTCCTTCCGTTGGGGGCACGTACTTATAAGGTCTGCTGCCAGTGCCAAGTCCAAATCTTCTATCCAGAAGATGATGCTTATGAAGATTGTCATCAGTAATGCATTTTTTGATCCTTAGAAAGTCGGATCTGCTTTGTAGAAGAATGGACAATTGATTGTTGTATAGTGGACCCTCCGTTTTCAGGAAGACGTGATCTGTTTAACACAAAGAAAAAGGGGGGGGGGGGGGAGAATGTTAACGCCTAGACTTCTTGAACAAGATATTCAATTAGAAGCTTAAAGTTTACTTGATTTGAGCCATCTTCGTGAGCATCCGGCCTGTTTCCTTATATAAAACCAATCAGACTTAGGATCCCCTATATTGCTATATCCATCGTACAGGACCTTCCTATTCGCCACCGATTCAAAGAAAGAGAAATTTGGAGTTGCCGAAGAACGGTGCTTGAAAAGAAAGAAGAATGTCAGATCTTTGAATTTAAGTTCGGCGTGTAGGATCTCCGCGTATGCAACATGTAACAACCCGTATTTTTGAATAACATGTTATAACATAAATGGAGGCAGAATTAAACTATAATATCTTAATCAAGGGATACGGGCTATGCCATTGCGTTCGTCTCGGAAAAATACGCGAAATAGAGTCCGAGTTTTCGAAAATCGGAGTCCGTATGACCAAGATATGGCCTCGCGAAGTTTCACGAAAAATTCACAAATTAAACTATACTTAACTAAGTGAAATGGGTTGCGCAGAGAAATATATATATATATATTGATATATATATATATAGATATATTTGAACATTAAATAAATAAATATGCAAAAATGTTCAAAACAGCGAATTGGGAGAGGGGAATAACCGAACCGGCCGATTTTTGAGGTCGACCCGAGCTCGCTGGGTCGACTAGGGGTTAATCCAGGGTGTTTGGATGTCAACCCGTGGGCCGATTCGCTCAAATGCAGATTTTGCATTTGAATTGTTCTCATGGTTCAGCTTTAATCTAAAGGCCCTAGATGGTTCCTACACTTGACTTCTTCCCCAAGACATGCTTTGATGGCTTGGATTGAATCTAGGGTTAATCCTATGGCTAATATTACCCTAATCTTCTATAAAAAGGACCTAACACCTAGCCTAAATCATCATTATTCATTCCTACAACTAAACTATGCCAAAATTGTTCCTCTCATGGCCTCCACTCTCATGCTAAAATTTCTAAGTTAAATTATATGAGAGATTTTGAATGCATACAAGTATTTTCAAGCTTGTATGAATGTTCTTAGTTTGCATTCAAGTCAAGTTGCAACATTTCTATTTCAAAGCAAGGGTTTTTATTGATTTGGCTCAAGGGTTTTTCATTTGGAGCTTGCATATTTGGGTCTTTTTGGTGATTGCATAAGGGCTTCGTCTCAATCTTTTAATAACTATTTACTTGTTTCTTCATAGCATTGTAAGCCCTTTTCTACTTTCTTTTTATTGAACTCTAAAGTTAAATGAATGATGCAAGTTTGGTTGATCATTATATGCAAGTTTGATGCAAGTTTGGTTGATCATTATATGCAAGTTGGTTGATCATTATATGCAAGTTTGTTTGATCATTATGGAAGTTATGTATGACACATGTTGTCATGTTATGCAAGTTTGGGTTGATCATTATACACATGTTATCATGTTATGCAAGTTAAACTTGAGTTTATGGCCTTAAAGCTTCAAGCTTTATGTTAAAGGTTGCATTTTGGCAACATGAAAGTTATCATATCCCTTATGATAACTTGCATGTGAGCCTAAATGCGAACTTCTAGCAACTTCTACATGTTATTTATCACCATGTATCACTCATATGCTAAGTTTGGTTTTATGCATGCTTTTGAAGCCTAATAATGCAATATGCAAGTATATGAACATATGTACATTTCATATGCCACCATGATAAACTTGTGGCTTCAATACCTTTATGTCATGATTATGCTAAGTTCCCCACTTTATCCTTTATGCGTTTTTGCGATTATGTAAACGATGGGATTACGTTGGGGTGGGTAACATTATGACATAAACATGGTTTTTATAACATAACGTGATATGTTAACTTGTAATTATGTTTTGGAAACATAATGGACATGACACTTAGCAAATATGAGTGTGGCCAACTCGAGGTTGGGTTGAGTTTGTAGCATAAATCTACCCGGACCCCCCCCCCCGGCTTAACTAGTGGCTACAAAAAATAGGACCCAATGTGAGAAGTTGGTCATGTTGTGCTCGAACCCGAGGTTAGACCTAGTTGTGGTGTAAAGCTACCCGGACCCGCCCGGCTTAACTAGTAACCACAACAAAGTCTAATGTGATAGGTTAAGGCGCATTAAGTTAATTAATGCCTCCTGATTAGGGTTAAGTCATGGTCCACTTAGTACTTAACCAATTTGGGCTTGATGGATTAATCGAGGTTAAGTCAGGAGCCTTGGGTACTCTTAACCGATTTAATCCACGTTTGGATCGGGTTAACCACATTTAACCCGTTAAGAAACCCTAGTTGCGTGGTCCTTTTCAGCAGTAACCTTCTAGGTAGTATCATAAGACCCTAGGACTAGGCTAGGGTGGGGCACGATTACTGGGCTGATTGAAAGAGACCAAAAGAGACGGCTGAATGATGCACCGATTGTTCAGGCGGACCATGGTCGTGCACATCAAGTCCGGAGTTGAACACGGGCATCGGTAGGTTTGGACTGTGCATCCTGTAATGGTGTCTGAGGGTTACACCGTAGGGCCTGATACACCCTATGGGGTGGACCCTGCACAGTCAACTACTTTACATGACTAGGCCGTATGACACCGACACTTGACGAGTTAGGCTTATAGGGAGCAGATCGACTAGACCGAGTAGTTGGACCTTGATTTAGGTCACCTCATGATGTTGGGTCAAGCTTGGGCCAAGGAATCAATTCTTGTTTTTACTTGACATGTTAGAATGCTAGTACACCCGTGGTGCAAAACTTAACCTTGATTATGCGATGACACCTTTGTCTATCTTGTTAGTTAATCACCATGCCAGTATGTTGTTATCCTTATGTTCATCACAGGTTCTCATGCCTGTTAACTTTACTAGTTCATAGACAGATAGTAGTAGGGCTTACCAGTCTTTTTGACTGACCTGTTTTCTTTTGCCTCTTTTCTTCCGTTCCCCCCCCCCTCAAGTTCTCAGGGTGGGAACATTGGAGCTTAGCTTGGATCTTTACAACTTGCTTACTGGATTTTCTCATGTACGGTTTTGGACATTGAGCTAGCTATGGTTTATCACTTCATTTTGGGGATAGTACTTTATGTATTTCAGTTTTTCAGTTTATGCTTTTATCTGGACTTTGGTGTTGGAAAATAATGACCAAGTACTTTGTTGTAACATGACTATGGTTTTGAAATGCTAAGTTTTATCCGCTGCTTTACTACTCTGTTTTACTTATATGTTCTGTCTTGTGATATCTGCATGCATGTTTACCTTGTTTAAACGCCCCTCCAAAGCCAGTGTGCTTGCAAGAGTTACCCTGGCGGAGGTGGGGTGTTACACAACATGTAGGGTGTATAGAGATGCGTAGGCGTTAGGATGAAGCTGCATTGGAGCAATACCCAGTCGTCTTAAAGTTTCGATGGCGATCGGAGGAAACGGAGGAATAGCTCCTACCAAGCACATGGTTCGACTGATTGCCATATATCCTTCCGGAGCTAGGTGGGGTCTATCTTCGCTTCCGGGCATCAATACATCATCCCAAGGAATCCCGTGTCTCAAGCAGATTCTTTTAAGCTTTATATCGTCGAGCTTAGATTCTAAAGAATCAGAAAATTTATCTATCCCGAGCGCACCAGGAATCTCGTCGGGAGCTCGCCCGTCTATCTCAGAATCGTCGCTAGATGAAGTACTTTCGGACGGATCTGATTCCGTGGCCTCGTACTCAGATCCAGAATCTTCACCTCCTGGATTAATTGGAGGAATCTCGGGGTTGTATTGCTCAGGAACCTCGGATTCCGCTTCTGTTGCGGATCTTGAAGAAGAGTGATTATTCGACATTACTGCTAGGACGAGAAAACATGAACAATGAGATTAATACTACCCGTCCCCCATGTGTGCAAGTGCCGGTGTGTGTGCTCATGTGTGCATTAAAAGTAAAGCGTGAAAGCTATTAAGATCATCAAAATATTAGTCGTCATATGCAGTCAAATTATGTGGTCATTTAGTCCGGAAAGTCCAACATCAAGGCCCTAGCCTAACTGTTCAGAATTTTAGGGTGACAAGGCATCGTTTAAAGTTTGAAATATCTTCGGATCGTGAACTATGAGTCGGATCGCCATGTAGAGGGATCGCCCCCTTCGGATCGCAGGGCAAAGGGATCGCCCCTTCACGGATCGTGAAATTAAGTGATCGGGGTCTTTGCCGAATCGTCGCAGCCCCCCACGATACGCGCCTCTGCCGTCACCACGACCCTACGTCTCGCCACTCGCCTTCATCCTCTTCCTTTCCTCTCCTTGCCCACGATTCGAACCAGCTTCCCTTTTTTCCTTCCTCCTTCGTCTTCCTCCTCTCCTTCTCATTTTCGAACTCCAACCTCTACGCCCATCAGCCATGGCACCTCGCTTGTTCCCACAGAAAATCGCAAAATTCCGTCGTTTCTCCCTCAAACCAGTCGAAAAAATTCATAAAACAACAACGTTTACGAATAAGGTTGCTTTCGGTGGAATTACCTTTCTAAAAATTGGGAAAGTGATCGGATTTTTGAAGGTTTGAAAAACTAGGGTTCGTTCCTCAGCAATGCAGGCGAAACGATACGACAGAAAGAAGAAGGAAGAAAGTGAAGGGGGGGGGTCGGCTTATATAGGCAAAAGGGCGACCGATTGTCTCCCCTTCTTTGTCCTATTCGATCCACGAAAATCGGCGGGCCGCGAACCGAAAGCCCACCACAACTCGAAAAGGAGCCCGTTTCGTTCCGAGGCCCAAATGCACACCAAAGAACGAAACGAATGTCTTGCTAACGGACCGCGACTCGAGCCCGCGATCCGAATCGATAAATTCAGTAATGAAGGCTCTGAAAAGCCCCAGTATAGGAATTGTTCACTGATTCGCGACTCGCTGTGAAAAGACGATTCTATAGCATGTTCCATCATCGATAAAACATACTTCGAGTGGGCAAAATGTTGGCTAGCTTTTTGACCAAGCCACCCAGGATCATTCATAAGAAGAAAGCATGAAACCACGTTCTCTAAGAACATGAAGGAATGGATCGCATCATCGGCTCGCCCGATGTCGGATCGCACACTATCGACTCGCCCACCATCGGATCGCGTCTCGACGGATCGTCCCCATTCCATCAGCGGAACGACACCACTATACGGCTCGATCCGAACCTATATTGCTGCCCAGATTAGACCGATCCGATCCCCTGATGCACGGCGAATCCTCTGACCCGTTCAAGCGTGAGCTAGTCTTCAGCGATCCGAGACGCACGGATCTAGCGACATGTGTCCCTAACCGTCATTCTGACTGATTCTCCCCATCTGCACGATCCGATTTTCAAGGGGATCGCGACACCTGTCCACAACGGCTAATTTGACTATTTCTTCAACGGAGGCGATGCAATCCGATGTTCTCGGGATTCGTGCCACGTGTTACCACGACCCGCCTGACAAAATCAGCTATAAATAGCCCAGAGCTTGGCATTTTTTGGGATCTTTTCTTTTGGCAATATTGAGTAGTGAATCCGCCATTATTGTCAAACTACGAGAATATTAAGAGAAATCATTGATTGTATTAGCTTTCAAAGTATAATCAATAATATATAAAGTGGACGTAGGCTCGTTAACGCCTAACCACTATAAATTCTGTGTGTTATTTTCTCTTTCCTCATTCTTCAGTTGAAACTCTATAAGATTCAGAACAATTTGGGTGTTAGGTCCAAATTTTGATCTAACAATATATATATATGTTCATATGATTAATGCAAGTTATATGTTTTATTTTAGGTCCAAATCAAGATTTATATAAATGTGTTCATATGCAAGTTACTTGTTAGATCCAAAACTAGATCTATATTTATATCGATGTTTATAAAGAGGGTTCATGCAAATTCATATGATCATTATTGTTAGATCCCGTTCACATCTACATGTTAAAGTTAAACTTATACATGCTTTGGTAATGTACATGCCATGATTATGTCGTATGCTAGTTTATAAACCAAGTTATGTTTACATATGCCTAGATCTACTTATTAACATGTTTAGGCTTGTGATTATTTAGTACAATTCATATGCAAGTTCATGTGACATGTTAGTTGAGATGAATAATGTTCTATGTCTACATTACATGACATATATTTGGTTGGATTTATACTAGGCACGTTCCCTTCTTTTACCTCTTGTTTATAAATTAGGATAATTTGCAGGCCTAATTACTTTATGTGATTGATGCGAACGTATAAACGGTGGTAACATTGGGATTGACCGGAACTGACCGGCACGTCCAGTGACCACAACAATACATATCCAATGTGAGTGGTTGGTGCTTTAATGAATAAATTAAAGCTAAGACATGGATGTTAGGGTTAAGTTAATTAAGGTAACACTTAACCAATGCACTAAACTGACGGTGGGGGTAAAGTTAATTTGGAAACTTAACCAACTTAACATGTTTACAAGACAAAGATTTGTGGGGGTTAAGTAAATAAGGAAACACTTAACCGTTATAACATGTTAACTAGACAGGTCAGTAAGGTTAAGTAAATGTTTAACCATTACAACATGTTAACTAGACTAGAAGGTGGGGTTAAGTAAATTTAGAACACTTAACCAATTTAACATGTTAGCTAGACTAGAAGGTGGGGTTAAGTAAATTTAGAACACTTCACCAATTTAACATGTTAACTAGACTAGAAGGTGTGATTAAGTAAACTTAAAACACTTAGCCATTATAGCATGATGAAAAAACAGGGTTAAGTTAATGAGAAACACTTAACCAATATAACCTAATGAACGAGTAAGGTTAAGGAATACTTTACCAATTTGACTTGATATATGGACGGTTTAAGTCAACATGAACCGCTAGATAACACTTAACCAATTTGACTTGATATACGGGTGGGTTAAGTCAACGTGAATTATTGAATAACACTTAACCAATTTAAAATGACAAGTGAATGGGTTGAGTTAACTTGAATTGACTGATGACACTTAACCATTCCAACATGATGAGAAAGAGAACTAAGTACTAAACCTTAGTTAAGAGGGCTAAGTAGTAAACCTAAGTTAAGAAAACGAACGATTCAGGAAACTACGTGGTAAACCTTAGTTCAGGGAACTAAGTAGTAAACCTTAGTCAAGAAAGTCAAGTAGAACACGTCTGAAGGCTCCAACGGTCTGGGTTACGAAGCACGGGGCTTCGAGGGGACGTGAGGGTACTCTTGATAATCCTCTATGAGGTTGCAGATGATCCTCATGGGCTCACAGAGGTTAAGGTCTGCGTTAGGAGAACCAAGAGTATGCCTTGGTTGCAATATAAGGCAACCTAAAGACTAGGATGGACCATCATGAGGCGGCGATATCTAGATTAGCCCTGTGATAGCACGTCGTCGTCTACCAACCATCTTTAGTATATCGAGCACATGAAGCGAAAACGGGGAGAACTCCAATAGAACATATATTTGCTATCTAGTTTTGGTGAGGTTGGCCCATAGGTTTGTGGGGGCATAGGGGGGCCTGCGTACAGTTCTCATTCTTGATTTTCTTGGGTGCCTTTCATTAGTTGAGGGAGGGGTCAAGTGGGACCATAGCCACACACAGATAAAAGAAGACCTTAGAATCTGCCTCACCAGATAACTTAAAGCTCCCGACCGAGTTCCGTTTTTCCTGATTAGCCCTGCCATGGGACTCGGGACGCACATATAGAGGACATGTGCAACTAGACAGCGAGAACGATTCACGACACATACATGGGGATATTCTAGGAACATATAACGCTCTGGGTAGTGTGTCGTAGACTAGAGGGCATTGTTCGATAGGTAGCATAAAACCTAATGGCCTTGGTAGCATAAACCCTGGTCGGATCGAGAAAGCGTCTAAAGATTAAACCCTAGTTGGATCTAGGTAACGCTCGATAACAGAACCTAGTAAGACCTAGGTTGGCTGTCCAGAACAATAGGAATCAAAGAAAGGACCGAAGCACAAGTACCTAAAAATAACATGGGGCCACATGACACTAGAAACACATGAATGCAAGTAGGAGCCGATCAATACAAGTAGCGGATCACTTTATCATAAACACACAATGCAAGTTAAACGGTTCTTAGTGGGTGCAGAGAAATATAAGTGGGTGCGATAGTCTATTCCGTTAAATCCTGCTTTGTCTCGTCTTAGGATTATCTTATCCTTGTGGTATTATTCTAAGTTCAGTTTATTCATGTCATAGTCTTTTTCTTGTTTACATGCTATTAAATAACTGAGCTTACAAGACTTATGTCTGACCTAGTTTGTTTCCGCCTCTTTTCTTCCGTTCCCCCCCATGGTAGTCAAGGAGGGAACACCTCAGATTAGTTTGGAACCCTACTCTTTCCAAGCCTGAAGATTAGTTGGAGTGTTTCCTTGGACTCTTTTTTCCACTGCTATGGCTGTCTCATGTTTATTTGGGGAATATCATAGTCACTTTTTGCTTCTTTATTTTGTTAAACAAGACAGATATTTTTTTGTACCGAGTATTGATGATTTGATGTTGGAAACAAATCTATGTAGAAGTTGTTTTATCAATAAAGTATTTATTCTCTACTGCTTTATTTGTCTGTCTTGTAACTTATTTGCATCCTATACCTAAAAACGCTCCACCAAAGTTAAGGCATTCCCTTTGTGAGTGACCGTAACAGAGGTGGGGTGTTACACTTGGTATAAGAGCTGAAGGTTACCAGGTCAGATAAAAGATTTGAAAATTTATTTTCAAAACAGTTTTAAAAGAAGCATTTTTCAAAAGAAAGGTTTCGTTTTAAAGGAATATTCCCCAAAGCCATATGCACTATCTTTTGATCCTCTGTTTGAGTCCTTGTTTCTTTCTTTCTTGAGTTTCCAGGTCTCCTGGCTTTCTGGGAGGTAACCTTATCGTGAAATAGTTCCGTAGGCTTGATAAAGACTACAACATTCGTCAAAGGTTAAAGAAGTGCCCACTTACATATATAGCTGCAGTAGTTTCACAAGGATTTCAAAGATGAGAATGGGGGAGTTTGGCTAAGGAGCACCGCTTATCATCCTCTGACAGAAAAGGGTGAGTAGGATTTTGGAAGACCTTTTGAGGAAATGTTAGCTTGGCACAGCAGAAGTTGTAATGCCGAGTATACTAGTAGGAGAAGAGGTGGAACGAGAGGCGACAGTGAAATGACTTCCAACTCATATTTTGGAAACAGAAATTAAGAAGCTACGTAATCGTGAAGTTAAGACAGTCTGAGCACAATGGAGAGAAGCTCGAGAAGATCCAACTTAGATGACTGAAGATCAGACACGTGCATCGTACCCTTTTTCTTGAGGATATATCCTTGATCTTTTTCTAGGAATCTTATGCATACTTGTTTCTATCTTTTTAGGTATATCCTCTAGGTAATATCTTCGATCCTTAGGTACGTATAAACCTACAGTTGAAAACGTGTGTTTGAGACATGTTATGTTTGATGGATGCAAGTGGATGCAAGTGTTTGCTAGTGGTTGCTCGTGGATGCATTTACACACATTAGGCACTAGATCGGCTCAGTCACCTTTTCATATTGCATATGGATCCAAGTGCATATGTTTGTATATGGATTAAAACTTGATGTGTTATCATATGGATGTTGCATATGGATGAATGAATATGCACGCATATTGTATTTACATGGCTAGTGATGCTTGCATACATCTTGGACGCATGACACACTCATGATTCGCATTAAGGAGGTCAACTGAATCGGTGGACCGCCTGATCTTTTGCATTAGTATTGGGACATATACACACACTCTGCATATGTTCATACGACATTAGAAACCTTTAAGGATAGTAAAATCTTGTGGATGATGGTCGAGTAGATGGTTGATTGGATGTTAGGACACATTCATCTTGACTTGAAGATTACGGGGATGAAATCCTTTAAGTAGGGGAGAATGTAACACCCCGTATTTTCTGTGAGCATAAAAATATTGCAGCAAAACATGAGAAAAGAATAATATTTAGCATTGTTCTAAGAATTGTAATCGAAAGACGTAGTAGCTCATTTGGTTGGAACATGTGACTTGCATACAAGGGGTACAGATTTTGATCCCCGCCAGCGCCATATTTTTGTTTTAGGGGAATGGCTAAAAAAATGGCTTAGTGTGAAGGCAGTTCAAAAAGTGGTTTAGTGTGAAAATGGTTAATTGGGAAGATAGATAAAAATAAATAAATAAAATATATATATATATATATATGACGTGCATGCATCATGTGGCGTACCTGGCGCATTTTTGGTTGCCAAGGATTGTTTTTTTTCGTGGCCTTCTTTGATAGGATTTGTGACAAATTAAAGGTAAGAAAGATCTATGCATGTATAAATATATATTTATATATATGGGTAATTAATGTATACAGTAAAGGGAGAATATGTAAAACTAATTTGTAGATGTGTGTTCATATGGCATTGATTTGGAAAAAATGTGATTGACCTTGGTTTGTATTTGTGTTTGTGCTAATTTGTCATTCATGTTAATTGATATTAATTAAAAAAGAAAAAAAATATTAAGTAGGCATTCATGTTCGATTGATTATCATTTAAGTTTATTTGATGATAATGTAATTAATCTTAATTTGTATGAATACTTATTTGTCACTTATGTCAATTAACATTAAAGAGAATATGATAATTTAAGGAATATGATAATTTGTCACTTATGTTAATTGACAATAAAAAATGAAAGATGAACATTTGGTACATTAACGTTATAGTAGAAGGTTATTAATACATTTGCTGAGTCATTCTTGACCTGTAGCTGAGTCACTGGTATAACTCTATCTAGTCTAGACTGTTATGATTTCTCATGTGTGATCCAATGGCCTATATTAATCTAAATCTCTATAAAAGCAACCTAATACCTCAACCCTAAATAATATTAAAAATCAAACCAAGAACTGTCATGCTGCCATTGGACAACCTCGAGTAGCCGTCGTTCAACTTGTAGCAAATTAAAACAAACCAAATCAAATCAAAATTAAACTAAAACAACGATTGTCTACATCAAAGGCGAGCATTTCAACTTCAGAATACATATTCCTGAAATCAAGATCGTCTTTCGATTGTAACTTTAGTTATCTTTTAGATGTGAACAAATTTAAGACGTGATTTGAAATAAAATAAAATATAGAATTGTACCATGTTGTATAATAATTACGATGCTATTTTGAAACACCCCACCTTCGTCAGGGTCACTCACAAAGGGAATGCCCTAATTCTGGTGGAGGTTTTTAAGTATAAGTCACAGATACACAAGACAGATTAAAATACACATATTTCTAAACAGCGGAAAACAAAGCAACTTTGATTTCATCAAAATACATGTCATACAAACCATACCATAATTGTCTTACAATACTTACAAAAACATTACATTTCCATAACTGTCTTGATTATCAAAGAAGCATAAAACATAAAATAAAGCAGCAAAATCCACATAATGATATCCAAAGGCATGATCCAAACAAAAGAGATCCAAACCGTACATCTACGGTCTTCAAGCTTGCAAAAGAGTCTGACTAAGCTGAGTTGTTTCCTCCCTGTGGACCTGGAGGGGACTAAAGAAAAGAAGACGAAAAGAAAAACGGAGTCAGACATAAAGCCTGAGTAAATCTAGTGACTTTTTAGTATGTGAATAAGAAAAGGATAAGATAGACATAAACTGAAAATAGGATAGTATCATAACTAAGGTAGTGTAGTCCAGAATCGAATATACTATCGAACCCACGCTATCTCTGCATTTGCTAGAATTATTCTAACCGGCACCCCATGCTGAGGGTGAAGTGATCCTTTTTGTTTTCTAATGATCGGCTCCTACTCGTACGTGTGTCTTATGGCTACCCTAAGAAGTGTAGATACCTATGCTGGTCCAACCATGGGGTTTATCAAGACCCATGGTGGCGGCCCCGACACAATTACTAGAAGGCATAGGATAAACTACTGGTGCCCCCAGTGCCCTGCTTGTTTGCTCCGGAGTGCGTGCACGACCACACACCGTTAGGCCTACTCTGTGCACCCAACATTTGCCGTTATTTGACCGCTTACAATCAGCCCAGTAATCGTGCCCCACCCTGCCTAGTTTCAGGGTACCGTTGATACCTATATTGGGTTACTTCTGAAACGGGTCCCTACGTTACCAGGTTTTTCTAGTCAAACATGTTAAGTGGTTAAGTGTCTGTATATACCTAACCCCACCCATCAATATTTGTTAACATGTTGAATCTTTGGTTAAGTGTTTGCAGTTGACTTAACCCTACCACCTGTCCTTAGCCTTTTAGAGCACCGACCACTCACGTTAGACAGATATCACTACGGTTACTGGATGTGCCGGTTGGTTCCGGGCAGGTTTACACCGTAGTTCAGTCTAACCTCGGGTCTTTATTGGGCTCAATGTTTAACCACCCACATTGGACATGTATTGTTGTGACTACTGGACAGCCGGGCCGGTCCGGGCAGGTTTATGTCACAACTCAATCCGATCTCGGGTCAAACATGTCTTCTTTTCTAGATTTACATATTTTTTTATTTACGTAAACGTCATGTCGTCTTTTACTTGGGGTATAAAAATTTTATACCGCTAAAATGCCATAGTCGTTGGCACGCCTCAAACATGCCAACATATTTGTTATATCATGTTTTTACACCCAACGCTATTACCCCCGTTTGAACGTACTAATGTTGGGCTCGACATAATTCAGCCCAACTTGATAAACGTGAGAAAAGGGGAAATTCAGAACATATAATATTTCTATGATACATAGAAGGTGTAGCGGATGAACTTGCAAATTGGCGTTAACCTAAACATTGAATCATGTGAACTTGCATTCAAAATTGGCATACAACTAAATGGGTGTCACAAAGGATGGCATATGTAGACTTATACAAACTTGGGTTTTAACATATTAACTTGGCATAATGTCGAAAACAAAACTAGCATGTTGTAAATTAACCCAAAAACGTCCAAATCTAATATATAGTCTATTTCCACATGAACTTGCATAGATTATGTAGCCCAAACTGCATTTAACATAGTTCTAATCATATTTGTAATGGATCTAAGATGTATACATAAGTTTTGAGTCATGTAGCATAAAGGATCTCAGATATAGGGTGTGTTTACATAAGTATATGGCCCATTATATCAACATAAACATAAAGGGGATATTAACATAAACATGAGAGGGATCTAATCGTAGACTTTGCCACAAAATTGCAATTACCATTACTTTCATATACAAACGTATAATAAACTTACATCGATCCATTTATGCCACAAATCAATACACCAAAAACAATCACGATAGAAACATTACAATACACAAGATCTACATCATTATAATGATACAATTCTATTCCAAATTACATCGTATCACATCATAATTTTATTCAGATTCTGAAAGACCACTATACTTACAACGTGTGACGAGATCTTGTTTTCTGATTTCTGTTTTCTGAATTTGGAGATGCTATCCTTTGGTTAGCAATTTGTTGATTGATTTGATTAGACTTTAGTTTGCTTCTTAGTTCGATTCTTGGCGGCTACGATCAACTCCTTCCCGGCAGTATGACGACTCCTATCTTATTTTCTTCTGTGAAATAGTTGAGTCTTAGGGTGTATTTATAGAATTTTCAAGTTTATTTGAGCCGTCAGATGCAAACAGGGAGGGAAATCAGACCGTAAAGCACACCAGAAGTCGAACCAGGGTCAGACCCACTGGTCAGGTCGACCGGGCAAGTCAACCTGCAGGTCGACACCCAAGTCGACTGCACAGTCGACTTGGGGGGGCCAGGTCGACTGCCCAGTCGACACTAGTGTCGACCTGGTCACTGGGCGGGAAATTTCCCGCCCAGCCCAGTTTGAACTCGAATTCGAATTTTAAACCTGTTCTGAGCTGTTTCTGAATTTCAAATTTATTCTAAAACATCCGGAGATCAAAACTCCTTCATACGGAGTCCGTTTCACGCAAACTCGGACTCTATCATAACCAGAATTCCGAGACGAACGCAATGGCATAAGCCATTTCCCTTAATTCTTTCATTAGAATTAATTATACTTTAATTTATGAATTTCACTGTTATAAAATATACGGGGTGTTACATTATCCCCCACTTAAAAGGATTTCGTCCCTGAAATCTTCAAGTTAGGAAGAATGTATATCCTACCATCCAATCGTCCATCTACTCAACCAACAGACACAGGTGTCCATTGTCCTTAAAGACTTCTAATGCTTTATGATCATATGCATTGTGTGTGCATATGTCCTTATCTAATGCAGAAACTTGGCGGTCCACTGATTCAGTTGACCTCCTAAATGTGAATCATGTAAGTGTCATGAATCCATCATGTGTGCAAAATTCTACATGAGTGCACTACAATTCATACAAATGCGATAACCATATGATAACATATAAAATTTCAAACATATGTGAACGAGAATACATATATGCATATGTAGTATGAAGTGACTGAGCCGATCTAAATCCTAGGGTGTGTGTGTACATGCATCCACGAGCAACCACCAGCAATTACTTGCAACCACTTGCAGCCATAATCCATAACATGTTTTCAAATACATGTTTGCATCCATTTGTTTTCTACCTAAGGAGTTAAGGAGAAAGGGCCGAGGAAATATGCCTAAAAGTTAGATAAAGCATAACTTAAGGAAAAAGAGAGATCAAAAGATGTACCCTCAAAAAGAAAAGGGTAGGTTGCGCGTATTCTAGCCTCAGTTTCCCAAGTCGCGTCTTCCTCGGCGTCGCTCCACTGAACTTTGACGAGTTTGACTTCGCGGTTGCGTAGCTTTTTCACTTCAATTCCTAAGATGCATGTTGGAACTCTTCTCAGAGTTGCTTCACGTTCCACTTCGGCTTCTTCTAGAATGCTAGGCTCTACTATTTCAGCAGACTCATGTAAACACTTCCGGAGTTGAGAAACATGAAAGACGTTGTGAACTCCGGCCAGCTTTTCGGGTAGCTCTAGTCTATAGGCCATCTTCCCAACCTTCTGGATGATAGGAAATGGTCCTACAAATCTTGATGCTAGCTTTCCAGTGGATCCAAAATGAACAACGTTCCTTAGAGGAGATACCTTAAGAAAAACTCTGTCCCCAACCTCAAACTCAAGGTCGGTCCTTCTCTTGTCGGCATAGGATTTCTGTCTATCTTGGGCCGTTTTCATCCTTCTTCGTATCAAGTCCACTTTTTCTTAAGTTTCTCTGATCATGTTTGGACCAAGAATAACCTTATCTTTAGACTCCCACCAACAAGTTGGTGACTTGCACGATCTTCCATACAATGCTTCGAAGGGTGCCATGCCTATGGCAGCTTGGAAGCTATTGTTGTAAGCAAACTCCACTAAGGGAAGGTGATCCTCCCATGTCCCTCCAAAGTCAAGAACACAAAGTCTCAAAAGATCCACTAAAACTCTGTTCACCCTTTCCGTCTGGCCATCGGTCTGAGGGTGATAGGTCGTTCTTAAACATAACTGAGTGCCTACAGCTTCTTGCAAACTTCGCCAAAACTCGCTTGTGAAGATAGGGTCTTGGTCACTAACAATGCTGGAGGGTATCCCATGGGGTCGAACTATCTCCTCGATGTAAAGAGACGCTAGGTATGAGGCGGTCCTTCTAATCTTGACAGGTAAAAAGTGGGCGCTCTTTGTAAGCCTATCCACTATTACCCAAATGCTAGTATTGCCCCTTCTCGACCTAGACAGCCCATCATAGAAGTCCATTGAAATGCTATCCCACTTCCACTGTGGGACCTCTAGGGGACGAAGCAGTCCTCCAGGCTTTTTCTGTTCCGCTTTAACTTGTTGGCATACCGTACACTTAGAAACGAAATTTGCCACGTCCTTCTTCATGCCGTTCCAAAAGAAAACTCTTTTCATGTCCTTGTACATTTTGTCTCCGCCTGGGTGTATTGTCATCTTGGAACGATGTGCTTCCTCAAGAACCTTCTTTATCAACTCCCTTGCTTGTGGGACGCATAGTCTTCCGTCGTGTCTCAGCCAACCTTTATCATCGATAGAGTATCTACTGAGGTGACTAGAAGTCTCACCCCTAATTAGCTTATCAACCACTTCAACTAGCTGAGGGTCCTCACGTTGTGCCGTCCCTATTGTGTCCAAAAGAGTATGGCGCACCTCAAGAGATGCTAACAAACCCGATACGAAATCAGTGGAGGGCCTAATGTTAAAACTGTCTATATACTCTTGGCTTCGCCTTTCTACAAAGAGTGGGCTTAGGGTCAGTTTCTTCCTACTCAAGGGGTCTGCCACCACATTGCCCTTGCCCGGAGTATAGGAAATCTCGAAGTCATACGAGGCAAGAAACTCCATCCATCTTTGTTGCGTCAGATTAAGGTCTTTCTGTGAGAAAAGATATTTCAACGATTTATGGTCAGTGTAAAGTTCGAACTTCTCACCTAGGAGATAATGGCGCCAAGACATAAGTGCAAAGACGATGGCGGCTAACTCAAGATCGTGGGTCGGGTAGTTCTTTTCATGAACTTTCAATTGCCTTCCACCATAAGCTACTACCCTTCCTTCTTGCACCAAGACAGCGCCTAGCCCTATCCCACATGCATCTGTATAAACTGTGAACATCTTGCTTCTGTCTGGCAGAGTCAGGACTGGGGCTGTTGTAAGAGCCCTTTTCAGGCGTTAGAAAGCAAACTCGCAATCCAAGTCCCAATTGAACACTAGATTCTTCTTTGTCAGCCTTGTGAGTGGAGCTGAGATTTTCGCAAAATCCCTTATGAACTTCCGGTAGAAACCTGCTAGTCCTAGAAAACTTCGGACCTCGGTTGCATTCTTTGGTGCCTTCCAGTCCTGCACCGCAACTACCTTTGCGGGGTCCAAGGCCAACCCTTCTTTAGATACAACATGCCCAAGAAACCTTACTTCTTCTCTCCAAAAGTGGCATTTTGAAAATTTTGCCTTTAGCTGATGTGCTCGGAGAGTATCCACGATTTCCTTTAGTTGTTGAGAATGCTCCTCCTCACTCTTTGAAAAGATCAAGATATCGTCTACGAAGACAACCACAAACTTGTTGAGGAATTCTCTGAACACTCTGCTCATTAGGTCCACGAAATAAGCGGGTGCATTTGTCAGTCCGAAAGGCATGACAAGCCACTCAAAGAAACCGTCTAGGGTTCTGAACGCTGTTTTATCAATACTATCGTCAGCAACTCTTAGCTGATGAAACCGAGTTTCTAGATCAATTTGGGAGAAAACCGACGCGCCTACAAGCTGATCAAACAAATCGTCGATTCGGGGAAGATGGTGCCTATTTTTCTTGGTCAACTTGTTTAACTCCCTATAGTCAACACAGAGGCGAAGCGAACCGTCTGCTTTGGTTGCGAACACCACTAGAGCACCCCATTCTGAAATGCTCCTTCGAATGAACCGCTTCTCAAGAAGTTCTTTAACCTGCTTACTGGGCTCCTTTCTCTCTTTTGGAGCCATATGTCTGACAGGTAAAGCTACAGGCTTTGCATTATCCACAAGATAGATACGGAAGTCTATTTCCTGCTTCGGAGGTAAGCCTTTCACCTCCTCGAAGACATCCGGATATTCCCAGACTACTCTAACTGACTGCAAATTCTCATCGGAAGCATCAAGCGAATCTAGATAACTAAGCATAACAGCATTCAAAGGATTACAGGAAATTTCTAGAGTGTTAACAAGTCGAGTCAAGAGTCTAACTACTCTCTTCTCACAATCAAGAATGGCACCATTACTGGATAACCAATCCATGCCTAAGATCAAACCATATCCCGAGAAGCCTAGAACAAAGGCATTACAACTAAACTCAACACTGAGAATAGAGATTTTTAAACCCAAACAAACCATTTACAAGTAAGCGGAGCCCCCAATTGGATTTGAAACTACCAAGGGATCCTCAACCATACTTGTGTCTAAATGTAGAGATTCTACTAACGCAGATGAAATAAAGGAGTGTGATGCACCAGAGTCAAAAAGTTTTCGAACTGGATGATCATAAATATAGACTACACTTTCTACATAAATATTACTACCTCGCTCCTGTGGAGGTGCTGTCAGAGCATGAACTTGACCTCCTGATGTAGATCCAACTTTTTGTCCCTGTCCTTTCTTCTTTGGCCAGTCCTTAGCTTGGTGCCCAGTCTCCCCGCAATGGAAACAAACACCCATCTTTGCCTTCTTCTTCCGGCAGTCTTTCTCTATATGCCCAACTATGCCACAGAAATGGCACTTTCTCTTTTCATGGGACTTCTTATTCTTCCCTCCTTTCTTAAAGTCTGTCTTCTTAGCCAGTAAACCTTCTTTCTTTTCCTCAGCCTTAGTCCCCTTCTAGTCGTGGTCTTCCTCATGTAGCAACGCCATGTCCACCGAGCTTTCATAAGTCGCTCCCGTGGACACATGGTTCATGGCAAGGCTGTGTATTGGCTCATTCAGACCTTAGACGAAGCAAAGCGCCTTCTTGTGTTGGGTATTTACTAAGTCCAGCCCAAATCTGGCCAGCCGATTGAACTGATTAACGTACTCCCTGAACGTCATGCTTCCCTGTTTAAGATTTAAGAACTTCTCTATTTGCAATCTCCTTTCAGCTTGGGAGAGGAATTTCAACTCAAACCTTGTCCTAAAATCATCCCAAGTTTCCACTGCCCTTTGAGCATTAGTGATCTCCCACCAATAGGAAGCTTCATCTTTGAGCAACCACACCGCAAGCAGTATCTTTTGCCTATCATCAAATCCGAAGATGTCAAATAGATCCTCGTTCTCCTTTAGCCAATTTCTTGCTCCTACAAAGGATTCAGTTCCATGGAAGTCTTTTCCACACATAGACTTGAAGTCTCTACATGTTTTGGCAAAAGCATTTCCAAGGGGAGGAGCAGGAGGAGGAGGAACAGGTGCTACTGGGGGAGGAAGGATATCTGCCGGGCCCGTGCAATTTGCGGCCCTAGCTTCTAAGAACCTCCTAAACCAACCGGGTATCGGTACTCCATCAGGAATGTTAAGGTCTTCAGACATGCTAAAACAGAAAGGAAAGATTCAAAACGAAGGATAGAGAGAGATAGTACACATGGCTTTGGGGGATCATGCATTTTAAAATATAACACTTTTTCTAAAAAAATGCTTCTTTAAACTTTCTTTTGAAAATAATATCAAAAACTTTATCTTATCTGGTAAACCTATTCTCTGATATCAAGTGAAACTCCCCACCTCCGTTAGGGTCACTCACAAAGGGAATGCCCTAATTTTTGTGGAGGTTTCTAAGTATAAGTCACAAATAAACAAGACAGATATAAATACACATATTTTTAAACAGCGTATAACACAGCAACTTTTATTTCATCAAAATACGTGTCATACAAACCATACCATAATTGTCTTACAATATTTCCAAAAACATTACATTTCCATAACTGTCTTGATTATCAAAGAAGCATAAAACATAAAATAAAGCAGCAAAATCCCCATAATGATATCCAAAGCCATGATCCAAACAAAAGAGATCCAAACCGTACATCTACTGTCTTCAAGCTTGCAAAAGAGTCTGACTAAGCTGAGTCATTTCGTACCTGTAGAACTGGGGGAGGGGGGGACGAAAGAAAAGAAGACGAAAAGAAAAACGGAGTCAGGCATAAAGCCTAAGTAAATCTAGTGACTTTTCAGTATGTGAATAAGAAAAGGATATGATAGACATAAACTGAAAACATGATAGTATCATAACTAAGGGAGTGTAGTCCAGAATCGAATATACTATCGAACCCACACTATATCTTTGCATTTGCTAGAATTATTCTAACCCGCAACCCATGCTGAGGGTGAAGTGATCCTTTTTGTTTTTTAAAGATCGGCTCCTACTCGTACGTGTGGCTTACGCCTACCCCAAGAAGTGTAGATACCTATGTTGGTCCCACCATGGGGTGTATCAAGACCCATGGTGGCGGCCCCGACACAATTACTAGAAGGCATAGGATATACTACTGGTGTCCCTAGTGCCCTACTTGTCTGCTCCGGAGTGCGTGCACGACCACACACCGTTAGACTTACATTGTGCACCCAACATTTTTCGTTATTTGACCGCTTACAATCAGCCCAGTAATCGTGCCCCACCCTACCTAGTTTCAGGGTACCGTTGATACCTAAATTGGGTTACTGCTGAAACGGGTCCCTACGTTACCAGGTTTTTCTAGTCAAACATGTTCAGCGGTTAAGTGTCTTTATATACCTAACCCAACCCATCAATATTTGTTAACATGTTGAATCTTTGGTTAAGGGTTTTCAGTTGACTTAACCCTACCACTTGTCCTTAGCCTTTTAGAGCACCGACCGCTCACATTAGACAAATATCACTACGATTACTGGATGTGTCGGTTGGTTCTGGGCAGGTTTAAACCGTAGTTCAGTCTAACCTAGGGTCTTTATTGGGCTCAATGTTTAACCACCCACATTGGATAGGTATTGTTGTGACTACTGGATAGTCGGACGGGTTCGGGCAGGTTTATGTCACAACTCAATCCAACCTCGGGTCAAACATGTCGTCTTTTCTAGATTTACATATTTTATTATTTATGTAAACGTCATGTCGTCTTTTAATTTGGGTATAAAAATTTTATACCGCTAAAATGCCACAGTCATTGGCGCGCGCCAAACATTCCAACATATTTGTTATATCATATTTTTACACCCAACGCTATTACCCCCGTTTGTACGTACTAATGTTGGGCTCGACACAATTCAGCCCAACTTGATAAACGTGAGAAAAGGGGAAATTCAGAACATATAATGTTTCTATGATACATAGAAGGTGTGCGCATGAACTTGCAAATTGGCGTTAACCTAAACATTGAATTATGTGAACTTGCATTCAAAATTGGCATACAACTAAATGGGTTCCACATAGGATGGCATATGTAGACTTATACAAACTTGGGTTTTAACATATTAACTTGGCATAATGTCAAACACAAAACTAGCATGTTGCAAATTAACCCAAAAATGTCCAAATCTAATATATAGTCTATTTCCACATGAACATGCATAATTTATGTAGCCCAAACTGCATTTAACAAAGTTCTAATCATACTTGTAATGGATCTAAGATGTATACATAAGTTTTGAGTCATGTAGCATAAAGGTTCTCAGATCTAGGGTGTGTTTACATAAGTATATGGCCCATGTTATCAACATAAACATAAAGGGGATATTAACATAAACATGAGAGGGATCTAATTATAGACTTTTCCACAAACTTGCAATTACCATTACTTTCATATACAAACGTATATTAAACTTGCATTGATCCATTTATGCCACAAATCAATACACCAAAAACAATCATGATAGAAACATTACAATACACAAGATCTACATCATTATAATGATACAATTCTTTTCCAAATTACATTGTATCACATCATAATTTTATTCAGATTCTGAAAGACCACTATACTTACAACGTGTGAGGAGATCTTGTTTTTTGATTTCTGTTTTCTGAATTTGGAGATGCTCTCCTTTGGGTAGCAATTTGTTGATTGATTTGATTAGACTTTAGTTTGCTTCTTAGTTTGATTCTTGGCGGCTACAATCAACTCCTTCCCGGCATTATGACGACTCCTCTCTTATTTTCTTATGTGAATTAGTTGAGTCTTAGGGTGTATTTATAGAGTTTTAAAGTTAATTTGAGCGGTCAGATGCAAACAGGGAGGGAAATCAGACCGTACAACACACCAGAAGTCGAACCAGGGTCAGACCCACCTGGTCAGGTCGACCGGGCAAGTCGACCTGCAGGTCGACACCCAAATCAACTGCGCAGTCGACTTGGGGGGGGGGGGAGGTAGGTCGACTGCCCAGTCGAAACTAGTGTCGACCTGGTCATTGGGTGGGAAATTTCCCGCCCAGCCCAGTTTGAACTCGAATTCGAATTTTAAACCTGTTCTGAGCTGTTTTTGAATTTCAAATTTATTCTGAAACTTCCGGAGATCATAACTCCTTCATACGGAGTCCGTTTCACGCAAACTCGGACTCTATCTTAACCAGAATTCCGAGACGAACGCAATGGCGTAAGCCATTTCCCTTAATTCTTCCATTAGAATTAATTATACTTTAATTTATTAATTTCACTGTTATAGAATATACGGGGTGTTACATATTTCTTGTGATGATTTTGTCATTAATGTCTTGGAATGATTGTGGTTTATCAGATTTATCATATTATGTTGAAATTGGTGTTGGATCTATTATAATTTGGGAATGAAACTATTATACCATATGCAAGTTTATCCTTTCATGATACGTTACATGCTAGTTTTTAGGCTAATTAATATTTACATATGCCTAAATATTTAGATCTGTATGACTACATGTTTAGATCTAAAAAACGTTTTGTGCTTAGATCCATGGTAATTACATCTAAGTCAAGATATATATATATATATATATATATATATGTTCATATGATTAATGCAAGTTATATGTTTTGTGTTATGTCCAAATCAAGATTTATATACATATGTTCATATGCAAGTTACTTGTTAGATCAAAAACTAGATCTATATTTATATGCATGTTTATAAAGTGGGTTCACGCAAGTTCACATGATCATTATTGTTAGATCTAGTTCACATCTACATGTTAAAATTAAACTTATACATGCTTTGGTAATGTACATGTCATGATTATGTCATATGCTAGTTTATAAACCAAGTTATGTTTACATATGCCTTGATCTACATAATAACATGTTTAGGCTTGTGATTATTTAGTCCAATTCATATACCAGTTCATGTGACATGTTAGTTGAGATGAATAATGGTCTATGTCTACATTACATGACATATATTTGGTTGGATTTATACTAGGCACGTTCCCTTCTTTTACCTCTTGTTTATAAATTAGGCTAATTTGCAAGCCTAATTACTTTATTTGATTGATGCGAATGTATAAACGGGGGTAACGTTGGGATGGACATTAAATTATAACATGTTAATGATGTGGGTGGGCCCATAACCATGTAAATGGTTAAGGACATGAAATGGTATATAGATTATACCATTAGTTATGAACATAATTAAATAATGTGCCATGAAAACATTCGAAGGAAATTTACATGTATACTTGACATAAATGAAAAACATGTAAATTTAGTAAAAGACGAATATGCCTAACCCGAGATTAGACTGAGTTGTGGTGTAAAACTGCCCGGAACCGACCGGCATATCCAGTGACCACAACAGTACATGTCTAATGTGAGAGGTTAGTGCATCAAGCCCAAAAGAACCCGAGGTTAGACTGAGTTGTGGTGTAAACCTGCCCGGAACCGACTTACACATCCATTGACCATAACAATACCTGTCTAACGTGAGTGGTTGGTGCTTTAATGAATAAATTGAAGCTAAGACATGAATGGTAGGGTTAAGTTAATTAAGGTAACACTTAACCAATGCACTAAACTGATGGTGGGGGATAAGTTAATTTGGACACTTAACAAACTTAACATGTTAACAAGACAAGATTTGTAGGGGTTAAGTAACTAAGGAAACACTTAACCATTATAACATGTTAACTAGATAGGTGCGTAAGGTTAATTAAATGTTTAACCATTATAACATGTTAACTAGACTAGAAGGTGGGGTTAAGTAAATTTAGAACACTTAACCAATTTAACATGTTAACTAGACTAGAAGGTGGGGTTAAGTAAATTTAGAACACTTAACCAATTTAACATGTTAACTACACTAGAAGGTGGGATTAAGTAAACTTAAAACACTTAGTCATTATAGCATGATGGATGAACAGGGTTAAGTTAATGAGAAACACTTAACCAATATAACCGAATGAATGAGTAGGGTTAAGGAATACTTAACCAAATTGTCTTAATATAGGGGTGGGTTATGTCAACATGAACCGCTAAATAACACTTAACCAATTTGACTTGATATAGAGGTGGGTTAAGTCAACATGAATTATGGGATAACACTTAACCAATTTAACATGACAAGTGAATGGGTTGAGTTAACTTGAGTTGACTGATGACACTTAACCAATCCAACATGACGAGAAAGAGAACTAAGTAGTAAACCTTAGTTAAGAGGGCTAAGTTGTAAACCTTAGTTAAGAAAACATACGATACAAGAAACTAAGTGGTAAAGCTTAGTTAAGGGAACTAAGTAGTAAACTTTATTCAAGAAAGTCAAGTAGAGCACGAGAAGGACCGAACGTTCGAAGGCTCCAACGGTCCGGGTTACGAAGCATGCGGCTTCGATGGGACATGAGGGTACTCTTGGTATCCCTCTGTGAGGTTGCAGATGATCGTCTTGGGCTCACAGAGGTTAAGGTCTACGTTAGAAGAACCAAGAGTATGCCTTGGTTGCAATATAAGGCAACCTAAAGACTAGGATGGACCAGCGTGAGGTGGCGATATCTAGATTAGCCCTGTGATAGCACGTCATCATCTACCTATCATCTTTAGTCAATCGAGCACGTGAAGAGGAAAGGCGGAGAACTCTAAAAGACAATACACTTGCTATCTAGTTATGGATGAGGTTGGCCCATAGGTTTATGGGGCATAGGGGGGCCTACATACAGTTCTCATTCTTGATTTTATTGGGTGACTTTCATTAGTTGAGGGAGGGGTCAAGTGGGACAATAGCCATACACATATAAAAGAAGAACTTAGCATCTGCCTCGGCAGATAACTTAAAGTTCCCGACCGAGTTCCGTGTTTCTTGATTAGACCTTCCACAGGACTCGGGACGGACATGTAGAGGACATGTGCAATTATATAGCGAGAATGATTCACGACACATACGTGGGGAAATTCTAGGAACATATACCGCTCTGGGTAGTGTGTCGTAGAATAGAGGGTATTGTTCGATAGGTAGCGTAAATCCAAGTGGCCCTGGTTTGCATAAACCCTGGTCGAATCGAGAAAGCGTCTGAAGACTAAACCCTAGTCGGATATAGGTAACGCTTGATAACAGAACCTAGTAAGACCTAGGTTGGCTGTCCGAAACAATAGGAATCAAAGAAAGGACCGAAGCACAAGTACCTAAAAATTACATGGGGCCGCATGACACCGGAAACACATGAATGCGAGTAGGAGCCGATCAATACAAGAAGGGGATCATTTTATCATGAATGCACAATGACAGTTAAATGGTTCTTAGTGAGTGCAGAGAAATATAAGTGGGTGTGATAGTCTATTCCGTTAAATCATGCTTTGTCTCGTCTTTGGATTACCTTATCCTTGTGGTATTTTTCTAAGTTCAGTTTATTCATGTCATAGTCTTTTTCTTGTTTACATGCTATTAAATAACTGAACTTACCAGACTTATGTCTTACCTAGTTCGTTTCCGCCTCTTTTCTTCCTTACCCCCCAGGTAGTCAGGGAGGGAATAACTCAGCTTAGTTTGTACCGCTTCTCTTTCCAAGCCTAAAGATTAGTTGGAGTGTTTCCTTAGACTCTCTTTTCCACTGCTATGGCTGGCTCATGCTTATTTGGAAAATATCATAGTCATTTTATGCTTCTTTATTTTGTTAAACAAGACAATATTTTGTTGTACCGAGTATTGATGATTTGATGTTGGAAACAAATTTATGTACGAGATGTTTTATCAATAAAGTATTTATTCTCCGCTGCTTTATTTGTCTGTCTTGTAACTTATTTGCATCTTGTACCTGAAAACGCTCCACCGAAGTTGAGGCATTCCATTTGTGAGTGACCTTAACGGAGGTGGTGTGTTACACTTATTAAATTGGACAGTTGTAACATTGGGTGGATCTAGCTCCTTATGTTAATCACCTTTCGCTTGTCATATTGTGATCAGTATAAATATTTTGCAAACTTGACATGTGATGCCATTTGTAGATATAAACATGTTGTTATGTTAATTATGTTAGATATAAATAGTTGGACACATAAAAAGGTTAATTTTGATCTCACTATATTGCTTTGACATCGTAGTAATTGCCACAAGTCATCAGTTTTATGTCCAACTTGTTATGATGTTATCACATGTCCATTCACCTTGTTATCATGATAGTTATGTTTATGCCAAGATATGTTGAAACTATCGCCTTTGTCACATTCTCTTTGCTTTATGCCTAAGCTACTGTATAGCCTAGATGCCGCCAAAATACATGCGAATATGTTAGTTAGGGACGAGGAAAAAAGGGGATTTATATTTGGCATAATTTATGTAATATTTATATGAATTGGACATATAATTCAAATGGGGAAAGATAGAAATAATTACCTATAATGACATAGGTAGATTTGAATAAAAATGGAATGCTAGTAATTACAATTAGGAATTGTAGTTGGACTTATGACACGAGGTTAGGTTACAATAGTGGTGGAAGTCTTCCCTGACCCGACCGGCATATCAAGCAGCCACTAATGTTGAACCTAATGTAGGAGGTCTAAGTACATAAATACGAATCGGGCTATGACACAAGGTTAGGCCCAACTGTGGAATAAGTCTGCCGGACCCGACCAGCATATCCAGCATCCACATGTTGTATGCCTAATATGGGAGGTCTATCCCATTATAAAACCATAATTGGACATGGTAATGAAATGGACTACTTAACCTAATTTAGTCCATAAAGATTGTATGACTATGAAATTAAGTTAGGGTTAAGTAAAACTGGATTGGTAGTGGGTCGGTTAAGTAAACTA
Organism: Allium sativum; assembly: GCA_030737875.1. Taxonomy (NCBI): domain Eukaryota; kingdom Viridiplantae; phylum Streptophyta; class Magnoliopsida; order Asparagales; family Amaryllidaceae; genus Allium; species Allium sativum. Next base: position 732,008,446 of record CM060923.1, on the reverse strand, counting down.
GCGGGGGTGGGTAATATTAACATATAGGCCCATGGACTTAACCCAATAAAGTTATGTAATTAAAAACACCCTTTAGGGCAGGTATAACTGGCACAGGGCTATGTAATTAAAGATAGCTAAGGGTATACATAGTCAGTGAAAAACCTAGTAGGGATACAAGACAAAGTGAGGAGCTTGTATCATATCGTATGGGACCCATTTCAATTAATAACCCGAAGTAGGTATCAAATGAACAACTCCATACTAGGCGGAGAAAGGGACACGCTTATTGATTGATTGTACGAGACGGACAGTGTGGGCGTCGCAAACCGACCGGGGACATGTGCGTGCATGGACTAGGCAGAGGGGGCTAAGACAACCGTGACACTAGTAGATATGGTTGTGCACACCTTTGGTTGCTGCTTTAGGAAGTGATACCTCCTACTGTGGGGCCAGCACATGATATCAACAAGATAGGGAGCCGTTCGATTATGGTAGTGGTTAGGGTACACTCGGATATATTTCCTAAGTCTACCAACTTATAGTGGAAGGGATCATCTCATTTTAGTTGTACCAGTGCAGAGTAATCATTATTGAAGCATTCACACCTTATCTTGCTTGCCTTGTCACACCTGTAATTTATGAAGTAATCTTTCGTATCCACTTTATATGCCTATCATGTTGCTTTTATTTATTTATTGGCTAAAAGTAACTATACTCACCAGACTTTATGTCTGACCCTTTTGTTTCTCCTTCTTTCTTCCTTTCCCTCCCCTCCCTAGTTTCTCGGGGAGGAAACACTTAGGCTTAGTCAGGACTCAGATATCATCTTGCTAGGAGCTACTTCTGATGTATGGCTAAAGTTCTTGTATCTACTGTGGCTTAACTCTTTTAATTGGGGAATTATGCTTTTTAGTTTCTTATGTACTCTGATGACGCCAAACAGAAGTTATTTTATTTTAATGGTTTTTGTGACATATAGAATTATGGACCACGGTATTATGATCTATGTTTGAAATAAAAATTAAAAATTTCCGCTTCTGTCTTATTTATATCTGTCCTTTAATTATTCTGTGACTGTTTACCTATAAGCGCTTCACGAAACTCAATGCATTCCCTTAGTGAGTGACATTAACAGTCGTGGGGTGTCTCACTACACCTAATTCTCTAAATAGCACTTACTTCCAACAATTACCGCTATTTTTAAACTACTATGTTTTTGTAGCACCCAATCCAAACGATTCATCATCTTTCATATTTGTAGATCTATCCCTACAATGCTTAAACTACCCCTACTTCTCTAAATACTTCAAAACAACCATTCTTTTTAATCCTACCCCAAATTCTCTAAATAGCCCTTACTTCCAACAATTACCCCTATTTTTTAACAATCGTGAAGGGTTGGTTTTTGCAGCACCTAATCCAAACGATTTATCATCTTTCAAATTTGTCGATCTACCCCTACTACGATTAAACTACCCCTACTTCTGTTAATATTTCAAAACAGCTATTCTTTTTAATCCTACCCCTAATTTTCTAAACAGCCCTTAATTCTAATAATAACCCCTATTTTTTAACTACTATGAAGGGTTGCTTCTTGCAGCACCCAAACCAATACGATTCACCTCATTCATATTTGTCGATCTACCCGTACTATACTTAAACTACCCCTGCTTCTCTTAATACTTCAAAATAGCTATTCTTTTTAATCCTACCCCTAGTTCTCTAAGTAGGCCTTACTTCAGACAATTACCTCTATTTTTTAACTACTGTGTTTTTGTAACACCCAATCCAAACAATTCATCGTCTTTCATATTTGTCGATCTACCCCTACTATGCTTAAACTACCGCTACTTCTCTTAATACTTCAAAACATTCATACTTTTTTATCCATCCCATAATTTTCTAAATATCCCTTACTTCCAAAAATTACGCCTATCTTTTTAATACTGCGAAGGGTTAGTTTTTGCAGAACCCAATCAAAATGATTCATCATTAGTCATATTTGTCGATCTACCCCTACTATTCTTAAACTACCCCTACTTCTCTTAATACTTCAAAAAAGCTATTCTTTTTAAACCTACCCATAATTCTCTAAATAGCCCTTACTTCCAACAATTACCACTATTTTTTAACTACTCTAAAGGTTTGATTTTTGCAGAACCCAATCCAAACGATTCATCATCTTTCATATTTGTCGATCTACCCCTACTATTTTTAAACTACCCCTATGTTGATGGCAAAAACTGTAGTACACTCAAAAGATTCTAATTGCTGGGAATTATGAATATGGTCGCATAGACAGGAATATAAAACAGAGCATAAAGTAGTAAATAACACGAGATTTGTAGTAGTACAGCCTCAGCGAGGGCCTACGTCCACTTTGAAGAATCATTGAAATTTTATTGATCACTTGAAAGATGACAAGGTTAAGATAATCTAGTTACAATCATTAGCTACCATACATGAAGATACAACAGTTATATTTGCAAGAATTAGGAGAATGGACAATTTTTTCCTTCTTCTTCCTTAAATAGGAGATGCCATTAATGGAGCTCTGTGGAGGTCTCAACGCTCACGAATCCCACCACTTTGTAGTGTGAGGCCATGGGGTATTTATAGGAAGTGGTTAGGTAGGGGTCATGTAGGAGTAGGTAGATATAGGGACCAGCTATAGAAAATTCGCACCTCAGGCCCTCGAACCCCGTTTTTTCGCACCTCTTCCAAAGGGTGTGAATTTCGCACCTTGTGGGTGCATAATTTTGCAAGTCGAGGGTACGAAACTTCGCACCTTGTGGGTACGAAATTTCGCACCTAGAGTGTACGAAATTTCGCACCTCGAGGGTATGAAATTTCGAACATTGCAGGTACAAAATTTCACACCTCGATAGTACGGAATTTCGCACCTCAAGGGTGCGGAATTTCGCACCTCTCGGGGGTACGAAAATTCCGTTTGAGAGGCGTGAGGTCTGTCCGAGTGGCTTGGGGGCTCGAAATCCTGGTCGGTGCGTCCGGGGATGTCGAGGCCATGGTTCGGGAATGTGCTGGAGGAGCGGTGAGGCTCGCTGAAGTGTTTTGCTGAATCTTGACTTTGAGCTGATCTGGTAATTCTAGGCAAGACAATCGATCGCCATCGGGACTGTGGGGCCCCGGACACCCACCAGCGGTGCGCCCGGACCCGCTAGACGGCTCGCCTTCGGGTCGATGCGGACAGATACTTGATGGAAGTTGCGTTCGAGGGACGCGACATCCTGCTAGTGGCCAAACTAGAGTCTTCTGGTACTGGACCCCCGACGCCTCCGGACAGTAATATCACGCGATATGTTGAGACGAACATGTATTGTGTACTTTTGGTAACCAGACCAAAAGGACGGTTAACATTTACCCCCTCAAAGTATGTTTTTTGTTAACAGGACATGCTTTGAAGTGAGATGGTTCTGATATGGGCGCAAACATCTCCATGTGGTGCTTAGCGATCGGTATGTCGAGAGGGCAATGCTTTGGAATGGTTGGGACGCCTTATTGAAATATATGGGTGTGATCTTAGGATTCCAGCATTGCTAAGAGCTTTGACTTGCTTGAGTTTGGTGGCTTGGATTGGAACGTCTCTAAGGGGCCTTGTAACGACCCATATTTTACCGCATAATAATTAATTTATTTAATTATTTATTAAGTGATTTAAAGAATTAAATGTTGGTTAATTTAATTATATGGATTATTTAATTAATATAAATAATAGAATAATATATTTAATTCAGAAATAATCAAAAATAGTGAAATTCTTAGTATGGTGTAATTTGGATTATTTAAAATATGTAATTCAGTTTAGAGTTGAATTATATTCACGAATATATTATATAAATGAAGTTTAAACGTATAATTATATTATAATTAAAATCGAGCTCGAAATGGCGTGGTAGTTCGCCATTTGGCTATTCGAACTTTAAACGAATATACAGAAGCCATTTTAAATCGAATTTCTGTGAAACAAGAAACGTTAGGAGCTGGTGAAGTATATTTTTCTAGTGGAAGAGAAAAATCGAGATTTCGTCGAGTAGATTTTGATTTATGTCCAAATCAAATTTTAGAAAAGTCGCTATGGAATTCCTTTATAATTTATAACGATTTATTTATATATATAAAAGGAATTTCATTATAAATCGAATATCGATTTAATCGGGATTGAAATATTGAGTTAGAAATTAATATTGGAATATTGTGGAGCTGTGGTGTATTCACTATGAATATATATGATAATATTTACTTTTAAATAAGTAATTTAATTGTTTTTAAATATATTTATATATTTAAAAGGGTCATTTAGAGCTTTAAAAATAGCTAGTTTTGCACACGACCTCGGAATTCGAAGAAATTAATTTTGTTGGATCCACAATATTAAATTATTGCTAGATCTAAATTTCCGTGATTTTTGAAGTCAGTATGTGGCCGTACGGGATTTTGATGTGAAAAACAGTCGATATTTTGACCTTTAAAAATACGCTATGTGAGCAAACGGAGTCGGAATTCGACGAAACTAGTTTCGTTGGGACCGTAATGTGTAACTTAAGGTGCATGTGCAGTTTTGCGATTTTTGGGTGTCATGTGTGATTACAGGAATTTTAGAGGACAAATAAAAACAGCGTTTGCTTAAAAATTAGTATAATATTCAAATAAATAAATATTTAAATATTCCTATAAATACCCTAAAATATTTCCTAACCCTAATCACTTTTCTTCACGGTAAAATTATATGAGCCGCCACCAGGACGTTAAAAACGTGAAGAACCCTAACTTCAAAAATCAAAAGAAAATCAAACACGAATCTATAAATCCAAAGGGATGTATATTCGAACTCAGGAAGTTGTGCTCTTTAATCCCATGCCCATTTTATTGGGTCCGATCATGTTTACTGGAGCTCCGTTTTCTGCAGGTTGTGCTAGGGCAAAGGCTCGATTCACAATGGGGATGCCGAAGGCTAGATTAGTGGCACGGTTGAACTCCTGGCAAGGGGGCGCTACGAGTAGCAGCATCGACGGGGTCTCCGACATTTAGTGGTGAAAGATTATTTAGAGTTTTAGTTAGGTTGTAAATGTTAAAATCTATCCTCGAACAATCATATACCTCAATGGTTTGAATATATATATATATATATATATATATATATATATATATATATATATGCACATTCATTGTGCATACTATCAGAAACAAGTCGACCGGTTTCATTCTTGGCTGTCGACCGTTTCTGGGCAGAAATGCACAATGAACGTGCACACATATATATAACGTACATATATTCAAATACTAGTCTACAGGTCATTTTTAACCAGTCGACTGGTCTATGAACTGAAACAACTTTTCTAATAGACACTCTTATTTATCAAGGGTTGTTTCCTTTTCTCTTCGACATAAATCATCTCAATTCGTTGCTTCTCTTCACTAATGATTACAACCCTCCATCCTCTATAAAAGCAACATGAGATCACCATTTTAAATACAACAATTCTTTCTATTCTTGCTATCTAATTGCTGATTTCCTTCTTGCTTTCTAAAATCATTCAAAAGCTCATATTTCTCGCATATCGTTATTTGAATCCTTGAGTCTATATATTATTCTTTAGATTCAAACAACGATATCATCTTCCAAATCTTCATAATCATAAGATCATATTTGAGGATAAGATTATAGGAAGGGTGTACAAGAATTGACAAATTCGTGTTATTGAGAACACACATTGTCAAATTACAAGTTCAATTATCTTGTATGAAGTCCTCGGTGTTGTAGAGGCAAGTTGTGAAGTCCTCGTGTTGATAGAGGCGTGAAATCCCATTCGGTTGCTCGGGTGTTGTGAACCTGTTCCTCCAGGTGAAGAGAGGTAGTTGTTTAGTGAAAATCCAGATAGGAGATCTAGGACAGGACGTAGGACGGTGCTCCGAACCAGTATAAAAATCCTTGGTATGATTTTTTTTATTACATATACTATATTTACTTATCTGTGACTAGCTATTACTTTATACTTGAATATTGATTGTCATATTACACGATCCTGGTGTGTATTATACTTAGCACATACGCATTCGCATTTTCAAGTTCAATTTACTTTTAGATAAAAACGATAAACTTAATATGGACATTTTGTAAATTGGAATTGGATCTATGTATGATAATTGATTCATATCTATTCTTGTTCATCTTGGATCTTGACATTTTGGGAATATTGCTTTGAAATCAGTTTGGGCCTATTCACGTTGTAAATCAAACATTATCATGCCTATGACGTTGAAACTATTGTTAATGACCAAGAACTATGACTGTGAACATAAGACTATGCCTACGCTGTAACACCCCGTATTTTTATAACATGTTAAAACCATAAATCAAGGCAGAATTAAATTTTAAATTAAGAATCAAGGGAAACGGGTTATGCCATTACGTTCGTCTTGAAATTCTGCTTGGAAATGATTCCGATTTTTCTAGAAACGGAGTCCGTATGAGGGAGATATGACCCTCCGAAGTTTCAAGGATTTTCAGAACAGAAAAACAGCTCGAAATTCGAATTCAAATTCCAATTCAAAACCCAGAACAGGCTGGGTGGGAAATTTCCCTTCCAGGGACCAGGTCGACCTGGGGGTCGACCATAGTGTCGACCTCCCAGGGACCAGGTCGACCATAGTGTCGACCTGGGGGTCGACCTGGTACTGTAGCCCAGTTTTGAGCATGGGTTCATTCTGATGTATCGGGTCTCGTTTTCTGTCTAGATTCGTCTGCCTAATCCTATTTAAACAGCCTCCTAGCCTCATTCTCTTTACACCAATTCATTCTCTCGTTATGCTGCCTCTGGAATAATTGAAATAAATAAATTAAAATAAAATACGAAGACTACTTCTTGAAGACTACGGCTAGGAATTGCAAATTGGTGATTCAAACCAAGTTAGAGCTTCAAGAAGGGAAGGAATGGCTAATTTAACGGCTTCGAGCAACGTCGTGCGAATCATAGCAAATCACCTCAACGTTATCTTATTATCCTTTTCTAAAACCGATCAATGTAAGTCAGTTACTTTTTAGATTTGAACGTCTAGATCTTTTTGTGGCATGTAATTAAATGGATATAAGAATATGCCTGATCCTTTCATTTGAATATGTGCTTGTATATGCCTTTGGATCTAATTAAGAACTATTGAGATTAATTACCGATGAGATTGTACCTATGCCTATGACGTTGAAACTATTGTTAATGGCCTAAGACTATGACTATGAACATAAGACTATGCCTATGCCTAACTGTGAACATAAGACTATGCCTATGCCTATGATGGTGGACATAAGACTACTGCCCATAACTATGACAAGGACAATTGGGGCCAATCACCTATGGTTCATGACTATGAGATTATTGCCTATGATTATGAACATAAGACTATTGTCCATAACCATGACTTTGAAGTTATTACAGTTAATTGCCTATGACTATTTAGAGTAATTGCCTAGGACTATTTTCATTAATTATCCATGACTATTGTGTTTAATCGCCCATGACTCATGACTATGAAACCATGATTATGACTATTGTGGTTAATTGCCTATGACTAGTATGGTTAGTTATTTATGCTCATAACACTATATTTGCAAATCATGTTGTACACCGAATTGGAATTATGTTTGACCAAATCACCTATGCCTATTCCCTAAATTTTGTTGATCTTGTATTTATGATGTAAATTGTCCAGTTTATTCCTATTCACTGCTAAGTACATCAAACCAATTGGAGCTATTATCTTTGTTTTTAGTTCGCTTTCGCATGCCTATTCTTTATGTCAAATTCTCGTGCTTATCCCTTATTCCTTTTGTTAAGTTTCATTTCATAAGTACCTAGAAACTTGTGAAATCATGTTATACGTACGACTACGGCGGGGGAATTTGGGCATAACTTAATTTGTATAATTTGGCATAATAAATATGTTGATATAAATCTGAATTGGCTATAAATATTACATGCATATTATACTTGGGCATATAATGGTAAATTGTTAATTGGCCGCAAAATATGGAATTGGCATGTAAGCCAAGTTTTGGGCATAAACTGTAAACTAGAATATTAAATCTAGTTTTGACATGAATTGTAAATGAGAATACTAGATCTAAATTGGCATAAAACTGCAAGTTCGGTTAAATGATCGATAAATCGAGATTTGGGCCTAGAATATAGGTATGTTAGTAGGCATGACAAATGAATATAACATAGGTCAAATTTGTTTAAAAGAGTCATTAGCAATTTACATATATACAAACAATATAAATATGTAAATCTAGGGAAAGATGAATATGGTTAACCCGAGGTTAGATTGAGTTACGGTATAAGACTGCCCGGAACCACCCGGCAAATCCAACAACCGTAACAATACCTATCGAATGTGGGTGGTTAGAGCATTGATCCCAAAAGGACCCAAGGTTAGACTGAGTTGCGGTGTAAATCTTCCCGTAGCCGACCGGCACATCCAGTAACTGCAACGATATCTGTCTAATGTGAGTGATTGGTGCTTTAAATAATAATAATATAAAGCTAAGAAACAGTTAAGCTAGAACGGGAGGGTTAAGTCCATAGGAACACTTAACCAACTTAACATGTTAACAAGACAGGACTTGTAGGGGTTAAATAACGGTTATAACATGTTTACTAGACAAGTAGCTGAGGTTAAGAAAAGATTTAACTGTTATAGCATGTTAACTAGACTAGAAGGTGGAGTTAAGTAAACTTAGAACACTTAGCCATCATAGTGTGACAAATGAACAATGTTAAGTTAAAACATGAAGGGACAATACTTAAATATTAGAGCATGTAAAACAAACAGATGTTAGGGTTAAGTTAACTAAGGAAACACTTAGCCAATACAAGATGAAGGGGTGGGGTTAAGTAATAATAAATAATTAACCAATATAACTTGATTTGTGGTAGGGTTAAGTCAACATGAACTACTGATAACACTTAACCAATTTTACATGAAAAACGAATGGTTTAAGTTAACTTGAATTGACAAATGACACTTAACCAATCTAACTTGACGAGAAAGAGAACTAAGTAGTAAACCTTAGTTAAGAGGACTAAGTTGTAAACTTTAGTTAAGAGGATGACGATTCAGGAACTAAGTAGTAAACCTTAGTTAAGGGAACTAAGTATTAAACCATAGTACAACACGAGAAGGAGCGAACGTCCATCTGATCTTAAAGAAGGCTCCAACAAACTGGGTTACAAAGCACGCGGCTTCGACGGGGACGTGAAGGCACTATTGGTATCCCTCTGTGAGGATGCAAATGATCCTCCTGGGCTCACAGAGGTTAAGGTCTGCGATAGAAGAACCAAGGTTATGCCTTGGTTGCAATATAAGGCAACCTAAAGACTAGGACGGACCAGCATGATTCGGCGAGACCAGTAGCCATGTGATAGCAACTCGTCGTCTACCTATTATCTTGAGTCAATCGAGATACGTGAAGCGAAAAGGCGGAGAACTCCAACAGACCATATACTCGCTATCTAGTTATGGTTAAGGATGGCCATAGGTTAGTAGGGCATAGAGGGGCCTGCGTCTAGTTCACATTTTTCAAGGTGTTCCTTTCATTAGTTGAGGGAGGAGACAGGTGGGACCACAGCCACTAGAAAAACAGACCTTAGCATCTGCATCGGCAGATATCTGAAAGCTCCCGACCGAGTTCCGTGTTTCTTAAATTTGCCCTGCCACGAGACTCGGGTCGCACATATAGAGGACATGTGCATCTAGACAGCGATAACGATCCACGACACATACCTTGGGAAAGTCTAGGAACGTATACCGCTCTGGGTATTGTGTCCTAGAGTAGGGGCGTCGTTCGATAGGTAGCATAATCACTTGTTGGAACTAGGTCGCGTAAACCCTAAAATCCGAGAAGCATTGGATAAGTCACGAAAATCCTAGTGGAATCTAGGAAGCAATCAATAGAAAAACCCTAGATTAGATCTCGATAATAAATAATAAATTTATACCTGAAGGCAACCACAATTACAGGGATTGGGAGCACGTTACCATTTTATAAAGATCACTAGTTGGGTCACTAGTTAGGTGGTGCAGAGAAATAGAAACTAGAATAACAAGGTAATCACGAAGCAGGGAAAGTATGGAAGCATATTCAGTTTATCAGAATATTCAGCTTGTCGGTAGATCCAATTTATCAGTACATTCAGTTTTATCTTGCCTTAGCATATCTTGCGTTATCTTGTTAGCCCTATCATCATGGTATTGTCTTGTATTCATTTAGGTTCATGTCTTGTTGTTTTTACCGTTCACACGCTGAAAGTTACTGAACTTACCAGACTTTACGTCTGACTCTGTTTTCTTTCGCTTTCTTGTCTTCCGTTCCCCCCCCCCCAGGTTCACAAGGAGGGAATGTTACTACTTAGCTCAGTTTTCTTTCCAAGCTTGAAGATTAGTCGAAGTTTTCCATGGATTCACTTTTCTATTACTATGGCTGGCTCATACTACATTGGGGAATATAAAAGTTATTTTATGCTTCTTTATTTTGTAAGACATATACTCTGGTATTGGAAAACAATTGTTGTACAAACTATTTTATCAATAAAGCAAAAATTTTAGTTTCCGCTGTTTTAATTTTCTTTGTCTTGTAATTTATCTGCATCTTTTACCTATAATGCTTCACAGAACTTAGTGCATTCCCTTTATGAGTGACACAATCGGATGTGGGGTGTTACATGTTGTATCAGAGCTGAAGGTTACCGGGTCAGATAAAAGATTTGAAAATTTTATTTTCAAAACGGTTTTTACAGAAGCATTTTTCAAAAGAAAAAATTTGTTTTAAAGGCATATTCCCCAAAAGCCATACGCGCTATCTTCTGATCCTCTGTTTTAATTCTTGTCCCCTTCTTTCTTGAGTCTTCGGGGCTCCTACCTTTTTGGGAGGTAACCTCATCGCGGCACGGTTCCGTAGGCTTGATAAGACTACGATACCTATCGAAGGGCAAAGTAGCGCCCGACTCCCATCTATAGCCATAGTGGTTTCACCTGCAGCTATTCTTCTTTCAAGCTTTGAAGGGTTTTCCGTGCGATGGAGGCAGCTTTTGAGAAACTTGTCAAGATGAGGGAGTTTGGCTAGGGAGCTCAACGCAAGGATGAGAAATTCATGGATATAAACTCGACTCACGAAGAAAGAAGGAATTATAAAACCTAAGACGAGGGGAAGTATCTTTTCCATTGTATAATGGGGCATATAATTAAGGACAAGGGAAAGGACGAGGGACAGGAATTTCAGAAGGGAGAGTGCATGCTTTCACCACCAGAATACCTGAGAGAGAGATAGTAAAAGTCTCTGTTGGAAAAGTTTAGCTTTTCGTTTTGATCAACCAGTTAGTACTCTTTTGATCTTAGCGCTTCGCATTTGTTTATATCTACTTCCATAGTTGAGTCTCTGCACCTTAGTACTTGTATAGTAGTAGATCCCGTTAGTGTCTCAAATCTAATTGGTGGTTCGGCCTGTTTACCTTTGGTTTGTAAGGGTTTGAGAATAACTATATTAAGTGTTGAGTTTAAGCGTAATGCTTATGTTTTTGGTTCCATGGGCTATGAGTTTACTCTAGGCATGGGTTGGTTGGCTGATAATTCTGAAAGGAGGGTAATTAAACTTTTGACTTGTCTTGGGAATACCGTCGAGATTCCGTGTAAAGAATCGGTTAGGCTTAGTTAGATAGATCGCTTAATGCATTTATCGACGATTTGCAATCCGTAAGGGTAGTCCATGATTACGCAGATGTTTTTGATTAGGAGTTTACCCCTAAAATGCGAGATAGACTTCCGCATATATCCAGTTGACAATGCAAAACTAGCTATCCGATCAACGACAATTTTGGAAATAGAGGTCAAGAAGCTTTGCAATCGTGAAGATTAATTTGATAAGGTACAGAATAGTGAAGCTCAAGAAGATGCGACTTAGAAGACTAAATGCACGCATCATACCCTTTTTCTTAGGGGTACATCCTTGATCTCCTTTTTCTAGGAATTTTATGCATACTTTCTAGCTTTTAAGGTATATCCTCTAGGGCGTATCATCGATCCTTAGGTAGAAGCCAATGGATGTAAACATGTATTTGAAACATGTTATGATTGATGGTTGCAAATGGTTACTCGTGGATGCATATACACACCACAGGCGCTAGAACGACTCAGTCACTTTCATATTACATTCGCATATATGTATTTGCTTAATGGATTTAACTTGATATGTTATCATATGGATGTTGCATATGGATGAATGGCTATGCACACATGTAGTATTTACATAACGAGGGACGCTTGAATACGTGATTGGACGCATGGCACTGACATAATTCGCATTAAGGAGGTCAATTGAATCAGTAGACCGCCTGATTTTGCATTAGATAAAGACATATACACACACTATGCATATGAACATGAAAGCATTAGAAATCTTTTTAAGGATAGTGAATGCCTATGATTGAATGGTTGATTAGATGGGTGATTGGATGGTAGGATACATTCTTCCTAACTTGAAGATTTCGGGGACGAAATCCTTTTAAGAGCGGAGAATGTAACACCCCGTATTTTTATAACATGCTAAAACCATAAATCAAGGCAGAATTAAATTTTAAAATAAGAATCAACGGAAATGGGTTACGCCTTTGCGTTCGTCTCAAAATTCTGCTTGGAAACGAGTTCGAGTTTTCAAGAAAGGGAGTCTGTATGAGGGAGATATGACCCTCCGAAGTTTCAATGATTTTCAGAACAGAAAAACAGCTCGAAATTCGAATTCAAATTCAAATTCAAAACCCAGAACAGGCTGGGCGGGAAATTTCCCGTCCAAGGACTAGGTCGACCAGGGGGTCGACCATAGTGTCGACCTCCCAGGGACCAGGTCGACCATAGTGTTGACCTGGGGGTCGACCTGGTACTATAGCCCAGTTTTGAGCCTGGGTTCATTCTGATGCATCCGGTCTCGTTTTCTGTCTAGATTCGTCCGCCTAATCCTATTTAAACAGCCTCCTAGCCTCATTCTCTTTACACCAATTCATTCTCTCCTTATGCTGCCTCTGGAATAATTGAAATAAATAAATTAAAATAAAATACGAAGACAACTTCTTGAAGACTACGGCTAGGAATTGCAAATTGGTGATTCAAATCAAGTTAGAGCTTCAAGAAGGGAAGGAATGGCTAATTTAACGGCTTCGAGCAACGTCGTGCGAATCATAGCAAATCACCTCAACGTTATCTTATTATCCTTTTCTAAAACTGATCAATGTAAGTCAGTTACTTTTTAGATTTGAACGTCTAGATCTTTTTGTGGCATGTAATTAAATGGATATAAGAATATGCCTGATCCTTTCATTTGAATCTGTGCTTGTATATGCCTTTGGATCTAATTAAGAACTATTGAGATTAATTACCGATGAGACTGTACCTATGCCTATGACGTTGAAACTATTGTTAATGGCCTAAGACTATGACTGTGAACATAAGACTATGCCTACGCCTATGACTGTGAACATAAGACAATGCCTATGCCTATGACTGTGAACATAAGACAATGCCTATGCCTATGACGGTGGACATAAGACTACTGCCCATAACTATGACAAGGACAATTGGGGCCAATCACCTATGGCTCATGACTATGAGATTATTGCCTATGATTATGAACATAAGACTATTGTCCAGAACCATGACTTTGAAGTTATTACAGTTAATTGCCTATGACTATTTAGGGTAATTGCCTAGGACTATTTTTATTAATTATCCATGACTATTGTGTTTAATCGACCATGATTCATAACTATGAAACCATGACTATGACTATTGTGGTTAATTGCCTATGTCTAGTATGGTTAGTTGCTTATGCCCATAACACTATAGTTGCAAATCATGTTGTACACCGAATTGGCATTATGTTGGACCAAATCACCTATGCCTATTCCCTAAATTGTGTTGATCTTGTATTTATGATGTAACTTGTCTAGTTTATTCTTATTCACTGCTATGTACATCAAACCTATTAGAACTATTATCTTTGTATTTGGTTCGCTTTCGCATGCCAATTCTTTATGTCAAATTCTCGTGCTTATCCCCTGTTCCTTTTGCTAAGTTTCATTTCATAAGTACCTTGAAACTTGTGAAATCATGTTATACGTACGACTACGACGGGGGAATTTGGGCGTAACATAATTTGTATAATTTGGCATAATAAATATATTGATATAAATCTGAATTGGCTATAAATATTACATGCATATTAGACTTGGGCATATAATGGTAAATTGTTAATTGGCCACAAAATATGGTATCAGCATGTAATCCAAGTTTTGGGCATAAACTGTAAACTAGAATATTAAATCTAGTTTTGACATGAACTGTAAATGAGAATACTAGATCTAAATTGGCATAAAACTGCAAGTTGTGTTAAATGATTGGTAAATCAAGATTTGGGCCTAGAATATAGTTATGTTAGTAGACATGACAAATGAATATAACATAGGTCAAATTTGTTTAAAAGAGTCGTCAGCAATTTACATATAGACAAAGAGGAAAAATATGTAAGTCTATGGAAAGACGAATATGCCTAACCCGAGGTTAGATTGAGTTAAGGTATAAGACTTCCCGGAACCGCCCGGCAAATCCATCAACTGTAACAATACCTATCTAATATGGTTGGTTAGAGCATTGAGCCCAAAAGGACCCGAGGTTAGACAGAGTTACGATGTAAATCTGCCCGAAACCGACCGACACATCCAGTAACTACAACGATATCTATCTAATGTGAGTGGTCGGTGCTTTAAAGAATAATTTAAAGCTAAGAAACAATTAAGCCAGAATGGGAGGGTTAAGTCCATAGGAACACTTAACCAACTTAACATGTTAACAAGACAAGACTTGTAGGGGTTAAATAACCGTTATAACATGTTGACTAGACAAGTTGGTGAGGTTAAGAAAAGATTTAACCGTTATACCATGTTAACTAGACTAGAAGTTGGAGTTAAGTAAACTTAGAACACTTAGCTATCATAGTGTGACAAATGAACAAGGTTAAGTTAAAACATGAAGGGACAATACTTAACCATTAGAACATGTAAAACAAATAGATGTTAGGGTTAAGTTAACTAAGGAAACACTTAACCAATACAAGATGAAGGGGTGGGATTAAGTAATAAAAAATACTTAACCAATATAACCTGTTTTGTGGTAGGGTTAAGTCAACATGAACTACTGATAACACTTAACCAGTTTTACATGAAAAATGAATGGGTTAAGTTAACTTGAATTGACCAATGACAGTTAACCAATCCAACTTGACGAGAAAGAGAACTAAGTAGTAAACCTTAGTTAAGAGGACTATGTTGTAAACCTTAGTTAAGAGGAAGACGATTCTGGAACTAAGTAGTAAACCTTAATTAAGGGAACTAAGTAGTAAACCTTAGTACAACATGAGAAGGAGCGAACGTCCATCTGATCTTAATGAAGGCTCCAACAAACTGGGTTTCGAAGCACGCGGGTTCGAGGGGGATGTGAGGGCACTCTTGATATCCATCTGCGAGGCTGCAGATGATCCTCCCGGGCTCACAGAGGTTAAGGTTTGCGTTAGAAAAACCAAGGGTATGCCTTGGTTGCAATATAAGGCAACCTAAAGACTAGGATGGACCAGCGTGATTCGGCGAGACCAGTAGCCCTATGATAGCAACTTGTCGTCTACCTACACTCTTGATTCAATCGAGATACGTGAAGCGGAAAGGCGGAGAACTTCAACAGACCATATACTCGCTATCTAGTTATGGTTGCGGATGGCCATAGGTTAGTAGGGCATAGGGGGCCTGCGTATAGTTCTCATTTTTCAAGTTGTGCCTTTCATTAGTTGAGGTAGGGGTCCGGTTGGACCATAGCCACTGGAAAAACAGACCATAGCATCCACATTAGCAGATATCTGAAAGCTCCCGACCGAGTTCCGTGTTTCATAAATTTTCCATACCACGAGACTCGGGTCGCACATATAGAGGACATGTGCATCTAGATAGCGATAACGATCCACGACACATACGTGGGGAAAGTCTAGGAACATATATCGCTCTGGGTATTATGTCCTAGAGTAGGGGCGTCTTTCGATAGGTAGCATAATCCCTAGTTGGACCGAGGTCGCGTAAACCCTAAAATCCAAGAAGTATTGGATAAGTCGCGAAAACCCTAATGGAATCTAGGAAGCACTCGATAGAAAAACCTTAGATTAGATCTAGGTAATAAATAATAAATGTACACCTGAAGGCAACCACAATTACAGGGATTGGGAGCACGTTACCATTTTATAAAGATCACTAGTTAGGTCACTAGTTAGGTGGTGCAGAGAAATAGAAACCAGAATAACAAGGTAATCACGAAGCAGGGAAAGTATGGAAGCATATTCAGTTTATCAGTATATTCAGCTTGTCGATAGATCTAGTTTATCAGTACATTCAGTTTTATCTTGCCTTAGCATTTCTTGCGTTATCTTGTTAGCCCTATCATCATGGTATTGTCTTGTATTCAGTTAAGTTCATGTCATGTTGTTTTTACCGTTCAAACGCTGAAAGTTACTGAACTTTCCAGACTTTATGTCTGACTCTGTTTTCTTTCTCTTTCTTTTCTTTAGTCCCCCCCCCCCCCCGCCCCCCAGGTTCACAGGGAGGGAATGTTACTACTTAGCTCAGTTTTCTTTCCAAGTTTGAAGATTAGTCGAAGTTTTCCTTGGATTCACTTTTCCATTGCTATGGCTGGCTCATACTACATTGGGGAATATAAAAGTTATTTTATGCTTCTTTATTTTGTAAGAAAGATACTCTGGTATGGGAAAACAATTGTTGTACAAACTATTTTATCAATAAAGCAAAAAAATTATTTTCTGCTGTTTTAATTTTGTCTGTCTTGTAATTTATCTGCATCTTTTACCTATAATGCTTCACAGAACTTAGTGCATTCCCTTTGTGAGTGACACTATCGGATGTGGGGTGTTACATATGCCTATAACTGTGAACATAAGACTATTGCCTATGACTATCACAAGGACAATTGTGGCTAATCACCTATGACTCATGACTATGAATTATTGCCTACGATTATGAACATAAGACTATTGACTATGACCATGACTTTGAAACTATTGTGGTTAATTTCCTAAGACTATTATTGTTGATTATTCATGCCTATAACACTATGTTGTACACCGAATTTGCATTTTGTTGGATCTCATACCTAGGGTGCAACTTGCTTAGTTTATTCGCTATTATGTACACCAAAACCATTGGATCCATTATCCTTGTATTTGGCTTGCTTTTGCAGGCCTATTCCTTTATGTCAACTTTTATCACGACTATCGCCTTATTTTGCTAGATTTGAAATCCTATTATTTTCTATATGCCAGTGATGCTGTAACCAATTATCTCAAGTTATATCATGCTAGTCTTGTAATCCCTTTTATCGCTTTATGCTCGTCCCTTTTGCTATCATAGTCTTGATGTTATTCCCTTTATTTCGGGATTTGGATTTATTTGTAGTAAAGATCGATTCACGTTCACATGCGATGGGAATACGATTTAGGTAGATTAGGCAAAACATGAAATGATTACGAACATGAATTATGAACTTGATAATAGGCAAAACTTGAAACATGAACATTGTTATAACTTGAATTTGGATGTGGGCATGAAACTAGCCTTGAAAACTTGACAGGAACTTGACATGAAAATTTGGACATGGACATGACACTAGAATGAATTTGAAAATGGCCAACTCGAGGTTGGGTTGAGTTTGCAGTGTAATTCTGTCCGGAACCGCCTGGCAAATCCAGTTCTACAAATAATAGGAGCCAATGTGGGTAGTTGGTCATACCGCACTTGAAATCCCGAGGTCAGACTGAGTTATTGTGTAAATTTGCCCGGAACCTCCCGACATATCCAGTGACCAAAACAACAGGTTTGATGTGAGAGGTTGGGGTGCATTGATGAATTAATGCCACATGATAGGGTTAAGTCATTAACATGAAAGACAACACTTAACCAACTTGATACATGATTCGTAGGGCTAAGTGATGAACTTGAACGACAACATTTAGTCAAATTTGACATGACATGTAGGCGGGTTAAGTCACGAACTTGAATGACAATACTTAGCCAACTTGACATGCTAGACTGATAAGGGTTAAGTCACGAATTTAAATGACAACACTTAACCTATTGGACGGAAACCCTAGTTACGCGGTCCATTTTAGCAGTAACCCACTAGATGTATCACGGTACCCTGGAACTAGGCAGGGGGCGGCACGATTACTGGGATGATTGTAAGCGACCAAAATGACGGCTGTATTGGTGCGCCAGTGTAGGTTCAGGCGGGCTATGGTCGTGCACGTGGTCCAGAGTTGAAAAAGCAGGCATTTGGCATCAGTAGGTTTATCTGTACATGCTTGATTTATGTCGGTGGTTGGCACCCTAAGGCTTGATACACCCTATGGTTGACCTAGCACAGGTGACTATATTCGTGACAGGGCCGTATAACACAGACACACAATGAGCTAGAACTTTTAGGGAGCCGATCGATTAATGGATCGTTCCGTTGGACCTAGTAATGAGTCATTTCATGATATTGGGCCAAGGGATCATTTCACGATTAATATAAGACATGAGTTTGGGATAATAGTACAGTTGGTGTAGCGAACCTTGAACATGTGATGCTATACTTGACCTATACTTGAATTATCATGTTATCTTAGTCTATCTTTCCCATCTTGACAGCATCCTTATGTTTACTTTCAGTTTATACATGTCGTGTTACCTTTACTTGTTTTTATGCTGAAAGTCACTTGGTATTGAGGGGCTACTTACGAAAAGTTAGTAGACATAGCGCTCTTAAATTAAGAAGACAAGAATGGCAAGAAGGAGGTTAAGGCGAGTGAGTCTCAAAACAAAAAGGTAGAATTCGAGAAAGGAGGCAAGAACAACAACAACAATAATGATAACAAGACACGTGAGAAATGAAAATGCCACTTCTATGGTATTGAGGGCATATAGTCCAGGATTGTAGAAAGAAGAAGATGAATTTGGGAGCATGCTTTTAGTGTGGTGATACTGGACATATCAGCAAGAACTGCCCTAAGAAGCAAGGACAAGGCCCGCAGGCAGGATCTTCTGGGGGTACATCTTTGACTTCTTCTCCTTGAGGCTTTGTTTTATCTTGTTTATCTTCTCAATCCTATCTTGAGAACCTTAGGTAGAACCCTTTTGGATGTAAACATGTGATTGAAACATGTTATGGTTGATGTTTGCAAATGGTTGCAAGTGGTTGCAAGTGGTTGCATAACACACATTAGGCACTAGATCGGCTCAGACACATTTTCATATTGCATATGCATGTGTGTTTATAATTGTTTATGGATGAAATTGAATGTGTTATCATGTGAATGTTGCATATAGATGGTTGTTTGTGCACTCATACGGTGTTTATGCAACTAGGACTATTTGCATACATGTTGGATTCATGGCACTAAACATATTTTGCATTAAGAAGATCAATCAGGCCTGATCATCTGCATTAGATAAGGAACATATACACACACTATCTACATATGTTCATATAGCATTAGAAACCTTTTAAGTACAATGGTTGCTTGTGGATGATGGTTGAGTAGGGGGTTGATTGGATGATAGGATGCATTCTTCTTAACTTGAAGATTTCGGGGACAAAATCCTTTAAGGAGAGGAGAATGTAACAACCCAAATTTTAATAACGGGATAAAACCATGAATCAAGGCAGAATTAAATTTTAAAATAAGAATCAGGGGATACGGGTTGCTTCATTGCGTTCGTCTCGAAATTCTTCTTGGAAATGAGTCCGAGATTGCGAGAATCGGAGTCCGTATGAGGGAGATATGACCCTCCGAAGTTTCCGAAATTTTCAGAATAAAAAACAACTCGAAAAATCGAATTCAAATACGAATTCAGAACACAGAATAGGATTGGTGAAAATTTTCCCGCCCAGGACCAGGTTGACCTGGGGGTCGACCATAGGGTCGAACTCCCAGGGACCAGGTCGACCATAGTGTCGACCTGGGGGTCGACCTGCCTCCCGAACCCAATTTCTGAACCTGGTGCATTCTGATGTATTTAGACTTGTTTCCTGACTAGATTCATCCGCCTAATCCTACATAAACAGCCTCCTAGCCTCATTCTCTTTACACCATTCTTTTCTAACCTTATGCTGCATAAATTATTGATGGACATGGCTTCTTCTTCTTCTTCTTCATCTAAATTAAATTAAAATAAATCGCAAAGACAATTTCTTGAAGACTACGGCTAGGAATTGCATATTTAGGGATTTTCTTCTACAATCAAATCAAAGATTCAACGATTCAACAATTCGACGACTAGTTTATAGATTCAACTTCTTCATCTCAATTTCTTAAACCACGATCTGTAAGTTCAAGTTGCTTTTAGATAAAAACTATAAACTTAATATGGACATGTTGTAAATTGGAATTGGATTTATGTATGACAATTGATTCATATCTATTCTTGTTCATCTTGGATCTTGACTTTTTGGGAATATTTCTTTGAAATCAGTTTGGGCCTTCTCACGTTGTAAATCAAACATTATCATGCCTATGACGTTGAAATTATTGTTAATGGCCAAGGACTATTACTATGAACATAAGACTATGCCCATGCTTATGACTATGAACTTAAGACTATTGCCTATGACTATGACAAGGACAATTGTGGCTAATCACCTATGACTCATGACTATGAATTATTGCTTATGATTATGAACATAAGACTATTGACTATGACCATGACTTTGAAACTATTGTGGTTACTTGCCTAAGACTATTATGGTTGATTGTTCATGCCCATAACACTATGTTGTACACCGAATTAGCATTTTGTTGGATCTCATACCTAAGGAGTAACTTGCTTAGTTTATTCGCTATTATGTACACCAAAACCATTGGATCCATTATCCTTGTATTTGGCTTGCTTTTGCAGGCCTATTCTTTTATGTCAACTTTTATCATGACTATCGCCTTATTTTGCCAGATTTGAAATCCTATTATTTTCTATATGCCAGTGATGTTGTAACCAATTATATCATGCTAGTCTTGTAATCCCTTTTCTCACTTTATGCTCGTCCCTTTTGCCTATCATAGTTTTGATGTTATTCCCTTTATTTCGGGATTTGGATTTATTTGTAGTATAGATTGATTCACGTTTACATTCGATGAGAATACGATTTGGGTATATTAGGCAAAACATGAAATGGTTACGAACTTGAATTATGAACTTGATAATAGGCAAAACTTAAAACATGAACATTGTTATAACTTGAATTTGGATGTGGGCATGAAACTTGCCTTGAAAACTTGACACGAACTTGACGTGAAAACTTGGACATGGACATGAAACTAGAATGAACTTGAAAATGGCCAACTCGAGGTTGGGTTGAGTTTGCAGTGTAATTCTGCTCGGAACTGCCTGGCAAATCCATTTACTGCAAACACTAGGATCCAATGTGGGTAGTTGCTCATACCGCACTTGAAAACCCGAGGTCAGACTGAGTTGTGGTGGAAATCTGCCCGGAACCACCCGGCATATCCAGTGACCACAACAACAGGTCTGACGTGAGAGGTTGGGGTGCATTAATGAATTAATGCCACATGATAGGGTTAAGTCATGAACATGAAAGACAACACTTAACCAACTTGATACATGATTCGTAGGGCTAAGTCATGAACTTGAACGACAACACTTAGTCAAATTTGACATGACATGTAGGCGGGTTAAGTCACGAACTTGAATGATAACACTTAACCAACTTGACATGCTAGACTGATAAGGGTTAAGTCAGGAATTTAAATGACAACACTTAACCTATTGGACGGAAACCCTAGTTACGCGGTCCATTTCAGCAGTAACCCACTAGATGTGTCACGGTACCCTGGAACTAGGCAGGGTGGGGCACGATTACTGGGTTGATTGTAAGCGACCAGAACGACGACTGTGTTGGTGCGCCAGTGTAGGTTCAGGCGGGCTATGGTCTTGTACGTGGTCCGAAGTTGAAAAAGCAGGGATTGGGCATTAGTAGGTTTATCTGTGCATGCTTGATTTGTGTCGGTGGTTGGCACCCTAGGGCTGGATACACCCTATGGTGGACCTAGCACGGGCGACTACATTCGTGATAGGGCCGTATGACACAGACACACAACGAGCTAGAACATGTTGGGAGCCGATCGATTAGTGGATCGTTCTGTTGGACCTAGTAATGGGTCATTTCATGATATTGGGCCAAGGAATCATTTCACGATTAATATAAGACATGGGTTTGGGAGAATAGTATAGTTGGTGCAGCGAACCTTGAACATGTGATGCTATACTTGACCTATACTTGAATTATCATGTTATCTTAGTCTATCTTGCCCATCTTGATAGCATCCTTATGTTTACTTTCAATTTATACATGTCGTGTAACCTTTACCTGTTTTTATGCTGAAAGTCACTTGGACTTACCCATTTTTTTGACTGACCCATTTTCTTTCGCATCTTTTTCTTCCATTTTCCCCCCTAGGTTCTCAAGGAGGAAACTCAAGCACATAGCTTTGATTTCGCTTGCTTGTGGTTCAGCTCATGTATGGTTTGATCTTGAGCTATGCTATGGCTGCATTTCTGCTACCTTTGGGGAATTAAGCTATTTTCGTTGTTTTAAGTTTATGCTTCTTTGTTTATGCAAGATAGAATTTGTAGTAATGGAAAATAATGACTTTGGCCATTTGGTACTTTGGATGTAAAAGGTTTTGACTTTTTTTGAAAGTAATGAAATTTATCTTTTGATGCTTTCGCTGTTTTATTTATGTTCTGTCTTGTAATAATTCTATGATTGTTTACCTTGATAATGCTCTTCCAAAACTAGTGCATTCCCTTTGTGAGTAAACCTAGCGGAGGTGGGGTGTTACAGATTGGGTGTTGCAAAAACCAACCCTTCACAGTAGTTAAATAAAAGGGCTAATTTTTGGAAGGAAGTGCCATTTAGAGAATTAGGTATAGGATTAAAAAGAAGGACAATTTTGAAGTATTAAGAGAAGTTTGGACAGTTTAAGCATAGTTGGGGTAGATCGACAAATATGAAACATGATGAATCATTTAGATTGGATCGACAAATATGAAAGATGATGAATCATTTGGATTGGATGCTGCAAATACCAACCATTCACAAAAGTTAAAAAATAGGGGTAATTGTTGGAAGTAAGGGCTATTTATTGAACTTGAGGTAGGATTAAAAAGAAGGGTTGTTTCAAAGTATTAAGAGAAGTAGAGGTATTTTATGCATAGTAGGGGTAGATCGACAAATATGAAATATGATGAATCATTTGGATTGGTTGCTGCAAAAATCAACCATTCACGAAAGTTAAAAAATAGGGGTACTTTTTGGAAGTAAGGGCTATTTAGAGAATTAGGGGTAGGATTAAAAAGAAGGGTTGTTTTGAAGTATTATGAGAAGTAAGTGTAGTTTAAGCATAGTAGGGGTCGATCAACAAATATGAGAGATGATGAATCGTTTGCATTGGGTGCTACAAAAACCATTCCTATACAGTAGTTAAAAAATAGGGGTAATCGTTGGAAGGAAGGGCTATTTAAAGAATTAGGGGTTGGATTAAAAAGAAGGGTTGTTTCGAAGTATTTAGAGAAGTAGGGGTAGTTTAAGCATAGTAGGGGAAGATCGATAAATATGACAGATGATGAATAATTTGGATTGGGTGCTGCAAAAAAAAATTACTTCATAGTAGTTAAAAAGAAGGGTTGTTTTGAAGTATTAAGGGATGCAGGGTAGTTTAAGCATAGTAGGGGTGGATCGACAAATATGAAAGATGATGAAACATTTGGATTGGGTGCTGCAAAAACTAGCCTTTCACAGTAGTTAAAAAATAGGGGTAGTTGTTGGAAGGAAGAGCCATTTCGAGAATTCGGGGTTGGATTAAAAAGAGGATTGTTTTGAAGTATTAAGAGAAGAACGGGTAGTTTAAGCATAGTATGGGTAGATCGACAAATATGGAAGATGATGAATTATTTGGATAGGATCGACAAATATGAAAGATGATGAATCATTTGGATTGGGTGTTGCATAAACCAACCATTCACAGAAGTTAAAAAATAGGGTTAATTGTTGGAAGTAAGGGCTATTTATAGAACTATAGGTTGGATTAAAAAGAAGGGTTGGTTCAAAGCATTAAGAGAAATAGAGGTAGTTTAGGCATAGTAGGGGTAGATCGATAAATATGAAATATGATGAATAATTTGTATTGGCTGCTGCAAAAACCTAGATTCACAAAAGTTAAAAAATAGGGGTAATTGTTGGAAGTAAGGACTATTTAGAGAATTAGGGGCAGGATTAAAAAGAAGGGTTGTTTTGAAGTATTATGAGAAGTTGGGGTAGTTTAAGCATAGTAGGGTTCGATCGACAAATATGAGAGATGATGAATCGTTTGGATTTGGTGCTGCAAAAACCATCCATTCACAGTAGCTAAAAAACAGGGGTATTCATCGGAAGGAGGGTCTATTTAGAGAATTAGGGGTTGGATTAAAAAGAAGGGTTGTTTTGGAGTATTAAGAGAAGTAGGTGTAGTTTAAGCATAATAGGGGAAGATCGATAAATATGACAGATGATGAATCATTTGGACTGGGTGCTGCAAAAACCAACCCTACACAGAAGTTAAAATAGGGGTAATTATTGGAAAGAAGGGCTATTTAGAGAATTAGGGGTGGGATTAAAAAGAAGGGTTGTTTTGAAGTATTAAGAGATGTATGGATAGTTTAAGCATATCAGGGGTATTTCGACAAATATAAAAGATGATGAATCATTTAGATTGGGTGCTGCAAAAACCAACCCTTCAAAGTAGTTACAAAATAGGGGTAAATGTTGAAAGTAAGGGTTATTTAGAGAATTAAGGGTTGGATTAAAAAGAAGGACTGTTTTGAAGTATTAAGAGAAGTAGGGGTAGTTCAAGCATAGTAGGGGTAGATCGACAAATATGAAAGATGATGAATCGTTTGGATTGGGGGATGCAAAAACCAACCCTTCACAGAATTTAATAAATAGGTCTAATTGTTGGAAGGAATGGTTATTTAGAGAATTAGGGGTAGGATTAAAAAGATGGGCTGTTTTGAAGTATTAAGAGAAGTAGCGGTAGTTTAAGATTAGTTGGGGTAGATCGAAAATATGAAAGATGATGAATCATTTTGATTGGGTGCTGAAAAAACCAACCCTTCATAGTAGTTACAAAATTGGGGTAATTGTTGGCAACAAGGCTTATTTAGAGAATTAGGGGTAGGACTAAAAAGGACTGTTTTGAAATATTAAGAGAAGTTGGGGTAGTTAAAGCATTATAGGCGTAGATCGACAAATATGAAAGATTATGAATCGTTTGGATTGTGTGCCGTAAAAACCAACACTTCACAGTAATTAAAAAATAAGGGTAATTGTTGGAAATAAGGTCAATTTAGAGAATTTGGGCAAGGGTTAAAAATAAGGGTTGTTTTGAAGTACTAAAAAAAGTAGGGGTAGTTTAAGCATAGTAGGGAAAGATTGACAAATATAAAAGATGATAAATCATTTGGATTTGATGTTGCAAAAAAACAAAACTTTACTGTGGTTGAAAAATAGGGGTAATTACTGGAAGTAAGGGCTATTTAGAGAATTAGGGGTAGGATTAAAAATAAGGGCTGTTTTGAAGTACTAAGAGAAGTAGGGGTAGTTTAAGCATAGCAGGGGCAGACCGACAAATATGAAAGATGATGAATCATTTGGATTGGATCGGCAAATATGAAAGATGATGAATCATTTGGATTGGGTGCTACAAAAATCAACCGTTCACAGATGTTAAAAAATAGGGGTAATTGTTGGCAGTAAGGGCTAATTACTAAATTAGAGGTAGGATTAAAAGGAAGGGTTGTTTCAAAG
This sequence comes from Allium sativum, assembly GCA_030737875.1. Lineage (NCBI taxonomy): Eukaryota > Viridiplantae > Streptophyta > Magnoliopsida > Asparagales > Amaryllidaceae > Allium > Allium sativum. The sequence goes on along the minus strand of CM060923.1, from coordinate 731,982,457 downwards.
TATTAAGAGAAGTAGATGTAGTTTAGGCATAGTAGGGGTAGATCGAAATATGAAAGATGACGAATCGTTTGGATTGAGTGCTGTAAAAACAAGCCCTTCATAGTATTTTAAAAATAGGGGTAATTGTTGGAAGGAAGGGCCGTTCAGAGAATTAGGGTTTGGATTAAAAAGAAGGCTTGTTTTGAAGTATTAAGAGAAGTACGGGTAGTTTAAGCATGGTAGGGTTAGAACGACAAATATGAAAGATGATGAACCATTCGGAATGGATCGACAAATATGAAAGATGATGAATCATTTGGAATGGGTGCTACAAAAACCAACCATTCAAATAATTTAAAAAATAGGCGTAATTGTTGGCAGTAAGGGCTATTTATAGAACTAGAGGTAGGATTAAAAAGAAGTGTTGTTTCAAAGTATTAAGAAAAGTAGAGGTAGTTTAGGCATGGTAGGGGTAGATCGACAAATATGAAAGATGATGAATCATTTGGATTGGGTGCTACTAAAACAAACCCTTCGTAGTAGTTAACAAATAGGGGTATTTGTTGGAAGTAAGGCTATTTATAGAACTAGAGGTAGGATTAAAAAGAAGGGTTGTTTCAAATTATTAAGAGAAGTAGAGGTAGTTTAGGCATAGTAGGGTTAGATCGACAAATATGAAATATGATGAATCATTTGGTTTGGTTACTGCAAAAACCAACCCTTCACAAAATTTAAAAAATAGGGGTAATTGTTGGAAGTAAGGTCTATTTAGAGAATTAGGGGTAGGAATAAAAATAAGGGTTGTTTTGAAGTATTATGAGAAGTAAGGGTAGTTTAAGCATAATAGGGGTCGATCGACAAGTATGAGAGATGATGAATCATTTCGATTGGGTGCTGCAAAAACCAACCCTTCACAAAATTTAAAAAACAGGGGTAATTATTGGAAGTAAGGGCTATTTATAGAATTAGGGGCAGGATTAAAAAGAACGGTTGTTTTGAAGTATTATGAGAAGTAGGGGTGGTTTAAGCATAGACGGGGTCGATCGACAAATATGAGAGATGATGAATCGTTTGGATTGGATGCTGCAAAAACCGTCCCTTCACAGTAGCTAAAAAATAGGGGTAATCGTGGGATGGAATACCTATTTTGAGAATTAGGGGTTGGATTAAAAAGAAGGGTTATTTTGAGTTATAAAGAGAAGTAGGGCTAGTTTAAGCATAGTAGGGGTATATCGACAAATATAAAAGACGATGGATCATTTAGGTTGGGTGCTGCAAAAACCAACCCTTCACAGTAGTTAAAAATGGGGGTAATTTTTGGAAGTAAGGGCTATTTAGAGAATTAGGGGTTGGATTAAAAAGAAGGACAGTATTGAAGTATTAAGGGAAGTAGGGGTAGTATAAGCATAGTAGGGGTAGATCGACAAATATGAAAGATGATGAATTGTTTGGATTAGATGCTGCAAAAACCAACTCTCCACAGAAGTCAAAAAATAGGGGTGATTTTTGGAAGGAATAGCTATTTATAGAATTAGGGGTAGAATTAAAAAGAAGGTCTGTTTTGAAGTATTAAGAGAAGTAGGGTAGTTTAAGCATAGTTGGGGTAGATGACAAATATGAAAGATGACGAATCGTCTGGATTGGGTGTTGCAAAATCCAACCCTTCACAGTAGTTAAACAAAAGGGATAATTGTTGGAAGGAAGCCCCATTTAGAGAATTAGATGTAGGATTAAAAAGAAGGAATGTTTTGACGTATTAAGAGAAGTTTGGGTAGTTTAAGCATAGTTGGGGTAGATCGACAAATATGAAAGATGATGAATCATTTGGATTGGATCAACAAATATGAAAGATGATGAATCCTTTGGATTGGGTGCTGCAAAAACCAACCATTCACAGAATTTAAAAAATAAGGGTAATTGTTGGAAGTAAGGGCTATTTATAGAACTAGAGGTAGGATTGAAAAGAAGGGTTGTTTTAAAGTATTAAGAGAAGTAGAGGTAGTTTAGGCATTGTAGGGGTAGATCGACAAATATGAAATATGATGAATCATTTGGATTGGCTGTTGCAAAAACCAACTCTTCACAAAAGTTAAAAAATAGGGGTAATTGTTGGAAGTAAGTGCTATATAGAGAATTAGTGGCCGGATTAAAAAGAAGGGTTTTTTTGAAGTATTATGAGAAGTAGGGTTGGTTTAAGCATAGTAGTGGTCGATCGACAAATATGAGAGATGATGAATCATTTGGATTGGGTGCTGCAAAAACAATCCCTTCACATTAGCTAAAAAATAGGGGTAATTGTTGGAAGGAAGGGATATTTAGAGAATTAGGGGTTGGATTAAAATGAAGGTTAGTTTTGAAGTATTAAGAGAAGTAAGGGTAGTTTAAGCATTAGCAGGGGTATATCGACAAATATAAAAGATGATGAATCATTTAGATTGGGTGCTTCAAAAACCAACCCTTCAAAATAGTTATAAAAAATAGGGGTAATTGTTGGAAGTAAGGGCTAATTAGAGAACTAAGGGTTGGATTAAAAAGAAGGACTGTTTTGAAGTATTAAGAGAATTAGGGGTAGTTTAAGCATAGTAGGGGTAGATTGACAAATATGAAAGATAATGAATCGTTTGGATTGGGGTTAGCAAAAACCAACCCTTCACAGAAGTTAATAAATAGGGTTAATTGTTGGAAGGAATGGTTATTTAGAGAATTAGGAGTAGTGTAACACCCCACCTCCGCTTGGGTCACTCACAAAGGGATTGCACTAGTTTTGGAGGGGTATTATCGAGATAACATCACATAATTATCACAAGACAGAACATTAATAAAAAAATTTAAGTAAACAGCGGAAGAATTTATGAGAAAAACAGAACTTCATTTTATTCCAAAATAAACCATGTCTCTTACAAACATTTCAAATAACTTCATTACAACTGTCTTGTAATAATAGCCAAAGAAGCAATAACTTAAAAGCAAAAAAACAGCTTATTCCCCAAGTGCAGTAAAAAGAAGCAGCCATAGCAAACCGTACGTGCTGAGCCAAAGCAAGTGATATCCAGGCTAAGAGCTAGTGTTTCCTCCCTGAGAACATGGGGGGGGGGACGAAAGAAAAAGAGGCAAAAGGAAAAGGGTCACTCATAAAGACTGACTAAGTTCTAGTGACTTTCAGTGTAAAGACGGTTAAAACATCATGTCATGCATGAACTGGAACTAAACTTGAGAATGGTGTCAAGGTGGACAAGATAGACTATGGTGGTCATGATAAGTCAAGACAAGTCAAATAAAGCATCATATGATCAAGATTCGTTGCATCGACCGTACTAGTATACTAAGCCCATGTCACTAGTTTATCACGAAATAAATCCCATGGCCCAATATCATGAAATGACCCTGAAACGGGGTCTGACCCAAGTACGGGGTCCTACGGAGCGATTATCTAGTCGATCGGCTCCCTACAAGTTCTAGCTCGACAAGTGTCCGTGTCATACGGCTAATCACGAATGTAGTCACCTGTGCTGGGTCCACCTTCGGGTGTATCAGCCCTAGGGTGTCAACCCCTGACACGATTCAAGATGCACAGATAAATCTACGGATACCCAGTGTCTGCCCCGGAATACGTGCACGACCGTAGTCCACCGAACCCACACTGGCGTACCCCACTGCCGTCGTTCACCTCTTACAATCAGGCCAGTAATCGTGCCCCACCCGGCCTAGCCCTAGGGTACCTTGATACATCTAGAGGGTTACCGCGGAAAAGGGTCGTGTCTAGGGTTTCGCCTACAGATTAGGTCATGTAATTAGTGACCTAACCCGCCTAACCGATTAAGTCATGTAATTCGTGAATTAATCCTTTTCCAGTCTAGTCATGTCAAGATGGTTAAGTATGCCATTCAAATTCGTGACTTAACCCGCTTACGTATCATGTCAAGTTGGCTAAGTGTTGTCGTTTCAAGTTCATGACTTAGCCCTACAAATCGTGTTCAAGTTGGTTAAGTTGTCTTTTCATGTTCATGACTTAACCCTAATTGGCATTAATTGATTCGTTAATGCACTGAACCACTCAAATTGGGTCCTGTTGTTCCTAGTCACTGGATTTGCCGGGCGGTTCCGGGCAGGTTTACGCTACGAACTCAACCCAACCTCGGGTTTCAAGCGCGATACGACCAACTACCCACATTGGATCCTATTGTTTGTAGCAACTGGATTTGCCGGGCGGTTCCGGGCAGATTTACACTACAAACTCAACCCAACCTCGAGTTGGCCACTTTCTTGTTTTCTAAAGTCATGCCCATGTTCTTATCAAATTCGTGCTATTTTCATAGCATGTTCATATGTCAATTTTGTGCCCAACTAAGGCATGTTTCAAGTCAAGTTATGGCATGTTCAAGTCAAGTTTTCGTGCCATATTTCATGTTCTACTTATGCCAAATTTCACGATTTATGATTATAATTAACTCAAGTTTTGCCTATTCTACCCAATCGTATCCCCAACGCATATAAACGTACTTCGTTCACAAGCATAAACAATTCAAGAGATAAAGGGGAATAACACCACACATGTGATATGCATATGTAACAATTCCAACATCACTTGCATAATAAACAGGCTACAACATATCACATGGTTTCAATACTAGCATGATGATAACTTGGCATAGTAATGGTTCCAACTTAGTTTAACATGATGAATTTAACTTTACATCATAGGCATAATAATCATTGCGGGCATAATAATAATTTTATTACAAACAGGAAACATTAAAGGCATGTTAATCCTAATAGACATAGTGGATTCCAATTTAGCATTTTTAACATAATGATTCTCATCTAGCGTTATAAACATAATGATTCTAACTTTTCATCATAACCTAGCAATTCCCAATTTGTCATTATCATGATAGGTATATTAACATCACAGGCATAGTTTCATTAACATCATAGACATAGTTTAATTAGCATCATAGGCATGGTTTAATCAACATAAAGATTTCAATAAACATAGTGATTCCATGGACATGTATTAGTCCAACTTGCCATACAATTAAGCCCAAGTGATTCATAACCACATCAAAATCATGATAAGTGTAAGTTGCAACATTGACATAGCAGTATTTCCAAATTATGATTCAAAGTTAAACAATATAAACATGGATTAATAATAGTTCCTAAATCCGGTTTCAATTCATAGCATGTCCATGTTATTTTAGCGTTTTTGCCTAAAAAGTGACATAGAACTTACAATATGAAGCAAGTAATCCAAATCAAAATATCAAATCAAATAACCCATAATCCGTTGTCTAAAGCGTCGTAGTTGTTGTAGCTTCTAGTTGTAGCCTTCAAGAATCGTCCTTCGTCTTCGATAATTTTGTTCTTTGGATTTTTAATTTAGAGTTCTAGGTTTAATGACGGCTGCATGAGGCTAAAATGAAATAGTCTGATTTAGGCTAGGTCTTAGGGTCTTTAAATAGTTGTAGGCAACTCATTTAGGCCATTAGATCAACCCAGAGTCAATCCGGAACATCAAAACACATACCGGGCTTCAAAAATGGATTCTGGGCCAAACCAGGCCAACCAGGTCGACCTGTACAGAGGGGGTCGACTCTAGGGTCGACTCTAGGGTCGACCTGGCCTGGGGAGGTCGACTCTAGGGTCGACTCGGTTCTGTCTGCCAGAAAGTCTGCTGAAACTTGTTTTGGCCATATCTTGGTCATACTGACTACGATTTTCGAAAACTCGGACTCTATTTCGCGTATTTTTTCGAGAGGAACGCAATGGTGAAGTCCATTTTACCTATTTCCTGATTTTTAAATTAATTATCCTTATTTTACTATCTTTTCCATTACACACACCGTTACCGAACTAATTTTTCTTCTCTTCCAAATATTAATTAATTCTTCTTATGCATCACCATTATTTACCTATCTAAACATATTTTTATATATTTTATTTCATTTTTAATTATAGCTTAATTTCTTGTTTTCACATGTTGTTAAAATTCGGGTTGTTACATTCTCCCCTCCTTAAACGATTTCGTCCCCGAAATCTTCAAGTTAAGAAGAATGTGTCCTACCATCCATCATCCATCTACTCAAAACATCATCCACAAGCAACCATGGTCCTTAAAAGACTTCTAATGTTTTATGAACACATGCAAAGAGTGTGTGTATATGTTCCTTATCTAATGCTAATGATCAGGCCTGATTGATTTTCTAAATGCAAAATATGTTTAGTGAAATGAATCCAATATGTATGCAAAATTTTCCTATTATAATTCATGATTTCTACATGAGTGCACAAACATTCAATCACATGCAACAACCAAATGATAGCACAACCAAGTTTCCAAAATAATCACTCATGCATATGCAAGTATGAAACTGTGACTAAGCCGATCTAGTGTCTAATGTGTATTCATGCATCCACGAGCAACCACTTGCGACCACTTGCAACCATTTTGCAATCATAACATGTTTCAATTACATGTTTACATCCAAAAAGATTCTACCTATGGTTCTCAAGATAGGATCGAGGAGATAACAAGATAAAACAAAGCATCTAGAAAAAGAAGTTAAAGATGTACCCCTGGAAGGTCTGGTCTGCTTCTTAGGGCAGTCCTTGCTGATGTATCCAGTCTCCCCACAATGAAAACATTCACCTTGCTTTATCTTCCTCTTTCTACAATCCTTGGCTATGTGCCCTTCCGTACCACAAAAATTGCATTTCCTTTTATCACGTGAGTTGTCGTTCTTGCCTCCTTTCTCGGAGTCTACCTTCTTATTATGAGAATCGTTGGGCTTGACCTCTTTCTTGCCCTTCTTATCTTCCTCATACAGTAGGGCCATATCCACCAAGCTTTCAATGGTCGCCCACATAGGCTCATGAGTCATGGCCAAACCATGTAGTGGCTCGTTCAAGCCTCATGCAAAACGTAGCGCCTTTTTCTGAGGAGTGTTGACTAACTCCAATCCGAAGCGAGCAAACTGATTGAAACGGTTCACGTATTCTTTAACTGTCATATTTCCTTGTTTAAGGGCCAGAAACCGTTCCATTTGGAGACTCTCCTCTGCTGATGACAAGAACTTAAGCCCAAATATCCCTCTAAAGTCCGCCCAAGTCTCAATGGGCCTAGTAGCGTTGGTGACTTCCCACCAATAAGAAGCTTCCTCTTTCATGAGCCACGCCGCCAACTGTACTTTCCTATTGTCCTCTACCTCAAAGATAACAAACAAGTCTTCGGTTTCCTTCAACCAATTCCGTGCCTCAACAAAAGTCTCAGTTCCTAGGAAATCCTTTCCGCCCATGGCCTTAAATTCCTTGCATATCTTTGAAAAAGCGGTTTCTCGCGGAGGTTGAGGAGGATGAGGATTGGCTGGGCCTGCCACATTAGCCCGAGCCTCGAGGAAACGACGGAACCAAGTGGGTATATTGACCCCCTCGGGAAGATTAAGGTCGTCGGCCATGATAAACTGAAAACGAAAAAGGAAAAGATTCAAACGAGGAAACAAAGATAGTGCTAATGGCTTTGGGGAAGATGCCTTTTAATCAAAACAAAATTTTCTTGAAAATTTGCTTCTTTGTAAATGGTTTTGAAAAAAAATTCAAAAGGTTTTCAAAACTTTTGCCCAATCTTTGTAACCTTCTGCTCTGATACCAAATGTAACACACCACCTCCGCTAGGGTCACTCACAAAGGGAATGCACTAGTTTTGGAGGGGTATTATCGAGATAACATCACAGAATTATCACAAGACAGAACATTAATAAAAAAAAAAAGTAAACCGCGGAAGAATTTAAGAGAAAAGCACAACATCATTTTATTCCAAAATAAACCATGTCTCTTACAAACATTTCAAATAACTTCATTACAACTGTCTTGTAATAATAGCCAAAGAAGCAATAACTTAAAAGCAGAAAAACAGCTTATTCCCCAAGTGCAGTAAAAAGAAGCAGCCATAGCAAACCGTACGTGCTGAGCCAAAGCAAGTGATATCCAGGCTAAGAGCTAGTGTTTCCTCGCTGAGAACCTAGGGGGGAACGAAAGAAAAGGAGGCGAAAGGAAAAGGGTAAGTCATAAAGACTGAGTAAGTTCTAGTGACTTTCCGTGTAAAGACGGTTAAAACATCATGTCATGTATGAACTAGAACTAAACTTGAGAATGGTGTCAAGGTGGACAAGATAGACTAAGGTGATCATGATAAGTCAAGACAAGTCAAATAAAGCATCACATGTTCAAGATTCGTTGCATCGACCGTACTAGTATACTAAGCCCATGTCACTAGTTTATCACGAAATAAATCCCATGGCCCGATATCATGAAATGACCCTGAAACGGGGTCTGACCCAAGTACGGGGTCCTACAGAGCGATTATCTGGTCGGTCGGCTCCCTACAAGTTCTAGCTCGACAAGTGTCCGTGTCATACGGCTAATCACGAATGTAGTCACCTGTGCTGGGTCCACCTTCGGGTGTATCAGCCCTAGGGTGTCAACCCCTGACACGATTCAAGATGCACAGATAAATCTACGGATACCCAGTGTCTGCCCCGGAATACGTGCACGACCGTAGTCCACCGAACCCACACTGGCGTACCCCACTGTCGTCATTCACCTCTTACAATCAGCCCAGTAATCGTGCCCCACCCGGCCTAGCCCCAGGGTACCTTGATACATCTAGAGGGTTACTGCTGAAAAGGGTCGTGTCTAGGGTTTCACCTACAGATTAGGTCATGTAATTCGTGACCTAATCCGCCTAACCGATTATGTCATGTAATTTGTGACTAAATCCTTTTCCAGTCTAGTCATGTCAAGATGGTTAAGTATGCCATTCAAATTCGTGACTTAACCCGCTTACGTATCATGTCAAGTTGGCTAAGTGTGGTCGTTTCAGGTTCATGACTTAGCCCTACAAATCGTGTTCAAGTTCATTAAGTTGTCTTTTCATGTTCATGACTTAACCCTAATTGGCTTTAATTGATTCGTTAATGCACTGAACCACTCACATTGGATCCTATTGTTCGTAGCCACCGGATTTGCCAGGCGGTTCCGGGCAGGTTTACGCTACGAACTCAACCCAACCTCGGGTTTCAAGCGCGATACGACCAACTACCCACATTGGATCCTATTGTTTGTAGCAACTGGATTTGCCGGGCGGTTCCGGGCAGATTTACACTACAAACTCAACCCAACCTCGAGTTGGCCACTTTCTTGTTTTCTAAAGTCATGCCCATGTTCTTATCAAATTCGTGCTATTTTCATAGCATGTTCATATGTCAATTTTGTGCCCAACTAAGGCATGTTTCAAGTCAAGTTATGGCATGTTCAAGTCAAGTTTTCGTGCCATATTTCATGTTCTACTTATGCCAAATTTCACGATTTATGATTATAATTAACTCAAGTTTTGCCTACTCTACCCAATCGTATCCCCAACGCATATAAACGTACTTCGTTCACAAGCATAAACAATTCAAGAGATAAAGGGGAATAACACCAGACATGTGATAGGCATATGTGACAATTCCAACATCACTTGCATAATAAACAGGCTATAACATATCACATGGTTTCAATACTAGCATGATGATAACTTGGCATAGTAATGGTTCCAACTTAGTTTAACATGATGAATTTAACTTTACATCATAGGCATAATAATCATTGCGGGCATAATAATAATTTTATTACAAACAAGAAACATTAAAGGCATGGTAATCCTAATAGACATAGTGGATTCCAATTTAGCATTTTTAACATAATGATTCTCATCTAGCGTTATAAACATAATGATTCTAACTTTTCATCATAACCTAGCAATTCCCAATTTGTCATTAACATGATAGGTATATTAACATCACAGGCATAGTTTCATTAACATCATAGACATAGTTTAATTAGCATCATAGGCATGGTTTAATCAACATAAAGATTTCAATAAACATAGTGATTCCATGGACATGTATTAGTCCAACTTGCCATACAATTAAGCCCAAGTGATTCATAACCACATCAAAATCATGATAAGTTTAACTTGCAACATTGACATAGCAGTATTTCCAAATTATGATTCAAAGTTAAACAATATAAACAAGGATTAATAATAGTTCCTAAATCCGGTTTCAATTCATAGCATGTCCATGTTATTTTAGCGTTTTTGCCTAAAAAGTGACATAGAACTTACAATATGAAGCAAGTAATCCAAATCAAAATTTCAAATCAAATAGCCCAAAATCCGTTGTCTAAAGCGTCGTAGTTGTTGTAGCTTCTAGTTGTAGCCTTCAAGAATCGTCCTTCGTCTTCTATAATTTTGTTCTTTGTATTTTTAATTTAGAGTTCTAGGTTTAATGGCGGCTGCATGAGGGTAAAATGAAATAGTATGATTTAGGCTAGGTCTTAGGGTCTTTAAATAGTTGTAGGCAACTCATTTAGGCCATTAGATCAACCCCAGAGTCAATCCGGACCATCAAAACACATACTGGGCTTCAAAACTGGGTTCTGGGCCAAACCAGGCCGACCAGGTCGACCTGTACAGAGGGGGTCGACTCTTGGGTCGACTCTAGGGTCGACCTGGCCCGGGGAGGTCGACTCTAGGGTCTACTCTAGGGTCGACTCGGTTCTGTCTGCCAGAAAGTCTGCTGAAACTTGTTTTGGCCATATCTTGGTCATACTGACTCCGATTTTCGAAAACTCGGACTCTATTTCGCGTATTTTTTCGAGAGAAACGCAATGGTGAAGTCCATTTTACCTAATTCCTGATTCTTAAATTAATTATCCTTATTTTACTATCTTTTCCGTTACACACACCGTTACCGAACTAATTTTTCTTCTCTTCCAAATATTAATTAATTCTTCTTATGCATCACCATTATTTACCTATCTAAACATATTTTTATATATTTTATTTCATTTTTAATTATACCTTGATTTCCTGTTTTCACATGTTGTTAAAATTCGGGTTGTTACATTCTCCCCTCCTTAAAGTATTTCGTCCCCGAAATCTTCAAGTTAAGAAGAATGTGTCCTACCATCCATCATCCATCTACTCAGAACATCATCCACAAGCAACCGTGGTCCTTAAAAGACTTCTAATGTTTTATGAACACATGCAAAGAGTGTGTGTATACGTTCCTTATCTAATGCTAATGATCAGGCCTGATTGATTTTCTAAATGCAAAATATGTTTAGTGAAATGAATCCAATATGTATGCAAAATTTTCCTATTATAATTCATGATTTCTACATGAGTACACAAACATTCAATCATATGAAACAACCAAATGATAGCACAACCAAGTTTCCAAAATAATCACTCATGCATATGCAAGTATGAAACGGTGGCTAAGCCGATCTAGTGCCTAATGTGTATTCATGCATCCACGAGCAACCACTTGCGACCACTTGCAACCATTTTGCAATCATATCATGTTTCAATTACATGTTTACATCCAAAAAGATTCTACCTATGGTTCTCAAGATAGGATCGAGGAGATAACAAGATAAAACAAAGCATCTAGAAAAAGAAGTTAAAGATGTACCCCCGGAAGGTCTGGTCTGCTTCTTAGGGCAGTGCTTACTGATGTATCCAGTCTCCCCACAATGAAAACATTCACCTTGCTTTATCTTCCTCTTTCTACAATCCTTGGCTATGTGCCCTTCCGTACCACAAAAATTTCATTTCCTTTTATCACGTGAGTTGTCGTTCTTGCCTCCTTTCTCGGAGTCTACCTTCTTATTCTGAGAATCGTTGGGCTTGACCTCTTTCTTGCCCTTCTTATCTTCCTCATACCGTAGGGCCATATCCACCAAGCTTTCAAAGGTCGCCCCCATAGGCACATGAGTCATGGCCAAACCATGTAGTGGCTCGTTCAAGCCTCGTGCAAAATGTAGCGCCTTTTTCTGAGTAGTGTTGACTAACTCCAATCCGAAGCGAGCAAGCTGATTGAAACGGTTCACGTATTCTTTAACTGTCATATTTCCTTGTTTAAGGGCCAGAAACCGTTCCATTTGGAGACTCTCCTCTGCTGATGACAAGAACTTAAGCCCAAATATCCCTCTAAAGTCCGCTCAAGTCTCAATGGGCCTAGTAGCGTTGGTGACTTCCCACCAATAAGAAGCTTCCTATTTCATGAGCCACGCCGCCAACTGTACTTTCCTATTGTCCTCTACCTCAAAGATAACAAACAAGTCTTCGGTTTCCTTCAACCAATTCCGTGCCTCAACAAAAGTCTCAGTTCCTAGGAAATCCTTTCCTCCCATGGCCTTAAAGTCCTTGCATATCTTTGAAAAAGCAGTTTCTCGCGGAGGTTGATGGGGATGAGGAGGAGGATTGGCCGGGCCTGCCACATTAGCCCGAGCCTCGAGAAAACGATGGAACCAAGTGGGTATATTGACCCCCTCGGGAAGATTAAGGTCGTCGGCCATGATAAGCTGAAAAAGAAAAAGGAAAAGATTCAAACGAGGAAACAAAGATAGTGCTAATGGCTTTGGGGAATATGCTTTTTAATCAAAACAAAATTTTCTTAAAAATTTGCTTCTTTGTAAATGGTTTTGAAAAAAATTTCAAAAGGTTTTCAAAACTTTTGCCCAGTCTTTGTAACCTTCTGCTCTGATACCAAATGTAACACACCACCTCCGCTAGGGTCACTCACAAAGGGAATGCACTAGTTTTGGAGGGGTATTATCGAGATAACATCACAGAATTATCACAAGACAGAACATTAATAAAAAAAATTAAGTAAACAGCGGAAGAATTTATGAGAAAAACAGAACTTCATTTTATTCCAAAATAAACCATGTCTCTTACAAACATTTCAAATAACTTCATTACAACTGTCTTGTAATAATAGCCAAAGAAGCAATAACTTAAAAGTAGAAAAACAGCTTATTCCCCAAGTGCAGTAAAAAGAAGCAGCCAAAGCAAACCGTACGTGCTGAGCCAAAGCAAGTGATATCCAGGCCAAGAGCTAGTGTTTCCTCGCTGAGAACCTGGGGGGGGGGGGAACGAAAGAAAAAGAGGCGAAAGGAAAAGGGTCAGTCATAAAGACTGAGTAAGTTCTAGTGACTTTCCGTGTAAATACGGTTAAAACATCATGTCATGTATGAACTGGAACTAAACTTGAGAATGGTGTCAAGGTGGACAAGATAGACTAAGGTGATGATGATAAGTCAAGACAAGTCAAATTAAGCATCACATGTTCAAGATTCGTTGCATCGACCGTACTAGCATACTAAGCCCATGTCACTAGTTTATCACGAAATAAATCCCATGGCCCAATATCATGAAATGACCCTGAAACGGGGTCTGACCCAAGTACGGGGTCCTACAGAGCGATTATCTAGTCGGTCGGCTCCTTACAAGTTCTAGCTCGACAAGTGTCCGTGTCATATGGCTAATCACGAATGTAGTCATCTGTGCTGGGTCCACCTTCTGGGGTATCAGCCCTAGGGTGTCAACCCCTGACACGATTCAAGATGCACAGATAAATCTACGGATACCCAGTGTCTGCCCCGGAATACGTGCACGACCGTATTCCACCGAACCCACACTGGCGTACCCCACTGTCGTCATTCACCTCTTACAATCAGCCCAGTAATCGTGCCCCACCCGGCCTAGCCCCAGGGTACCTTGATACATCTAGAGGGTTACTGCTGAAAAGGGTCGTGTCTAGGGTTTCGCCTACAAATTAGGTCATGTAATTCGTGACCTAACCCGCCTAACCGATTAAGTCATGTAATTTGTGACTTAGTCCTTTTCCAGTCTAGTCATGTCAAGATGGTTAAGTATGCCATTCAAATTCGTGACTTAACCCGCTTACGTATCATGTCAAGTTGGCTAAGTGTTGTCGTTTCAGGTTCACGACTTAGCCCTACAAATCGTGTTCAAGTTCATTAAGTTGTCTTTTCATGTTCATGACTTAACCCTAATTGGCAATAATTGATTCGTTAATGCACTGAACCACTCACATTGGATCCTATTGTTCGTAGCCACTGGATTTGCCGGGCGGTTCCGGGCAGGTTTACGCTACGAACTCAACCCAACCTCGGGTTTCAAGCGCGATACGACCAACTACCCACATTGGATCCTATTGTTTGTAGCAACTGGATTTGCCGGGCGGTTCCGGGCAGATTTACACTACAAACTCAACCCAACCTCGAGTTGGCCACTTTCTTGTTTTCTAAATCATGCCCATGTTCTTATCAAATTCATTATATTTTCATAGCGTGTTCATATGTCAATTTTGTGCCCAACTAAGGCATGTTTCAAGTCAAGTTATGGCATGTTCAAGTCAAGTTTTCGTGCCATATTTCATTTTCTACTTGTGCCAAATTTCACGATTTATGATTATAATTAACTCAAGTTTTGCCTATTCTACCCAATCGTATCCCCAACGCATATAAACGTACTTCGTTCATAAGCATAAACAATTCAAGAGATAAAAGGGAATAACATCAGACATGTGAAAGGCATATGTGACAATTCCAACATCACTTGCATAATAAACAGGCTATAACATATCACATGGTTTCAATACTAGCATGATGATAACTTGGCATAGTAATGGTTCCAACTTAGTTTAACATGATGAATTTAACTTTACATCATAGGCATAATAATCATTGTGGGCATAATAATAATTTTATTACAAACAAGAAACATTAAAGGCATGGTAATCCTAATAGACATAGTGGATTCCAATTTAGCATTTTTAACATAATTATTCTCATCTAGCGTTATAAACATAATGATTCTAACTTTTCATCATAACCTAGCAATTCCCAATTTGTCATTAACATGATAGGTATATTAACATCACAGGCATAGTTTCATTAACATCATAGACATAGTTTAATTAGCATCATAGGCATGGTTTAATCAACATAAAGATTTCAATAAACATAGTGATTCCATGGACATGTATTAGTCCAACTTGCCATACCATTAAACCCAAGTGATTCATAACCACATCAAAATCATGATAAGTTTAACTTGCAACATTGACATAGCAGTATTTCCAAATTATGATTCAAAGTTAAACAATATAAACAAGGATTAATAATAGTTCCTAAATCCGGTTTCAATTCATAGCATGTCCATGTTATTTTAGCATTTTTGCCTAAAAAGTGACATAGAACTTACAATATGAAGCAAGTAATCCAAATCAAAATTTCAAATCAAATAGCCCAAAATCCATTGTCTAAAGCGTCGTAGTTGTTGTAGCTTCTAGTTGTAGCCTTCAAGAATCGTCCTTCGTCTTCTATAATTTTGTTCTTTGTATTTTTAATTTAGAATTCTAGGTTTAATGGCAGCTGCATGAGGCTAAAATGAAATAGTATGATTTAGGCTAGGTCTTAGGGTCTTTAAATAGTTGTAGGCAACTCATTTAGCTCATTAGATCAACCCCAGAGTCAATCCGGACCATCAAAACACATACCGGGCTTCAAAAATGGGTTCTGGGCAAAACCAGGTCGACCTGTATAGGGGGGTCGACTCTAGGGTCGACTCTAGGGTCAACCAGTCCTAGGGAGGTCGACTCTAGGGTCGACTCTAGGGTCGACTCGGTTATGTCTGCCAGAAAGTCTGCTGAAACTTGTTTTGGCCATATCTTGGTCATACGGACTCCGATTTTCGAAAACTCGGATTCTATTTCGCGTATTTTTTGAAGAGGAACGCAATGGTGAAGTCCATTTTACCTAATTCCTGATTAATAAATTAATTATCCTTATTTTACTATCTTTTCCGTTACACACACCGTTACCGAACTAATTTTTCTTCTCTTCCAATTATTAATTAATTCTTCTTATGCATCACCATTATTTACTTATCTAAACATATTTTTATATATTTTATTTCATTTTTAATTATACCTTGATTTCTTGTTTTCACATATTGATAAAATTCGGGTTGTTACAGGTAGGATTTAAAAGAAGGGTTGTTTTGAAGTATTAGGAGAAGTAGGGGTAGTTTAAGCATAGTTGGGGTAGATCGAAAATTTGAAAGATGATGAATCATTTGAATTGGGTGCAGCAAAAACCAAGCCTTCGTAGTAGTTAAAAAATTGGGGTAATTGTTGGCGCCAATGGCTATTTAGAGAATTAGGGGTAGGATTAAAAAGGACTATTTTGAAGTATTAAGAGAAGTTGGGTAGTTAAAGCATAGTAGGGGTAGATCAACAAATATGAAAGATTATGAATCGTTTGGATTGTGTGCTACAAAAACCAACACTTCACAGTAGTTAAAAAATAGGGGTAATTGTTGGAAGTCATGGCTATTTAGAGAATTAGGGAAAGGATTAAAAATAAGGGTTGTTTTGAAGTACAAAGAGAAGTAGGGGTAGTTTAAGCATAGTAGGGATAGATTGACAAATATAAAAGATGATGAATTATTTGGGTTTGATGTTGCAAAAAACAACCCTTCACAGTAGTTAAATAATAGGGGTAATTATTGGAAGTAAGGGCTATTTAGAGAACTAGGAGTAGGGTTAAAAAGAAGGGCTATTTTAAAGTACTAAGAGAAGTAAGGGTAGTTTAAGCATAGTAGGGGTAGATCGACAAATTTGAAAGATGATGAATCATCTAGATTGGGTGCTGTAAAAACCAACTCTTCATAGTAGTTAAAAAATAGGAATAACTGTTAGAAGTAAGGGCTATTTAGAGAATTAGGGGTAGGTTTAAAAAGAAGAGCTGTTTTGAAGTATTAAGAGAAGTAGAGGTAGTTTAGGCATAGTAGGGGTAGATCGACATATGTGAAAGATGATGAACCATTTGGATTGGGTGCTACAAAAACCAACCCTTCACAGTAATTAAAAAATAGGGGTAATCGTTGGAAGGAAGGGCTATTTAGAGAATTAGGCGTAAGATTGAAAAGAAGGATTGTTTTGAAGTATTAAGTGAAGTAGTGGAAGTTTAAGCATAGTAGGGGTAAATCGACAAATATAAAAGATGACAAATCATTTGGATTGGGTGTTCCAAAAACCAACCCTTCGCAGTAGTTAAATAATAGGGCTAACTATTGGATGGAATCGCTGTTTAGAGAATTAGGCGTATGATTAAAAAGAAGGACCTTTTTGAAGTACTAAGAGAAATTTGGGTGGCTTAAGCATAGTTCGCGTAAATCGATAAATATGAAAGATGGTGAATCATTTGGATTGGATCGACAAATATGAAATACGATGAACCAATTGGATTGGGTGATGCAAAAACCAACCCTTTACAGAAGTTAAAAAATAGGGGTAATTGTTCGCAGTAAGGGCTATTTAGAGAATTAGAGGTAGGATTAAAAATAAGGGTTGTTTCGAAGTATTAATAGAAGTATATGTAGTTTAGGCTTAGTAGGGTAGATCGACAAATATGAAAGATGATGAATCATTTGGATTGGGTGCTACAAAAACTAGCCTTTCACAGTAGTTAAAAAATAAGAGTAATTGTTGGAAGGAAGGGCCATTTAGGGAATTAGGGGTTGGATTAAAAAGACGGCTTGTATTGAAGTATTAAGAGAAGTAGGGGTAGTATAAGCATAGTAGGGGTAGATCGACAAATATGAAACATGATGAATCGTTTGGATTGGATGTTGCAAAAACCAACCCTTCACAGAAGTCAAAAAATAGGGGTAATTGTTGGAAGGAATGGCTATTTATAGAATTAGAGGTAGAATTAAAACGAAGGGTTGTTTTGAAGTATTAAAAGAAGTAGGGGTAGTTTAAGCATAGTTGGTGTAGATCGACAAATATGAAAGATGACGAATCGTCTAGATTGGGTGTTGCAAAAACCAACCCTTCACAGTAGTTAAATAAAAGGGCTAATTATTGGAAGGAAGCACCATTTAGAGAACTAGGTGTAGGATTAAAAAGAAGGACTGTTTAGAAGTATTAAGAGAAGTTTGGGTAGTTTAAGCATAGTAGGGTTAGATCGACAAATATGAAAGATGACGAATCATTTGGATTGGATCGACAAATATGAAACATGGTGAATCATATGGATTGGGTGCTGCAAAAACCAACCATTCACAGAAGTTAAAAAATACGGGTAATTGTTGGAAGTTAGGGCTATTTATAGAACTAGAGGTAGGATTAAAAAGAAGCGTTGTTTCAAAGTATTAAGAGAAGTAGAGGTGGTTTAGGCATAGTAGGGGTAGATCGACAAATATGAAATATGATGAATCATTTGGATTGGCAGCTGCAAAAACCAACCCTTCACAAAAGTTAAAAAATAGGGGTAATTGTTGGAAGTAAGGGCTATATAGAGAATTAAGGGCATAATTAAAAAGAATGGTTTTTTTGAAGTATTATGAGAAGTAGGGGTAGTTTAAGCATAGTAGGGGTCGATCGACAAATATGAAAGATGATGAATCATTTGGATTGGGTGCTACAAAAGCCATCCTTTCACAGTAGCTAAAAAATAGGGGTAATCGTTGGAAGGAAGGGCTATTTAGAGAATTAGGGATTGGATTAAAAAGAAGGGTAGTTTTGAAGTATTAAGAGACGTAGGGGTAGTTTAAGCATAATAGGGGAAGATCGATAAACATAACAGATGATGAATCATTTGGATTGGGTGCTGCAAAAACCATCACTTCACAGTAGTTAAAAATTAGGGGTAATTGTTGGAAGTAAGGGCAATTTAGATAATTAGGTTTAGGATTAAAAAGAAGGGCTCTTTTGAAGTATTAGGAGAAGTAGGGGCAGTTTAAGCATAGTTGGGGTAGATCAACAAATATGGAAGATGATTAATCATTTGGATTGGGTGCTGCAAAAACCAACCCTACACAGAAGTTGAAATAGGGGCAAGTGTTGGAAGGGATACTTAGAGAATTAGGGGTTGGATTAAAAAGAAAGGTTGTTTTGAAGTATTAAGAGTAGTAGGTGTAGTTCAAGCATAGCAGGGTTATATCGACAAATATAAAAGATGTTGAATCTTTTAGATTGGGTGTTGCAAAAACCAACCCTTCAAAGTAGTTAAAAAATAGGGGTAATTGTTGGAAGTATGGGCTATTTTGAGAATTAAGGGTCGGATTAAAAAGAAAGACTGTTTCGAAGTATTATGACAAGTAGGGGTAGTTTAAACATAGTAGGGGTAGATCGACAAATATAAAAGTTGATGAATCGTTTGGATTGGGGGCCGCAAAAACCAACCCTCACAGAAGTTAATAAATAGGGGTAATTGTTGGAAGGAATGGTTATTTAGAGAATTAGGGTTAGGATTAAAAAGAAGGGTTGTTTTGAAGTATTAAGAGAAGTAGGGGTATTTTAAGCGTATTTGTGGTAGATCGAAAATATGAAAGATGATGAATCATTTGGATTGGTTGCTGCAAAAACCAACCCTTCATAGTAGTTAAAAAATTTGGGTAATTGTTTGCAGCAAGGGCTATTTAGAGAATTAGGGGTAGGATTAAAAAGGACTATTTTGAAGTATTAAGAGAAGTTAGGGAAGTTAAAGCATAGTAGGGGTAGATCGACAAATATGAAAGATTATGAATCGTTTGGATAGTGTGCTGCAAAAACCAACCCTTCACAGTAGTTAAAAAATAGGGTTAATTGTTGGAAGTAAGGGCTATTTAGAGATTAGGGCAAGGATTTAAAATATGGGAGGTTTTGAAGTGCTAAGAGAAGTAGTGGTAGTTTAAGCATAGTAGGGATAGATTGACAAATATAAAGATGCGGAATCATTTGGATTTGATGTTGCAAAAAACAACCCTTCACCGTAGTTAAAAAATAGGGGTAATTGTTGGAAGTAAGGCCTATTTAGAGAATTAGGGGTCGGATTAAAAAGAAGAGCTGTTTCGAAGTACTAAGAGAAGTAGGGGTAGTTTAAGCATAGTAGACAAATATGAAAGATGGTGAATTATTTAGAATGGGTTCTGTAAAAACCAACTCTTCACAGTAGTTAAAAAATAGGCGTAATTGTTGGAAGTAAGGGATATTTAGAGAATTGGGGGTTGGTTTAAAAAGAAGAGTTGTTTTGAAGTATTAAGAGAAGTACGGGTAGTTTAGGCGTAGTAGGGGTAGATCGACAAATATGAAAGATGGTGAATCGTTTGGATTGTGTACTGCAAAAACCAACCTTTCACAGTAATTAAGAAATAGGGTAATCGTTGGAAGTAAGGGCTATTTAGAGAATTAGGTGTAGGATTAAAAAGAATGTTTGTTTTGAAGTACTAAGAGAAGTAGGGTTAGTTTAAGCATGGTAGGGGTAAATCGAAAAATACGAAAGATGACGAATCGTTTGGATTGGGTGTTGCAAAAACCAACCCTTCACAGTAGTTAAATAATAGGGCTAACTATTGGAAAGAAGTGATATTTAGAGAATTAGGGGTAGGATTAAAAAGAAGGACTTTTTTGAAATACTACGAGAAGTTTGGGTAGTTTAAGCATAGTTCGGGTAAATCGATAAATATGAAAGATGATGAATCATTTGGATTGGATCGACGAATATGAAAGATGATGAATCAATTGGATTGGGTGCTTGAAAAAACAACCCCTCACAGAAGTTAAAAAATAGGGGTAATTGTTGGCAGTAAGGGCTATTTATAGAATTAGAGGTAGGATTAAAAAGATGGGTTGTTTCAAAGTATTAACAGAAGTAGATGTAGTTTAGGCATAGTAGGCGTAGATCGACAAATATGAAAGATGATGAATCGTTTGGATTGGGTGCTGCAAAAACCAGCCCTTCACAGTAGTTAAAAAATAGGGGTATATGTTGGAAGGAAGGGCAATTTAGAGAATTAGGGTTTGGGTTAAAAAGAAGGCTTGTTTTGAAGTATTAAGAGAAGTAAGGGTAGTTTACGCATATTAGGGGTACATCGATAAATATGAAAGATGATGAATCATTTGGATTGGGTGCTACAAAAGCCATCATTTGGATTGGGTGTTGCAAAAAACAACCCTTCACAGAAGTTAAAAAATAGGCGTAATTGTTGGAAGTGCTAATTAGATAATAGGGTTGAATTAACAAGAAGGGTTGTTTTGAGGTTTAAATTGAAGTAGGGGTAGTGTAAGCATAGTAGGGGTATATGGAAAAATATGAAAGATGATGAATCATTTAGATTGGGCGCTGCAAAAACCAACCCTTCACAGTAGTTAAAAAATGGGGGTAATTGTTGGAAGTAAGGGCTATTAAGAGAATTAGGGGTTGGATTAAAAAGAAGAAACGTATTGAAGTATTAATAGAAGATGGGGTTGTATAAGCATAGTAGGGGTAGATCGACAAATATGAAAGATGATGAATCGTTTGGATTGGATGCTGCAAAAACCAACCCTTCACAGATGTTAAAAAATAGGGGTAATAGTTGGAAGGAATGGCTATTTATAGAATTAGGGGTGTTTTGAAGTATTAAGAGAAGTAGGGGTAGTTTAAGCATTGTTGGGGTAGATCGACAGATATGAAAGATGACAAATCGCCTGGATTGGGTGTTGCAAAAACCAACCCTTCACAGTAGTTAAATAAAAGGGCAAATTGTTGGACGGAAGTACCATTTAGAGAATTAGGTGTAGGATAAAAAAGAAGGACTGTTTTGAAGTATTAAGAGAAGTTTGGGTAATTTAAGCATAGTTGGGGTAGATCGACAAATATGAAAGATGATGAATCATTTGGATTGGATTGACAAATATGAAAGATGTTGAATCATTTGGATTAGGTGCTGCAAAAACCAACCATTCACCGAAGTTAAAAAATAGGGGTAATTGTCGGAAGTAAGGGCTATTTATAGAACTAGAGGTAGGATTAAAAAGATGGGTTGTTTCAAAGTATTAAGAGAAGTAGAGGTAGTTTAGGCATAGTAGGGGTAGATCGACAAATATAGAATATGATGAATCATTAGGACTGGCTGCTGCAAAAACCAACCCTTCACAAAGGTTAAAAAATAGGGGTAATTGTTGGAAGTAAGGGCTATAAATAGAATTAGGGACAGGATTAAAAAGAAGGGTTGTTTTGAAGTATTATGAGAAGTAGGGGTAGTTTAAGCATACACGGGATCGATCGACAAATATGAGAGATGATGAATCGTTTGGATTGGGCGCTGCAAAAACCATCCCTTCACAGCAGCTAAAAAATAGGGGTAATTGTTGGAAGGAAGGGCTATTTAGAGAATTAGGGTTTGGATTAAAAAGAAGGGTAGTTTTGAAGTATTAAGACAAGTAGCGGTAGTTTAAGCATAACAGGGGTATATCGACAAATATAAAAGATGATGAATCATTTAGATTGGGTGCTACAAAAACCAACCTTTCAAAATTGTTAAAAAATAGTGGTAATTGTTGGAAGTAAGGGCTATTTGGAGAATTAAGGGTTGGATTAAAAAGAAGGACTGTTTTGAAGTATTAAGAGAGGTTGGGGTAGTTTATTCATAGTAAGGGTAGGTCGACAAATATGAAAGATGATGAATCGTTTGGATTGGGGGCTGCAAAAACCAACCCTTCATAGAAGTTAATAAATTGGGGTAATTTTTGGAAGGAATGGTTATTTAGAGAATTAGGAGTAGGATTTAAAAGAAGGGCTATTTTGAAGTATTAAGAGAAGTAAGGGTAGTTTAAGCATAGTTGGGGTAGATCGAAAATATGAAAGATGGTGAATCATTTGGATTGGGTGCTGCAAAAAACAACCCTTCATAATAGTTAAAAAATTGGGGTAATTATTGGCAGAAGGGGCCATTTAGAGAATTAGGGGTAGGATTAAAAATGACCGTTTTGAAGTATTAAGAGAAGTTGGGGTAGTTAAAGCATATTAGGGGTAGATCGAAAAATATGAAAGATGATGAATCATTAGGATTGTGTTCTGCAAAAACTAACCCTTTACAGTAGTTAAAAAATAGGGGAAATTGTTGGAAGTAAGGGCTATTTAGAGAATTAGGGCAAGATTTAAAAAAAAGGGTTGTCTTGAAGTACTAAGAGAAGTAGGGGTAGTTTAAACATAGTAGGGATAGATTGACAAATACGAAAGAAGATGAATCATTTGGATTTGATGTTGCAAAAAACAACCCTTTGCTGTAGTTAAAAAATAGGGGTAATTATTGGAAGTAAGGGCTATTTAGAGAATTAGGGGTAGGATTAAAAAGAAGGGTTGTTTTGAAGTACTAAGAGAAGTAGGGGTAGTTTAAGCATAGTAGGTGTAAATCGACAAATATGAAAGATGATGAATCATTTGGATTGGATCGACAAATATAAAAGATGATTAATCATTTGGATTGGGTGCTGCAAAAACCAACCCTTCATAGAAGTTAAAAAATAGGGTAATTGTTGGCAGTAAGGGCTATTTACAGAATTAGAGGCAGGATTAAAAAGAAGGGTTGTTTCGTAGTATTAAGAGAGGTCGATGTAGTCTTGGCATAGTAGGGGTAGAACGACAAATATGAAAGATGATGAAACGTTTGGATTGAGTGTTGCAAAAACCAGCCCTTCACAGTAGTTAAAAAATATGGGTAATTGTTGGAAGGAAGGGCCATTCAGAGAATTAGGGGTTGGATTAAAAAGAACGCTTGTTTTGAAGTATTAAGAGAAGTACAGGTAGTTTAAGCATAGTAGGGGTAGATCGGGAAATATAAAAGATGATGAATCATTTGGATTGGATCGACAAGTACGAAAGATGATGAATCATTTGGATTGGATGCTGCAAAAACCAACTATTCACAGAAGTTAAAAAATAGAGGTAATGGTTGGAAGTAAGGGTTATTTATTATACTAAATGTAGGATTAAAAAGAAGGGTTGTTTCAAAGTATTAAGAGAAGTAGAGGTAGTTTAGGCATAGTCGGGATAGAACGAAAAATATGAAAGATGATGAATCGTTTGGATTGGGTGCTACCAAAACAAACCCTTCACAGTAGTTAAAAAATAGGGGTATTTGTTAGAAGTAAGGCTATTTAGAGAATTATGGGTAGGATTAAAAAGAAGGGTTTTTTTGAAGTATTAAGAGAAGTAGGGTTAGTTTAGGCATAGTAGGGGTAGATCGACAAATATGAAAGATGACGAACCGTCTGTATTGGGTGTTACAAAAACCAACCCTTCACTGTAGCTAAATTTAAGGGCAAATTGCTGGAAGGAAGCGCCATTTAGAGAATTAGGTGTAGGATTAAAAAGAAGGACTGTTTTGAAGTATTAAGAGACGTTTGGGTAGTTTAAGCATAGTTGGGGTAGATCGACAAATATTAAAGATGATGAATCATTTGGATTGGACCGACCAATATTAAAGATGATGAATCATTTGGATTGGGTGTTGCAAAAACCAACCATTCACAGAAATTAGAAAATAGGGGAAATTGTTGGAAGTAATGGCTATTTATAGAACTAGAGGTAGGATTAAAAAGAAGGGTTGTTTCAAAGTATTAAGAGAAGTGGAGGTAGTTTAGGCATAGTAGGGGTAGATCGACAAATATGAAATATGATGAATCATTTGAATTAGCTGCTGCAAAAACCAACCCTTCACAAAATTAAAAAAATTGGGGTAATTGTTGGAAGCAAGGGCTATTTAGAGAATTAGGGGCAGGATTAAAAAGAATGGTTGTTTTGAAGTATTATGAGAAGTAGGGGTAGTTTAAGCATAGTAGGGGTCGATCGACAAATATGAGAGATGATGAATCGTTTGGATTGAGTGCTGCAAAAACCATCCCTTCACAGTAGCTAAAAAATATGGGTAATTGTTGGAAGGAAGGGCTATTTAGAGAATTAAGAGTTGGATTAAAAAGAAGGGTTGTTTTGAAGTATTAAGAGAAGTAGGGTAGTTTAAGCATAGTAGGGGAAGATCAATAAATATGACAGATGATGAATCATTTGGATTGGGTGCCGCAAAACCAATACATCGCAGTAGTTAAAAAGTAGGGGTAATTATTGGAAGTAAGGGAAATTTAGAGAATTAGGGGTAGGATTAAAAAGAAGGGCTGTTTTGAAGTATTAAGAGAAGTAGGGGTAGTTTAAGCATAGAAGGGGTATATAGACAAATATGAAAGATGATGAATCGTTTGGATTGGGTGCTGCTAAAACCAACCCTACACCGAAGTTAATATAGAGGTAATTGTTGGAAGGGATACTTAGAGAATTAGGGGTTGGATTAAAAAAAGGATTGTTTTGAAGTATTAAGAGAAGTATGGGTAGTTTAAGCATAGCAGGGGTATATCGACAAATATAAAAGATGATGAATCATTTAGATTGGGTGCTGCAAAAACCAACACTTCAAATTGGTTAAAAAATATGGGTAATTGTTGGATGTAAGGGCTATTTAGAGAATTAAGGGTTGGATTAAAAAGAAGGACTGTTTTGAAGTATTAAGAGAAGTAGGGGTAGTTTAAGCATAGTAGGGGTAGATCGATAAATATTAAAGATGATGAATCGTTTGGATTGGGGGCTGTAAATACCCACCCTTCACAGAAGTTAATAAATAGGGGTAATTGTAGGAAGGAATGGTTATTTAGAGAATTAGGGGTAGGATTAAAAAGTAGGGCTGTTTTAAAGTATTAAGAGAAGTAAGGGTAGTTTAAGCTTAGTTGGGGTAGATCAAAAATATGAAAGATGATGAATCATTTGGATTGGTTGCTGCAAAAACCAACCCTTCAAAGTAGTTAAAAAATTGGTGTACTTTTTGGCAGCTAGAGCTATTTAGAGAATTAGGTGTAGGATTAAAAAGGACTCTTTTGAAGTATTAAGAGAAGTAGGGGTAGTTTAAGCATAGTAGGGGTTGATCGGAAAATATAAATAATGATGAATCGTTTGGATTGGGGGCTGCAAAAACCAACATTTCACAGAAGTTAATAAATAGGGGTAATTGTTGGAAGGAATTATTATTTAGAGAATTATGGGTAGGATTAAAAAGAAGGGTTTTTTTGAAATATTAAGAGAAGTTGCGGTAGTTTAAGCATAGTTGGGGTAGATTAAAAATATGAAAGATGATGAATCATTTGGATTGGGTGCTGCAAAAACCAACCATTCATAGTGGTTAAAAAATTGGGGTAATTTTTGGCAGCAAGCGCTATTTAGAGAATTAGAGGTATGATTAAAAAGGATTGTTTTGAAGTATTAAGAGAAGTTGGGGTAATTAAAGCATAGTAGGGGTAGATCGACAAATATGAAAGATTATGAATGATTTGGATTGTGTGTTGCAAAAACCAACCCTTCACAGTAATTAAAAAATAGGGATAATTGTTGGAAGTAAGGGCTATTCACAGATTTAGGGCAACGATTAAAAATAAGGGTTGTTTTGAAGTGCTAAGAGAAGTAGGGCTAGTTTAAGCATAATAGCGATAGATTGACAAATACGAAAGATAATGAATCAATTGGATTTGATGTTGCAAAAAATAACCCTTCACTGTAGTTAAAAAATGGAGTAATTTTTGGAAGTAAGGGCTATTTAGAGAATTAGGGGTAGGATTAAAAAGAAGGGTTGTTTTGAAGTACAAAGAGAAGTAGGGGTAGTTTAAGCGTAGTAAGGGTTGATCGACAAATATGAAAGATGATGAATCATTTAGATTGAATGCTGTAAAAACCAACTCTTCACAGTAGTTTAAAAATATATGTAATTGTTGGAAGTAAGGGCTATTTAGAGAATTAGGGGTAGGTTTAAAAAGAAGAGCTATTTTGAAGTATTAAAAGAAGTAGGGGTAGTTTGGGAATAGTAGGGGTAGATCGACAAATTTGAAAGATGATGAATCGTTTGGATTGGGTGCTGCAAAAACCAACCCTTCACAGTAATCAGAAAATAGGGGTAATCGTTGGAAGTAAGGAATATTTATAGAATTAGTCGTAGGATTAAAAAGTAGGTTTGATTTGGAGTATTAAGAGAAGTAGGGGTAGTTTAAGCATAGTAGGGTTAGATCGACGAATATGAAAGATGAAGAATCGTCTGGATTGGGTGTTGCAAAAATCAACCATTCACTGTAGTTAAATAAAAGGGCTAATTGTTGGAAGGACGCGCCATTTAGAGAATTAGGTGTAGGGTTAAAAAGAAGGACTGTTTTGAAGTATTAAGAGAAGTTTGGATAGTTTAAGCACAATTGGGGTAAATAGACAAATACGAAAGATGGTGAATCATTTGGATCAGATCGACAAATATGAAAGATGATGAATCATTTGGATTAGGTGCTGCAAATACCAACCTTTCACATAAGTTAAAAAATAGGGGTAATTGTTGGAAGTAAGGGATATTTATTGAACTAGAGGTAGGATTAAAAAGAAGAGTTGTTTCAAAGTATTAAGAGAAGTACAGGTAGTTTATGCATAGTAGGGGTATATCGACAAATATGAAATATGATGAATCGTGTGGATTTGCTGCTGCAAAAACCAACCATTCACAAAAGTTAAAAAATAGGAGTAATTCTTGGACGTAAGGGCTATTTAGATAATTAAGGGCAGGTTTAAAAAGAAGGGTTGTTTTGAAGTATTATGAGAAGTAGGGGTAGTTTAAGCATAGTAGAGGTCGATTGACAAATATGAGAGATGATGAATCGTTTGGATTGGGTGCTGGGAAAACCATCCCTTCACAGTAGCTAAAAAATAGGGGTAATTGTTGTAAGGAAGGGTTATTTAGAGAATTAGGGGTTGGATTAAAAAGAAGGGTTGTTTTGAAGTATTAAGAGAAGTAGGGGTAGTTTAAGAAAAATAGGAGAAGATCGATAAATATGACAAATGATTAATCATTTGGATTGAGTGCTGCAAAAACCAACACTTCACCATAGTTAAAAAGTAGGGGTAATTGTTGGAAGTAATGGCTATTTAGAGAATTAGGGGTAGGATTAAAAAGAAGGGTTGTTTTGAAGTATTAAGAGAAGTAGGGGTAGTTTAAGCATAGTAGGGGTAGATCAACAAATATGAAAGGTGATGAATCGTTTGGATTGGGTGCTGCAAAAACCATCCCTTCAAAGTAGTTAAAAAATAGGGGTAATTGTTGGAAGGAAGAGCCTTTTAGAGAATTAGGGGTTGGATTAAAAAGAAGGATTGTTTTGAAGTATTACGAGAAGTACGGGTAGTTTAAGCATAGTAGGGGTAGATCGACAAATATGAAAGAAGATGAATCATTTGGATTGGTTCGATAAATATGAAAGATGATGAATCATTTGGATTGGGTGCTGCAAAAACCAACCATTCACAAAGTAAAAAAATAGGGGTAATTGTTGGAAGTAAGGGCTATTTATAGAATTCGAGGTAGGATTAAAAAGAAGGGTTGTTTAAAAGTATTAGGAGAAGTAGAGTTAGTTTAGGCATAGTAGGGGTAGATCGACAAATATGAAATATGATGAATCATTTGGATTGGCTACTGCAAAAACCAACCCTTCGCAAAAGATAAAAAATAGGGGTAACAGTTGGAAGTAAGGGCTATTTAGAGAATTAGGGACAGGATTAAAACAAAGGGTTGTTTTGAAGTATTATGAGAAGTAGGGGTTGTTTAAGCATAATAGGGGTCGATCGACAAATATGAGAGATGATTTATCGTTTGGATTGGGTGCTGCAAAAACCATCCCTTCATTGTAGCTAAAAAATCGAGGTAATCGTTGGAAGGAAGAGATATTTAGAGAATTAGGAGTTGGATTAAAAATAAGGGTTGTTCTTAAGTATTAAGAGAAGTAGGGGTAGTTTAAGCATAGTAGGGGAAGATCGATAAATATGATAGATGATGAATCATTTGCATTGGGTGCTGCAAAAATCAACACATCATAGTAGTTAAAAAGTAGGGGTAATTGATGGAAGTAGGTGCTATTTAGAGAATTAGGGGTAGGATTAAAAAAAGGTTTGTTTCTAAGTATTAAGAAAAGTAGGGGTAGTTTAAGCATAGTAGGGGTAGATCGACAAATATGAAAGATGATGAATCGTTTGGATTGGGTGCTGCAAAAACCAACCCTACACAGAAGTAAAAATAGGGGTAATTGTTGGAAGGGCTACTTAGAGAATTAGGGGTTGGATTAAAAAGAAGGGTTTTTTGAAGTATTAAGAGAAGTTGAGGTAGTTTAAGCATAGCAGAGGTATATCGACAAATATAAAAGATGATGAATCATTTGGATTGGGTGCTGCAAAAACCAACCCTTCAAAGTAGATAAAAAATAGAGCTAATTGTTGGAAGTAAGGGCTGTTTAGACAATTAAGGGTTGGATTAAAAAGAAGGACTGTTTTGAAGTATTAAGAGAAGTAGGAGTAGTTTAAACATAGCAAGGGTAGATCGACAAATATGAAAGATGATGAATTGTTTGGATTGGGGGCTGCAAAAATGATCCCTTCACAGAAGTTAATAACTAGGGTAAATTGTTGGAAGGAATGGTTATTTAGAGAATTAGGGGTACGATTAAAAAGAAGGGCTGTTTTGAAGTATTAACAGAAGTAGCGGTAGTTTAAGCATAGTTGGGGCAGATCGAAAATATGAAAGATGATGAATCATTTGGATTGGGTGCTGCAAAAATCAACCCTTCATAATAGTGAAAAAATTGGGGAAATTGTTGGTAGCAAGGGATATTTAGGGAATTAGGGGTAGGATTAAAACTTTTTTGAAGTATTAAGAGAAGTTGGGGTAGTTAAAGCATAGTAGGGGAAGATCGACAAATATGAAAGATTATGAATCGTTTGAGTTGTGTGCTGCAAAAACTAACCGTTCACAATAGTTAAAAAATAGGGGTAATTGTTAGAAGTAGGGGCTATTTAGAGAATTAGGGCAAGGATTAAAAATAAGGGTTGTTTTGAAGTACTAAGAGAAGTAGGGGTAGTTTAAGCATAGTAGGGATAGAGTGACAAATACGAAAGATGACGAATCATTTGGATTTGATATTGCAAAAAACAACCCTTCACTGTAGTTAAAAAATAGGGGTAATTATTGGAAGTAAGGGCTATTTAGAGAATTAGGGTTAGGATTAAAAAGAAGGGATATATTGAAGTATTAAGAGAAGTAGGGGTAGTTTAAGCATAGTAGTGGTAGATCGACAAATATAAAAGATGGTGAATCATTTGGATTGGATCGACAAATATGAAAGATGATGAATCATTCGGATTGGGTGCTGCAAAAACCAACCATTCACAGAAGTTAAAAAATAGGGGTAATTGTTGGAAGTAAGGATTATTTATTGAACTAGAGGTAGGATTAAAAAGAAGAGTTGTTTCAATGTATTAAGAGAAGTAGAGGTAGTTTAGGCATAGTAGGGTTAGATCGACAAATATGAAAGACGATGAATCGTTTGGATTGGGTGCTACTAAAACAACCCCTACATAGTAGTTAAAAAATAGGGGTATTTGTTAGAAGTAAGGCTATTTAGAGAATTATGGGTAGGATTAAAAAGAAGGGCTGTTTTGAAGTATTAAGAGAAGTTGGGGTAGTTTAAGCATAGTAGGGGTAGATCGACAAATATGAAAGATGACGAATCGTCTGGATTGGGTGTTGCAAAAACCAACCCTTCACAGTTGTTAAATAAAAGGGCTAATTGTTGGAAGGAAGCGCCATTTAGAGAACTAGGTTTAGGATTAAATAGAAGGACTATTTTTAAGTATTAAGAGAATTTGGGTAGTTTAAGCATAGTTGGGGTAGATCGAAAAATATGAAAGATGATGAATCATTTGGATTGGATCGCCAAATAGTAAAGATGATGAATCATTTGGATTGGGTGTTGCAAAAACCAACCATTCACAGAAGTAAAAAAGTAGGAGTAATTGTTGGAAGTAAGGGCTATTTATAGAACTAGAGGTAGGATTAAAAAGAATGGTTGTTTCAAAGTATTAAGAGAAGTAGAGGTAGTTTAGGCATAGTAGGGGAAGATCGACAAATATTAAATAAGACGATTGATTTGGATAAGTTGCTGCAAAAACCCACCCTTTACAAAATAAAAAAATAGGGGTAATTGTTCGAAGTAAGGGCTATTTAGAGAATTAGGGGCATGATTAAAAAGAAGGTTTTTTTTGAAGAATTATGAGAAGTAGGGGTAGTTTAAGCATAGTAGGGGTTGATCGACAAATACGAGAGATGATGAATTGTTTGGATTGGGTGCTGCAAAAACCATCCCTTCGCAGTAGCTAAAAAATAGTGGTAATTGTTGGAAGGAAGGGCTATTTAGAAAATTAAGGGTTGGATTAAAAAGAAGGGTTGTTTTGAAGTATTAAGAGATGTAGGGTAGTTTAAGCATAGTAGGGGAAGATCGATAAATATGACAGATGATGAATCATTTGGATTGGGTGCTGCAAAAACCAACGCATCACAGTAGTTAAAAGGTAGGGGTAATTTTTAGAAGTAAGGGCTATTTATAGAATTAGGGGTTGGATTAAAAAGAAGGGCTGTTTTAAAGTATTAAGAGAAGTAGAGGTAATTTAAGCATAGTAGGGGTAGATCCACAAATATGAAAAATGATGAATCGTTTAGATTGGGTGCTGTAATAACCAACACTACAAAGAAGTTAAAATAGGGGTAATTGTTGGAAGGGCTAAGATTGTTTTGAAGTATTAAGAGAAGTAGGGGTAGTTTAAGCATAGCAGGGGTATATCGACAAATATAAAAGATGATGAATCATTTGGATTGGGTGCTGCAAAAAACAACACTTTAAATTAGTTAAAAATAGGGGTAATTGTTGGATGTAAGGTCTATTTAGAGAATTAAGGGTTGGATTAAAAAGAAGGACTGTTTCGAAGTATTAAGAGAAGTAGGGGTAGTTTAAGCGTAGTAGGGGTAGATCGGCAAATATGAAAGATGATGAATCGTTTGGATTGTGGGCTGCAAAAACCAACCCTTCACTGAAGTTAATAAATAGGGGTAATTGTTCGTAGGAATGATTATTTAGAGAATTAGGGGTAGGAATAAAAAGAAGGGTTGTTTTGAAGTATTAAGAGAAGTTGTGGTTGTTTAAGCATAGTTGGGGTAGATTGAAAATATGAAAGATGATGAATCATTTGGAATGGGTGCTGCAAAAACCAACCCTTCATAGTAGTTTAAAAATTGGGGTAATTTTTGGCAGCAAGGGCTATTGAGAGAATTAGGGGTAGGATTGAAAAGGATAGTTTTGAAATATTAAGAGAAGTTGGGGTAATTAAAGAAAAGTAGGGGTAGATCGACAAACATGAAAGATTATGAATTGTTTGGATTGTGTGCTGCAAAAACCAACCCTTCACAGTAATTAAAAAATAGGGGTAATTATTGGAAGTAAGGGCTATTCAGGGAATTAGGGCATGGATTAAAAATAAGAGTTGTTTTGAAGTACTAAGAGAAGTAGGCGTAGTTTAAGCATAGTAGGGATAGATTGACAAATATAAAAGGTGATGAATCATTTGGATTTGATGTTGCAAAAAACAACCTTTCACTGTAGTTAAAAAATAGGGGTAATTATTGGAAGCAAGAGCTATTTAGATAATTAGAGATAGGATTAAAAAGAAGGGTTGTTTTGAAGTACTAAGAGAAGTAGGGGTAGTTTAAGTATAGTGGGGGTAGATCGACAAATATGAAAGATGATGAATCATTTGGATTGGATCGACAAATATGAAAGATGATGAATCATTCGGATTGGGTGTTGCAAAAACCAACCCTTCATAGAAGTTAAAAAATAGGGGTAATTGTTGGCAGTAAGGGCTATTTACAGAATTAGAGGTAGGATTAAAAAGAAGGGTTGTTTTGAAGTATTAAGAGAAGTAGATGCAGTTTAGGCATAGTAGGGGTAGATCGACAAATATGAAAGATGATGAATCGTTTGGATTGAGTGCTGCAAAAACCAGCCCTTCACAATAGTTCAAAAATAGGGGTAATTGTTAGAAGGAAGGGCCATTCAGAGAATTAGTGGTTGGATTAAAAAGAATGCATGTTTTGAAGTTTTAAGAGAAGTACGGGTAGTTTAAGCATAGTAGGGGTAGATCGACAAATATGAAAGAGGATGAATCATTTTGATTGGATCGACAAATATGAAAGATGATGAATCATTTGGATTGGGTGCTGCAAAAACCAACCATTCATAGAAGTTAAAAAATAGGGGTAATTGTTGGAAGTAAGGGTTATTTATAGAACTAGATGTAGGATTAAAAAGAAGGGTTGTTTCAAAGTATTAAGAGAAGTAGAGGTAGTTTAGGCATAGTAGGGGTAGATCGACAAATATGAAAGACAATCAATTGTTTGGATTGGGTGCAACTAAAACAAACCCTTCATAGTAGTTAAAAAATAGGGGTATTTGTTGGAAGTAAGGCTTTTAGAGAATTAGGTGTTGGATAAAAAAGAAGGGTTGTTTTGAAGTATTAAGAGAAGTAGGGGTTGTTTAAGCATAGTAGGGGTAGATCGACAAATATGAAAGATGACGCATCGTCTGGATTGGGTGTTGCAAAAACCAACCCTTCATAGTAGTTAAATAAAAGGGCTGATTGTTGGAAGGAAGCGCCATTTAGAGAATTATGTAACACCCCGTATATTCTATAATAGTGAAATTCATAAATTAAAGTATAATTAATTCTAATGAAAGAATTAAGGGAAATGGTTTATGCCATTGCGTTCGTCTCAGAATTCTGGTTAAAATAGAGTCCGAGTTTGCGTGAAACGGACTCCGTATGAAGGAGTTATGATCTCCGGAAGTTTCAGAATAAATTTGAAATTCAAAAACAGCTCAGAACAGGTTTAAAATTTGAATTCGAGTTCAAACTGGGCTGGGCGGGAAATTCCCCGCCCAGTGACTAGGTCGACACTAGTGTCGACTGGGAAGTCGACTTGGGTGTCGACCTGCAGGTCGACTTGCCCGGTCGACCTGACCAGGTGGGTCTGACCCTGGTTCAATTTCTGGTGTGTTGCACGGTCTGATTTCCCTCCCTGTTTGCATCTGACGGCTCAAATTAACTTGAAAACTCTATAAATACACCCTAAGACTCAACAAATTCACATAAGAAAATAAGAGAGGAGTCGTCATACTGCCGGGAAGGAGTTGATCGTAGCCGCCAAGAATCAAACTAAGAAGCAAACTAAAGTCTAATCAAGTCAATCAACAAATTGCTACCCAAAGGAGAGCATCTCCAAATTCAGAAAACAGAAATCAGAAAACAAGATCTCGTCACACGTTGTAAGTATAGTAGTCTTTCAGAATCTGAATAAAATTATGATGTGATACGATGTAATTTGGAATAGAATTGTAACATTATAATGATGTAGATCTTGTGTATTGTAATGTTTCTATCGTGATTGTTTTTGGTGTATTGATTTGTGGCATAAATGGATCGATGCAAGTTTATTATACGTCGTATATGAAAGTAATGGTAATTGCAAGTTTGTGGCAAAGTGTAAAGACCCGTAAATTCCCGCTCTTTGGATCAACCATAAACCACACAAGTCTGACCCAAAGGTCGGAAATCCATGAATACTTTAACTTTGGGAATACAACAACATCAGAACAATAACAGCAGACTTTTATAACATCATAGTAAATGTTACATCAGAGTACAAAATATATATCAGAGTACATTAAATAAATTTACAGCGGAAGATAATTTTACAGTATATTAATACATTGCAGCGGAAACAATAAAACTAAGGCAGCGGAAGACAACTATGCTCTGGACACAGCTTTAAGCTTCAATCCAGGATCCTGCTTGAGATAAGAACCTGTAGACAAACTACTCGACTGCCCGTGTGGAAAAGAGGGCACCCAAGTTTGTAAAGGTGGAAACAAACAACGGGTCAGTCATGGGACTGGTGTGAGAATTCTTAACTAATTTAACTAATAGTTAGAAGGCAAATCCAAGGACCACGCCGCTAAAGCGGAACGAGTTTATTCCAATGGATTGTTGTGCACAAATTAAAGTAAATCGTTAAACAACGCAATGCTTTTTAGAAAAATGAAACCATCATAAGACCCAAGTCCCATCACACAATGCAACGCAAACCGGAGGATAGGGTTTTACCTTATAATGGTCAAAAATGCTTGATACGATAAAAAACGATATTATTATTAGTGTATATATGTTTCAAAAACATTTCAAAGTAAATGTATCAATCCTAGGAAGCATAGGTACCCATATATTATGCCTCCGTACTAGTAATACAATCAAATTCGTCCGTTCGTATTTGGATTTTTGGTTTCCATCATGAGTCAAGGCTAGAGAGGAGCTCCTTACCGATTCGAGCACTCTAGCTAGTGTCTCAGGATTCCCCGCGGAGAACCCTTGGATAGCTGCAGGGCCGGTCCGCAAATACAGCTTAGCGGATTAGTTATACCTGAACACACGTTTCCCAGTCCTATAGGACCTATCCGAGGCGCCTCATTCCATCATCCACATAAGTAAAATGCCGGGCCGTGTTAAAACCCAAACACCACTTCTAGCTAGAAAGAAACGTGCTGCTCTCCCTGCGTTCCCTTCTCCCGTTTTAGACTCTACCGGTTTGTGAGGCTCGCGAAGTTACGTTATAACCACAAGGCCTGCTTTTAAACAAAGCCTTGATCATCTTCATCTTAGCGTGCCACATTGTCAATCCATATCGTACTATTGATCGTCCATCAATATATAAACGGGTGTTAAGTAAAGAATAAATTCTCCACCACCAAACATTTATATATAGACAGAAAATCAATAACATGATATTAACGGAGTACAACGTCATACACACAATCCATTTATAACTCATGCTCTGGGTCTGAGCGAAAGTCAAATCCGTACAAATCAACACTACGTCCGTAGGGCAACCACTGTAGCCCCTTCAAGGTAGCTACTCCAATCACGGGCATCAGCAGTCGTCGTCCATTCGATGTGAAGACCGTCGGTCTTCTTTGGTCGTCTTTAAATCTTGAATTTTAAACGTCGTTTAAATTGTTTGGAATGAGATAAATTCGGACTTCCCAAACAATTCTCGCTTATATATATAAGTTGGAAATCATTTATTATCGCTTGATTTTAATTTTTATATTTAATTATATATCATTCCTCATCCATTTCGTTTTTCTATATTATGCAACAAACAAATCTTCTTATCTGCATCCAATGAATCATTACACACAACAAATGTTTCTTTTATTTTTATAATTTTCTTACATAACCTATACACAAAATGTAAATTTGGCGTATCATTCCAATCACAACAAAAATAAATATCTTTTGTTTCCGGACTTCAATTCTACTTACATGAATATAATTTGTGTTTCAACTTCAGTACAACAAAACGACTAACTTTGTTTAAATCATTCCATGCAACCAATTTGATAATTTTGTGTTAATCTTCATTACAAACAGAATATATTCTTGTGTGTTAACCTATCTGCATAAAAATGTAAATCTCTAACTTTATCTTTCTTTTTTAATAAAAATCCAATTTAAAATGTAAACTTTCTTACTTTTATTTGTTTACATTAAGGTGTGAATTTTCTTACTTTTACTAATTACATTAAGAAAATGTAACTTTACTAATTCTTTATTATACCTTGAATTCTTCATATGGTTTCACCCTTAAATAAGAATGTGAAACTTATTTCA
This sequence comes from Allium sativum, assembly GCA_030737875.1. Taxonomy (NCBI): domain Eukaryota; kingdom Viridiplantae; phylum Streptophyta; class Magnoliopsida; order Asparagales; family Amaryllidaceae; genus Allium; species Allium sativum. The sequence continues at coordinate 731,946,142 of CM060923.1, read as the reverse complement.
ACCTCTCATAACATTGGAAAATATAATCTTTTATTCCAATGTATTATTTCGTTTCAAATTGAAATCTTTTCCTTCCTCTAAATAAAAATGTAAATCTTCTTCTTTAATTACATTAAACAAAAAAAAAGTTACTTTCCTTTTTTTTTATATATATATTTTATATTAGCAGCAATGTAATCTTTTGTCTTGGATTTATATTAAACAAAAATGTAAATTTTGTTCTCTTCTTTTCTTTGAACAAAAATATGAATTTTTGTTCTTTTCTTTTCTCTAAACAAAAATGTGAATTTTTTGGTTCTTTTCTAAATGACATTTACAATACTTCGCTTTATATGCAAAAGGAATGATTTTTACCTATGCACTTTATTTCATATGCCATATATGACCTTACAAATATATATTTCATTTCATATGCTATGCATGCAACATTAACAAATAAATATACTATATTTCATATGCAATGCAATGCAACATTAACAAATAAACATACTTTATTTCATATGCAATGCAATGCAACATTAACAAATAAATATACTTTATTTCATATGCAATGCAATGCAACATTAACAAATAAATATTTCATTCATCAGTATATGCCATTAACAAATAAATTTATTTTCTTTTTCATATGCAATGTATGCCATTAACAAATAAATATACTTTATTTCATATGCAATGAAATGCAACATCAAAACTATAACATATTTATTTTAATCTACACTTTCTAAAAAAAATGTAACTTCATTCTAAAGCATATTTTTGTCGTTCTTTTACATTTGTCAAAATAAATCTTTGCCATTCTTGTATTTTTATCTTTCTTTTATATTTGACAAAATGAATATTTTGTCATTCTTAAATTTTAACTTTCTTTTATATTTGACAAAATGAATATTTTATCATTCTTAAATTTTGTTCATTTAAAATAACAATGGTATTTTCCCTGTTGTCCACTTGTTATTATTTTAATCAACGAACATTTCCTTGTCTTCCATAATTACATAAGAATGAAACTTTTAATGTCGACTTGTTCTTTTTCTCAAATAATGATCACCTTTATATTTTCTTCATTTACAATAAAAAAAAAATGGGGTTTTTTATTGTAAACGTTTCTTTTTTATTTCAACACATAAAGATGAAATCTTTATATTCTTTGATTTCATGGAAATGTAATATTTCTCTCTGCTATATTTGACATATAAAAGTAATTCTTTTTTTCTAATGACATAAAAAATGAATTTTATATGTTAACAAATTTTACTTCATTTCTAATGACATATAAAAGTGAATTTATATGTAAACAATTTTATTTCATTATGAAAATGTAACCTTTACATTCTTTTGATTATAATTACACATTCCTAATCTTGTTTACATAATAAAATGTAAATTTCATTTATAATGCAAGTTCATACTTTTGTTTACATAATAAAATGTAAATTTCGTCGCTACCATTATACATTGACAAAAATATGATTTTTGTCGCAATAATTTTATACCGGCAAAAATGTTCACAACATAACATGACGGTGAAAATATTGTTTTTCTAGTTAAGACAAATGACAGTAAAAATGTTCATTTCTAAATAACATAACACGACGGTGAAGTTATTCATTTCTAAATAACATAACATGACGGTGAAGTTATTCATTTCTAAATAACATAACATGTTTTTCTTTTTCTTTCTAGATTAACATAAAAAAATGACTTTTACGTTTTCCTAACATGATTTTAGGTAAGTTCTAAGTTTGACAAAAATTGACACATTTATATGCAAATTCTAAATTTGACAAAAATGGGAATTTTTGTTCCATACTTTTTAATAAACAAAAATGTGAATTTTTGTTCTTTTAACATAAAAATGATATCTTGAAATTCAAATCTTTTAGTCTCGCTCTATTAAGTGACAAAAATGAATGTTCGTTTACGTTCTTTTAAATTAGAATAGTGTTTATCTCCTTTATGTTGAAACTCTAGTTCAACATAACGACCAAAAAGTGATATTTATATTTTTGTTAAAAATATATTTCAGCAAAATAACATTGCAATATTTGTTCATATTTGGTTGCCAATCTAATACAGTCAAATTTATAAAATTTGATGTTCCGTATAATTTAACATGAATGTCCAATTCATCTCATCGAAGATCTCACATTCATTTCGACATAATGACAATTTCATTTTTACATAAGGGACAAATTCATTTTAACATGAATATTTTCCATACCCAATAAAAATATAATTTTTAGTGTCAACACATTTACATTACTAACTTGAGTAATTTAACATATACAATAAAGATTTGATTTTTATCACTACTCTTAACATTGACAAAAATATGAATTTATCATAACAATTTCCTATTCAACCAACAAACATGAGATATGTATTTTCGTCTACAAACATGAGATGTGTATTTTCAACTGTACAAACAATCCAATTAAGCGGTCAATCGCAGTCACAACACAAATCAACACTCCAACAAAAATATACAGCATCATATGAATTTTATATAATAAATATAGATTTTGCATTGAATTGAATAAATAAATAAATAATTATATTTTTAAAATAGAATTCTCACCTTGATTTCAAATTCTTCAAAATTGTAGATCGTTCTATTTCTACTCTGATCTATTCTGTTGTGTAGGTCTCTTCAAGACGGTTCCAAAGCATTTCGTTTCATTCCATTCCGTGTTCATATTTAAAAGATATGACATTATAAACATTGGAATAATTTAATTTTCATTAACGAATAATTAACTTTATTTAACTATTTCCTAATCCATCCTTTACCGTTAATTAGTCCTCCATCTTCTTCATTTACACAGTCGCACCCGTAACCCATGGAACCGCATACCCCTAAAGTCGGCGCCTTCTTGGCAGAAATTCTCTCGATCCATTAACAATTAGTAGATCATGCCCGTTCAGTTTGTTAAGCTTGCATAGCTCTTCAATTTAATGTTTGGAGTTTCTAAAATCATGGCTTAGATTAGGAGATTGAATCGATTTAGTTTGGAATGAAACAATGAAGGGAGGAAGGGAAAAGAAGAAATAAGAGGATGTATATTTAAGGCATAAAAAGTACATAAATGGAATAAGATGCGTGAAAAAAAGAATGAGGAGAAAGAAATTAATACGATTAAGGGAAAGAAATTTAAAAGAATAATGCAAAGAAATGAATGCGTATTTAATAGTTTATCACTAATTGTTAGAAAGTTTGTGACTTTCTAAATTTTAAAACACATAATATTAAAATTTTGAGAAGTTAAGGAACATTTTTCACATGTATAAACAAGTATAAGGAAGAGAAAATGGATAAAAATACGCATAGGTAATGTTGAAAGTTTTATAATTTTTTTTCTTTTCTGAATATAAACAAAAAGGTATAAAAGATACGGGAAAACATATATATATATGTATAAGATTTGCTTTTGGAGAGAATAATGACGGAAAACAAAAATTTAAGGAATGAAAATACATAAATGAAATAGAATGCATGTAAATAGAACAAAATGGAAAGAAAACAATAGATCGAAGAAAAGAAATCAATAGAATGAAAGAAAATAAACAAATAGAATGAGGGAAAAGGAATGAATGCGTGATTAATGAAAAAAAAAAGATTGGAGAGAAAGAAGCACTGAATTTAGAGAAGGAATTAATAGAATGAAGGAAAATAAATGTTGATTAATTATTTTCTAAATTTAGCTATATCCCATTTATTTCTCATTTATCTTACTTTACCATATAAAAATGTCTTTTTTTTATGAGAATATAATTATTATTTTTAATGTGTCGGCATTTTATTATACTTGAATCCTTTTTATATGACAAAGAAAAATGTGATCCTTTATATTTGCAAAGAAAAATGTAATTCTTTTTTTTATACGACGTTTCACTTATATTGCGGGCCCCAACAATGCATGAAATAATGGGACAAACATAATGCATTGCTTATATAAATATGCGTTAATTTTTTTTTGTTTAATGACAACGTTTGTACAACAAAATTTCATTAAGTTTACCGTAATAAATTTAGATTTTAACGGTTTATCTAAAACAAAACTTTTACTATTAATATTAAAGATTTCAACTTGTAAATTAAGAATTGATTTCAGACATAAATTTTCTTCTTATCAAGTTGCATGATAAGTATTAAATTCATTTCTAAATTTATGACGGTACAACTCTTTCCGTAATATTTATTTTTAAATAACGCTAAATATTCAAGTTGGTTAATAACGCAAATCACGTTTGTTTATAAATTTATGAAATGGTTCGCACCTAAAACTTCAAATATAAATATTTATTTTACATTGCATCTTAATTTAATTTATATTTTAAATCTCAAAATGAATATCATAAATTGATTTATACAGTAAAATCAAAATTAACCATTTTGAGTATTCGTTCATGAAGTTTATTCATAAACAATTCTATTGTTATAAATTACCGTTTATCTAATTACAAATTGTTTATTAGAAATAAAATTGAAATTACTCATTAATAACATCATTTATAAAAATAATTTTAATTTAAAAATGAATTTTATATATTTTCCAAAGTTGGAAATCGAAATCTGAAATTACCGCGCCATTTCAGGCTCGGAATATAATTAAAATAAATTTTAAGTTTTACGTCAAATAAAATAAATTTTTAATCGTGATTATTTAAAAGAAATTATTTTAAATAACCAAAACTCATTAAAATAACTTAAAATAAATTTTTAAATTTACCCCAAAATTCAGGGTTGTTACAGTCTCCCCCACTTAAAAACTTTTCGTACTCGAAAAGGAACGAAGCTAAAAGTGTTTAATTATCCTACCGCATTTTCCGCGCTTATTGGTTTAAATAATTTTATAGTTGATTAACTTTCAAATATATAATCTTTTATCCATTCAAAATTATATTTTCTAAAATAGATTATAATTACAAATACTTATATTATAGTCTTGTTACTCTCAACTCATTCTAGGGCATTACTAACCCCATCTCTAATGAGTTTTCTAATTCTAGGATACTGCTGATCCTATCACTAATGAGTATTCTTATTGGATATTACTAATCCAATCTCTGATGAGTCTTTTGTTCAGTTCTAATAAGTTGTATCCCAAAGATTTGAGCTAACCAAAGCTCTGATACCAACTGTAAAGACCCGTAAATTCCCGCTCTTTGGATTGACCATAAACCACACAAGTCTGATCCAAAGGTCGGAAATCCACGAATACTTTAACTTTGGGAATACAACAACATCAGAACAATAACAGCATACTTTTATAATGTAACACCCCGTGTATTCTATAACGGTGAAATTCACAAATTGAAGTATAACTAATTTCAAATCAAAGAATTAAGGGAAACAGAATATGCCATTACGTTCGTCTCGGAATTCTGCTTGAGATAGAGTCCGAGTTTGCGTAAAACGGATATCGTACGAAGAACATATGGATGAACGAAATTGGGCGAAAAACCAGAAAATGGGTCAGAATGCACTGGCGCACTTGGGAAGTGCGCCAGAACAAAAATGAACTGGCGCACTTGGGAAGTGCGCCAGTACATTTTTAGCCTGGCGCACCTGCCAAGTGCGCCCAGGTCAGAAAGACCTGCTGGTCAGGTCTTGGCTGGCCTGACCAGGGCCTGGCCGAATTTCTGAGCCTTGCCTTGTCACTGGGGCTAGGTGTCAGCTCCTGATTGGCCTCTCCTTCAAACGAACGGCTATTATCAAGCCAAGCTTCATCGACTGTCTAAATCAACTCACAAACTCTATAAAAAGGACCTAAGACTAACCCTTATTCACACAAACTAAAATGGAGATGAGACCGTCATGTTGCTGAGGAGAGACTAAGGATAGCCGTCAGAAATAGAGAAACAATTAGGAGATAATTCAAAGCATAAAGCAACGTCAAATCAATCAAAACAACGCCTACAACAAAGGATAGCATCTCCAAATTCAGAACTCAGATTCCTGAATTGAAGATTCATCATACGTTGTAAGTAGAGTGCTATTCGGATGTGAATTAAATAATTGTGTTGATTTGTGTAAAGTAAGAAATGGAATTGTGGCGATAATAATCTATATTTGTATGTTATTTTGATTCTAAACGATTTGGCAATGCTATGGTGTACGATTGGATTCATACAAGTAAATGATTTATGTTGACAACCACATGTTGTGGAATTTTAACTGAGATTCATGCAAGCATATGATTCATATTGAAAACTACATATTTGTGGTAGTTATTTACAACACCCATTTTATAATTGCAAGTATATGATTCATGTTGAAAGTAACAACTATATGTGTAATAGTTTATTTGAGATTCATGCAAGTATATGACTTACTGTTATGCCAAAATGAGGTATAATTCTATGGTCATCTTTAGTGTAATTTGATCCATTTGAGTATTATGATTCATATGAAGTTATGTTGGAATTGGCATCATAGTTCAAGTATAAAAATCATGTTTTTATGATAGTGACAAAAGCAAGCATCTTTTAGAACTTGTATTAATTTTATGAACATGACTAAACTATGTTTGTTATTATGTCTAGTTGAAAACATGTTTTTAGGTTTATGTTGTTATCATAATCATATGATAATATATGTGACACATAATTTATATTAGAATTACACTAGAATAATTCATGTTTAAGTGTTGTTTATGCCATAATCATATGAATAGAATAATTCATGTTTAAGTGTTGTTTATGCCATAATCATATGAATAGAATAATTCATGTTTAAGTATTGTTTATGCCATAATCATATGAATAGAAAAATACATGTTTAAGTATGTTTATGCTTTAATTCTATGAATAGAATAAAAACCTTGATTTAAGTTTAGGTATGTTTGTGCTATAATTCTATAAATAGAATAAAAACCATGATTCATGTTCAAGTAGTATTATTTATGCCATGATTATATGCATAGAATGATTCATGTTCAAGTATGTTTATGCCATGATTATATGCATAGAATGATTCATGTTCAAGTATGTTTATGCCATGATTATATGTTGTTACAATTGCAAGTTCACATTTGCCTACTTTATGTTAATTGAATCGTTCGTTGCGAGTTCATGCGTTCACACTCCCCTTTTTCATGTTATCTTATAAACACCATGTTATAAGCCTCCCCTTTTCATTTGGCTAAATTGGGTTTAAGTATAAAACCCAACACACCTTACATTGGAGCAAACGTGTAAAACGGGGGTAATGACGTTTGGGCTAAAATATAGAACATATGTGTTGGCATGTTTGACGCATGCCAACAACCTTGAAAAACAATTAAGTGGCATAAATAAATTTTAACCAATAAAGATGAATTTGAATAATGGGCCGCAAATATTTATATATAAAAAGAAAAGAGACAAAATATGTAAATGTAGAAAATACGATGTGTTTAACCCGAGGTTGGATTGAGTTGTGATGTAAACCTGCCCGGAACCGCCCGGCTGTCCAGTAGTCACAACAATACCTATCCAATGTGGGTGCTTAAACACGGAGCCCAATAAGGACCCGAGGTTAGACTGAGTTGTGGCGTAAGACTGCCCGGACCCAACCGGCAACAGGCAGCCACAGCAATACCTGTCTAATGTGAGAGGTCAAGGCTTTAATAAGACAATTAAGGCTGAGTCTGGATTGATAGGATTAAGTAAACTAAATTAATACTTAATCAGAATGGAACATGCTAAACTAAATAGACTGATTGGGGGTTTGGTTTATAAAACACTTAACCAACTTAGCATGTTGGCTAGAAATAGAAAACCTAGTAGCGGGGGGCCCTTTTCAGCAGTAACCCTATTAGGTATCATGATACCCTGAAACTAGGCAGGTGGGGCACGATTACTGGGTGCAGCAGTGTAGGTTCTAACGGGGTGCGGGCGTGCACACACTCTGGCGCAGAAAAATAAGGCACTGGGCACCAGTAGCATAAGTGTGCATTCTAGGATTGTGTCGGGCCGCCACCATGGGACTGGATACACCCCATGGTGGGACCAGCATAGGTAACTACAACATCGCGTGCCGCAAGACACATGCAACTATACGAGTAGGAGCCGATCATCATAAAATGGATCACTTCACCCTGATTATGGGGTGCCTGTTGGGAAATAGTTTATATGGGTACAAAGATTAATATGGGGTACGATAGTATATTCAACCTTAGACAACTTAACTAAGTTTATGGTGCTTTCCCATTTCTAGTTTATACTCATCATACCCAGTTCTTTATTCATAGACTGAATAGTCCTATACTTACTCAGGCTTGATGTCTGACTCTACTTTTTTTTCGCCTTCTTTTCTTTCGTTTCCCCCCCAGGTCCACAGGGAGGGAACACCGCAGCTTGACCAGATTTCACATCCAGCTTGAAGAGAAAGAATGTATTGCTTGGATCTTTTCCGTTTTGGACTATGGCTTTGGACAGCAATTATGGGACTTTTGCAGTTTATTTATGTTTTCTTTATGCTTCTTTAAATAATGTTATCAAGACAGTTATGATTCTGGAAGTATTGTAAGACAATTATGGCATGGTTTGTGAAATACGTATTTTGATGAAATAAAAGTTGTTGTTTTCCGCTGTTCAAAAATATGTGTTATTATATCTGTCTTGTATATTTGTGACTTATACTTATAAACCTCCACCAAAATTAGGGCATTCCCTTTGAGAGTGACCCTAACGGAGGTGGGGTGTTTCACTTGGTATCAGAGCATAGGTTTACCAGATAAGATAAAAAGTTTTGAAAACTTATTTTCAAAAGAAAATTTAAAGAAGCATTTTTAAAGATAAAATATTATTTTATTTTAAAAAAGGCATAGTCCCCCCCAAAGCCGTAGGTACTATCTTTTGTCCTTCGTTTTGAATCTATCCTTTCTGTTTCAGCATATCTGGAGACCTTACTCCCTAGCTGCTGAAGCTTTCACTCCTCCTCCTCCACGTGAACCAGCAAGCGGAAGAGTCCCACAGTAGGAAGACGAATAATAGTCAAACAAGAAAGGATCGTAACAGTAATAACAAGAAATTAGAAAAAAGGGAATACAATTTTTGTGGTACGGAAGGGCACATAGCCAAGGATTGTAGAAAGAGGAAAAGAAAGTAAGGAGGATGTTTTCATTGTGGGGAGACTGGACACATCGGCAAAGACTGCCCTGAGAAGACAGACTCTAAGAAGGGCGGGAAAGACAGCAAGTCCCAAGAGAAGAGGAAGTGTAAATTCTGTGGCAAAGTGGGGCACTTAGTAAAAGATTGCCGGAAAAAGAAGGCCAAGATGAATGGTGGGTGCTTTTCTTGCGGTGAGACAGGCCACATGGCTAAGGACTGCCCAAAGAAACGAGGACAGGGGCAGAGGGCTGGATCCACTACAGGGGCACAGGTTCATGTGCTAGATGCACCACCTCTGCAACAGCGAGGTATAAATACTTCTGTAGAAAGTGTAGTTTATCTTTATGATCACCCCGTTCGCACTTTATTTGATTCTGGCGCATCACACTCCTTTATCTCGTCTGCTTTAGTAGAATCTCTGCACCTAAAAACTAGTATGGTAGAGGACCCCTTAGTTGTTTCAAACCCAATTGTGGGCCTGGCTCATTTGTCTATGATCTGTGTGGGATTGAAAATTTCTATTCTAAGCGTAGAGTTTAAATGTAGTGCCTTTGTTTTGGGCCATTGGTTGGTTCTAGCGATGGAGTGGTTATCCAGTAAGGGTGACCATCTCGGTTTCGAAAAGAGGGTAGTTAGACTCTTGACTTGCCTCGGTATTACCCTCGAAGTCACAGGTAACCTTTAGGGTTCTATCATGGTTTGTTTCCTAGAATCTCTTGACACATTTATTGGTAATTTGTAATCCGATCGAGTAGTGTTCGCCACTAAGGCAGAAGGTTCATTTCACTTATGCATGAGTTGTGGAGAATCACCTTAGTAAGTACATTTGGCAACATGGTTGGCATTTATTTCCAAGAGATAGTTCTTCTACATGGAATACCTGATAGTAAGTGGACAAGATCTAAGATTCACTAGTGAATTTTGGAGAGCTTGCATGAAACCATGAGTACGCCGTTATGTTTGAGCCGAGTATACTAGAAGTAGAGTAAGTGAAAGAGGAACGAGAGGCAACAGTGGAATAGGTTCCAACTCATATTTTGGAAACAAGAATTAAGAAGCTACGAAATTGTGAAGTTAAAGACGGACAAAGCATAATGGAGTTAAGCTCAAGGAAATGCGACTTAGAAGATTGAAGACTAGATTCGTGCATCATATCTCTTCTAAAGAGTATATCCTTGATCCCTCTCTTCCTGTAGAGCTTACTTGCATGCTATCTTTTGTGTATATCCTCTTGGTCCCATTCTCAATCCAATTTCTATTGCAAACCCCATAGGGAGTATGACTCATGTGTTAGTAACACATGTTGGGGCTTGAGGGTGTTCGCTGGTGTAACACCCCGTATTTTCTGTAAACATAAGAGTTAAAAATCAAGGTATAATTAATTATTAGGAGAAGAAATAAGGGAAACGGGTTGCACCATTGTGTTCGTCTCGGAAAAATACGCGAAATAGAGTCCGAATTTGCGTAAATCGGAGTCCGTATGAAGAAGATATGGACGAACGAAGTTAGGTAGAAAAACCGGAAACAGGCCAGAATACACTGGCGCACTTGTGAAGTGCGCCAGTACAAAAATACACTGGCGCACCTGCCAAGTGCGCCCATACAAATCCAGCACCGAATTCTGGAGTGTTCTGAGGTGATGTGTCTTCTTTTGAGTGGCTGGATGATGTGCATTCGAGCTGTGCGATTCTGATGACTTCTGGACTGATCTGAAGGCTCTAAATCACCCTATCCTCCTATAAATACATCCCTAACCTAAACCTAAGTCTCTTACACAATTCTCTAGCCTCCATTGCTCTCTTCTTCTAATTAAAAAAATAAAAATGGCGTCGCTACTCTGCTAGAATCAAAACTAGAAGTCAATCAACATCATCCTAAATTCAAATTTGAGATAAAAGCTTCTGCAACAATTCTGTAACAACTAAAGTTCTTTCTTTAATCCAATCAAGGCAAGTACAGTTATTTTCTGCTATAAACATTAATTATAATTCTGATATGCTTTTAAATCTGAATCTGAGATTGTATATCTGTCAGATCTGTTTTTCTGTGACTGTTATGTATCCCTTTCTGCTTCCTTTCTGTTTCTATAGCCAGGCTACCACGAGCCTGTGCCTAATCTCATAAGAGATTGACGTATGAACGCAAATTTTGGGATAAATAATGAATGATGCGAAATTTGACGAGACTGAATTGAACATATGACTTTAGATCTAAGGCATAAAATATATTGACATATGACTTGGGATTGGATGCATGAATTTGACTATAAACATATAATTTATATATGTTGTATGCATAGTGTACGTTGTAAACTAGATCTGTAACTAATTAGAGAAATGAACATATGTTATTTAGATCTGTAATTAATTAGAAAAATAAGCATATGTTATAAACTAGTTTTAGACCTATGCATATTCTGTGATAAAAGAAGAAGAGGAACCACTGTAAGATTACATATGATTTGAGACTTTGGACAAAATGCATATAAAAGTCAAGATCTGATTTTTAGAAGATATGATTTAAAGATTTAGATTGTTGGGTATAGTTTGCATAATGATTCATGACTTAAAAAGAAGAAGATATGGAAATTTAGGTGTAAAGATTTACATTAATTAGGATATCTATTATTGTGATTACACCTAAATAGGGATTTTTGGATATATGGCATGCATTGAAATTAATGGTTATATTTGGTATAATTTATATGTGAATCTGCTGTAAAATGCTAGTTTAACAAAAATTGGAACATATGTTATATGGCAAATTATGTCCATATTCTGCGCTTATGCAAACATGGAGTATATGTTGTGAATCATGACAATTATGTAGGCATATGAATTTAGGCCAATTTATGATTAGGCAAGGCATGTAAATAGAACCTTTAGAAATATTAAATTTGCTAAATCTGCTAATTTGCCAAGTTGCCTAAACTGCTAGTTTTGTTATATTGCCTAGACTGCTAATTAGATTGAAATGCCTAATCTGTTAAATTTGTCGGTTGAAATGCCTAACCTGTTATATGCCAAAATCTGCTAAGTTGCTAAATCTGTTAAATCCGTTAAGTCATATAAAATCTGTTATCTGCTAAAATCTGTTATCTGCTGTGTTGATATAATCATCCTGTTATTGATATAATCTGAATTGGCATATATATTGGGCGTGCGCATAAACGGTAAATTATTAATTAATTGGCCGCAAAGATAAACGTGACTAACTCGAGGTTAGAATGAGTTTGCGGCGTAATTCTGCCCGGAACCGCCCGGCACATCCAGTGGCCGCAAACAATAGGTTCTAATGTGAGAAGTTAGTCATAATCTGCTTAAGACACGAGGTTAGGTCTGGCTTGTGGCAGAAGTCTGCCCGGAACCGCCCGGCCCATCCAGCGGCCACAAGCTAGCGACCTAATGTGAGAGGTCTGGGCATTAATAATTAATTAATGCAAATCTAAGATAAGAATGACGTCTAAAACGTATTGGGGGAAAATAGGGTTAAACCAACTGGATTAATAGGTGTAGTAAACCCGTCCATGAATCTGTAGGCCCAATACAAACTTAGACAAATCTGAAAAATCTGTACATCTGATCTGTTAGTCTGAAAACTTGTTAACTTAATCTGTGAACTAGTAAATCTGAATTCTGTATGTCTGAACTTGTAAACAAGTTAATCTAAGATCTGTTAGTCTGGGGACACAAGGTTAGGAGGGGAATTACTTGTGTCATCTGTTGTTTGGGAACCATATTAGTCAGTAACCCTTTCTGGTATCAAAACTTTGACCCAACAATAGGTAGGGTCCGGGCACGCTTACTGAACTAATTATAAGTGGTTCATTCTGATAATGGCGAGGGGTGTTGATGGTGCGTTCCAACCGGGTCATGTGCGTGCATGGATCCCGGTCTGCCTCTGAGGATGTAAGACGCCGTGACATCTGTAAATAGGTCTGTGCCAATTGGTTGTCACTTTAGGGAGTGATACACCCTACTGTGGGGCGACACAGGATATTTATGTATTAGGGAGTCGATCGCTTGGGGTAGGGTTTTAGGGTACGCTTAGTTCTGTCTATTTCTGTTGGTACCGTCTGTTTCTGTTGGGTGGTAACACCTGTCTGTTTCTGTGTGGTACCGTCTGTTCGGGTGGTAAAGGCCCATTACTAGTGTACACCTAATTCTACATTCTGTTTCCGTAGGGATAAATCTGTTTCTGCTTCTGTCTGTTTCTGATCGGGTAGTAAAGGCCCATTATTAGCATTCTGTTTCTATTAAAGTATTCTGTACCCGTTCCTGCTTCAATTTAGACATTAGGGTGACACCTAATTCTGCTATACTAGTATTAGTGCAGAGAAGTGTAAAACAATAGTTTATATCATTCTGTTTTTCTGTTATATCTGCTACACCTGTTACAGTTATCTCAATTCCAGTTTTATGTTCATATCATATTATTATTATCTGTTCATATGCTGAAAGTCACTGGACTTGCCAGACTTTTTGTCTGACCCTTGTTGTTTCGCCTCCTTTCTTCCGTTTCCCCCCAGGTTATCCAAGGAGGGAATACTTTAGCTTGATCCGGATTTCTCTTTGCTTGAAGTGCTTAAAGTATGGCTTGGCTCTGTATAGCTTCCGTTCCATGGGGATTATGATTTTAAAACCATGCATTTTGAAGGCTTTTGTACAAGACTGATATTTTGTACTTGAATTCTGAAATTTGAAAGGATGTAACCATATTAATTTCTGTTTCCGCTGTAATAAAGTTAAAAATTTTCAAGTACTGTTTTATCTGTCTTGTAAGTTTCTGTTCTATTTACTAAAATGCTCCACCAAAGTTAAGGCATTCCCTTTGTGAGTGACCTTAACGGAGGTGGGGTGTTACACTTGGTATCAGAGCTGAAGGTTACCAGATTGGGTAAAGTTTTTGAAAACTATTTTCAAAAAGGTTTTGGAAGGAAGTATTTTCAAAAATAAAGCTTATTTTGAAAAACATGATCCCCAAGAGCCATATATCTTTCTTTCAGTCCTTTTTTGTATTGAACCTTTCCTTTTTCGTTCCAGCATGTCTGAAGCATCTGAGATACCAGAGGGTGTTCATGTACCCGGTTGGTTTCGTCAATATCTTGAGGCTAGGACCGCCGCTGCAGGTCCAGCAAATGATCCCCCTCCTCCACCCCCTCCTCGTGCAATTGCTTTCTCAAAGATCTGTAGAGATTTTAGGGCCATGGGTGGGAAGGATTTCAAAGGAACTGAATCATTCGTAGAAGCAAGGAATTGGCTCAAAGAAACTGAGGATCTATTCGTTATCTTCGAGGTGGACGATAGGCAGAAGGTACAGTTGGCAGTATGGCTGCTCAAAGACGAAGCTTCCTACTGGTGGGAAGTCACTAACGCCGAGAGGCCGGTTGAGACATGGATGGATTTCAGAACAAGGTTTGAGACAAAATTCCTCTCGCAAGCTGAACGAAGTTTACAATTGGAAAAGTTCTTATCTCTTAAGCAAGGAAGTATGACGGTCAAGGAATACGTCAACCAGTTCAACCAACTAGCAAGATTCGGATTGGATTTAGTCAACACTCAGCATAAAAAGGCTCTCCGCTTTGTTAAAGGATTGAATGAGCCACTGCACAGCCTAGCCATGACCCATGTACCCATGGGAGCAACTTACGAGAAATTGGTGGATATGGCACTACTGCACGAGGAAAACAAGTGCCCGAAAGAGACAAAGAAGGAAGAACCACAGAATAAGAAAGCGGGGCCCAAAAAGGAAACACAAAAGAAGGATGAGAAGTCTGAAGATAAGAGGGGGAAAAAGTGCTTTACTTGTGGGAGCTCGACTCATCTGAACAAGGATTGCAGAAAAAGGAAGGGTGCTTGCTTCAACTGTGGGGAGATGGGACACTTCACTAGGGACTGCCCGAAGAGACGAGGACAAGGAGGGCAGGCGAACACTCTTGAGGCTAGTGGCTAGGATAGAAATAGGAAAATTTCTATAGTAGGTTTAATTTCTTTATCTGATTATGGAGTTAAGACTTTTTCTGATTCTGGTATTTTGATTTTGTAATCGATACTCTGCACATTAATACTAGTATTATTTCTGAATTCCGCTGTAGACTCAGACCCATAAGGGTTATGGATCATCTGTTTGAGATTGGGGTTTGAGGGATATCTGTGTTAGGCGTCAAGTATGACGCATACATTCTGAGTTTTCGTGGGGTATGATTTTATCATGCTTAGCTTCCTAAGAATCATTAGGGAACCTGATCTGTACCAGTAGTCTGTAAATATCTAAATATTTTTGATAGGATTTCCAGTTTTGACATTGTCTAAAGAAGGTAATCCTCTGGGTGTCAATTTGATGTTGGTTTCGGTCTTTGGGGCCGATACTTAGGACCCATGTCTAATGGGAACCAAATTTTCGTTCTATCTGTACTCGCTTCCATCAATCGACTGTATCCTATCGATCGAATCTTCGAACTTTAGGTAGAAACTAATGGGTGTAAACATGTGTTTGAGACATGTTATGTTTGATGGTTTCAAGTGGATGCAAGTGGTTGCTAGTGGTTGCCCGTGGATGCATATACACACACTAGGCACTAGATCGGCTCGAAAACACTCTCATACTGCATATGGATGGGTGAGCATTTTTCAATTCTTGTGGATGCAAAATGATTGATTCAGCACATGGATGTTGCATTTGAGTGAATGATTGTGCACTCATATAGAAATAATATATATCATTAGAATTCTATTGCATACATGTTGGACTCATGGCACTGACATAATTCGCATTAAGGAGGTCAACTGAATCAGTAGACCGCCTGATCTTTGCATTAGATAAGGAACATATACACACACTTTTGCATATGTTCATACAACATTAGAAGTTTTCTAAGGACAATGGATGCTTGTGGATGATGGTTGAGTAGATGGGTGACTGGATAGTAGGACACATTCTTCTTAACTTGAAGATTTCGGGGACGAAATCCTCTAAGGAGGGGAGAATGTAACACCCCGTATTTTCTGTAAAGATAAGAGTTAAAAATCAAGGTATAATTAATTTTTAGGAGAAGAAATAAGGGAAACGGGTTGCACCATTGTGTTCGTCTCGGAAAAATACGCGAAATAGAGTCCGAATTTGCGTAAATCGGAGTCCGTATGAAGAAGATATGGACGAACGAAGTTAGGCAGAAAAACCGGAAACAGGCCAGAATACACTGGCGCACTTGTGAAGTGCGCCAGTACAAAAATACACTGGCGCACCTGCCAAGTGCGCCCATACAAATCCAGCACTGAATTCTGGAGTGTTCTAAGGTGATGTGTCTTCTTTTGAGTGGCTGGATGATGTGTATTCGAGCTGTGCGATTCTGATGACTTCTGGACTGATCTGAAGGCTCTAAATCACCCTATCCTCCTATAAATACATCCCTAACCTAAACCTAAGTCTCTTACACAATTCTCTAGCCTCCATTGCTCTCTTCTTCTAATTAAAAAAATAAAAATGGCGTCGCTACTCTGCTAGAATCAAAACTAGAAGTCAATCAACATCATCCTAAATTCAAATTTGAGATAAAAGCTTCTGCAACAATTCTGTAACAACAAAAGTTCTTTCTTTAATCCAATCAAGGCAAGTACAGTTATTTTCTGCTATAAACATTAATTATAATTCTAATATGCTTTTAAATCTGAATCTGAGATTGTATATCTGTCAGATCTGTTTTTCTGTGACTGTTATGTATCCCTTTCTGCTTCCTTTCTGTTCCTATAGCCAGGCTACCATGAGCCTGTGCCTAATCTCATAAGAGATTAACGTATGAACGCAAATTTTGGGATAAATAATGAATGATGCGAAATTTGACGAGACTGAATTGAACATATGACTTTAGATCTGAGGCATAAAATATATTGACATATGACTTGGGATTGGATGCATGAATTTGACTGTAAACATATAATTTATATATGTTGTATGCATAGTGTACGTTGTAAACTAGATCTGTAACTAATTAGAGAAATGAACATATGTTATTTAGATCTGTAATTAATTAGAAAAATAAGCATATGTTATAAACTAGTTTTAGACCTATGCATATTCTGTGATAAAAGAAGAAGAGGAACCACTGTAAGATTACATATGATTTGAGACTTTGGACAAAATGCATATAAAAGTCAAGATCTGATTTTTAGAAGATATGATTTAAAGATTTAGATTGTTGGGTATAGTTTGCATAATGATTCATGACTTAAAAAGAAGAAGATATGGAAATTTAGGTGTAAAGATTTACATTAATTAGGATATCTATTATTGTGATTACACCTAAATAGGGATTTTTGGATATATGGCATGCATTGAAATTAATGGTTATATTTGGTATAATTTATATGTGAATCTGCTGTAAAATGCTAGTTTAACAAAAATTGGAACATATGTTATATGGAAAATTATGTCCATATTCTGCGCTTATGCAAACATGGAGTATATGTTGTGAATCATGACAATTATGTAGGCATATGAATTTAGGCCAATTTATGATTAGGCAAGGCATGTAAATAGAACCTTTAGAAATATTAAATTTGCTAAATCTGCTAATTTGCCAAGTTGCCTAAACTGCTAGTTTTGTTATATTGCCTAGACTGCTAATTAGATTGAAATGCCTAATCTGTTAAATTTGTCGGTTGAAATGCCTAACCTGTTATATGCCAAAATCTGCTAAGTTGCTAAATCTGTTAAATCCGTTAAGTCATATAAAATCTGTTATCTGCTAAAATTTGTTATCTGCTGTGTTGATATAATCATCCTGTTATTGATATAATCTGAATTGGCATATATATTGGGCGTGCGCATAAACGGTAAATTATTAATTAATTGGCCGCAAAGATAAACGTGACTAACTCGAGGTTAGAATGAGTTTGCGGCGTAATTCTGCCCGGAACCGCCCGGCACATCCAGTGGCCGCAAACAATAGGTTCTAATGTGAGAAGTTAGTCATAACCTGCTTAAGACACGAGGTTAGGTCTGGCTTGTGGCAGAAGTCTGCCCGGAACCGCCCGGCCCATCCAGCGGCCACAAGCTAGCGACCTAATGTGAGAGGTCTGGGCATTAATAATTAATTAATGCAAATCTAAGATAAGAATGACGTCTAAAACGTATTGGGGGAAAATAGGGTTAAACCAACTGGATTAATAGGTGTAGTAAACCCGTCCATGAATCTGTAGGCCCAATACAAAGTTAGACAAATCTGAAAAATCTGTACATCTGATCTGTTAGTCTGAAAACTTGTTAACTTAATCTGTGAACTAGTAAATCTGAATTCTGTATGACTGAACTTGTAAACAAGTTAATCTGAGATCTGTTAGTCTGGGGACACAAGGTTAGGAGGGGAATTACTTGTGTCATCTGTTGTTTGGGACCCATATTAGTCAGTAACCCTTTCTGGTATCAAAACTTTGACCCAACAGTAGGTAGGGTCTGGACACGCTTACTGAACTAATTATAAGTGGTTCATTCTGATAATGGCGAGGGGTGTTGATGGTGCGTTCCAACCGGGTCATGTGCGTGCATGGATCCCGGTCTGCCTCTGAGGATGTAAGACGCCGTGACATCTGTAAATAGGTCTGTGCCAATTGGTTGTCACTTTAGGGAGTGATACACCCTACTGTGGGGCCGACACAGGATATTTATGTATTAGGGAGCCGATCGCTTGGGGTAGGGTTTTAGGGTACGCTTAGTTCTGTCTGTTTCTGTTGGTACCGTCTGTTTCTGTTGGGTGGTAACACCTGTCTGTTTCTGTGTGGTACAGTCTGTTCGGGTGGTAAAGGCCCATTACTAGTGTACACCTAATTCTACATTCTATTTCCGTAGGGATAAATCTGTTTCTGCTTCTGTCTGTTTCTGATCGGGTAGTAAAGGCCCATTATTAGCATTCTGTTTCTATTAAAGTATTATGTACCCGTTCCTGCTTCAATTTAGACATTAGGGTGACACCTAATTCTGCTATACTAGTATTAGTGCAGAGAAGTGTAAAACAATAGTTTATATCATTCTGTTTTTCTGTTATATCTGCTACACCTGTTACAGTTATCTCACATCCAGTTTTATGTTCATATCATATTATTATTATTATCTGTTCATATGTTGAAAGTCACTGGACTTGCCAGACTTTTTGTCTGACCCTTGTTGTTTCGCCTCCTTTCTTCCGTTTCCCCCCAGGTTATCCAAGGAGGGAATACTTTAGCTTGATCCGGATTTCTCTTTGCTTGAAGGGCTTAAATTATGGCTTGGCTCTGTGTAGCTTCCGTTCCATGGGGATTATGATTTTAAAACCATGCATTTTGAAGGCTTTTGTACAAGACTGATATTTTGTACTTGAATTCTGAAATTTGAAAGGATGTAACCATATTAATTTCTGTTTCCGCTGTAATAAAGTTAAAAAATTTCAAGTACTGTTTTATCTGTCTTGTAAGTTTCTGTTCTGTTTACTAAAATGCTCCACCAAAGTTAAGGCATTCCCTTTGTGAGTGACCTTAACGGAGGTGGGGTGTTACAGTTGGTTTGACTAAACTTTTTGGGTTTTATAGGATACGGGTTGGTCTTAGGAAGGGACTCCCTTGTGACCTAAAAAGAGTCCATCATGCTTAGTTTCCTAGAATCATATATAGAGATTGGGTTGAGTAATTCTTTGGGTGTCAGTCTGATGTTAATTTCGGTCTTCGGGGCTGATTCTTAGAGAGTTCTTCTCCTAATCAATATATATGTGGCATAGATTTCCTGTTTTGACATTGCCTAATGGGCACAAAGTTTTTTCTTGCTTCTATCATTCGACTATACCTTTAGATAGGGGCAATTGGGTGTAAACATGTGTTTGAGACATGTTATGATTGATGGTTGCAAGTGGTTGCAAGTGATTGCTAGTGGTTGCTCGTGGTTGCATATACACACACAATCTAGGTTTTAGATCGGCTCAATCACTTCATATTGCATATGCATATATGTTTGCATTCGTATATGGTTGATGTTTAATGTGTTGTCATATGGATGTTGCATTTATATGAATGATTGAGCACTCATGTAGAATCATGAATAGGAGAATTTGCATACATAATGGATTCATGGCACTTACATAATTTGCATTAAGGAGGTCAACTGAATCAGTAGACCGCCTGATTTTGCATTAGATAAGTACATGTACACACACACTTTGCATATGATCATGAAGCATTTGAAGTCTTTTAAGGACAATGGATGCTCGTGTTTGATGGATGAGTAGATGGATGTTTGGATGTTAGGATGTACATTCTTCCTGAACTTGAAGATTTCAGGGACGAAATCCTTTTAAGTGGGGGAGAATGCAACACCCCGTGTATTCTATAACGGTGAAATTCACAAATTGAAGTATAACTAATTTCAAATCAAAGAATTAAGGGAAACGGGATACGCCATTGCGTTCGTCTCGGAATTCTGCTTGAGATAGAGTCCGAGTTTGCGTAAAACAGATATCGTATGAAGAAGATATGGACGAACGAAATTCGGCGAAAAACCAGAAAATGGGTCAGAATGCACTGGCGCACTTGGGAAGTGCGCTAGAACAAAAATGAACTGGCGCACTTGGGAAGTGCGCCAGTACATTTTTAGCCTGGCACACCTGCCAAGTGCGCCCAGGTCAGAATGACCTGCTGGTCAGGTCTTGGCGGGCCTGACCAGGGCCTGGTCGAATTTCTGAGCCTTGCCTTGTCACTAGGGCTAGGTGTCAGCTCCTAATTGGCCTCTCCTTCAAACGAACGGCTATTATCAAGCCCAGCTTCTTCGACGGTCTAAATCAACTCACAAACTCTATAAAAAGGACCTAAGAGTAACCCTAATTCACACAAACTAAAATGGAGATGAGACCGTCATGTTGCTGAGGAGAGACTAAGGATAGCCGTCAGAAATAGAGAAACAATTAGGAGATAATTCAAAGCTTAAAGCAACGTCAAATCAATCAAAACAACGCCTACAACAAAGGATAGCATCTCCAAATTCAGAACTCAGATTCCTGAATTGAAGATTCATCATACGTTGTAAGTAGAGTGCTATTCCGATGTGAATTAAATAATTGTGTTGATTTGTGTAAAGTAAGAAATGGAATTGTGGCTATAATAATCTATATTTGTATGTTATTTTGATTCTAAACGATTTGGCAATGCTATGGTGTACGATTGCATTCATACAAGTATATGATATATGTTGACAACCACATGTTGTGGAATTTTAATTGGGATTCATGCAAGCATATGATTCATATTGAAAACTACATGTTTGTGGTAGTTATTTACAACACCCATTTGATAATTGCAAGTATATGATTCATGTTGAAAGTAACAACTATATGTGTAATAGTTTATTTGAGATTCATGCAAGTATATGATTTACTGTTATGCCAAAATGAGGTATAATTCTATGGTCATCTTTAGTGTAATTTGATCCATTTGAGTATTATGATTCATATGAAGTTATGTTGGAATTGGCATCATAGTTCAAGTATAAAAATCATGTTTTTATGATAATGACAAAAGCAAGCATCTTTGAGAACTTGTATTAATTTTATTAACATGACTAAACTGTGTTTGTTATTATGTCTAGTTGAAAACATGTTTTTAGGTTTATGTTGTTATCATAATCATATGATAATATATGTGACACATAAGTTATATTAGAATTACACTAGAATAATTCATGTTTAAGTGTTGTTTATGCCATAATCATATGAATAGAATAATTCATGTTTAAGTGTTGTTTATGCCATAATCATATGAATAGAATAATTCACGTTTAAGTATTGTTTATGCCATAATCATATGAATAGAATAATTCATGTTTAAGTATGTTTATGCTATAATTCTATGAATGGAATAAAAACCAAGATTTAAGTTTAGGTGTGTTTATGCTATAATTCTATAAATAGAATAAAAACCATGATTCATGTTTAAGTAGTATTATTTATGCCATGATTATATGCATAGAATGATTCATGTTCAAGTATGTTTATGCCATGATTATATGCATAGAATGATTCATGTTCAAGTATGTTTATGCCATGATTATATGCATGGAATGATTCATGTTCAAGTATGTTTATGCCATGATTATATGTTGTTACAATTGCAAGTTCACATTTGCCTATTTTATGTTAATTGAATCGTTCGTTGCAAGTTCATGTGTTCACACTCCCCTTTTTCATGTTATCTTATAAACACCATGTTATAAGCCTCCCCTTTTCATTTGGCTAAATTGGGTTTAAGTATTAAACCCAACACACCTTATATTGGAGCAAACGTGTAAAACGGGGGTAATGACGTTTGGGCTAAAAGATAGAACATATGTGTTGGCATGTTTGACACATGCCAACAACCTTGAAAAACAATTAAGTGGCATAAATAAAATTTAACCAATAAAGATGAATTTGAATAATGGGCCACAAATATTTACATATAAAAAGAAAAGAGACAAAATATGTAAATGTAGAAAATACGATGTGTTTAACCCGAGGTTGGATTGAGTTGTGATGTAAACCTGCCGGGAACCGCCCGGCTGTCCAGTAGTCACAACAATACCTATCCAATGTGGGTGGTTAAACACGGAGCCCAATAAGAACCCGAGGTTAGACTGAGTTGTGGCGTTAGACTGCCCGGACCCAACCGGCAACAGGCAGCCACAACAATACCTGTCTAATGTGAGAGGTCAAGGCTTAAATAAGACAATTAAGGCTGAGTCTGGATTGATAGGATTAAGTAAACTAAATTAATACTTAATCAGAATGGAACATGCTAAACTAAATAGACTGATTGGGGGTTAGGTTTATAAAACACTTAACCAACTTAGCATGTTGGCTAGAAATAGAAAACCTAGTAGCGGGGGGGCCTTTTCAGCAGTAACCCTATAAGGTATCATGATACCCTGAAACTAGGCAGGGTGGGGCACGATTACTGGGCTGATTGTAAGCTGTCAAATCGACGGCGGTGGTGCAACAGTGTAGGTTCTAACGGGGTGCGGGCGTGCACACACTCCGGCGTAGAAAAATAAGGCACTGGGCACCAGTAGCATACCTGTGCATTCTAGGATTGTGTCGGGCTGCCACCATGGGACTTGATACACCCCATGGTGGGACCAGCATAGGTAACTACAACATCGGGGGCCGTAAGACACATGTAACTATGCGAGTAGGAGCCGATCATCATAAAATGGATCACTTCACCCTGATTATGGGGTGCCTGTTGGGAACTAGTTTATATGGGTACAGAGATTAATATGGGGTATGATAGTATATTCAACCCTAGAAAACTTAACTAAGTTTATGGTGATTTCCCATTTCTAGTTTATACTCATCATACCCAGTTCTTTATTCATAGACTGAATAGTCCTAGACTTACTCAGGCTTTATGTCTGACTCTACTTTTCTTTCGCATTCTTTTCTTTCGTTCCCCCCCCGGTCCACAGGGAGGGAACACCGCAACTTGGCCAGATTTCACATCCAGCTTGAAGAGAAAGAATGTATTGCTTGGATCTTTTCCGTTTTGAACTATGGCTTTGGACAGCAATTATGGGACTTTTGCAGTTTATTTATGTTTTCTTTATGCTTCTTTAAATAATGTAATCAAGACAGTTATGATTTTGGAAGTATTGTAAGACAATTATGGCATGGTTTGTGAAACACGTATTTTGATGAAATAAAAGTTGTTGTTTTCCGCTATTCAAAAATATGTGTTATTATATCTGTCTTGTATATCTGTGACTTATACTTATAAATCTCCACCAAAATTAGGGCATTCCCCTTGAGAGTGACCCTAACGGAGGTGGGGTGTTTCACTTGGTATCAGAGCTTAGGTTTACCAGATAAGATTAAAAGTTTTGAAAATTTATTTTCAAAAGAAAATTTAAAGTAGCATTTTTAAAGATAAAATATTATTTTATTTTAAAAAAGGCATAGTCCCCCCCAAAGCCATAGGTACTATCTTTTGTCCTTCATTTTGAATCTATCCTTTCTGTTTCAGCATGTATGGAGACCTTACTCCCCAGCTGCTAAAGCTTTCACTCCTCCTCCTCCGCATGAACCAGCAAGCGGAAGAGTCCCAGAGTAGGAAGACGAATAATAGTCAAAAAAGAAAGGATCGTAACAGTAATAACAAGAAACGAGAAAAAAGGAAATGCAATTTTTGTGGTACGGAAGGGCACATAGCCAAGGATTGTAGAAAGAGGAAAAGAAAGCAAGGAGGATGTTTTCATTGTGGGGAGACTGGACACATCGGCAAAGACTGCCCTGAGAAGACAGACTCTAAGAAGGGCGGGAAAGAGAGCAAGTCCCAAGAGAAGAGGAAGTGTAAATTCTGTGGCAAAGTGGGGCACTTAGTAAAAGATTGCCGAAAAAAGAAGGCCAAGATGAATGGTGGGTGCTTTTCTTGCGGTGAGACAGGCCACATGGCTAAGGACTGCCCAAAGAAACAAGGACAGGGGCAGAGGGCTGGATCCACTACAGAGGCACAGGTTCATGTGCTAGAGGCACCACCTCTGCAACAGCGAGGTATAAATACTTCTGTAGAAAGTGTAGTTTATCATTATGATCACCCCGTTCGCACTTTATTTGATTCTGGCGCATCACACTCCTTTATCTCGTCTGCTTTAGTAGAATCTCTGCACCTAAAAACTAGTATGGTAGAGGACCCCTTAATTGTTTCAAACCCAATTGGGGGCCCGGCTCATTTGTCTATGATCTGTGTGGGACTGAAAAATTTCTATTCTAAGCGTTGAGTTTAAATGTAGTGCCTTTGTTTTGGGCCATTGGTTGATTCTAGCGATGGAGTGGTTATCCAGTAAGGGTGACCATCTCAGTTTCGAAAAGAGGGTAGTTAGACTCTTGACTTGCCTCGGTATTACCCTCGATGTCGCATGTAACCTTTAGGGTTCTATCATGATTTGTTTCCTAGAATCTCTTGACACATTTATTTGTAATTTGTAGTCCGATCGAGTAGTGTTCGCCACTAAGGCAGAAAGTTCATTTCGCTTATGCATGAGTTGTGGAGAATCACCTTAGTAAGTATATTTGGCAACATGGTTGGCATTTATTTCCAAGAGATAGTTCTTCTACATGGAATACCTGATAGTAAGTGGATGAGATCTAATATTCACTAGTGAATTTTGGAGAGCTTGCATGAAACCATGAGTACGCCGTTATGTTTGAGCCGAGTATACTAGAAGTAAAGTAAGTGAAAGAGGAACGAGAGGCAACAGTGGAATAGGTTCCAAATCATATTTTGGAAACAAGAATTAAGAAGCTACGAAATTGTGAAGTTAAAGACGGACAAAGCATAATGGAGTTAAGCTCAAGGAAATGCGACTTAGAAGATTGAAGACTAGATTCGTGCATCATATCTCTTCTTAAGAGTATATCCTTGATCCCTCTCTTCCTGTAGAGCTTACTTGCATGCTATCTTTTGTGTATATCCTCTCGGTCCCATTCTCAATCCAATTTCTGTTGCAAACCCCATAGGGAGTATGACTCTGTAATGATATGAAAATCCGGTAGAATTTGAGCTGACCAAAAACACAAGTCCAACCCCAAATATCACGGAAATTCGAACCATTAATAGAAAGAAGTTAGAGGGTGAGGATAGATAAGATAGAAACTTAGAATAGAAGAAGAAGAAGAACACAACATCAGAGTAACACGAATCTCACAGCGGAACGAATAACATATAATATATATAACATAACTTGAAATATACATCTGTACTTGAATATACATCAATATCAAAGTACATCACTTACAACACAGCAGAAATAACTATAGCTATATGATCCTGAAGCCTCCTGCTCCAAGCTCTTCCAGTATATCTGTAAATTCCCGACTACTTGACTGCCCGTACAAATTTAGGCACCCAAGTGTTTAGGAAAACAACAAAGTAAACTCCGGGTCAGTTATGGGACTGGTATGAGTAAACAGTTTAAAACAGTTTCAGAAAACTAAATGATATCTCATAAGACCACGCCGTATAACACGGAACGGGTTTTTCCCTTATGAGAATCCAAACACTTGATTTAGCTTTATATCAAAACTCTTTTGATATTATAATAATGTCTAAATCAAGTAGATAACAATCTAGTGGAACGCTTGCATCTCTCGTTCCACATATATAATATACAATCAAAACCGCAAGCACGTATTGGGTAATGGATTTCCAACTATGACAAGATATGGAACCACCTTCCGATCAGTGTACTCTAGGAACGATACACTGGAGTTCAACAAGAACATCTTGCAACTCAGCCACACATGACCGACCACTCATTTCGCTTGAGTGTATCGAATGTATATCACCAACGGTTGGGATCAGCAACCGTTCCCGTATATATATATGGGACAGCATTGATAGATTAAAGAAGCAAATGAATATTCTCTAGATAGGTGATTATACACCCTACTTCGGAGCGACCGACTTAGCCATGCTGTCTGCCCGATTTTTGTCATTTCCTGTTTGTTGAGGCCAGAGGTTACGCTGTATCATCACATCAGATTCACTTCGAATGCCACATTGTCAGATCCATCGAAAATCACTAATTGACGTCTACAACAGTACATTACGTGTTAGCTAAAGAAGTGCCCTTCTCCGCTTCCACTCGTGGTACGGTTGAAGAAATCAATGTACGTGAACTTTCTTTAAATACTCTGTCAGACATTCATCCATACAAGTCATCCAGGAACAGGATGAACCGAAGGCACTATTTCTATTAATAGAAAAAGTCCTTGCACTCCGCTCCGTCTTCGATTATCTTTATATAATCTGATTCGCGCGCTACTGCCGATATGGAGTGGTTCTTCAGATAATAATCCAACCGGTCTCTCCATATTGACAACGATGGTCAAAACTTCGATAGTCTGTGATTTAACTATCGAATAAAAACAAGTGTTTCGGTAGTCGATGATTTAACTATCGAATAAAACAAGTGTTTCGATAGTCGATGATTTAACTATCGAATAAAACAAGTGTTCATCCAAACATCCAACAATCACTGAACCTTTAATTAATATTCCATTAATTAAATCTCTTCTCTATTTCTTATCAATATTTGTTAACCAAATATTTTCAATAACCATATTGGCCTTATATGTTATTTGGAAAACATTTCCATATATTGCCTTCTTTTATTTTCTAAACTTTAGAAAATATATGTTATTTATAATTGGAAAATATTCCAATTACTTATCTCTTTTCCAATCTCGTTTATTTCTATACTTAGGAAACGTTCATTATTCTATTTCCAAGCTTTGCACATATTTGGGTTAAAACAGATGTTGTGTAAAACATCTTTACGACAACCCAAATACAGTATTTAACTAATTCTTATTCCACATTGATCTTCGAGCCTGAATCTTGCTACTTATCGGCATATCATGAAATCAACCAAGTTGGGGTATAATTACCTCTCAGACCTTGAATGAATAGCATTTAACGTCAAAACAGACAAGACTACTTACTCGAATAATCAATACCATACAACTGATTATTCACCTTTAAACACATATACATTTTCTCTTTCTATTCCTACGAGATTTTATTCTTATACTTCCCTTTTTGATTATACTATTCTATTTCTAAGTTCCTTTTCTTATCGACTTCTATATATTTTGATATGTTAATTTCTAACTATCAAATTATCTTAAAAATATTCTATCTCCTTAAATTCCTGGAAAAATTCGCCATAACCTCCTTTGTACCGGGAGCATCGGGAAATTTCAAATAGCTTTCCCGGTCCTTCTCATCTGAAAAAGAAAAAGAAAAAGCCAAGCGGCTTGCCGATACGGCGCATAAAATCTCATATGGAAATTAAATACGTACCTTTTTGTCGGGCATTCTATTTATTTCACTTCTATACTTTATTCCATACCTGTCTCCTGTATATTTATGCCTGTCCAATCTATTTTAACTATACCAATCGTTTTAACTCAATTTGTTAATTAAATCTGTTACTTAACTTTTCAGTCTATTTCACCTTCATATTTGAACATGACATGTTCAAATATATTTTAACTGCATATTAACAAATTCTAATTATACTCATACTCTCGTTTCCTTATCGACTTCTCTATTCAAATTCCAATTCAATTCTATTTGAATTCTCTTTATTTAAAACTTCATTTGAATTCTATTTTCAAATTCTATAGTTTAAAGTCCATTTGAATTCTATATTCAAATTCTATAGTTAAAGTCCATTTGAATTCTATATTCAAATTCTATCGTTAAAGTCCATTTGAATTCTATATTCAAATTCTATTTGAATTCCATTTGAATTCTATATTCAAATTCTATTTGAATTCTCTGCATTATTTATAAACAACGTTTATAACTTCAATTCAAATCCCACCTTTCTATTTATAAACAACGTTTATAAATTCGATTCAAAACCCATATTTTCATTTATAAACAAAGTTTATAAATTCGATTCAAATCCCATATTTTCATTTATAAACAAAGTTTATAAATTCGATTCAAATCCCATATTTTCATTTATAAACAAAGTTTATAAATTCGATTCAAATCCCATATTTTCATTTATAAACAAAGTTTATAAATTCGATTCAAATCCGATATTTTCATTTTATAAACAACGTTTATAAATTCGATTCAAATCCTATCTTCCATTTATAAACTACGTTTATAAATTCAATTACTTGTTTTATATACCTTCAAAACAAGTTAATATTTTCTATAGTTTTATTTAAAATTCAAATTCTATTTATAAAAATAGAATTTCCTTTTTAAATATCAAATACCCTTTTCGATATTTTTATGAATCAGTATTCAAGCCCAGGGATATTTTAAACAATCAAATCAACCAATTTTCAATCATTTGATTTTTAACACATCATATATGAATATATATGAAATCAAACAAACAACAACAGATAATATATTTTTGAGGAATCCAGTTGGATTCCTCCAACCTGTTTCCCTGCATCCACAGACGTTAGCACATAAATAATACCCATCCTGCTTCGAGGCAGGATATCGTGGTATAGAAGGTCATCCACTAATCATAGCGTGGGGCGTATAGGGTAATCATCCGCTATGGTACCGCGGGCATTCGCTAATGATACTGCGGGAATCCAACCAATCAATCAACCCAATATATATATATAATAGTCCTAAATAACTAATATATATTTTAAAACCATCAGACAACATTCAAACAAGCACAGACAATTATTTTTAATGATATAAAAATAATTTCTAAATAAGTGGTGAGTGAGGTTTACTCACCAGGGATTTTAGTTTTCACTTGTACCAATTTCACTTCTTATTGATTGATTTTCGAGCCTTCAAACTTCACACGGATGATTCCATTCGATTTATCTTCGCCTCAACTTGCATTGATCTCCCTAAGTCTTTACTGTCGAATTCTCATCATCCCTTCTCCAGAACTCTGGCCGACATTGCCTTTCTCCTTCCTCGACATTTCATTGAACACGACGCAGACAACTACCCTTTCTTGAACAACATGGATCAAAACACAGACCATCTCCCAACATCAGCCCACTGTCTTCAGCACATCCGGACCTGACTGCACTGCCCTGGCCTCCAACCCCATTGACACAGCTACTACTTCCCGAACAATATCACAAACACTATCAGCAAGTCAATCACTGACACTCGCAAACAACTCCCCCCCTTCACTGCTTGAAAACCCAATATCAGCCTTCCTGTACATCTTCCAAGAATCTAACTAACCTC
Source organism: Allium sativum (assembly GCA_030737875.1). NCBI lineage: Eukaryota > Viridiplantae > Streptophyta > Magnoliopsida > Asparagales > Amaryllidaceae > Allium > Allium sativum. The sequence continues at coordinate 731,916,302 of CM060923.1, read as the reverse complement.
ACTCCACATCGCTTACTTTTGAAACCCCTTTGGAAAAATCCGAGCTCGATGTTGACGTTGATTTGCCCCAAATCGCCATCGCGTTGTTCGAACCCTGACAAGCCGTGACCTCAGCTTTCGCACCTCCCTTATCATCAACGATTTTACCCGACACCCATTAGCAAATGCGAACTCCGTTTCAGCCATCACGATGCACCACTACAGACCATACTGCATCCCTAATTCACTTCAAATCTCATCGCGTCGATCCCAATCTGCTGCTTTGAGCAAACCCAATCGAGTCGACTGCTCTTCTAAATCGCGAGCCACTCCAGAATCTCGACGCCCTTCAAAAATCAACGCCTCCGATTTGAATTAGTATTTAGAGAAAAGGGGATTCAGTTTCGGTTTGGGAAAAGGGACAAAAGGAGATGCTGAGAGACTTTAATTTAGTTCGTTGGTTTCCAGAAGATAAAAAAAAATGAAAATGGAAGATGGGAATGTTGCGGTTTTTAAAGAGAAAGGATATGGTTTAAATCTCAAGTGCGTGGCCATTTCTATGTGTATATAAGGAGCCCAACGTGTTTGGTTTATGTCCATAAGGGAAAAGAAAGAATTCCCCTTTTGTTTTTAATTATATTTTAATTTAATTAAGCCGGTATTTCTTAAATTTAAATGCGCCTTAATTCCAAACTCCTTTCTGAACCCAACAACTTTCAATCCTAGGGTAATACCCTTATTCCGGACACACTAGGATAGGTCACGAAGTCCAATTCGACCATCTGTTGAAGATATTAATTTAAATTGATATAATTTAAATTTCAAACTATTTATTCTCCTCGAAAATAAATAAATATTATTACCGTTAAAATTTCATTTTTAATTATTTGAACTGTTTTCAATTCAAATTAAAATTTGAATTCAACTAAATCCATTTTCGTATTCTGACAATTTAATATTTTCAATATTAAATTGAAATTGATTTTTAAATCGATAACTCAAATATAAAAATTCACTTATTTTACCAACCCAATATTTAAATTAAATATTAAATATTCAAAAATTAACCCCTAAGGATCCGGGTCATTACAATCTTCCCCACTTAAAATAATTTCGTCCTCGAAATTGCTAAGGTAGAAAAAGTGCTACAAACCCATTAACTTTTCAGAACTTATTTATGTTGATATTCAACATTTCAAACTTCCTTACGTAACTCTCTTTCGAATCAATCCCTATTCGATAACTCCTCCCTTCGAATAACTATATTCGATACTCTCTCTTTCGAATAACTAGATTCGAAAACCTCTCTTCGAATAAACTATATTCGATTTACTCTATTCTGTTTACTCTTATCAATTAACTCTATTGGATTTAACTCTTTTCGATTAACTCCAATCAAATAACTAAATTCGATAACTCCTTCGAATAACCAATATTCTATAACTCACTTCGATTAAACTAATTGATAACTCTTTTCGATTAAACTATAATCGATAACTCATTTCGATTAACAAATAATCGATAACTCCTCCGATTTACTAATAATCGATAACTCCTTCGATTAACTAATAATCGATAACTCCTTCGATTAACTATTAATCGATAATTCCTTTCGAATAAAACTATATTCGATAACTCCTTTAATTCTATCCGAATAACCAATATTCGATTTAACTCTATCCGCTTGACTCTAGATCGCAGCGATCACAATGGTTACGCCTGATTCCCTCAGGAAACATCCGACCGCCCTAGGCTATCTACAGCCCTGCGAATTACGCTAGCAGTCGTACGAAATGGCAACTTATCCTGAGTAACTATATTTGGCTAACTCTATATCAATAACTATATTCGATCAACTTTAATTGAATAACGATCATTCAATTAAATTCTAATTCGATTAACTATGTTCAATTAACTCTATCTGGTTAACTCTTTATTTGAATAACAAATATTCGATAAATTCTAATTGAATAACTAATATTCAATTAACTCCACGGATTAACCCTAACTGATTAACTCTAACTGGTTAATTCTTACTCTAATCGATTTATTCTAACTCTAATCGACTTCTCCTATTCGAATAACTCCTTTTAACTTTCATTCATTTATAAAGATTTACTTTTTTGTAACGATTCTTCACTTTATAAATGTTCTCTTTAATAACGTTACTTCACTTAGACAAGTGTTGCGTACCCCTTCTATTTAAAACTATCGGTGTTTAAAACCAATATCTCTTCTCTATATAAGTTCAGACTTATATATTCCATTTGTCGAATGATAAATATTTAATTTAATTTATAAGCTGTTATTTTTATAAATTAATCTTTTCTATTTATCTATTAAAACAGATTTCCATTTTCTATTCATCTTCTGAATATTCCTTTGATTAAATTCTATTTATTTAACAAATAAATATCTCATTTATAACATTCTATTTATTTTCTATAAATAAATATTTCCATTGAATCTATTTATAAATGTTTTACAAATATTCACTTTTAAATTCTATTTGTAAATGTTTTACAAATATTCACTTTTAAATTTTATTTGTAAATGTTTTACAAATATTCACTTTTAAATTCTATTTGTAAATGTTTTTACAAATATTTCTCCTTCTATTTGTTTACACATAACTTCCTTTGTATTTGTGTTACAAATATATTTCCTTTAACTCTTTTGGTTTCTCCTTTATTCAAACCCAATTCATATTTCACATTGATTTTACTCAATTTATTCATTTCGATCCATTTAACTTACTTAAGTTAAATTTAATTTCAATCATTCAAATTCCCATTAACTAGTTGCTAATTAACCGTTTTGCCTAATTCACCCTTTTATTTGAATATAACTTGTTCAAATATATGTCAACTTAATTATAAACTAATCTAATTATATTTTCAACTTGAGTTATATATTCGATTTCGAATATAAATTCTCAATCTCTTTCACTTATCCAAAAACCCAATTTTGATTCAAATTTCCTTTAACTAATTATCCTCCAATTTAGTTAATTCTATTTAACCATTTAAAATATGATTTTTGTCCTAAAAATCATTTTACTTACTTCACTGGAGTTCATATTTATTTTATACCTCCAGTCTGGATTTTTCTAATGCCAATTCGGATTTTATTTCCTAAAAGTCCTTTTATTTATTTAATTAAACCATTATGGTTTTCTAATGGTTCTGGCGCTGCTTTTCTAAAAATTTGATTTTGACATAACTCAAAATCTATACGACGAAATTCAGATTTTCTCTTTTATTAGAAAACTATTGTTCAACCGGTCCCGACGATGCTTGTTTCAAGGAATTCCGACTTCAATTGAGTTCTGTATACTAAACTGAAGTTCGAATCGCCAATTTACGAACTGCCGCGTTACGGCGAGCTCGTTTTAATTATATTTATAAATATAAACGTTTTAACTTTGTTTATAATAAATTCAACTCCATTCTGATATATTTTATATATATATCCAATCCATTTCATAATATTCCTGATCTATTTCACTTCTAATATTCAAATCCTATATATTTACAATATTCAAATTCCATTTGAATCTCTTTATTCAAACTCTATATTTGAATTTCCTTCTATTTAATTTCTATTTGAATTTCTTCTATTCAAATTCCTATTTCAATTTCTTACCATCAAATTCTATTTGAATTTCTTATCTTCAATTTCTATTTGAAATCCTTCATTCAAAAACCCATTTCAAATCCCTTCTTTTCAAATTCCATTTGAAATCCTTTATTCAATTTCTATTTAAATTCCTTTGTTCAATTTCTATTTGAAATCCTTTGAATTTAAATTCTATTTCAAACTCTATATTTTCTTTGAATTCTAATATTCAACCTCCACTTTATATTCTCTTTGAAATTCTATTTAACCAAATTCCATTTGGATTCTAATATTCACATCTCTATTTGACTTTTCTTTATTCAAATCCATTTGAATTCCATTGAATTCAAATTCCATTTCAATTTTTCTTATACAATTTCTATTTGAATTTTCTTTATTCAAATCCATTTGAATTCCTTTGAATTCAAATTCTATTTCACTTCTATTTGAATTATATATATATTCAAATTCCTTTATTCTACTTCTATTTGAAATCTATATTCCAATTCCCATTTCAAAAATTCCTCTGAAGTAATATAAATATATACATATATTTATATCTATCTCAAATTCAAACCATTTGAATTTTCAAACAACTTGTTTCTTTCAAACAAATTTCCATCAAAACTTTTCTAAGGCAGCAATTCGTCACTTAGAAACTCGAAAATGAACACAGGTGATGTTGCGACCATCATCAGAATTATTTCCCAGCTACTGAATGAGTCCAGTGCTATATTTCTTTCAAACTCCCTTTAGAAAAATATTTTCCAAACTCCCAGGATTTTAAAATCTGAATTCTGGTTGGAATTCAATTTCAATTTATCTAATTTGTATATTTGATTTCATATACAAATCCTATTGGTTATATATAACTATTTATGTTATTTAATCTAATTTGATTATAATCCTAACAATCAACTTAACTATTTGAAAACAATATCGTGTCCAATCTTCTGTTCAAGTGTTTATAAACTCCTATCGACATCGTGGCGTCCCACGATTCGACCAAAATTTATAATCCACTCAACAGACTAGTCAACACAATATAAAACAGTTTTTATATCAAATAACAAATACGATCTCTCGTATATATATACACTCAACCCATTCTAGGATACTACTGATCCTATCTCTAATGAGCACATTCCAACAAGCCTAGGTATTCGCTCAACCTAAGCTCTGATACCAACTGTAATGACCCGAAAATCCGGTAGACTTTGAGCTGACCAAAAACACAAGTCCAACCCCAAATATCACGGAAATTCGAACCATTAATAGAAAGAAGTTAGAGGGTGAGGATAGATAAGATAGAAACTTAGAATAGAAGAAGAAGAAGAACACAACATCAGAGTAACACGAATCTCACAGCGGAACGAATAACATATAATATATATAACATAACTTGAAATATACATCTGTACTTGAATATACATCAATATCAAAGTACATCACTTACAACACAGCAGAAATAACTATAGCTATATGATCCTGAAGCCTCCTGCTCCAAGCTCTTCCAGTATATCTGTAAATTCCCGACTACTTGACTGCCCGTACAAATTTAGGCACCCAAGAGTTTAGGGAAAACAACAAAGTAAACTCCGGGTCAGTCATGGGACTGGTATGAATAAACAGTTTAAAACAGTTTCAGAAAACTAAATGATATCTCATAAGACCACGCCGTATAACACGGAACGGGTTTTTCCCTTATGAGAATCCAAACACTTGATTTATCTTTATATCAAAACTCTTTTGATATTATAATAATGTCTAAATCAAGTAGATAACAATCTACTGGAACGCTTGCATCTCACGTTCCACATATATAATATACAATCAAAACCGCAAGCACGTATTGGGTAATGGATTTCCAACTATGACAAGATATGGAACCACCTTCCGATCAGTGTACTCTAGGAACGATACACTGGAGTTCAACAAGAACATCTTGCAACTCAGCCACACATGACCGACCACTCATTTCGCTTGAGTGTATCGAATGTATATCACCAACGGTTGGGATCAGCAACCGTTCCCGTATATATATATGGGACAGCATTGATAGATTAAAGAAGCAAATGAATATTCTCTAGATAGGTGATTATACACCCTACTTCGGAGCGACCGACTTAGCCATGCTGCCTGCCCGATTTTTGTCATTTCCTGGTTGTTGAGGCCAGAGGTTATGCTGTATCATCACATCAGATTCACTTCGAATGCCACATTGTCAGATCCATCGAAAATCACTAATTGACGTCTACAACATTACATTACGTGTTAGCTAAAGAAGTGCCCTTCTCCGCTTCCACTCTTGGTACGGTTGAAGAAATCAATTGTAATAACCCGGAAAATCTGGGCCAGTTTAAAATTTTTATTTTGGCAATTTTAGCGAATTTTGAATATTTAAAATGAATTATTTTAAATAATATCGACGAGAAATTTATTTTGAATATAATTAGAACGTATATATTATATACGTCGTCGTTAGAATATATAATAATTATATATAATTATAAAAGGAATTGAAAATGGCGCGGTAGTTCGAAAATTCGATTTATGATTTCAAATGAATATACAGAATTCAATATAAGTCAGAATTGAACGAAACAAGAAATATTTGAATCTGTATAACTATATCTTTGTAACAAAGTTAGCAAACTGAGATTTCATCTTAGAAATGATAAGATATGTCCAGTTGAAAATTCTGAATAGTCGCTATGGAATTCAGGCCCTTAAAAATGGACATTTTGCAAACGACCTCGGATTTCGACGAAACCACTTTTGTTGGATCCGCAGTGTAAAGTTATTGCTAGATTTCAAATTTCATAATTTTTCGAATCAATATGTGAGCGTGGCAAAGGAAAATGCGTTTGACCAGTTTCAGTTGATTTTAATCGACTGAAAAATGGCCATTTTTCCAACGGCCTCAGAATTCGACGAAACCACTTTTGTTAGGACCGTATCGTCGATACGAAGCTAGAAATAATTTTTCTGGAATTTTTCTAGTCAGTTTGTGACCCCAGTAAATCGAAATGCGCGTTCAAATTCAATATATAGAGTTATACGTTGGTTTTGACGGAAACTGATCGAAACAGTCGAATCAGCTTACGATACATATCCCATTGTGTTCGAAACAGAGGTAAAACGCTATGGACGACAGGCGGTAGACCTCGTTCAGGGGTCGTATGTAAAAGTCAACTTTTTCAAAAATAAAATAATAAAAAAAAGGAACTTTCTCCCCCCTTATACCCGCTCTGGCCCCCTTTTCATTTTCAATCGGATTCACAAAAAAAAAAAAAAAATAGAAGGAGGAGAGCGACGGAGAGGACCGCCCCCCCCCTCCCGATAATCGATGCCGCCGCTGCGCCATCGCCTGGCGCGCACACCCCCCTCGCCTTCCCCAGGTGCCGCAACCCCCTCCCCCTTCAATCGTGACCCCACGCAAACCCCCCCCCCCCCCCCCGTCCTGATGGTCACCGCACCGCGCCCCAACCCTCGCGACCGCCTTTCCATCAGCCCCCCCAGAACCGACGAGCCCCCCCTGTAAGTTCCCTACTGTTTTTTATTATTATTATTTACTTTAAACTGTTTTTTTAAAGAGTTATAAACTGATTTTATAATGAATTTATAAACTGATTTTTAGGATTTAAAAACTGATTTATAAAGGAAATAAAAAACCTGATTTTTTAAAAGGAAATTAAAATGATATTTACTATGGAGTAGACAAAATTAAATGTGATTTTTATTATTTGGGTAGCGAATAAAAATATAATTTTTCCATATATGAATAGCGAAAATATATGGATCTTTCTTTGATTACAAATTTGGTTTTCTTTGATCTGAAAATAAATTTTCTTTGATATGAAATAATGAATTTGATTATAGAAAATATATGGTTTTTCAATTATATAAGAAATGATTTTTCATAGTAAGAAGAGGAGATTTCTTTTTATAATAAGGAAAGTCGAGATTTTTGATATAAGGAAAGTCGAGATTTTTGATATAAGGAAAGTCGAGATTTTTGATATAAGGAAAGTCGAGATTTTTGATATAAGGAAAGACGAGATTTTTGAAAGCGAAAAGATTATATTTTTTAATAACAAAAGGATATGATTTCTAGAAACATAAAAATATAATTTTTAATACATAGGAAAAATAAAAATATGGTTTTTATACTTTTAGAAAAATAAAGATATGGTTTTTCTTTAAATGACTTCGAATTAAAAATGTGATTTTTATCTATTGAACTTCGAAACAAGAATATGATTTTTATACATGGAATGGCGAAGTAAAAATTCGATTTTTACATAGGTAGTGAAAGCGGACAATGAAGATGACGAAGATGCGGTAGCGACGAAGGTTTCTACAAATGAAGTGTCGTGGAGCTAGGATAGCTATATGTGAGAACTTCTCACCTTTCAATTTAATTTTTCTAGTTATATATATACTAGGATGCAGACGGTGCTTAGTAGCACCCGACACAATCGTCCACAGACCATGGACTTGTTTGTTTGGTTGCATAGATTAGTTATATGATGTGATTTAGATTTGGTTGTTTGGTGATTTGATTGATGTGTGAATGGGGTGGGCCTTCACTAGACCGGGGATAAGGCTAGGCCTCGTCCCGTTTCTAGTATCGTGCCGTTATGCCGCCGAAATTTTCTAAAATGTGTTAGAAAAATAAAAATATCATTTTATTTAAAGAATGAACTAAATAGAAATTCATATGTTAGAATAAAATGTTTTATCGTTAAAGATATAATTTTTAACGTGAATATGAATATATTGAATGTGAAGAAATAAATATTCATTTACAAACCGGACGGTTTGTTTATGTACACCGATTTGACTGACATTGATTGGGACGGTAAATTTTACACATCGCCCAACTGCACAAATAAAAATCTGTGTTTGATTGTTTGAAACCCCACACGGGTGTTGGGATGAAATTTGAAGTTCACTCATCCTGATTGATTAAATATGTCGATCGATTGATTGACAGGCTGTTATAAGCGTCGAATATCTATATTTGATGCTTAGGCAGTTTAGTGCACTTTGGTTGATGGTCGATTATATTTCAATGCTATTATATGTGTGTATGTATGAAAATCCATATAATTAACTTTATATGGTAATTGATTGGGCCTCATTCCAATTTGAAAAATAAAGAATATTTGAAAATAGAAATTTATGAAGCCGTGTTGATTAGATTGACGCCATTTTGACGTGAACGATATTTATATCGATTTTATTCATTTTAAAATGAATATTGAAAAGTGATTTCGAAATCGAATATTTCGAAATGAATTGAATTGAAAACGATTTCGAAATGAATTGAATTGAAAACGATTTCTAAATGAATTGAATTGAAAACGATTTCGAAATGAATTGAATTGAAAACGATTTCGAAATGAATTGAAAACGATTTCGAAATGAATTGAATTGAAAACGATTTCGAAATGAATTGAATTGAAAACAATTTCGAAATGAATCGAATTGAAAACGATTTCGAAATGAATTGAATTGAAAACGAATTCAAATTGAATTGAAATTTGAATTGAATAGAAATGAATATTCAAAACGAATTTATAAAGAAGAATTCAATTGTGATTTGAATTGAAAAGGAAGTTGAAAATGTTTTTGAAACGAATTCAAAACTATTTATATAATTCCTTTTAAATAGAAATCGACGAAATATATATTTTATATATTATATATATAATATAATGGCCTGAATAGAACGCGCCGCGGCAGTTCGTGAATTTCGACCATTTATTTCAAACGGACATTACGGGAGATCCGACCGTCGGATTCTCCTAAAACCGGAACCGTTGGGTTCGTATCGAAAAGAACTTTCTAATGAATATTAGAAATTTGAAATCTAACGGTTGGATTTGGAATTATGTCCAAATCAAATTTGAAAAGGGTCGCTGTAAGTGCAGTTCGATGGCCATTGATGGAAATCGACTGTACGGGCCTTGATAAAATTATTAAAAATAGTAATAATTTGTGTAAAATCATAAGAAATGATTTGTGAAGATTTGGGATGAAAAACTGCATATTTGAAAAGATAAAAATAGATTTTTATCGAAATGAACTAGTTTTGAACTAGAAATATAATTCTATTTATTTTTAAATAAATAAATTGAATTTAAAAAGGGTTTTGAAAATAACCAGAATATCCAATGATTGCATTGGAGTGGATTTGAATCGAAATTGTCTTCGGAATATTTCGATGTTGGAATTCGTGATTATACAGGGGTGGTTATGGAAATTTGAAAGATATATATTTATATCGTTATTTCCAATACGACGTTTGTTAGTCGTAGAATTCGATATTGAATATAAGCCGATATATTTTCTATTCAGAGCCTTGTATTGAATATCGAATGTGATTTGGGTTTGTCGTGAATGGTGTCTTCACTAACACTGTTCTTGAACCCAGTTGAGAAAAGATTAAATCTTTTTATTTGGATTTAATGAAGTGTACCAATTAAATGAGATTTAATTGGAATTGAATTGATATTGATTTTTGGGTTTATCGTGAACAGTGTTTTAAATAACACTCATTCTTTAACCCGATAATTAATGAATGTGATTTTGGGTTTATCATGAACTGTGTTTTTAAATGACACTGATTCTTTAACCCAGAGAAATATTAAAACTAAGTGGAGTTTTAATGAATCTTTAATTAGATTGAAATGATCGAAAATGGAGTATCACCAGTTTTGCTCCAGGCGATGGTTAAATCTTTAATTAGATTTGAACGTGAAATAGTAATTGAATTACCGATAACACTGTGGTGTTAGATATGAAGTACTACCAGTTTTACTTCATGGGATGAATAGGTTGGGATTGGGAAAATAAAATAAAGGATTACTTCGGTGTGGTTCGATAATCCCGACTAGTTTCAATTGATATTCAAAGGAGATTAAAGAATAAATTTAAAGAATTTATCTTGGATAAAATTAATGGGGACTTTTCCCAAAGTATAGGAATATTTGAATAAAAGAATATTCTGAATTGGAATGAGGCGTATGTTGTGTTTGTGTAACACTTTTATAATATATACGCGAGTTATTCAGAAAGACCGGGTTTATCCCATTCTGAATAACTGATTCGACGTGGTGTCGAAGATGAAGACGGTTGTCGAAGACCGGAAGTCTTCACGTCGTTTGGGTGATAACTGATGATCTTGATTGGGCTGTACACCCAAGAAGATGGAAATAGTTGGTGATCGTCCAGACGTACTTGGAGATCGATGGATATGCGAGGTACTAGGTGCCTCCGGTTTCGTTCAGACCCAGAACGGAATTGTAAATGGACTGTGTGTCTGACATTGGATTTTAGTCCGTGTGATTGATCTCTATTAAATATATATCTGTTTGGCGGCGGAGAATTTATTCTCTTGCTTAACGCCCTTCTCTGAGACGTACAAGCTCAGGGGTTATATATTGATGGATATCAAACGCATGGAGTGAATTGCCTGTGTGGCATGCCTAAGTGGCAATTGATCGAGACTTCTGTTGAAAAGCAAAGTCTTGTGGTGATGATCAAAGCACGGCCTTTGTGGCGTAGCTTTGTGTAACGTACTTCGCGAGTTTCACACCCGGTATGAACCAAAAATGGGAGACGGACCTCAGGGAGGGCATGCGTTTCTTTCTAGCTAAAAAGTTGCGTCAGTGGTTTTACACGCCCTGACGAGTTTGACTTATGTGGTTGTTGATGTTGCGAGGCGCCTCGGTTTGATCGGACGATCCGGGTCCGATGGAGTCATTCGTTGGCTCATTTACGCCCCAAAGGGCGGAGAGACGTATTGTTCAGGCATAATAATCCACATCGGTGGACCGGCCCTGACGATCCAAGGCTTGCCTGCGCGCTTGCCTGAGACATGGGCTAGATTGTCTCGAATCGGTTGAGGACTATCTTTTGCCTCGGTTCATAGACGGAAATCCAACTTCCAAATACGTGACATTTGCGGTTTTATTTGTAGAGCCTAGTACGGCGACATGATATATGGTACCCATGCCGCCTATGATTGATACTTATGATTTGAAGTTGTTTAATACACTATGCACTTATTATAGTATCAAATGATTTGTTTTAAATGTATCAAGCATTCTTTGGCTGTTATAAGGGAAAACCCTATCCCCCGGCTTGCGTTGCATTGTGTGATAGGACCTGGGTCTTATAACAGCTTCATTTTTCTTTATTTAGCATTGCGCTGTTTGTTTTATGCACTGGTATTCTTGGGAGGAAACCCGTTCCGTGTTATACGGCGTGGTCCCTTGATTTACCAAACTTTAAAAATATAGATTAACTGTTTTAGTTCTCACACCAGTCCCATGACTGACCTGGAGTTTATTGTTTTAACCTAAACTCTGGGTGCCCCTATTTTCCGCACGGGCAGCTAGTAGTTTTGGTTTTGCAGATTTATATTCACAGGATCCTGGTTTACAGCTGGAACGATATCCGGAAAGCTTTGTATCCGTATATCTCATTCTAGTTGGATATTGTATTATTTTCCGCTGCGTTGTATTCAAATGTAATTTAAATCTCTGATATTTCTGTGTAATATTTATTCATACTCTGTATATTCTTGTAATCTGATGCATTGTTGTGATATACAATGAAATGTTCTTCTGTTTGTGTTCTGATTTGTCTTGTCCTCATAGTAATTCGTTCTTTCTCATCTCTTCGGAGACCGGGGAAGTTTCGGGTCGCTTCATTTGGCATCAGAGCTTTGGTTTACAAAGCTCGAGAATAAGACACATTAGAACCATACGAAAGAATTCATCAGATATTGGATTAGCAATATCCAATGGAATGACTCGTTAGAGATGGGATCAGTAGTATCCTAGAACGAGTGTGAAGAGTATATTTTTGAAAGTGAAAACAAATTTTTGTTTTGAAAATTTAAATCAATTATTCGTATTTGATTATCTATTTATATTGAGTTGGACAATCCAGTATATATAGATTTTGCGTATACGTCTGATCCGCGTGTATTCGAAGTTTTAATATATTGGATAAATATAGCATCACACTCTAGTCGCCCGAAGATGGTACTGATGATTGTCATGACATCATCAGTATTTATGTTCGTGTTTCGAAGGTGTGATTTTCTATATATTTCCATTAGACTAGTGTGAGAACCAAAACTAATATAGTTAGAACACATTGTGGTGAATTGGCATCAAAAACAAGATTTTCTCTATATATATCAAAGTTATCAATTTGAAACTCTAATCCACTAATTGATTGATGTTTGTGTTGTTTGTTTATTTGTTTGATAATTTTGAACCATTAAGCCTAATTAAACCAAATATTGAATTATATTGATAATTGGATGCGTTTGCTTGCATATACATATATATCATTGAACAGGTCATAGCAAGGAGGCTAGAGCCGAAGAATAAAATTTGTTTGCCCGACAAATAGGTACATGTTTACTACATAATTTACTGTTTTGTTTGGGTGATGATGATTTTATGAGCCTATTGGCTAACCGCTTGGCTTTTTCTTTTTCTTTTTGAGATCTGAAGGACCGGGGAAGCTATTTGAAATTCCCCGATGCTCCCGGTGCAGGGGAGGTTATGGCGAAATTTTTCGAAAATTTAGGGTGTTAGCCAAATTTTTGAAGTTTTTGAAAATTCTCAGAAACTGAAGAGTTGGAGAATGGAAGCCAGATCGAACGTAGTGTTGATTAATCAAACCACTTTCCACTTTGTTCCTTTTCGGGGACGAAAAGTTTTAAGTGGGGGAGATTGTAATAACCCGGAAAATCTGTGCCAGTTTAAAATTTTTATTTTGGCAATTTTAGCGAATTTTGAATATTTAAAATGAATTATTTTAAATAATATTGACGAGAAATTTATTTTGAATATAATTAGAACGTATATATTATATACGTCGTCGTTAGAATATATAATAATTATATATAATTATAAAAGGAATTGAAAATGGCGCGGTAGTTCGAAAATTCGATTTCTAATTTCAAATGAATATACAGAATTCAATATAAGTCAGAATTGAACGAAACAAGAAATATTTGAATCTGTATAACTATATCTTTGTAACAAAGTTAGCAAACTGAGATTTCATCTTAAAAATGATAAGATATGTCCAGTTGAAAATTCTGAATAGTCGCTATGGAATTCAGGCCCTTAAAAATGGACATTTTGCAAACGACCTCGGATTTCGACGAAACCACTTTTGTTGGATCCGCAGTGTAAAGTTATTGCTAGATTTCAAATTTCATAATTTTTCGAATCAATATGTGAGCGTGGCAAAGGAAAATGCGTTTGACCAGTTTCAGTTGATTTTAATCGACTGAAAAATGGCCATTTTTCCAACGGCCTCAGAATTCGACGAAACCACTTTTGTTAGGACCGTATCGTCGATACGAAGCTAGAACTAATTTTTCTGGAATTTTTCTAGTCAGTATGTGACCCCAGTAAATCGAAATGCGCGTTCAAATTCAATATATAGAGTTATATGTTGGTTTTGACGGAAACTGATCGAAACAGTCGAATCAGCTTACGATACATATCCCATTGTGTTCGGAACAGGGGTAAAACGCTATGGACGACAGGCGGTAGACCTCGTTCAGGGGTCGTATGTAAAAGTCAACTTTTTCAAAAATAAAATAATAAAAAAAAGGAACTTTCTCCCCCCTTAAACCCGCTCTGGCCCCCTTTTCATTTTCAATCGGATTCACAAAAAAAAAAAAAAAAAAAAAATAGAAGAAGAAGGAGAGCGACGGAGAGGAGCGCCGCCCCCCTCCCGATAATCGATGCTGCCGCTGCGCCATCGGCTGGCGCGCACACCCCCCTCGCCTTCCCCAGGTGCCGCGACCCCCTCCCCCTTCAATCGTGACCCCACGCAAACCCCCCCCCCCCCGTCCTGATGGTCACCGCACCGCGCCCCAACCCTCGCCACCCGCCTTTCCATCAGCCCCCCCAGAACCGACGAGCCCCCCCTGTAAGTTCCCTACTGTTTTTTTTTATTATTATTTACTTTAAACTGTTTTTTTAAAGAGTTATAAACTGATTTTATAATGAATTTATAAACTGATTTTTAGGATTTAAAAACTGATTTATAAAGGAAATAAAAAACCTGATTTTTTAAAAGGAAATTAAAATGATATTTACTATGGAGTAGACAAAATTAAATGTGATTTTTATTATTTGGGTAGCGAATAAAAATATAATTTTTCCATATATGAATAGCGAAAATATATGGATCTTTCTTTGATTACAAATTTGGTTTTCTTTGATCTGAAAATAAATTTTCTTTGATATGAAATAATGAATTTGATTATAGAAAATATATGGTTTTTCAATTATATAAGAAATGATTTTTCATAGTAAGAAGAGGAGATTTCTTTTTATAATAAGGAAAGTCGAGATTTTTGATATAAGGAAAGTCGAGATTTTTGATATAAGGAAAGTCGAGATTTTTGATATAAGGAAAGTCGAGATTTTTGATATAAGGAAAGACGAGTTTTTTGAAAGCGAAAAGATTATATTTTTTAATAACAAAAGGATATGATTTCTAGAAACATAAAAATATAATTTTTAATACATAGGAAAAATAAAAATATGGTTTTTATACTTTTAGAAAAATAAAGATATGGTTTTTCTTTAAATGACTTCGAATTAAAAATGTGATTTTTATCTATTGAACTTCGAAACAAGAATATGATTTTTATATATGGAATGGCGAAGTAAAAATTCGATTTTTACACAGGTAGTGAAAGTGGACAACGAAGATGACGAAGATGCGGTAGCGACGAAGGTTTCTGCAAATGAAGTGCCGTGGAGCTAGGATAGCTATATGTGAGAACTTCTCACCTTTCAATTTAATTTTTCTAGTTATATATATATACTTGGATGCAGACGGTGCTTAGTAGCACCCGACACAATCGTCCACAGACCATGGACTTGTTTGTTTGGTTGCATAGATTAGTTATATGATGTGATTTAGATTTGGTTGTTTGGTGATTTGATTGATGTGTGAATGGCGTGGGCCTTCACTAGACCGGGGATAAGGCTAGGCCTCGTCCCGTTTCTAGTATCGTGCCGTTATGCCACCGAAATTTTCTAAAATGTGTTAGAAAAATAAAAATATCATTTTATTTAAAGAATGAACTGAATAGAAATTCATATGTTAGAATAAAATGTTTTATCGTTAAAGATATAATTTTTAACGTGAATATGAATATAGTGAATGTGAAGAAATAAATATTCATTTACAAACCGGACGGTTTGTTTATGTACACCGATTTGACTGACATTGATTGGGACGGTAAATTTTACACATCGCCCAACTGCACAAATAAAAATCTGTGTTTGATTGTTTGAAACCCCACACGGGTGTTGGGATGAAATTTGAAGTTCACTCATCCTGATTGATTAAATATGTCGATCGATTGATTGACAGGCTGTTATAAGCGTCGAATATCTATATTTGATGCTTAGGCAGTTTAGTGCACTTTGGTTGATGTTGATTATATTTCAATGCTATTATATGTGTGTAATGTATGAAAATCCATATAATTAACTTTATATGGTAATTGATTGGGCCTCATTCCAATTTGAAAATTAAAGAATATTTGAAAATAGAAATTTATGAAGCCGTGTTGATTAGATTGACGCCATTTTGACGTGAACGATATTTATATCGATTTTATTCATTTTAAAATGAATATTGAAAAGTGATTTCGAAATCGAATATTTCGAAATGAATTGAATTGAAAACGATTTCGAAATGAATTGAATTGAAAACGATTTCGAAATGAATTGAATTGAAAACGATTTCGAAATGAATTGAATTGAAAACGATTTCGAAATGAATTGAAAACGATTTCGAAATGAATTGAATTGAAAATGATTTCGAAATGAATTGAATTGAAAACGATTTCGAAATGAATTGAATTGAAAACGATTTCGAAATGAATTGAATTGAAAACGAATTCAAATTGAATTGAAATTTGAATTGAATAGAAATGAATATTCAAAACGAATTTATAAAGAAGAATTCAATTGTGATTTGAATTGAAAAGGAAGTTGAAAATGTTTTTGAAACGAATTCAAAACTATTTATATAATTCGTTTTAAATAGAAATCGACGAAGTATATATTATATATATTATATATATAATATAATGGCCTGAATAGAACGCGCCGCGCCGCGGCAGTTCGTGAATTTCGACCATTTATTTCAAACGGACATTACGGGAGATCCGACCGTCGGATTCTCCTAAAACCGGAACCGTTGGGTTCGTATCGAAAAGAACTTTCTAATGAATATTAGAAATTTGAAATCTAACGGTTGGATTTGGAATTATGTCCAAATCAAATTTGAAAAGGGTCGCTGTAAGTGCAGTTCGATGGCCATTGATGGAAATCGACTGTACGGGCCTTGATAAAATTATTAAAAATAGTAATAATTTGTGTAAAATCATAAGAAATGATTTGTGAAGATTTGGGATGAAAAACTCCATATTTGAAAAGATAAAAATAGATTTTTATCGAAATGAACTAGTTTTGAACTAGAAATATAATTCTATTTATTTTTAAATAAATAAATTGAATTTAAAAAGGGTTTTGAAAATAACCAGAATATCCAATGATTGCATTGGAGTGTGTAACAACCCGGAAAATGCGAGCCAGTTTGAAATTTTTAAATTGGCAATTTTAGCGAATTTTGAATATTTAAAATAGATTATTTTAAATAATATCGGCGAGAAAATTTATTTTGAATATAATTCGACGTATATATATTATACGCGTCGTCGTTAGAATATAAATATTTATATATAATTATAAATAGAATTGAAAATGGCGCGATAGTTCGATAATTCGATTTCAAACTTCAATTGAATGTACCGGGTGCAAAACAATCCAGATTTTAGTGAAACCAAAAACATTAGAATGTAATTGATAATATCTTTCCAACGAATCCGAATAATCAAGATTTTATAGCGGGAATCAAAAGATATGTCCATTTGAAAATTCTGAATAGTCGCTATGGAATTCAGGCCCTTAAAAATGGACATTTTGCAAACGACCTCGGATTTCGACGAAACCACTTTTGTTGGGTCCGTGATGTCAAATTATTGCTAGGTTTCAAATTTCATAATTTTTCGAATCAATATGTGAGCATGGCATAGGAAAACGCGTTTGACCAGTTTCAGTTGATTTTAATCGACTGGAAAATGGCCATTTTTCCAACGGCCTCATAATTCGACGAAACTAGTTTTGTTAGGACCGTATCGTCAATACGAAGCTAGAAAATATTTTTCGGGAATTTTTCTAGTTAGTATGTGACCCCGGTAATTTGAAATGTACGTTTAAAATTCAATATAGTGATTTAAATAAAAATTCAACGGAAACTGATCGAAACGATCAGATCAGAGTGCGATACATATCCCATTGGGTTCGGAATGGGGGTGAAACGCTATGGGCGACAGGCGGTGGACCTCGTTTAGAGGTCGTATGTGAAAGTCAACTTTTTAATTAAATAAAATATATATATATATATATATATATTTTTCTCCCCTTAACTACCAGGCCCCCCCCCCGACTAAAATCATTTAAATCAGAAGAAAAAAAACCCCCCGAAGCCCCGTCGCCTCCCCCCCCCCCCCCACGTTGCAGCCGCCACCCGCCTTTCCCCTCCCCAGCTCCCCCTTCCACCGCTGATCTCCCTCCCTCCTTCTCCAGTCAGCACGCAACCCCCAAAACCCCCCTTCTTCAAAGAACCGCCGCAACAAACCCTAGCCGCCAACGTCCAGTGCACCACCGCGAGCTCGAGCCGGCCTCCGCCACCCTCCGATGTACGACCGCCACCCTGAAGCCACCATCGACGGCCGCCAACGAGCAAAACCCCCCGGGTCGAACAGTGACGCCCCCCCCCTCAGTTTTTTTTTCTCTCTGTAAGTATTTCTTACTTTATTTGTTTTATTTAATTAATGTATTAGATTTGGAAAAAAAGGGGGGAAAACAAAAATGAATTTACTTTAGAAAACAAAAATGAATTTACTTTAGAAAACAAAAATGAATTTGCTTTAGAAAAAAAAACAAAAATGTATTTGCTTTAGAAAAAAAACAAAAATGAATTTGCTTTAGAAAAAAAAAACAAAAATGAATTTACTTTAGAAAACAAAAATGAATTTACTTTAGAAAACAAAATTGAATTTGCTTTGAGAAAAAAAAGGGAATTTGCTTTTTGAAAATAAAATTAGCGTTGTTTTAAAATGAAGTAGCAAATAAAAATATGATTTTTATATATTGAACTTCGAAATAAAAATATGATTTTTATATATTGAACTTTGAAATAAAAATAGGATTTTTATATATTGAACTTCGAAATAAAAATATGATTTTTATATATTGAACTTCGAAATAAAAATATAATTTTTATATGTTGAACGAAATATGATTTTTACATATTGAATAGCAAAGTGAAAATTCGATTTTTAAATGGATGAAGCGATTATCAAAATATGATTTTCAAATTGAAAGTGAACAAATAAAAATGTGATTTTTATTTTAAAGACTCAAGATATAAAAATGTGTGATTTTTATATATGTAGTGAAAGCGGACAACGAAGATGACGAAGATGCGATAGCGATGAAGATTTCTATCAATGAAGTGCCGTGGAGCTAGGATAGCTATATGTGAGAATTTCTCACCTTTCAATTTCATTTCTATTTTTATATATATATATATATATATATATATATACTAGGATGCAGACGGTGCTTAGTAGCACCCGACACAATCGTCCACAGACCAGGGACTTGTTTGTTTGGTTGCATAGATTAGATAGATGATTTGATTTGAAATTGAATTGTTTGGTGAAATTGAATTGTTTGGTGAAATTGAATCGTTTGGTGAAATTGAATTTTTTGGGGAAATGAATGGATTAATTGATGTGTGAATGGCGTGGGCCTTCACTAGACCGGGGATAAGGCGAGGCCTCGTCCCGTTTCTAGTATAGTGCCGTTATGCCGCTGAAATTTTCTAAAATATGTTAGAAAATAAAAATATCATTTTATTTAAAGAATGAACTGAATAGAAATTCATATGTTGGAATAAAATGTTTTTTCGTTAAAAATATAATTTTTAACGTGAATGTGAATAAATAAATATTCATTTACAAACCAGACGGTTTGTTTATGTACACCTATTTGAAGGACATTGATTGGGTCGATAAATTTTACACATCGCCCAACTGCACAAATAAAATATGTGTTTGATTGCTTGAAACCCCACACGGGTATTGGGATGATATTTGACGTACACTAATCCCGATTGTTTAGTTGTGTGTCGATCGATTGATTGACAGGCTGTTATAAGCGTTGAATATTTATATTTGATGCTTATACAGTGTAGAATGCACTTTGGATGATGGTTGATTATTCATCGTTGTTGATAAATACATGTGTTGTAGAAAATCCATATAATTAACATTATATGGTAACTGATTGGGTCTCATTCCATATTTGAAAAAGAAATATTTGAAATAGAATATTTGAAAATAGAAATTTATGAAGCCGTGTTGATTAGATTGACGTCATTTTGACGTGAACGATATTTATATCGATTTTAAACGATTTCGAAATGAAGTGAATTGAAAACGATTTCGAAATGAATTGAATTGAAAACGATTTCGAAATGAAGTGAATTGAAAACGATTTCGAAATGAATTGAATTGAAAACGATTTCAAAGTGAATTGAAAACGATTTCGAAATGAAGTGAATTGAAAACGATTTCGAAATGAAGTGAATTGAAAACGATTTCGAAATGAATTGAATTGAAAACGATTTCGAAATGAATTGAATTGAAAACGAATTCAGATTGAATTGAAATTTGAATTGAATAGAAATGAACTTTAAAACGAATCTATAAGGAAGAATTCAATTGTGATTTGAATTGAAAAGGAAGTTGAAATTGCCTTTGAAACGAATTTAAAACTATTTATATAATTCGTTTTAAATAGAAATCGACGATATATATATTATATATATTATATATATAATATAATGGCCTGAATAGAACGCGCCGCGCCGCGGCAGTTCGTGAATTTCGACCATTTATTTCAAACGGACATTACGGGAGATCCGACCGTCGGATTCTCCTAAAACCGGAACCGTTGGGTTCGTATCGAAAAGAGCTTTCTAACGAATATTAGAAATTTGAAATCTAACGGTTGGATTTGGAGATACGTCCAAATCAAATTTGAAAAAGGTCGCTGTAAGTGCAGTTCGATGGCCATTGGTGGAAATCGACTGTACGGGCCTTGATAAAATTATTAAAAATAGTAATAATTTGTGTAAAATCATAAGAAATGATTTGTGAAGATTTGGGATGAAAAACTTCATGTTTGAAAAGATAAAAATAGATTTTTATCGAAATGAACTAGTTTTGAACTAGAATTATAAGTCTATTTATTTTTAAATAAATGAAGTGAATTTAAAAAGGGTTTTGAAAATAACCAGAATATCCAATGATTGCATTGGAGGGGATTTGAATCGAAATTGTCTTTGGAATATTTCGATGTTGGAATTCGTGATTATACAAGTGTTGTTATGGAAATTTGAAAGATATATATTTATATCGTTATTTCCAATACGACATTTGTTAGTTGTAGAATTTGATATTGAATATAAGCCGATATATTTTCTATTCAGAGCCTTGTATTGAATATCGAATGTGATTTGGGTTTGTCGTGAGTGGTGTCTTCACTAACACTATTCTTGAACCCAGTTGAGAAAAGGTTAAATCTTTTTATTTAGATTTAATGAAGTGTACCAATTAAAGAATATTTAATTGGAATTGAATTGATATTGATTTTTGGGTTTATCGTGGACAGTGTTTTAAATAACACTCGTTCTTTAACCCGATAATCAATGGGATGTGACTTTGGGTTTATCTTTAACCCAGTCAAAGATTAAAACTAAGTGGAGTTTTAATGAATCTTTAATTAGATTGAAATGATCGAGAATGGAGTATCACCAGTTTTGCTCCAGGCGATGGTTAAATCTTTAATTAGATTTGAACGTGAAATGGTAATTGAATTTACCGATAACACTGTGGTGTTAGATATGAAGTATTACCAGTTTTACTTCATGGGATGAATAGGTTGGGATTGGGAAAATAAATGACTACTTCGGTGTGGTTCGCTAATACCGACTAGTTTGAATTGATATTCAAAGGAGATTAAAGAATAAATTTAAAGAATTTATCTTGGATAAAATTAATGGGAACTTTTCCCAAAGTATAGGAATATTTGAATAAAAGAATATTCTGAATTGGAATGAGGCGTATGTTGTGTTTGTGTAACACTTTTATAATATATACGCGAGTTATTCAGAAAGACCGGGTTTATCCCATTCTGAATAACTGATTCGACGTGGTGTCGAAGATGAAGACGGTGGTCGAAGACCGGAGGTCTTCACGTCGTTTGGGTGATTGCTGATGATCTTAATTGGGCTGTACACCCAAGAAGATGGAAACAGTTGGTGATCGTCCAGACGTACTTGGAGATCGATGGATATGCGGGGTACTAGGGGCCTCCGGTTTCGTTCAGACCCAGAACGGACTTGTAAATGGACTGTGTGTCTGACATTGGATTTTAGTCCGTGTGATTGATCTCTATTAAATATATATCTGTTTGGCGGCGGAGAATTTATTCTCTTGCTTAACGCCCTTCTCTGAGACGTACGAGCTCAGGGTTTATATATTGATGGATATCAATCGCATGGAGTGAATTGCCTGTGTGGCATGCCTAAGTGGCAATTGATCGAGGCTTCTGTTGAAAAGCAAAGTCTTGTGGTGATGATCAACGCACAGCCTGTGTGGCACAGCTTTGTGTAACTTGAATTCGCGAGCCTCGCACCCCGGTTGTGAACCAAAAACGGGAGAGGACCTCAGGGAGGGCATGCGTTTCTTTCTAGCTAGGGTGGTGTCAGTGACCTACCAGCCCTGACATTTATATACTTTTCACCTGTGTGGTTGTTGCTGTTGCGAGGCGCCTCGGTTAGATCGGACGATCCGGGTCCGATGGAGTCATTCGTTGGCTCGTTTACGCCCCAAAGGGCGGGGAAACGTATTGTTCAGGCACTATAATCCACATCGATGGACCGGCCCTGACGATCCAAGGGGCAGTTGCGGCTGTTCCGGTGGCTCGGGCTAGAGAGTCACGAATCGGTTGAGGACTATCTTTTGCCTCGGTTCATTGACGGAAATCCAATTTCCAAATACGTGACTTTAAGTTTTATTTGTAAATGTGAAGACCCGCAACCTCCCCGTAAGGGAAAGCGTCGGATAGTTCGAGAACAAACCACAACAGAACGCATACAGAAGAACATTTCATTGTATATTACAACAATGCATCAGATTACAAGAATATACAGAGTATAAATGAATATTTATTACACAGAAATATCAGAGATTTAAATTACATTTAAATACATCGCAGCGGAAAATAATACAGTACACAACTAGAATGAGATATACGGATACAAAGCTTTCCGGATATCGTTCCAGCTGTAAACCAGGATCCTGTGAATATAAATCTGCAAAACCAAAACTACTAGCTGCCCGTGCGGAAAATAGGGGCACCCAGAGTTTAGGTTAAAACAATAAACTCCAGGTCAGTCATGGGACTGGTGTGAGAACTAAAACAGTTAATCTTTATTTTAAAGTCAGGTAAATCAAGGGACCACGCCGTATAACACGGAACGGGTTTCCTCCCAAGAATACCAGTGCATAAAACAAACAGCGCAATGCTAAATAAAGAAAAATGAAGCCGTGATAAGACCCAGTTCCCATCACACAATGCAATCGCAAGCCGGAGGATAGGGTTTTTACCTTATAATAGCCAAGAATGCTTGATACGTTTAAAACAAATCATTTGATACTATTATAAGTGTATAGTGTATAAAACAACTTCAAATCATAAGTATCAATCATAGGCGGCATGAATGCCCCATACCACTATGTCGCCATATATAGGTTATACAATCAAAATCGCAAAGTCACGTATTTGGAAATTGGGTTTCCATCTATGAACCGAGGCAAAAGATAGTCCTCAACCGATTCGAGACTGTCTAGCCCGAGCCTCAGGCAAGTACTCTGTCAAGCCTTTGGATCCTCAGGGCCGGTCCACACGGAGTGGATTAAAATGCCTGAACATGCGTTTCCCCGCCCTATGGGGCGTAAACGAGCCAACGAATGGCTCCATCGGTTCGAGAACGACCGATCAATCCGAGGCGCCTCGCAACAGCAACAACCACATAAGTCAAACTCGTCAGGGCGTGTAAAACCACTGACGCCACTTCTAGCTAGAAAGAAACGCATGCCCTCCCTGACGTCCTCTCCCGTTTTTGGTTCATACCTGGTGTGAAACACGCGAGGTAAACGTTACACAAAGCTACGCCACAAAGGCCGTGCTTTGATCATCACCACAAGACTTTGCTTTTCAACAGAAGCCTTGATCATTTGCATCTTAGCATGCCACACAGGCAAACCATCCTATGCAACCGATATCAGTCACACAGAATGAAATCCGATGTCAGACACACAGTCCATTTACAAGTCCGTTCTGGGTCTGAACGAAACCGGGAGCACTTAGTACCCCGCATATCCATCGATCTCCAAGTACGTCTGGACGATCACCAACTGTTTCCATCTTCTTGGGTGTACAGCCCAATCAAGATCATCAGTTATCACCCAAACGACGTGAAGACCTCCGGTCTTCGACCATCGTCTTCATCTTCGACTTATCGTCGTATCAGTTATTCAGAATGGGGTAAACCCGGTCTTCCCGAATAACTCGCGTATATATTATAAAAGTGTTACACAAACACAACATACGCCTCATTCCAATTCATTAGTCACTAACCGTAAATTAATCAAGAGAATAATTCCCCAAATATTAACCCCGAAGGCCGAAACCAACATCAGATCAATATCCAGGAAACCATTCTGCTTAGCTAACCGACAGTTAGTTTCTAAATTTCACGTTCAAATCTAATTAAAGATTTAACTATCGACTGGAGCAAAACTGGTGATACTCCATTCTCGATCTTTTCAATCTAATTAAAGATTCATTAAAACTCCACTTAGTTTTAATCTTCGACTGGGTTAAAGAATCAGTGTCATTTAAAACACGGTTCACGATAAACCCAAATCACATTCCATTAATTATCGGGTTAAAGAACAAGTGTTATTTAAAACACTGTTCACGATAAACCCAAAAATCAATATCCATTCAATTCCAATTAAATATCATTTAATTGGTACACTTCATTAAATCTAAATCAAAAGATTTAATCTTTTCTCAACTGGGTTCAAGAACAGTGTTAGTGAAGACACCATTCACGACAAACCCAAATCACATTCGATATTCAATACAAGGCTCCGAATAGAAAATATATCGGCTTATATTCAATATCGAATTCTACGACTAACAAATGTCGTATTTGAAATAACGATATAAATATCTATATCTTTCAAATTTCCATAACAACATCTGTATAATCACGAAATCCAACATCGAAATATTCCGAAGACAATTTCGATTCAAACCCATTCCAATGCGATCATTGGAAATTTTGGTTATTTTCCAAACCATTTCAAATTCAATTTATTTATTTAAAAATAAATAGAATTATAATTCTAGTTCAAAACTAGTTCATTTCGATAAAAATCTATTTTTATCTTTTCAAATATGGAGTTTTTCATCCCAATTCTTTCTAAATCATTTCTTATGATTTTACACAAATTATTACTATTTTTAATAATTTTATCAAGGCCCGTACAGTCGATTTCCATCAATGGCCATCGAACTGCACTTACAGCGACCTTTTTCGAATTTGATTTGGACGTATCTCCAAATCCAACCGTTAGATTTCAAATTTCTAACATTCGTTAGAAAGCTCTTTTCGATACGAACCCAACGGTTCCGGTTTTAGGAGAATCCGACGGTCGGATCTCCCGTAATGTCCGTTTGAAATAAATGGTCGAAATTCGCGAACTGCCGCGGCGCGGCGCGTTCTATTCAGGCCATTATATTATATATATAATATATATAATATATATTTCGTCGATTTCTATTTAAAACGAATTATATAAATAGTTTTAAATTCGTTTCCAATTCTATTTCAACTTCTATTTCAATTCAAAGCAAAATTGAATTCTTCTTTATAAATTCGTTTTAAAATTCCTTTCTATTCAATTCAAATTTCAATTCAATTTGAATTCATATTCAATTCTATTCACTTCGAAATCGTTTTCAATTCAATTCATTTCGAAATCGTTTTCAATTCAATTCATTTCGAAATCGTTTTCAATTCATTTCATTTCGAAATCGTTTTCAATTCAATTCATTTCGAAATCGTTTTCAATTCAATTCATTTCGAAATCGTTTTCAATTCAATTCATTTCGAAATCGTTTTCAATTCAATTCATTTCGAAATCGTTTTCAATTCAATTCATTTCGAAATCGTTTTCAATTCAATTCATTTCGAAATCGTTTTCAATTCAATTCATTTCGAAATCGTTTTCAATTCAATTCATTTCGAAATCGTTTTCAATTCAATTCATTTCGAAATCGTTTTCAATTCAATTCATTTAAATCGTTTTCAATTCAATTCATTTTGAAATCGTTTTCAATTTCGATATAAATATCGATCACGTCAAAATGGCGTCAATCTAATCAACACGGCTTCATATATTCCTTTATTTTCAAATATTCTATTTCAAATATTTCTTTTTCAAATATTTCTTTTTCAAAACTGGAATGAGGCCCAATCAATTACCATATAAAATTAATTATATGGATTTTCATACAACACATGTATATAATAGCATTGAAAATAATCAACCATCAACCAAAGTGCACTACACTGTATAAGCATCAAATATAGATATTCAACGCTTATAACAGCCTGTCAATCAACCGATCGACATATTCAATCAATCGGGATGAGTGAACTTCAAATTTCATCCCAACACCCGTGTGGGGTTTCAAACAATCAAACACTGATTTTAGTTGTGCAGTTGGGCGATGTGTAAAATTTATCCTCCCAATCAATGTCATTCAAATAAGTGTACATAAACAAACCGTCTGGTTTGTAAATGAATATTTAATTTTATTCACTTCACGTTAAAAATTATATTTTTAACGACAAAACATTTTATTTCAACATATGAATTTCTATTCAATTCATTCTTTAAATAAAATGATATTTTTATTTTTCTAACATATTTTAGAAAATTTCGGCGGCATAACGGCACGATACTAGAAACGGGACGAGGCCTAGCCTTATCCCCGGTCTAGTGAAGGCCCACGCCATTCACACATCAATCATATCAATTTTATTATGCAAACCACAAAATCTGGAGTAAGTGTCTAACCTAGCCTTACTCCTTCGCCTTATAACGGCGCACGTCTAATCCTAACCAATTTATCGATTCGATTTTCACACCACAAACCACATTCAAACCAATATCACAATCAATAACCAAACAGCCAAACAAACAAGTCCATGGTCTGTGGACGATTGTGTCGGGTGCTACTAAGCACCGTCTGCATCCTAGTATATATATATAACTAGAAATAAAATTGAAAGGTGAGAAATTCTCACATATAGCTATCCTAGCTCCACGGCTCTTCATCTGCAGAAGTCTTCATCGTTATCGCCTCTTCGTCATCTTCGTTGCTGCTTTCACTATATACGTAAAAATCACATTTTTACTTCGTTATTCAATATATAAAAATCCTATTTTTCTATCGAAGTTCAATATATAAAAATTCTATTTTTCTATCGAAGTTCAATATATAGAAATTCTATTTTTCTATCGAAGTTCAATATATAAAAATTCTATTTTTATATTCTCTATCCCATAAAGATTATATTTTTAATACTTTAAAAATATAAAAATCATATTCTTAATATTTCTATATAGTAAAGATTATGTTTTTAATACTTTAAAAATATAAAAATCATATTTTTTATCACTTTAAAAATATAAAGATCATACCTTTATCTTTCTACAATGTAAAAGATTATATTTTTCTTACTTTACAACATAAAATAAAAATTAGTTTTAAAGTAAATAAAAAAAAAACAGTTTTTAAAATAACGAAAATTCAGTTTTAAAAATAAATAAAAATCAGTTTTAACTTTTAAAACAAAATCAGATTTATACCTTTCTTGAAAATCTGTTTTAAACCTAAAATCGAAATTAAAATAAAAATAAAATACAATAAACTACTTACAGCGAGTTTTTTTTGAAAAAAAGGGGGGGCGGGGTCTTCGCGCGATGGAGCAGGAAGAAGGAGAAGGCGAGGATGGAGGGGCGAATCGAAGGTGGAGCGGCGGTCGTCGGAGGGCTATGCGGCTGAGGCTGCGGTGGAGAGAGAAGGAAGAAAAGGGGAGGAAGAAGAGGAGAGGGCGGCTATAGGGAGGGGGGGCATCGCGAGGTCGGCGGCGCTCCTCCAGATGCGGCGGCGGCGGATCCTACCCCCCCGCTGTCGTTCGCCATTTTTTTTTCTTTTTTTTTTTTTTTTTCGATTTCAGTCTGAAATTATAAAGGGGGGGGCCTAAGAGGTAATAGGAGAGAATTTTAAATTTTATTATTTTATTTAATTATTTTAATTTCTAAAAAGGTTGACTTTTATTTTCGACCTCAAAACGAGGCCCACCGCCTGTCGCCCATAGCGTTTTACCCCCATTCCGAACACAATGGGATATGTATCGCAAGATGATTTGACCATTTGAATCAGTTTCCGTTTAATTTACATTTAAATCATTATATTGAATTTTAAACGTACATTTCAAATTACCGGGGGCACATGCTAACTTTAAAAATTCCAGAAAAATATTTTCTAGCTTCGTATTGACGATACGGTCCTAACAAAACTAGTTTCGTCGAATTCTGAGACCGTTGGAAAAATGGCCAATTTCCAGTCGATTAAATTCAACTGAAATGGTCAAAACGCGTTTTCCTTTGCCACGCTCACATATTGATTCGAAAATTTTTGAAATTTGGAATCTAGCAATAACTTTACACCACGGACCCAACAAAACTGGTTTCGTCGAAATCCGAGGTCGTTTGCAAAATTGCTATTTTTAAGGGCCTTATATATATAAAAATATATATAAATTCCACAGCGACTATTTCTAATTTTAAACTGGATATATCTTATCATTTCTAAGATGAAATCTCAGTTTGTCAACTTCGTTACAAAGATACAGTTATACAGATTCAAATATTTCTTGTTTCGTTCAATTTTGGCTTATATTGAATTCTGTATATTCATTTGAAATTAGAAATCGAATTTTCGAACTACCGCGCCATTTTCAATTCCTTTTATAATTATATATAATTATTATATATTCTAACGACGACGCGTATAATATATACGTTCGAATTATATTCAAAATAAATTTCTCGTCGATATTATTTAAAATAATTCATTTTAAATAATCAGAATTCGCTAAAATTGCCAATTTAAAATTTTCAAACTGGCTCGCATTTTACGGGTTGTTACAATCTCCCCCACTTAAAACTTTTCGTCCCCGAAAAGGAACAAAGTCGAAAGTGGTTTGATTATTCAACTCTATGTTCGATCTGGCTTCCATTCTCCAACTCTTTAGTTTCTGAGAATTTCTAAAATTTCAAAAATTTGGCTAACACCCTAAATTTTTGAAAAATTTCGCCATAACCTCCCCTGCACCGGGAGCATCGGGGAATTTCAAATAGCTTCCCCGGTCCTTCAGATCTCAAAAAGAAAAAGAAAAAGCCAAGCGGCTAGCCAATAGGCTCACAAAATCATCATCACCCAAACAAAACAGGAAATTATGTAGTAAACATGTACCTATTTGTCGGGCAAACAAATTTTATTCTCTGGCTCTAGCCTCCTTGCTATGACCTGTTCAATGTAAGTATTTGTATATGCAAGCAAATGCGACCAAATTTTCAATACAGTTCAATATTTGATTCAATTGGGCATAATGTTTCAAAATTATCAAACAAATAAACAAACCATACAAACATCAATCAATTAGTGAATTAGAGTTTCAAATTCGTAATTTTGATACATACACAAAAATCAGATTCTTGATGCCAAATCACAACAATAAGCCCTATCTAATTTTGGTTCTCACACCAGTCAATAGGAAATATATAGAAATCTCACTTTCGTCGCTCGAAAATAAATACTGGCGACAGTGCCCCATCACCAGAATTACTCCCGGGCACTAGAGGGATTCTATATCTACCCAATATATTAAAACTTCGAATACACGTTTGCAAGACATATATGAAAAATCCTTATATATCGGATTGTCCTAATCAATATAAAATAAATAATCAAATACGAATGATTGATTTAAATTTTCAAAACGAAATTTATTTTCATTTGAAAAATATACTCTTCACACTCGTTTTAGGATACTACTGATCCTATCTCTAGCGAGTCATTCTAATTGGATATTGCTAATCCAATATCTGATGAATTCTTTCGTATGTTTCTAATGTGTCTTGTTCTCTAGCTTTGTAAACCAAAGCTCTGATACCACGTGTGAAATAGCCGACGAAATCCGGTAGGCTTTGCAACCATCCCTTCATCCCCCAAGCAGCAGGTAATACCCACCGTGGCTCCTACATGGTCCCCCAGTCCCTTGTTTTACGGCGACCCTCTCGAGTCTCGCGCCTATTGGCGAACCAACGCCCTCCCCGACGCCATGTAGGGGTAAGAGTCTCCCGTTCGCCACCAAACCGCGAAGCGAGAACCCCCTATCATGTGTACCCGGCCTACTCAGGGCCAGCAACAAGAACTGGTGATACTCCATTCTCGATCTTTTCAATCTAATTAAAGATTCATTAAAACTCCACTTAGTTTTAATCTTCGACTGGGTTAAAGAATCAGTGTCATTTAAAACACGGTTCACGATAAACCCAAATCACATTCCATTAATTATCGGGTTAAAGAACAAGTGTTATTTAAAACACTGTTCACGATAAACCCAAAAATCAATATCCATTCAATTCCAATTAAATATCATTTAATTGGTACACTTCATTAAATCTAAATCAAAAGATTTAATCTTTTCTCAACTGGGTTCAAGAACAGTGTTAGTGAAGACACCATTCACGACAAACCCAAATCACATTCGATATTCAATACAAGGCTCCGAATAGAAAATATATCGGCTTATATTCAATATCGAATTCTACGACTAACAAATGTCGTATTTGAAATAACGATATAAATATCTATATCTTTCAAATTTCCATAACAACATCTGTATAATCACGAAATCCAACATCGAAATATTCCGAAGACAATTTCGATTCAAACCCATTCCAATGCGATCATTGGAAATTTTGGTTATTTTCCAAACCATTTCAAATTCAATTTATTTATTTAAAAATAAATAGAATTATAATTCTAGTTCAAAACTAGTTCATTTCGATAAAAATCTATTTTTATCTTTTCAAATATGGAGTTTTTCATCCCAATTCTTTCTAAATCATTTCTTATGATTTTACACAAATTATTACTATTTTTAATAATTTTATCAAGGCCCGTACAGTCGATTTCCATCAATGGCCATCGAACTGCACTTACAGCGACCTTTTTCGAATTTGATTTGGACGTATCTCCAAATCCAACCGTTAGATTTCAAATTTCTAACATTCGT
Organism: Allium sativum; assembly: GCA_030737875.1. NCBI lineage: Eukaryota > Viridiplantae > Streptophyta > Magnoliopsida > Asparagales > Amaryllidaceae > Allium > Allium sativum. Next base: position 731,884,979 of record CM060923.1, on the reverse strand, counting down.
TAGAAAGCTCTTTTCGATACGAACCCAACGGTTCCGGTTTTAGGAGAATCCGACGGTCGGATCTCCCGTAATGTCCGTTTGAAATAAATGGTCGAAATTCGCGAACTGCCGCGGCGCGGCGCGTTCTATTCAGGCCATTATATTATATATATAATATATATAATATATATTTCGTCGATTTCTATTTAAAACGAATTATATAAATAGTTTTAAATTCGTTTCCAATTCTATTTCAACTTCTATTTCAATTCAAAGCAAAATTGAATTCTTCTTTATAAATTCGTTTTAAAATTCCTTTCTATTCAATTCAAATTTCAATTCAATTTGAATTCATATTCAATTCTATTCACTTCGAAATCGTTTTCAATTCAATTCATTTCGAAATCGTTTTCAATTCAATTCATTTCGAAATCGTTTTCAATTCATTTCATTTCGAAATCGTTTTCAATTCAATTCATTTCGAAATCGTTTTCAATTCAATTCATTTCGAAATCGTTTTCAATTCAATTCATTTCGAAATCGTTTTCAATTCAATTCATTTCGAAATCGTTTTCAATTCAATTCATTTCGAAATCGTTTTCAATTCAATTCATTTCGAAATCGTTTTCAATTCAATTCATTTCGAAATCGTTTTCAATTCAATTCATTTCGAAATCGTTTTCAATTCAATTCATTTCGAAATCGTTTTCAATTCAATTCATTTAAATCGTTTTCAATTCAATTCATTTTGAAATCGTTTTCAATTTCGATATAAATATCGATCACGTCAAAATGGCGTCAATCTAATCAACACGGCTTCATATATTCCTTTATTTTCAAATATTCTATTTCAAATATTTCTTTTTCAAATATTTCTTTTTCAAAACTGGAATGAGGCCCAATCAATTACCATATAAAATTAATTATATGGATTTTCATACAACACATGTATATAATAGCATTGAAAATAATCAACCATCAACCAAAGTGCACTACACTGTATAAGCATCAAATATAGATATTCAACGCTTATAACAGCCTGTCAATCAACCGATCGACATATTCAATCAATCGGGATGAGTGAACTTCAAATTTCATCCCAACACCCGTGTGGGGTTTCAAACAATCAAACACTGATTTTAGTTGTGCAGTTGGGCGATGTGTAAAATTTATCCTCCCAATCAATGTCATTCAAATAAGTGTACATAAACAAACCGTCTGGTTTGTAAATGAATATTTAATTTTATTCACTTCACGTTAAAAATTATATTTTTAACGACAAAACATTTTATTTCAACATATGAATTTCTATTCAATTCATTCTTTAAATAAAATGATATTTTTATTTTTCTAACATATTTTAGAAAATTTCGGCGGCATAACGGCACGATACTAGAAACGGGACGAGGCCTAGCCTTATCCCCGGTCTAGTGAAGGCCCACGCCATTCACACATCAATCATATCAATTTTATTATGCAAACCACAAAATCTGGAGTAAGTGTCTAACCTAGCCTTACTCCTTCGCCTTATAACGGCGCACGTCTAATCCTAACCAATTTATCGATTCGATTTTCACACCACAAACCACATTCAAACCAATATCACAATCAATAACCAAACAGCCAAACAAACAAGTCCATGGTCTGTGGACGATTGTGTCGGGTGCTACTAAGCACCGTCTGCATCCTAGTATATATATATAACTAGAAATAAAATTGAAAGGTGAGAAATTCTCACATATAGCTATCCTAGCTCCACGGCTCTTCATCTGCAGAAGTCTTCATCGTTATCGCCTCTTCGTCATCTTCGTTGCTGCTTTCACTATATACGTAAAAATCACATTTTTACTTCGTTATTCAATATATAAAAATCCTATTTTTCTATCGAAGTTCAATATATAAAAATTCTATTTTTCTATCGAAGTTCAATATATAGAAATTCTATTTTTCTATCGAAGTTCAATATATAAAAATTCTATTTTTATATTCTCTATCCCATAAAGATTATATTTTTAATACTTTAAAAATATAAAAATCATATTCTTAATATTTCTATATAGTAAAGATTATGTTTTTAATACTTTAAAAATATAAAAATCATATTTTTTATCACTTTAAAAATATAAAGATCATACCTTTATCTTTCTACAATGTAAAAGATTATATTTTTCTTACTTTACAACATAAAATAAAAATTAGTTTTAAAGTAAATAAAAAAAAAACAGTTTTTAAAATAACGAAAATTCAGTTTTAAAAATAAATAAAAATCAGTTTTAACTTTTAAAACAAAATCAGATTTATACCTTTCTTGAAAATCTGTTTTAAACCTAAAATCGAAATTAAAATAAAAATAAAATACAATAAACTACTTACAGCGAGTTTTTTTTGAAAAAAAGGGGGGGCGGGGTCTTCGCGCGATGGAGCAGGAAGAAGGAGAAGGCGAGGATGGAGGGGCGAATCGAAGGTGGAGCGGCGGTCGTCGGAGGGCTATGCGGCTGAGGCTGCGGTGGAGAGAGAAGGAAGAAAAGGGGAGGAAGAAGAGGAGAGGGCGGCTATAGGGAGGGGGGGCATCGCGAGGTCGGCGGCGCTCCTCCAGATGCGGCGGCGGCGGATCCTACCCCCCCGCTGTCGTTCGCCATTTTTTTTTCTTTTTTTTTTTTTTTTTCGATTTCAGTCTGAAATTATAAAGGGGGGGGCCTAAGAGGTAATAGGAGAGAATTTTAAATTTTATTATTTTATTTAATTATTTTAATTTCTAAAAAGGTTGACTTTTATTTTCGACCTCAAAACGAGGCCCACCGCCTGTCGCCCATAGCGTTTTACCCCCATTCCGAACACAATGGGATATGTATCGCAAGATGATTTGACCATTTGAATCAGTTTCCGTTTAATTTACATTTAAATCATTATATTGAATTTTAAACGTACATTTCAAATTACCGGGGGCACATGCTAACTTTAAAAATTCCAGAAAAATATTTTCTAGCTTCGTATTGACGATACGGTCCTAACAAAACTAGTTTCGTCGAATTCTGAGACCGTTGGAAAAATGGCCAATTTCCAGTCGATTAAATTCAACTGAAATGGTCAAAACGCGTTTTCCTTTGCCACGCTCACATATTGATTCGAAAATTTTTGAAATTTGGAATCTAGCAATAACTTTACACCACGGACCCAACAAAACTGGTTTCGTCGAAATCCGAGGTCGTTTGCAAAATTGCTATTTTTAAGGGCCTTATATATATAAAAATATATATAAATTCCACAGCGACTATTTCTAATTTTAAACTGGATATATCTTATCATTTCTAAGATGAAATCTCAGTTTGTCAACTTCGTTACAAAGATACAGTTATACAGATTCAAATATTTCTTGTTTCGTTCAATTTTGGCTTATATTGAATTCTGTATATTCATTTGAAATTAGAAATCGAATTTTCGAACTACCGCGCCATTTTCAATTCCTTTTATAATTATATATAATTATTATATATTCTAACGACGACGCGTATAATATATACGTTCGAATTATATTCAAAATAAATTTCTCGTCGATATTATTTAAAATAATTCATTTTAAATAATCAGAATTCGCTAAAATTGCCAATTTAAAATTTTCAAACTGGCTCGCATTTTACGGGTTGTTACAGTAAACCTATATATGGCGACATAGTGGCATGGGACGCTCATGCCGCCTATGATTGATACTTATGATTTGAAGTTGTTTTATACACTATGCACTTATAATAGTATCAAACGATTTGTTTTAACCGTATCAAGCATTCTTTGGCTGTTATAAGGGAAACCCTATCCTCGGCTGTGTTGCATTGTGTGATGGGACCTGGGTCTTATAACAGCTTCATTTTTCTTTATTTAGCATTGCGCTGTTTGTTTTATGCACTGGTATTCTTGGGAGGAAACCCGTTCCGTGTTATACGGCGTGGTCCCTTGATTTACCTAATGATTTAAAATAAAGATTAATAACTGTTTTAGTTCTCACACCAGTCACATGACTGACCTGGAGTTTATTGTTTTAACCTAAACTCTGGGTGCCCCTATTTTGACACGGGCAGCTAGCAGTTTTGGTTTTGCAGATTTATATTCACAGGATCCTGGTTTACAGCTGGAACGATATCCGGAAAGCTTTGTATCCGTATATCTCATTCTAGTTGTGTATTGTATTATTTTTCCGCTGCTATGTATTTAAATGTAATTTAAATCTCTGATATTTCTGTGTAATATTCATTTATACTCTGTATATTCTTGTAACCTGATGCATTGTTGTAATATATAATGAAATGTTCTTCTGTATGAGTTCTGTTGTGGCTTGTTCTCGAACTATCCGACGCTTTCCTTTACGGGGAAGTAACGGGCCGTTTCATTTGGTATCAGAGCTTTGGTTTACAAAGTTTAGAGAACAAGACACATTAGAACCGAACGAAAGAATTCATCAGATGATTGGATTAGTAAAATCCAATGAGAATGACTCGTTAGAGATGGGATCAGTAGTATCCTAGAACGAGTGTGAAGAGTATATTTTTTTTGAAAGTGAAAACAAATTTTGGTTTTGAAGATTTAAATCAATTATTCGTATTTGATTATCTATTTATATTGATGTGGACAATCCAGTATATATAGATTTTGCGTATACGTCTGATCCGCGTGTATTCGAAATTTTAATATACTGGATAGATATAGAATCACATTCTAGTCGTCCGGAGATGTTCTGATGGTGGTTCGAAACATCATCAGCATTTATTTTCGAGTGACGAAGGTGTGATATCAATATATTTCCATTAGACTGGTGTGAGAACCAAAACTTATATATGTAGCTAGAACTCATTGTTGTGAATTGGCATCAAAAACATGATTTTCTGTATATATATCAAAGCTATGCATTTGAAAAACTAATTGACTAATTGATTGATGGTTGTATTGTTTGATTATTGTTTGAATAATTAAAATTTGAACCATTTAGTTCATTTGAGTCAAATATTGAATTGTATTGAAAATTGGTCGCATCTGCTTGCATATACATGTATATCATTGAACAGGTCATAGCAAGGAGGCTAGAGCAGAGAATAAAATTTGTTTGCCCGACAAATAGGTACATGTTTACTACATAATTTCCTGTTTTGTTTGGGTGATGATGATTTTGTGAGCCTATTGGCTAGCCGCTTGGCTTTTTCTTTTTCTTTTTGAGATCTGAAGGACCGGGGAAGCTATTTGAAATTCCCCGATGCTCCCATTGCAGGGGAGGTTATGGCGAAATTTTTCGAAAATTTAGGGTGTTAGCCAAATTTTTGAAATTTTGAAAATTCTCAGAAACTAAAGAGTTGGAGAATGGAAGCCGGATCGAGCGTAGCGCTGAATAATCAAACCACTTTCGACTTTGTTCCTTTTCGGGGACGAAAAGTTTTAAGTGTGGGAGATTGTAACAACCCGGAAAATGCGAGCCAGTTTGAAAATTTTAAATTGGCAATTTTAGCGAATTTTGAATATTTAAAATAGATTATTTTAAATAATATCGGCGAGAAAATTTATTTTGAATATAATTCGACGTATATATATTATACGCGTCGTCGTTAGAATATAAATATTTATATATAATTATAAATAGAATTGAAAATGGCGCGGTAGTTCGATAATTCGTTTTCAAACTTCAATTGAATGTACCGGGTGCAAAACAATCCGGATTTTAGTGAAACCAAAAACATTAGAATCTAATTGATAATATCTTTCCAACGAATCCGAATAATCAAGATTTCATAGCGGGAATCAAAAGATATGTCCAGTTGAAAATTCTGAATAGTCGCTATGGAATTCAGGCCCTTAAAAATGGACATTTTGCAAACGACCTCGGATTTCGACGAAACCACTTTTGTTGGGTCCGTGATGTCAAATTATTGATAGGTTTCAAATTTCATAATTTTTCGAATCAATATGTGAGCGTGGCATAGGAAAACGCGTTTGACCAGTTTCAGTTGATTTTAATCGAATGGAAAATGGCCATTTTTCCAACGGCCTCAGAATTCGACGAAACTAGTTTTGTTAGGACCGTATCGTCAATACGAAGCTAGAAAATATTTTTCGGGAATTTTTCTAGTTAGTATGTGACCCCGGTAATTTGAAATGTACGTTTAAAATTCAATATAGTGATTTAAATGAAAATTCAACGGAAACTGATCGAAACGATCAAATCAGAGTGCGATACATATCCCATTGGGTTCGGAATGGGGGTGAAACGCTATGGGCGACAGGCGGTGGACCTCGTTTAGAGGTCGTATGTGAAAGTCAACTTTTTAATTAAATAAAATATATATATATATATATATATATATATATATATATATATATATATATATATTTCTCCCCTTAACTACCAGGCCCCCCCCCCCGACTAAAATCATTTAAATCAGAAAGGAAAAAAAAAAAAACCCCCGAAGCCCCGTCGCCTCCCGCACCCCACGTCGCAGCCGCCACCGCCTTTCCCCTCCCCAGCTCCCCATTCCACCGCTGATCTCCCTCCCTCCTTCTCCAGTCAGCACGCAACCCCCAAAACCCCCCTTCTTCAAAGAACCGCCGCAACAAACCCTAGCCGCCAACGTCCAGTGCACCACCGCGAGCTCGAGCCGGCCTCCGCCACCCTCCGATGTACGACCGCCACCCTGAAGCCACCATCGACGGCCGCCAACGAGCAAAACCCCACGGTCGAACAGTGACGCCCCCCCACTCAGTTTTTTTTTCTCGCTGTAAGTATTTCTTACTTTATTTGTTTTATTTAATTAATGTATTAGATTTGGAAAAAAAAGGGGGGAAAACAAAAATGAATTTACTTTAGAAAACAAAAATGAATTTACTTCAGAAAACAAAAATGAATTTGCTTTAGAAAAAAAAACAAAAATGAATTTGCTTTAGAAAAAAAAATTGAATTTGCTTTAGAAAAAAAAACAAAAATGAATTTACTTTAGAAAACAAAAATGAATTTACTTTAGAAAACAAAAATGAATTTGCTTTGAGAAAAAAAAAGGGAATTTGCTTTTTGAAAACAAAGTTTGCATTCTTTTTGAAAATAAAATTAGCGTTGTTTTAAAATGAAGTAGCAAATAAAAATATGATTTTTATATATTGAACTTCGAAACAAAAATATGATTTTTATATATTGAACTTCGAAATAAAAATAGGATTTTTATATATTGAACTTCGAAATAAAAATATGATTTTTATATATTGAACTTCGAAATAAAAATATGATTTTTATGTGTTGAACGAAATATGATTTTTACATATTGAATAGCAAAGTGAAAATTCGATTTTTAAATGGATGAAGCGATTATAAAAATATGATTTTCAAATTGAAAGTGAACAAATAAAAATGTGATTTTTATTTTAAAGACTCAAGATATAAAAATGTGTGATTTTTATATATGTAGTGAAAGCGGACAACGAAGATGACGAAGATGCGATAGCGATGAAGATTTCTATCAATGAAGTGCCGTGGAGCTAGGATAGCTATATGTGAGAATTTCTCACCTTTCAATTTCATTTCTATTTATATATATATATACTAGGATGCAGACGGTGCTTAGTAGCACCCGACACAATCGTCCACAGACCAGGGACTTGTTTGTTTGGTTGCATAGATTAGATAGATGATTTGATTTGAAATTGAATTGTTTGGTGAAATCGAATTGTTTGGTGAAATTGAATCGTTTGGTGAAATTGAATTGTTTGGGGAAATGAATGGATTAATTGATGTGTGAATGGCGTGGGCCTTCACTAGACCGGGGATAAGGCGAGGCCTCGTCCCGTTTCTAGTATAGTGCCGTTATGCCGCCGAAATTTTCTAAAATATGTTAGAAAATAAAAATATCATTTTATTTAAAGAATGAACTGAATAGAAATTCATATGTTGGAATAAAATGTTTTGTCGTTAAAAATATAATTTTTAACGTGAATGTGAATAAATAAATATTCATTTACAAACCAGACGGTTTGTTTATGTACACCTATTTGAAGGACATTGATTGGGTCGATAAATTTTACACATCGCCCAACTACACGAATAAAATATGTGTTTGATTGCTTGAAACCCCACACGGGTATTGGGATGATATTTGACGTACACTAATCCCGATTGTTTAGTTGTGTGTCGATCGATTGATTGACAGGCTGTTATAAGCATTGAATGTTTATATTTGATGCTTATACAGTGTAGAATGCACTTTGGATGATGGTTGATTATTCATCGTTGTTGATAAATACATGTGTTGTAGAAAATCCATATAATTAACATTATATGGTAACTGATTGGGTCTCATTCCAGTTTTGAAATAGAAATATTTGAAAAAGAAATATTTGAAATAGAATATTTGAAAATAGAAATTTATGAAGCCGTGTTGATTAGATTGACGTCATTTTGATGTGAACGATATTTATATCGATTTTAAACGATTTCGAAATGAAGTGAATTGAAAACGATTTCGAAATGAATTGAATTGAAAACGATTTCGAAATGAAGTGAATTGAAAACGATTTCGAAATGAATTGAATTGAAAACGATTTCAAAGTGAATTGAAAACGATTTCGAAATAAAGTGAACTGAAAACGATTTCGAAATGAAGTGAATTGAAAACGATTTCGAAATGAAGTGAATTGAAAACGATTTCGAAATGAATTGAATTGAAAACGATTTCGAAATGAATTGAATTGAAAACGAATTCAAATTGAATTGAATAGAAATGAACTTTAAAACGAATCTATAAGGAAGAATTCAATTGTGATTTGAATTGAAAAGGAAGTTGAAATTGCCTTTGAAACGAATTTAAAACTATTTATATAATTCGTTTTAAATAGAAATCGACGATATATATATTATATATATTATATATATAATATAATGGCCTGAATAGAACGCGCCGCGCCGCGGCAGTTCGTGAATTTCGACCATTTATTTCAAACGGACATTACGGGAGATCCGACCGTCGGATTCTCCTAAAACCGGAATCGTTGGGTTCGTATCGAAAAGAGCTTTCTAACGAATATTAGAAATTTGAAATCTAACGGTTGGATTTGGAGATACGTCCAAATCAAATTTGAAAAAGGTCGCTGTAAGTGCAGTTCGATGGCCATTGGTGGAAATCGACTGTACGGGCCTTGATAAAATTATTAAAAATAGTAATAATTTGTGTAAAATCATAAGAAATGATTTGTGAAGATTTGGGATGTAAAACTTCATGTTTGAAAAGAGAAAAATAGATTTTTATCGAAATGAACTAGTTTTGAACTAGAATTATAAGTCTATTTATTTTTAAATAAATGAAGTGAATTTAAAAAGGGTTTTGAAAATAACCAGAATATCCAATGATTGCATTGGAGGGGATTTGAATCGAAATTGTCTTCGGAATATTTCGATGTTGGAATTCGTGATTATACAGGTGTTGTTATGGAAATTTGAAAGATATATATTTATATCGTTATTTCCAATACGACATTTGTTAGTTGTAGAATTTGATATTGAATATAAGCCGATATATTTTCTATTCAGAGCCTTGTACTGAATATCGAATGTGATTTGGGTTTGTCGTGAGTGGTGTCTTCACTAACACTATTCTTGAACCCAGTTGAGAAAAGGTTAAATCTTTTTATTTAGATTTAATGAAGTGTACCAATTAAAGAATATTTAATTGGAATTGAATTGATATTGATTTTTGGGTTTATCGTGGACAGTGTTTTAAATAACACTCGTTCTTTAACCCGATAATCAATGGGATGTGACTTTGGGTTTATCTTTAACCCAGTCAAAGATTAAAACTAAGTGGAGTTTTAATGAATCTTTAATTAGATTGAAATGATCGAGAATGGAGTATCACCAGTTTTGCTCCAGGCGATGGTTAAATCTTTAATTAGATTTGAACGTGAAATGGTAATTGAATTTACCGATAACACTGTGGTGTTAGATATGAAGTATTACCAGTTTTACTTCATGGGACGAATAGGTTGGGATTGGGAAAATAAATAATTACTTCGGTGTGGTTCGCTAATCCCGACTAGTTTGAATTGATATTCAAAGGAGATTAAAGAATAAATTTAAAGAATTTATCTTGGATAAAATTAATGGGAACTTTTCCCAAAGTATAGGAATATTTGAATAAAAGAATATTCTGAATTGGAATGAGGCGTATGTTGTGTTTGTGTAACACTTTTATAATATATACGCGAGTTATTCAGAAAGACCGGGTTTATCCCATTCTGAATAACTGATCGACGTGGTGTCGAAGATGAAGACGGTGGTCGAAGACCGGAGGTCTTCACGTCGTTTGGGTGATTACTGATGATCTTGATTGGGCTGTACACCCAAGAAGATGGAAACAGTTGGTGATCGTCCAGACGTACTTGGAGATCGATGGATATGCGGGGTACTAGGGGCCTCCGGTTTCGTTCAGACCCAGAACGGACTTGTAAATGGACTGTGTGTCTGACATTGGATTTTAGTCCGTGTGATTGATCTCTATTAAATATATATCTGTTTGGCGGTGGAGAATTTATTCTCTTGCTTAACGCCCTTCTCTGAGACGTACGAGCTCAGGGGTTATATATTGATGGATATCAATCGCATGGAGTGAATTGCCTGTGTGGCATGCCTAAGTGGCAATTGATCGAGGCTTCTGTTGAAAAGCAAAGTCTTGTGGTGATGATCAAAGCACAGCCTGTGTGGCAAGCTTTGTGTAACGTGAATTCGCGAGCCTCGCACCCCGGTTGTGAACCAAAAACGGGAGAGGACCTCAGGGAGGGCATGCGTTTCTTTCTAGCTAGGGTGGTGTCAGTGACCTACCAGCCCTGACATTTATATACTTTTCACCTGTGTGGTTGTTGCTGTTGCGAGGCGCCTCGGTTAGATCGGACGATCTGGGTCCGATGGAGTCATTCGTTGGCTCGTTTACGCCCCAAAGGGCGGGGAAACGTATTGTTCAGGCACTATAATCCACATCGGTGGACCGGCCCTGACGATCCAAGGGGCAGTTGCGGCTGTTCCGGTGGCTCGGGCTAGAGAGTCACGAATCGGTTGAGGACTATCTTTTGCCTCGGTTCATAGACAGAAATCCAATTTCCAAATACGCGACTTTGCGGTTTTATTTGTAAACCTATATATGGCGACATAGTGGCATGGGACGCTCATGCCGCCTATGATTGATACTTATGATTTGAAGTTGTTTTATACACTATGCACTTATAATAGTATCAAACGATTTGTTTTAACCGTATCAAGCATTCTTTGGCTGTTATAAGGGAAAACCCTATCCTCGGCTGCGTTGCATTGTGTGATGGGACCTGGGTCTTATAACAGCTTCATTTTTCTTTATTTAGTATTGCGCTGTTTGTTTTATGCACTGGTATTCTTGGGAGGAAACCCGTTCCGTGTTATACGGCGTGGTCCCTTGATTTACCTAATGATTTAAAATAAAGATTAATAACTGTTTTAGTTCTCACACCAGTCACATGACTGACCTGGAGTTTATTGTTTTAACCTAAACTCTGGGTGCCCCTATTTTGACACGGGCAACTAGCAGTTTTGGTTTTGCAGATTTATATTCACAGGATCCTGGTTTACAGCTGGAACGATATCCGAAAAGCTTTTTATCCGTATATCTCATTCTAGTTGTGTATTGTATTATTTTTCCGCTGCTATGTATTTAAATGTAATTTAAATCTCTGATATTTCTGTGTAATATTCATTTATACTCTGTATATTCTTGTAACCTGATGCATTGTTGTAATATACAATGAAATGTTCTTCTGTATGAGTTCTGTTGTGGCTTGTTATCGAACTATCCGACGCTTTCCTTTACGGGGAAGTAACGGGCCGTTTCAGAGTGGATTTGAATCGAAATTGTCTTCGGAATATTTCGATGTTGGAATTCGTGATTATACAGGGGTGGTTATGGAAATTTGAAAGATATATATTTATATCGTTATTTCCAATACGACGTTTGTTAGTCGTAGAATTCGATATTGAATATAAGCCGATATATTTTCTATTCAGAGCCTTGTATTGAATATCGAATGTGATTTGGGTTTGTCATGAATGGTGTCTTCACTAACACTGTTCTTGAACCCAGTTGAGAAAAGATTAAATCTTTTTATTTGGATTTAATGAAGTGTACCAATTAAATGAGATTTAATTGGAACTGAATTGATATTGATTTTTGGGTTTATCGTGAACAGTGTTTTAAATAACACTCGTTCTTTAACCCGATAATTAATGAATGTGATTTTGGGTTTATCGTGAACTGTGTTTTTAAATGACACTGATTCTTTAACCCAGAGAAATATTAAAACTAAGTGGAGTTTTAATGAATCTTTAATTAGATTGAAATGATCGAAAATGGAGTATCACCAGTTTTGCTCCAGGCGATGGTTAAATCTTTAATTAGATTTGAACGTGAAATGGTAATTGAATTACCGATAACACTGTGGTGTTAGATATGAAGTACTACCAGTTTTACTTCATGGGATGAATAGGTTGGGATTGGGAAAATAAAATAAAGGATTACTTCGGTGTGGTTCGATAATCCCGACTAGTTTGAATTGATATTCAAAGGAGATTAAAGAATAAATTTAAAGAATTTATCTTGGATAAAATTAATGGGGACTTTTCCCAAAGTATAGGAATATTTGAATAAAAGAATATTTTGAATTGGAATGAGGCGTATGTTGTGTTTGTGTAACACTTTTATAATATATACGCGAGTTATTCAGAAAGACCGGGTTTATCCCATTCTGAATAACTCATTCGACGTGGTGTCGAAGATGAAGACGGTGGTCGAAGACCGGAAGTCTTCACGTCGTTTGGGTGATAACTGATGATCTTGATTGGGTTGTACACCCAAGAAGATGGAAATAGTTGGTGATCGTCCAGACGTACTTGGAGATCGATGGATATGCGAGGTACTAGGTGCCTCCGGTTTCGTTCAGACCCAGAACGGACTTGTAAATGGACTGTGTGTCTGACATTGGATTTTAGTCCGTGTGATTGATCTCTATTAAATATATATCTGTTTGGCGGCAGAGAATTTATTCTCTTGCTTAACACCCTTCTCTGAGACGTACGAGCTCAGGGGTTATATATTGAAGGATATCAAACGCATGGAGTGAATTGCCTGTGTGGCATGCCTAAGTGGCAATTGATCGAGACTTCTGTTGAAAAGCAAAGTCTTGTGGTGATGATCAAAGCACGGCCTTTGTGGCGTAGCTTTGTGTTACGTACTTCGCGAGTTTCACACCCGGTATGAACCAAAAACGGGAGACGGACCTCGGGGAGGGCATGCGTTTCTTTCTAGCTAAAAAGTGGCGTCAGTGGTTTTACACGCCCTGACGAGTTTGACTTATGTGGTTGTTGCTGTTGCGAGGCGCCTCGGTTTGATCGGACGATCCGGGTCCGATGGAGTCATTCATTGGCTCATTTACGCCCCAAAGGGCGGAGAGACGTATTGTTCAGGCATAATAATCCACATCGGTGGACCGGCCCTGACGATCCAAGGCTTGCCCGCGCGCTTGCCTGAGACATGGGCTAGATTGTCTCGAATCGGTTGAGGACTATCTTTTTCCTCGGTTCATTGATGGAAATCCAACTTCCAAATACGTGACATTTGCGGTTTTATTTGTAGAGCCTAGTACGGCGACATGATATATGGTACCCATGCCGCCTATGATTGATACTTATGATTTGAAGTTGTTTAATACACTATGCACTTATTATAGTATCAAATGATTTGTTTTAAACGTATCAAGCATTCTTTGGCTGTCATAAGGGAAAACCCTATCCCCCGGCTTGCGTTGCATTGTGTGATAGGACCTGGGTCTTATAACAGCTTCATTTTTCTTTATTTAGCATTGCGCTGTTTGTTTTATGCACTGGTATTCTTGGGACGAAACCCGTTCCGTGTTATACGGCGTGGTCCCTTTATTTACCAAACTTTAAAAATAAAGATTAACTGTTTTAGTTCTCACACCAGTCCCATGACTGACCTGGAGTTTATTGTTTTAACCTAAACTCTGGGTGCCCCTATTTTCCGCATGGGCAGCTAGTAGTTTTGGTTTTGTAGATTTATATTCACAGGATCCTGGTTTACAGCTGGAACGATATCCGGAAAGCTTTGTATCCGTATATCTCATTCTAGTTGGATATTGTATTATTTTCCGTTGCGTTGTATTCAAATGTAATTTAAATCTCTGATATTTCTGTGTAATATTTATTCATACTCTGTATATTCTTGTAATCTGATGCATTGTTGTGATATACAATGAAATGTTCTTCTGTTTGTGTTCTGATTTGTCTTGTCCTCATAGTAATTCGTTCTTTCTCATCTCTTCGGAGACCGGGGAAGTTTCGGGTCGCTTCATCAATGTACGTGACCTTTCTGGAAATACTCTGTCAGACATTCATCCATACAAGTCATCCAGGAACAGGATGAACCGAAGGCACTATTTTTATTAATAGAAAAAGTCCTTGCACTCTACTCCGTCTTCGATTATCTTTATTTAATCTGATTCGCGCGCTACTGCCGATATGGAGTGGTTCTTCGGATAATAATCCAACCGGTCTCTCCATATTAACAATGATGGTCAAAACTTCGATAGTCTGTGATTTAACTATCGAATAAAAACAAGTGTTTCGGTAGTCGATGATTTAACTATCGAATAAAACAAGTGTTTCGATAGTCGATGATTTAACTATCGAATAAAACAAGTGTTCATCCAAACATCCAACAATCACTGAACCTTTAATTACTATTCCATTAATTAAATCTCTTCTCTATTTCTTATCAACATTTGTTAACCAAATATTTTCAATAACCATATTGGCCTTATATGTTATTTGGAAAACATTTCCATATATCGCCTTCTTTTATTTTCTAAACTTTAGAAAATATATGTTATTTATAATTGGAAAATATTCCAATTACTTATCTCTTTTCCAATCTCGTTTATTTCTATACTTAGGAAACGTTCATTATTCTATTTCAAAGCTTTGCACATATTTGGGTTAAAACAGATGTTGTGTAAAACATCGTTACGACAACCCAAATACAGTATTTAACTAATTCTTATTCCACATTGATCTTCGAGCCTGAATCTTGCTACTTATCGGTATATCATGAAATCAACCAAGTTGGGGTATAATTACCTCTCAGACCTTGACTGAATAGCAATTAACGTCAAAACAGACAAGACTACTTACTCGAATAATCAATACCATACAACTGATTATTCACCTTTAAACACATATACATTTTCTCTTTCTATTCCTACGAGATTTTATTCTTATACTTCCCTTTTTTATTATACTATTCTATTTCTAAGTTCGTTTTCTTATCGACTTCTATATATTTTGATATGTTAATTTCTAACTATCAAATTATCTTAAAAATATTCTATCTCCTTAAATTCCCGGAAAAATTCGCCATAACCTCCTTTGTACCGGGAGCATCGGGAAATTTCAAATAGCTTTCCCGGTCCTTCTCATCTCAAAAAGAAAAAGCCAAGCAGCTTGCCGATACGGCGCATAAAATCTCATATGGAAATTAAATACGTACCTTTTTGTCGGGCATTCTATTTATTTCACTTCTATACTTTATTCCATACCTGTCTCCTGTATATTTATGCCTGTCCAATCTATTTTAACTATACCAATCGTTTTAACTCAATTTGTTAATTAAATCTGTTACTTAACTTTTCAGTCTATTTCACCTTCATATTTGAACATGACATGTTCAAATATATTTTAACTGCATATTAACAAATTCTAATTATACTCATACTCTCATTTCCTTATCGACTTCTCTATTCAAATTCCAATTCAATTCTATTTGAATTCTCTTTATTTAAAACTTCATTTGAATTCTATTTTCAAATTCTATAGTTTAAAGTTCATTTGAATTCTATATTCAAATTCTATAGTTAAAGTCCATTTGAATTCTATATTCAAATTCTATAGTTAAAGTCCATTTGAATTCTATATTCAAATTCTATTTGAATTCCATTTGAATTCTATATTCAAATTCTATTTGAATTCTCTGCATTATTTATAAACAACGTTTATAACTTCAATTCAAATCCCACCTTTATATTTATAAACAACGTTTTAAATTCGATTCAAAACCCATATTTTCATTTATAAACAAAGTTTATAAATTCGATTCAAATCCCATATTTTCATTTATAAACAACGTTTATAAATTCGATTCAAAACCCATATTTTCATTTATAAACAAAGTTTATAAATTCGATTCAAATCCCATATTTTCATTTATAAACAAAGTTTATAAATTCGATTCAAATCCCATATTTTCATTTATAAACAAAGTTTATAAATTCGATTCAAATCACATATTTTCATTTTATAAACAACGTTTATAAATTCGATTCAAATCCTATCTTCCATTTATAAACAACGTTTATAAATTCAATTACTTGATTTATATACCTTCAAAACAAGTTAATATTTTCTATAGTTTTATTTAAAATTCAAATTCTATGTATAAAAATAGAATTTCCTTTTTAAATATCAAATACCCTTTCCGATATTTTTATGAATCAATATTCAAGCCCAGGGATATTTTAAACAATCAAATCAACCAATTTTCAATCATTTGATTTTTAACACATCATACATGAATATATATGAAATCAAACAAACAACAACAGATAATATATTTTTGAGGAATCCAGTTGGATTCCTCCAACCTGTTTCCCTGCATCCACAGACGTTAGCACATAAATAATACCCATCCTGCTTCGAGGTAGGATATCGCGGTATAGAAGGTCATCCACTAATCATAGCGTGGGGCGTATAGGGTAATCATCCGCTATGGTACCGCGGGCATCCGCTAATGATACTGCGGGAATCCAACCAATCAATCAACCCAATATATATATATATATATATATATATATATATAATAGTCCTAAATAACTAATATATATTTTAAAACCATCAGACAACATTCAAACAAGCACAGACAATTATTTTTAATGATATAAAAATAATTTCTAAATAAGTGGTGAGTGAGGTTTACTCACCAGGGATTTTAGTTTTCACTTGTACCAATTTCACTTCTTATTGATTGATTTTCGAGCCTTCAAACTTCACACGGATGATTCCATTCGATTTATCTTCGCCTCAACTTGCATTGATCTCCCTAAGTCTTTACTGTCGAATTCTCATCATCCCTTCTCCAGAACTCTGGCCGACATTGCCTTTCTCCTTCCTCGACATTTCATTGAACACGACGCGGACAACTACCCTTTCTTGAACAATATGGATCAAAACACAGACCATCTCCCAACATCAGCCCACTGTCTTCAGCACATCCGGACCTGACTGCACTGCCCTGGCCTCCAACCCCATTGACACAGCTACTACTTCCCGAACAATATCACAAACACTATCAGCAAGTCAATCACTGACTATCGCAAACAACTCCCCCCCTTCACTGCTTGAAAACCCAATATCAGCCTTCCTGTACATCTTCCAAGAATCTAACTAACCTCAGTCCACATCGCTTACTGTTGAAACCCCTTTGGAAAAATCCGAGCTCGATGTTGACGTTGATTTGCCCCAAATCGCCATCGCGTTGTTCGAACCCTGACAAGCCGTGACCTCAGCTTTCACACCTCCCTTATCATCAACGATTTTACCCGACACCCATTAGCAAATGCGAACTCCGTTTCAGCCATCACGATGCACCACTACAGACCATACTGCATCCCTAATTCACTTCAAATCTCATCGCGTCGATCCCAATCTGCTGCTTTGAGCAAACCCAATCGAGTCAACTCCTCTTCTAAATCACGAGCCACTCCAGAATCTCGGCGCCCTTCAAAAATCAACGCCTCCGATTTGAATTAGTAATTAGAGAAAAGGGGATTCAGTTTCGGTTTGGGAAAAGGGACAAAAGGGGATGCTGAGAGACTTTAATTTAGTTCGTTGGTTTCCAGAAGATAAAAAAAATGAAAATGGAAGATGGGAGTGTTGCGGTTTTTAAAGAGAAAGGATATGGTTTAAATCTCAAGTGCGTGGCCATTTCTATGTGTATATAAGGAGCCCAACGTGTTTGGTTTATGTCCATAAGGGAAAAGAAAGAATTCCCCTTCTGTTTTTAATTATATTTTAATTTAATTAAGCCGGTATTTCTTAAATTTAAATGCGCCTTAATTCCAAACTCCTTTCTGAACCCAACAACTTTCAATCCTAGGGTAATACCCTTATTCCGGACACACTGGGATAGGTCACGAAGTCCAATTCGACCATCTGTTGAAGATATTAATTTAAATTGATATAATTTAAATTTCAAACTATTTATTCTCCTCGAAAATAAATAAATATTATTACCGTTAAAATTTCATTTTTAATTATTTGAACTATTTTCAATTCAAACTAAAATTTGAATTCAACTAAATCCATTTTCGTATTCTGACAATTTAATATTTTCAATATTAAATTGAAATTGATTTTTAAATCGATAACTCAAATATAAAAATTCACTTATTTTACCAACCCAATATTTAAATTAAATATTAAATATTCAAAAATTAACCCCTAAGGATTCGGGTCATTACAGACTCATCTGTTAGTAACACATGTTGGGGCTTGAGGGTGTTCGTTGGTTTGACTAAACTTTTTGGGTTTTATAGGATACGGGTTGGTCTTAGGAAGGGACTCCCTTGTGACCTAAAAGGAGTCCATCATGCTTAGTTTCCTAGAATCATATATAGTGGTTGGGTTGAGTAATTCTTTGGGTGTCAGTATGATGTTGATTTCGGTCTTCGGGGCTGATGCTTAGAGAGTTCTTCTCCTAATCAATATATATGTGGCATAGATTTCCAGTTTTGACATTGCCTAATGGGCACAAAGTTTTTACTTGCTTCTATCCTTCGACTATACCTTTAGATATGGACAATTGGGTGTAAACATGTGTTTGAGACATGTTATGATTGATGGTTGCAAGTGGTTGCAAGTGATTGCTAGTGGTTGCTCGTGGTTGCATATACACACACAATCTAGTTTTTAGATCGGCTCAATCACTTCATATTGCATATGCATATATGTTTGCATTCGTATATGGTTGAAGTTTAATGTGTTGTCATATGGATGTTGCATTTATATGAATGATTGAGCACTCATGTTGAATCATGAATAGGAGAATTTGCATACATAATGGATTCATGGCACTTACATAATTTGCAGTAAGGAGGTCAACTGAATCGGTAGACCGCCTGATTTTGCATTAGATAAGTACATGTACACACACACTTCGCATATGATCATGAAGCATTATAAGTTTTTTGAGGACAATGGATGCTCATGTTTGATGGACGAGTAGATGGAGGTTTGGATGTTAAGATGTACATTCTTCCTGAACTTGAAGATTTCGGGGACGAAATCCTTTTAAGTGGGGGAGAATGTAACACCCCGTGTATTCTATAACGGTGAAATTAAAAAATTGAAGTATAACAAATTTCAAATCAGAGAATTAAGGGAAAAGGGATATGCCATTGCGTTCGTCTCGGAATTCTGCTTGAGATAGAGTCCGAGTTTGCGTAAAACGGATATCGTATGAAGAAGATATGGACGAACGAAATTGGGCGAAAAACCAGAAAACGGGTCAGAATGCACTGGCGCACTTGGGAAGTGCGCCAGAACAAAAATGAACTGGCGCACTTGGGAAGTGCGCCAGTACATTTTTAGCCTGACGCACCTGCCAAGTGCGCCCAGGTCAGAATGACCTGCTGGTCAGGTCTTGGCTGGCCTGACCAGGGCCTGGTCGAATTTCTGAGCCTTGCCTTGTCACTAGGTCTAGGTGTCAGCTCCTGATTGGCCTCTCCTTCAAACGAACGGCTATTATCAAGCCAAGCTTCATCGACGGTCTAAATCAACTCACAAACTCTATAAAAAGGACCTAAGACTAACTCTAATTCACACAAACTAAAATGGAAATTAGACCGTCATGTTGCTGAGGAGAGACTAAGGATAGCCGTTAGAAATAGAGAAACAATTAGGAGATAATTCAAAGCTTAAAGCAACGTCAAATCAATCAAAACAACGCCTACAACAAAGGATAGCATCTCCAAATTCAGAACTCAGATTCCTGAATTGAAGATTCATCATACGTTGTAAGTAGAGTACTATTCCGATGTGAATTAAATAATTGTGTTGATTTGTGTAAAGTAAGAAATTGAATTGTGGCGATAATAATCTATATTTGTATGTTATTTTGATTCTAAATGATTTGGCAATGCTATGATTTACAACACCCATTTGATAATTCATGTTTATTACAACACCCATTTGATAATAATCTATATTCAAATAATGCTATGATTCTAAACGATTTGGCAATCCCACCTTTGTGGTAGTTATTTACAACACCCATTTGATAATTGCAATTATATGATTCATGTTGAAAGTAACAACTATATGTGTAATAGTTTATTTGAGATTCATGCAAGTATATGATTTACTGTTATGCCAAAATGAGGTATAATTCTATGGTCATCTTTAGTGTAATTTGATCCATTTGAGTATTATGATTCATATGAAGTTATGTTGGAATTGGCATCATAGTTCAAGTATAAAAATCATGTTTTTATGATAGTGACAAAAGCAAGCATCTTTGAGAACTTGTATTAATTTTATGAACATGACTAAACTATGTTTGTTATTATGTCTAGTTGAAAACATGTTTTTAGGTTTATGTTGTTATCATAATCATATGATAATATATGTGACACATAAGTTATATTAGAATTACACTAGAATAATTCATGTTTAAGTGTTGTTTATGCCATAATCATATGAATAGAATAATTCATGTTTAAGTGTTGTTTAATCCATAATCATATGAATAGAATAATTCATGTTTAAGTATTGTTTATGCCATAATCATATGAATAGAATAATTCATGTTTAAGTATGTTTATGCTATAATTCTATGAATAGAGTAAAAACCATGATTTAAGTTTAGGTATGTTTATGCTATAATTCTATAAATAGAATAAAAACCATGATTCATGTTTAAGTAGTATTATTTATGCCATGATTATATGCATAAAATGATTCATGTTCAAGTATGTTTATGCCATGATTATATGCATAGAATGATTCATGTTCAAGTATGTTTATGCCATGATTATATGCATGGAATGATTCATGTTCAAGTATGTTTATGCCATGATTATATGTTGTTACAATTGCAAGTTCACATTTGCCTACTTTATGTTAATTGAATCGTTTGTTGCAAGTTCATGCGTTCACACTCCCCTTTTTCATGTTATCTTATAAACACCATGTTATAAGCCTCCCCTTTACATTTGGCTAAATTGGGTTTAAGTATTAAACCCAACACACCTTACATTGGAGCAAACGTGTAAAACGGGGGTAATGACGTTTGGGCTAAAATATAGAACATATGTGTTGGCATGTTTGACGCATGCCAACAACCTTGAAAAACAATTAAGTGGCATAAATAAATTTTAACCAATAAAGATGAATTTGAATAATGGGCCGCAAATATTTACATATAAAAAGAAAAGAGACAAAATATGTAAATGTAGAAAATACGATGTGTTTAACCCGAGGTTGGATAGAGTTGTGATGTAAACCTGCCCGGAACCGCCCGGCTGTCCAGTAGTCAAAACAATACCTATCCAATGTGGGTGGTTAAACACGGAGCCCAATAAGGACCCGAGGTTAGACTGAGTTGTGGCGTAAGACTGCCCGGACCCAACCGACAACAGGCAGCCACAACAATACCTGTCTAATGTGAGAGGTCAAGGATTTAATAAGACAATTAAGGCTGAGTCTGGATTGATAGGATTAAGTAAACTATATTAATACTTGATCAGAATGGAACATGCTAAACTAAGGAGACTGATTGGGGTTTAGGTTTATAAAACACTTAACCAACTTAGCATGTTGGCTAGAAATAGAAAACCTAGTCGGGGAGGGGGGGCCTTTTTCAGCAGTAACCCTATATGGTATCATGATACCCTAAAACTAGGCAGAGTGGGGCACGATTACTGGGCTGATTGTAAGCGGTCAAATCGACGGCAGTGGTGCAGCAGTGTAGGTTCTAACGGGGTGCGGGCATGCACACACTCCGGCGCAGAAAAATAAGGCACTGGGCACCAGTAGCATACCTGTGCATTCTAGGATTGTGTCGGGCCGCCACCATGGGACTTGATACACCCCATGGTGGGACCAACATAGGTAACTACAACATCGGTGGCCGTAAGACACATGTAACTATGCGAGTAGGAGCCGATTATCATAAAATGGATCACTTCACCCTGATTATGGGGTGCCTATTGGGAACTAGTTTATATGGGTACAGAGATTAATATGGGGTATGATAGTATATTCAACCCTAGAAAACTTAACTAAGTTTATGGTGCTTTCCCATTTCTAGTTTATACTCATCATACCCAGTTCTTTATTCATAGACTGAATAGTCCTAGACTTACTCAGGCTTTATGTCTGACTCTACTTTTCTTTCGTCCCCCCCCCCCCAGGTCCACAGGGAGGGAACACCGTAGCTTGACCAGATTTCACATCCAGCTTGAAGAGAAAGAATGTATTGCTTGGATCTTTTCCGTTTTGGACTATGGCTTTCGACAGCAATTATGGGACTTTTGCAGTTTATTTATGTTTTCTTTATGCTTCTTTAAATAATGTAATCAAGACAGTTATGATTTTGGAAGCATTGTAAGACAATTATGGCATGGTTTGTGTAACACGTATTTTGATGAAATAAAAGTTGTTGTTTTCCGCTGTTCAATAATATGTGTTATTATATCTGTCATGTATATCTGTGACTTATACTTATAAACCTCCACCAAAATTAGGGCATTCCCTTTGAGAGTGACCCTAACGGAGGTGGGGTGTTTCATATAACATCATAGTAAATGTTACATCAGAGTACATAATATATATCAGAGTACATTAAATAAATTTACAGCGGAAGGTAATTTTACAATATGTTAATACATTGCAGCGGAAACAATAAAACTAAGGCAGCGGAAGACAACTATGCTCTGGACACAGCTTTAAGCTTCAATCCAGGATCCTGCTTGAGATAAGAACCTATAGACAAACTACTCGACTGCCCATGTAGAAAAGAGGGCACCCGAGTTTGTAAAGGTGGAAACAAACAACGGGTCAGTCATGGGACTGGTGTGAGAATTCTTAACTAATTTAACTAATAGCTGTAAGGCAAATCCAAGGACCACGCCGCTAACGCGGAACGAGTTTATTCCAATGGATTTCTGCGCACAAATTAAAATAAATCGTTAAACAATGCATTGCTTTTTAGAAAAATGAAACCATCATAAGACCCAAGTCCCATCACACAATGCAACGCAAACCGGAGGATAGGGTTTTACCTTATAATGGTCAAAAATGCTTGATACGATAAAAAACGATATTATTATTAGTGTATATATGTTTCAAAAACATTTCAAAGTAAATGTATCAATCCTCGGAAGCAGAGGTACCCATATATTATGCCTCTGTACTAGTAATACAATCAAATTCGTCGGTTCGTATTTGGATTTTTGGTTTCCATCATGACTCAAGGCTAGAGAGGAGCTCCTTACCGATTCGAGTACTCTAGCTAGTGTCTCAGGATTCCCCGCGGAGTACCCTTGGATAGCTGCAGGGCCGGTCCGCAAATACAGCTAAGCTGATTAGTTATACCTGAACACACGTTTCCCAGTCCTATAGGACCTATCCGAGGCGCCTCATTGCATCATCCACATAAGTAAAATGCCGGGCCGTGTTAAAACCCAAACACCACTTCTAGCTAGAAAGAAACGTGCTGCTCTCCCTGCGTTCCCTTCTCCCGTTTTAGACTCTACCGGTTTGTGAGGCTCGCGAAGTTACGTTATAACCACAAGGCCTGCTTTTCAACAAAGCCTTGATCATCTTCATCTTAGCGTGCCACATTGTCAATCCATATCGTACTATTGATCGTCCATCAATATATAAACGGTTGTTAAGTAAAGAATAAATTCTCCATCACGAATCATTTATATATAGACAGAAAATCAATAACACGATATTAACGGAGTACAACGTCAGACACACAATCCATTTATAACTTATGCTCTGGGTCTGACCGAAAGTCAAATCCGTACAAATCAACACTACGTCTGGACGGCAACCACTGTAGCCCCTTCAAGGTAGCTACTCCAATCACGGGCATCAACAGTCGTCATCCATTCGATGTGAAGACCGTCGGTCTTCTATGGTCGTCTTTAAATCTTGAATTTTAAACGTCGTTTAAATTGTTTGGAATGAGATAAACTTGGGCTTCCCAAACAATTCTCGCATATATATATATATATATAAGTTGAAAATCATTTATTATCGCTTGATTTTAATTTTTATATATAATTATATATCATTCCTCATCCATTTCGTTTTTCTATATTATGCAACCAACAAATCTTCTTATCTACATCCAATGAATTATTACACACAACAAATGTTTCTTTTAATTTTATAGTTATCATACATAACCTATACACAAAATGTAAATTTGGCGTATCATTCCAATCACAACAAAAATAAATATCTTTTGTTTCCTGACATCCATTCTACTTACATGAATATAATTTGTGTTTCAATTTCAGTACAACAAAACGACCAACTTTGTGTAAATCATTCCATGCAACCAATTTGATAATTTTGTTTTAATCTTCATTACAAACAGAATATATTCTTGCGTGTTAACCTATCTGCATAAAAATGTAAATCTCTAACTTTATCTTTCTTTTTAAATAAAAATCCAATTTAAAATGTAAACTTTCTTACTTTTATTTATTTACATTAAGGTGTGAATTTTCTTACTTTTACTAATTACATTAAGAAAATGTAACTTTACTAATTCATTATTATACCTTGAATTCTTCATATGGTTTCACACTTATATAAGAATGTGAAACTTATTTCAACCTCTCATAACATTGGAGAATATAATCTTTTATTCCAATGTATTATTTCATTTCAAATTGAGATCTTTTCCTTCCTCTAAATAGAAAAGGAAATCTTCTTCTTTAATTAATTAAACAAAAAAAAAGTAACTTTCCTTTTTTTTTAATATATTTTATATTTAGCATCAATGTAATCTTTTGTCTTGGATTTATATTAAACAAAAATGTAAATTTTGTTCTCTTCTTTTCTTTGAACAAAAATATGAATTTTTGTTCTTTTCTTTTCTCTAAACAAAAATGTGAATTTTTTTGTTCTTTTCTAAATGACATTTACAATACTTCGCTTTATATGCAAAAGGAATGATTTTTAACTATGCACTTTATTTCATATGCCATATATGACCTTACAAATATATATTTCATTTCATATGCTATGCATGCAACATTAACAAATAAATATACTTTATTTCATATACAATGCAATGCAACATTAACAAATAAATATACTTTATTTCATATGCAATGCAACATTAACAAATAAATATACTTTATTTCATATGCAATGCAATGCAACATTAACAAATAAATATTTCATTCATATGCAGTATATGCCATTAACAAATAAATGTATTTTCTTTTTCATATGCAATGTATGCCATTAACAAATAAATATACTTTATTTCATATGCAATGAAATGCAACATCAAAACTATAATATATTT
This sequence comes from Allium sativum, assembly GCA_030737875.1. Lineage (NCBI taxonomy): Eukaryota > Viridiplantae > Streptophyta > Magnoliopsida > Asparagales > Amaryllidaceae > Allium > Allium sativum. Next base: position 731,859,285 of record CM060923.1, on the reverse strand, counting down.
ATTTTAATCTACACTTTCTAAAAAAAAATTGTAACTTCATTCTAATGCATATTTTTGTCGTTCTTTTACATTTGTCAAAATAAATCTTTTCCATTCTTGTATTTTTATCTTTCTTTTATATTTGACAAAATGAATATTTTGTCATTCTTAAATTTTAACTTTCTTTTATATTTGATAAAATGAATATTTTGTCATTCTTAAATTTTGTTCATTTAAAATAATAATGGGATTTTCCCTATTGTCCACTTGTTATTATTTTAATCAACGAACATTTCCTTGTCTTCCAAAATTACATAAGAATGAAACTTTTAATGTTGACTTGTTCTTTTTCTCAAATAATGATCACCTTTATATTTCCTTCATTTACAATAAAAAAAATGGGGTTTTTATTGTAAACATTTCTTTTTGATTTCAATACATAAAGATGAAATCTTTATATTCTTTGATTTCATGGAAATGTGATATTTCTCTCTTTTATATTTGACATATAAAAGTAATTCTTTTTTTCTAATGACATAAAAAATGAATTTTATATGTTAACAAATTTTACTTCATTTCTAATGACATATAAAAGTGAATTTATATGTAAACAATTTTATTTCATTATGAAAATGTAACCTTTACATTCTTTTGATTATAATTCCACATTTCTAATCTTGTTTACATAATAAAATGTAAATTTCGTCGCTACCATTATACATTAACAAAAATATGATTTTTGTCGCAACAATTTTATACCGGCAAAAATGTTCACAACATAACATGACGGTTAAAATATTGTTGTTCTAGTTAACACAAATGACAGTAAAAATGTTCATTTCTAAATAACATAACACGACGGCGAAGTTATTCATTTCTAAATAACATAACAGGACGGTGAAGTTATTCATTTCTAAATAACATAACATGTTTTTCTTTTTCTTTCTAGATTAACATAAAAAAATGACTTTTACGTTTTCCTAACATGAGTTTAGGTAAGTTCTAAGTTTGACAAAAATTGACACATTTATATGCAAATTCTAAATTTGACAAAAATGGGAATTTTTGTTCAATACTTTTTAATAAACACAAATGTGAATTTTTGTTCTTTTAACATAAAAATGATATCTTGAAATTCAAATCTTTTAGTCTCACTCTATTAAGTAACAAAAATGAATGTTCGTTTACATTCTTTTAAATTAGAAAAGTGTATATCTCCTTTATGTTGAAACTCTAGTTCAACATAACGACCAAAAAGTGATATTTATATTTTTGTTAAAAATATAGTTCAGCAAAATAACATTGCAATATTTGTTCATATTTGGTTGCCGATCTAATACAGTCAAATTTATAAAATTTGATGTTCCATATAATTTAACATGAATGACCAATTTATCTCATCGAAGATCACACATTCATTTCGACATAATGACAATTTCATTTTTACATAAGGGACAAATTCATTTTAACATGAATATTTTCCATACCCAATAAAAATATAATTTTTAGTGTCAACATATTTACATTACTAACTTGAGTAATTTAACATATACAATAAAGATTTGATTTTTATCACTACTCTTAACACTGACAAAAATATGAATTTATCATAAAAATTTCCTATTCAACCAACAAACATGAGATATGTATTTTCGTCTACAAACATGAGATGTGTATTTTCAACTGTATAAACAATCCAATTCAGCGGTCAATCGCAGTCACAACACAAATCAACACTCCAATAAAAATATACAACATCATATGAATTTTATATAATAAATGTAGATTTTGCATTGAATTGAATAAATAAATAAAAAATTATATTTTTCAAATAGAATTCTCACCTTGATTTCAAATTCCTCAAAATTGTAGATCGTTCTGTTTCTGCTCTGATCTATTCTGTTTCTGCTCTGATCTATTCTGTTGTGTAGGTCTCTTCAAGACGGTTCCAAAGCATTTCGTTTCATTCCATTCCGTGTTCATATGTAAAAGATATGACATTATAAACATTGGAATAATTTAATTTTCATTAATGAATAATTAACTTTAATTAACTATTTCCTAATCCATACTTTACCGTTAATTAGTCCTCCATCTTCTTCATTTACATAGTCGCACCTGTAACCCATGGAACCGCATACCCCTAAAATCGGCGCCTTCTTGGCAGAAATTCTCTCGATCCATTAACAATTAGAAGATCATGCCCGTTCAGTTTGTTAAGCTTGCATAGCTCGTCAATTTAGTGTTTGGAGTTTCTAAACTCATGGCTTAGATTAGGAGATTGAATCGATTTAGTCTGGAATGAAACAATAAAGGGAGGAAGGGAAAAGAAGAAACAAGAGGATGTATATTTAAGGCATAAAAAGTACATAAATGGAATAAGATGGTGAAAAAAAGAATGAGGAGAAAGAAATTAATACGATTAAGGGAAAGAAATTTAAAAGAATAATGCAAAGAAATGAATGCGTATTTAATAGTTTAACACTAATTGTTAGAAAGTTTGTGACTTTCTAAATTTTAAAACACATAATATTAAAATTTTGAGAATTTAAGGAACATTTTTCACATGTATAAACAAGTATAAGGAAGAGAAAATGGATAAAAATACGCATAGGTAATGTTGAAAGTTTTATAAATTTTTTTCTTTTCTGAATATAAACAAAAAGGTATAAAAGATAAGGGAAAAACATATATATATGTATAAGATTTGCTTTTGGAGAGAATAATGACGGAAAACAAAAATTTAAGGAATGAAAATACATAAATGAAATAGAATGCATGTAAATAGAACAAAATGGAAAGAAAATAATAGATCGAAGAAAAGAAATCAATAGAATGAAAGAAAATAAACAAATAGAATGAGGGAAAAGGAATGAATGCGTGATTAATGAAAAAAAAATTAGATTGGAGAGAAAGAAGCACTGAATTTAGAGAAGGAATTAATAGAATGAAGGAAAATAAATATTGATTAATTATTTTCTAAATTTAGCTATATCCCATTTATTTCTCATTTATCTTACTTTATCATATAAAAATGTCTTTTTTTTATGAGAATATAATTATTATTTTTAATGTGTCGACATTTTATTATACTTGAATCTTTTTTATATGACAAAGAAAAATGTGATCCTTTTTATTTGCAAAGAAAAATGTAATTCTTTTTTTTATACGACGTTTCACTTATGTTGCGGGCCCCAACAATGCATGAAATAATGGGACAAACATAATGCATTGCCTATATAAATATGCGTTAATTTTTTTGTTTAATGACAACGTTTGTACAACAAAATTTCATTAAGTTTACTGTAATAAATTTCGATTTTAACGGTTTATCTAAAACAAAACTTTTACTATTAATATTAAAGATTTCAACTTGTAAATTAAGAATTGATTTCAGACATAAATTTTCTTCTTATCAAGTTGCTTGGTAAGTATTAAATTCATTTCTAAATTTATGATGGTACAACTCTTTCCATAATATTTATTTTTAAATAATGCTAGATATTCAAGTTGGTTAGTAACGCAAATCACATTTGTTTATAAATTTATGAAATGGTTCGCACCTAAAACTTCAAATATAAATATTTATTTTACATTGCATCTTAATTTAATTTATATTTTAAATCTCAAAATGAATATCATAAATTGATTTATACAGTGAAATCAAAATTAACAATTTTGAGTATTCGTTCATGAAGTTTATTCATAAACAATTCAATTGTTATAAATTACCATTTATCTAATTACAAATTGTTTATTAGAAATAAAATTGAAATTACTCATTAATAACATCATTTGTAAAAATATTATAATTTAAAAATGAATTTTATATATTTTCCAAAGTTGAAATCGAAATCTGAAATTACTGCGCCATTTCAGGCTCGGAATATAATTAATATAAATTTTAAGTTTTACTTCAAATAAATAAATTTTTAATCGTGATTATTTAAAAGAAATTATTTTATATAACCAAAACTCATTAAAATAACTTAAAATAAATTTTTAAATTTACCCCAAAATTCAGGGTTGTTACACAAAGCCTATGATTAGATCCCTCTCATGTTTATGTTAATATCCCCTTTATGTTTATTTTGATATCATGGGCCATATACTTATGTAAACACACCCTAGATCTGAGATCCTTTATGCTACATGACTCAAAACTTATGTATACATCTTAGATCCATAACAAGTATGATTAGAACAATGTTAAATGCAAGTTCATGTGGAAATAGACTATATATTAGATTTGGACATTTTTGGGTTAATTTACAACATGCTAGTTTTTTGTTCGACATTATGCCAAGTTAATATGTTAAAACCCAAGTTTGTATAAGTCTACATATGCCATCCTATGTGACACCCATTTAGTTGTACGTCAATTTTGAATGCAAGTTCACAGGATTCAATATTTGGGTTAATGCCAATTTTCAAGTTCATGCGATACACCTTTTATTTATCATAGAAATATTATATGTTCTTAATTTCCCCTTTTCTCACGTTTATCAAGTTAGGCAGAATTGTGTCGATCCTAACATTAGTACGTACAAACGGGGGTAATAGCGTTGGGTGTAAAAACATGATATAACAAATATGTTGGCATGTTTGGCGCGTGCCAACGACTGTGGCATTTTAGCAGTATAAAATTTATATACCCAAATTAAAAGACGACATGACGTTTACATAGATAATAAAATATGTAAATCCAGAAAAGTCGACATGTTTGACCCGAGGTTGGATTGAGTTGTGACATAAACCTGCCCGGACCCGCCCGGCTGTCCAGTAGTCACAAAAAATCCCATCCAATGTGGGTGGTTAAACATTGAGCCCAATAAAGACCCGAGGTTAGACTGAACTACGGTGTAAACCGACCCGGAACCAACCGGCACATCCAGTAACCATAGTGATATTTGTCTAATGTGAGTGGTCGGTGCTCTAAAAGGCTAAGGACAGGTGGTAGGGTGAAGTCAACTGAAAACACTTAACCAAAGATTCAAGATGTTAACAAATATTGATGAGTGGGGTTAGGTATATACGGACACTTAACAACTTAACATGTTTGACTAGAAAAACCTGGTAACGTAGGGACCCGTTTCAGCAGTAACCCAATTTAGGTATCAACGGTACCCTGAAACTAGGCAGGGTGGGGCACGATTACTAGGCTGATTGTAAGCGGTCAAATAATGGCAAATGTTGGGTGCACAGTGTAGGTCTAATGGTGTGTGGTCGTGCACGCACTCTGGAGCAAACAAGTATGGCACTGGGGGCACCAGTAGTATATCCTATGCCTTCTAGTAATTGTGTCGGGGCCGCCACCATGGGTCTTGATACACCCCATGGTGGGACAAGCATAGGTATCTACACTTCTTGGGGTAGCCGTAAGACACACGTACGAGTAGGAGCCGATCTTTAGAAAACAAAAAGGATCACTTCACCTCAGCATAGGGTGCCGGTTAGAATAATTCTAGCAAATGCAGAGATATAGTGTGGGTTCGATAGTATATTTGATTCTGGACTACACTCCCTTAGTTATGATACTATCATGTTTTCAGTTTATGTCTATCATATCCTTTTCTTATTCACATACTGAAAAGTCACTAGATTTACTCAGGCTTTATGTCTGACTCCGTTTTTCTTTTCGTCTTCTTTTCTTTCGTTCCCCCCACCCCCCAGGTCCACAGGGAGGAAACAACTCAGCTTAGTCAGACTCTTTTGCAAGCTTGAAGACAGTAGATGTACGGTTTGGATCATGGCTTTGGATATCATTATGGAGATTTTTCTGCTTTATTTTATGTTTTATGCTTCTTTGGTAATCAAGCCAGTTATGGAAATGTAATGTTTTTGGAAGTATTGTAAGACAATTATGGTATGGTTTGTATGACATGTATTTTGATGAAATAAAAGTTGCTGTGTTTTCCGCTGTTTAAAAATATGTGTATTTATATCTGTCTCGTGTATCTGTGACTTATACTTAAAAACCTCTACCAAAATTAGGGCATTCCCTTTGTGAGTGACCCTAACGGAGGTGGGGTGTTTCACTTGGTATCAGAGCATAGGTTTAAAAGAAAAGATAAAGTTTTTGATATTATTTTCAAAACAAAGTTTAAAGAAGCATTTTTTTAGAAAAAGTGTTATATTTTAAAAGGCATGATCCCCCAAAGCCCTGTGTACTATCTCTCTCTATCCTTCGTTTTGAATCTTTCCTTTCTGTTTCAACATGTCTGGAGACCTTAACATTCCTGAAGGAGTACCGATACCCGATTGGTTTAGGAAGTTCTTAGAATCTAGGGCCGCAAATGGCATGAGCCCAGCAGATATCCTTCCTCCCCCAGTAGCACCAGTTCCTCCTGCTCCTCCCCTTTGAAATGCTTTTGCCAAAATATGTAGAGACCTTAATTCTATGGGAGGAAAATACTTCCTTGGAACTGAACCCTTTGTAGAAGCAAGAAATTGGCTAAAGGAGACCGCGGATCTGTTTGAGATATTCGGAGTTGATGATAGGCAAAAGATACAGCTAGCAGTGTGGTTGCTCAAAGATGAAGCTTCCTATTGGTGGGAGATCACTAATGCTCAAAGGGCAGTGGATACTTGGGATGATTTCCGGACAAGGTTTGAGTTGAAATTCCTCTCCCAAGCTGAAAGGAGCCTGCAAATAGAGAAGTTCTTAAATCTTAAACAGGGAAGCATGACGGTCAGGGAGTACGTTAATCAGTTCAATCAGCTGGCCAGATTTGGGCTGGAATTAGTAAATACCCAACACAAGAAGGTGCTTCGCTTCTTTAAAGGTCCGAATGAGCCTATACATAGCCTTGCCATGACCCATGTGTCCACGGGAGCAACTTATGAAAGCTTGGTGGACAGGGCATTGCTACATGAGGAAGACCACGGCAAGAAGGAGACTAAGGATGAGGAAAAGAAAGAAGGTTTACAGGCTAAGAAGACAGACTTTAAGAAAGGAGGAAAGAACAAGAAGACCCATGAAAAGAGAAAGTGCCATTTCTGTGGCATAGTTGGGCATATTGAGAAAGACTGCCGGAAGAAGAAGGCAAAGATGGGTGGTTGCTTCCATTGCGGGGAGACTGGGCACCAAGCTAAGGACTGCCCAAAAAAGAAAGGACAGGGACAGAAAGTTGGATCTACTTCAGGAGGTCAAGTTCATGCTCTGACAGCTCCTCCACTGGAGTGAGGTAGTAATATTTTTGTAGAAAGTGTAGTCTATCTTTATGATCATCCAGTTCGCACACTTTTTGACTCTGGTGCATCACACTCCTTTATTTCATCTGCGTTAGTAGAATCTCTGCATTTAGACACTAGTATCGTTGAGGATCCCTTGGTAGTTTCAAATCCAATTGGGGGCTCCGCTTACTTGTCAATGGTTTGTTTGGGTTTGAAAATCTCTATTCTCAGTGTTGAGTTTAGTTGTAATGCCTTTGTTCTAGGCTTCTCGGGATATGGTTTGATCTTAGGCATGGACTGGTTATCCAGTAACGGTGCCACTCTTGATTTTGAGAAGAGAGTAGTTAGACTCTTGACTCGGCTTGGTAACACTCTAGAAATTTCCTGTACTCCCTTGAATGCTGTTATGCATTGTTATCTAGATTCGCTTGATGCTTCCAATGAGAATTTGCAGCCAGTTAGAGTAGTCCGGGAATATCCGGATATCTTCGAGGAGGTGAAAAGCTTACCTCCGAAGCGGGAAATAGACTTCTGTATCTATCTTGTGGATAATGCAAAGCCCGTAGCTTTACCTGTCAGACATATGGCTCCAAAATAGAGAAAGGAGCTCAGTAAGCAGGTTAAAGAACTTCTTGAGAAGGGGTTCATTCGGACGAGCATTTCAGAATGGGGTGCTCCTGTGGTGTTTGCAACCAAAGCAGACGGTTCGCTTCTGTTCTGTGTTTACTATAGGGAGTTAAATAAGTTGACCAAGAAAAATAGGCACCCTCTTCCCCGAATCGACGATTTGTTTGATCAGCTTGTAGGCACGTCGGTTTTCTCCCAACTTGATCTAGCTACTGGGTTTCATCAGCTAAGAGTGGCTGAAGATATTATTGATAAAACGTTGTTCAGAACCCCAGCCGGTTTCATTGAGTGGCTTGTCATGCCTTTTGGCCTGACAAATGCACCTGCTTATTTCGTGGACCTAATGAGCAGAGTGTTCAGAGAATTCCTCAACCAGTTTGTGGCTGTCTTCGTGACAATATCTTGATCTTTTCAAAGAGTGAGGAGGAGCATGCTCAACATCTGAAGGAAATCATGGATACTCTCCGAGCACATCAGCTAATGGCAAAATTTTCAAAATGCCACTTTTGAATAGAAGAAGTAAGGTTTCGTGGGCATGTTGTATCTAAAGAAGGGTTGGCCGTGGACCCCGCAAAGGTAGTTGCGGTGCAGGACTGGAAGGTACCAAAGAATGCAACTGAGGTCCGAAGTTTTCTAGGACTAGCAGGTTTCTACCGGATGTTCATAAGGGATTTTTCGAAAATCTCAGCTCCACTCACAAGGCTGACAAAGAAGAATCTATTGGGAAATGGATTGCGATTTGGCTTTCCAACGCCCGAAAAGGGCTCTTACAACAGCCCCAGTCCTGACTCAGCCAGACGGAAGCAAGATGTTCATAGTTTATGCAGATGCATGTGGGACAGGGCTAGGAGCTGTCTTAATGCCAGAAGGAAGGGTAGTAGCTTATGGTGGAAGGCAATTGAAAGTTCATGAAAAGAACTACCCAACCCACGATCTTGAGTTAACCGCCATCGTCTTTGCACTTAAGTCTTGGCGTCATTATCTCCTAGGTGAGAAGTTTGAACTTTACACTAGCCATAAATCGTTGAAATATCTTTTCTCGCAGAAAGACCTTAATCTACGGCAACAAAGATGGATGGAGTTTCTTGCCTCGTATGACTTCGAGATTTCCTATACTCCGGGCAAGGGCAATGTGGTGGCAGACGCCTTGGGTAGGAAGAAACTGACCCTAAGCCCACTCTTTGTAGAAAGGAAAAGCCTAGAGTATATAGCCAGTTTTAACTTTAGGCCCTCCTCTGATTTCGTACCGGGTTTGTTAGCATCTCTTGAGGTGCGCCCTACTCTTTTGGACATAATAGGGACGGAACAACATGAGGACCCTCAGCTAGTTGAAGTGGTTGATAAGCTAATTAGGGGTGAGACTTCTAGTCACCACAGTAGATACCCTATCTATGATAAAGGTTGGCTGAGACGCGATGGAAGACTATGCATCCCACAAGCAAGGGAGTTGATAAAGACGGTTCTCGAGGAAGCACATCGTTCCAAGATGACAATACACCCAGGCGGAGACAAAATGTACAAGGACATGAAAAGAGTTTTCTTTTGGAACGGCACGAAGAAGGACGTGGCAGATTTCGTTTCTAAGTGTATGGTATGCCAACAAGTTAAAGCGGAATAGAAAAAGCCTAGAGGACTGCTTCATCCTCTAGAGGTCCCACAGTGGATGTGGTATAGCATTTCAATGGACTTCGTTGATGGGCTGCCTGGGTCGAGAAGGGGCAATACTAGCATTTGGGTAATAGTGGATTGGCTTACAAAGAGCGCCCGCTTTTTACCTGTCAAGAGTAGAAGGACCACCTCATCCCTAGCGTCTCTTTACATCAAGGAGATAGTTCGACTCCACGGGATATCCTCCAGCATTGTTAGTGACCGAGACCCTATATTCACAAGCGAGTTTTGGCGAAGTTTGCAAGAAGCTGTAGGCACTTAGTTATGTTTAAGCACGGCCTATCAACCTCAGACCGATGGCCAGACGGAAAGGGTGAATAGAGTTTTAGAGGATCTTTTGAGACTTTGTGTTCTTGACTTTGGACGGACATGGGAGGATCACCTTCCCTTAGTGGAGTTTGCTTACAACAATAGCTTCCAAGCTACCATAGGCATGGCACCCTTCGAAGCATTGTATGGAAGACCGTGCAAGTCACCAACTTGTTGGTGGGAGTCTAAAGATAATGTTATTCTTGGTCCAGACATGATCAGAGAAACTTCAGAAAAAGTGGACTTGATACGAAGAAGGATGAGAATGGCCCAAGATAGACAGAAATCCTACGCCGACAAGAGAAGGAACGACCTTGAGTTTGAGGTTAGGGACAGAGTTTTTCTTAAGGTATCTCCTCTAAGGAACGTTGTTCGTTTTGAATCCATTGGAAAGCTAGCACCGAGATTTGTAGTACCATTTCCTATCATCAAGAAGGTTGGGAAGATGGCCTATAGATTAGAGCTACCCGAAAAACTGACCGGAATTCACAACGTCTTTCATGTTTCTCACCTCCAGAAGTGTTTACACGAGTCTGCTGAAATAGTAGAGCCTAGCATTCTAGAAGAAGCCGAAGTGGGACGTGAAGCAACTGTGAGAAGAGTTCCAACACGCATCTCAGGAACTGAAGTGAAAAAGCTACGCAACTGCGAAGTCAAGCTCATCAAAGTTCAGTGGAGCGACGCCGAGGAAGACGCGACTTGGGAAACTGAGGCTAGAATACGCGCAGCCTACCCTTTTCTTTTTGAGGGTACATCTTTTGATCTCTCTTTTTCCTTAAGTTATGCTTTATCTATCTTTTAGGCATATTTCCTCGGCCCTTTCTCCTTAACTCCTTAGGTAGAAAACAAATGGATGCAAACATGTATTTGAAAACATGTTATGGATTATGGCTGCAAGTGGTTGCAAGTAATTGCTGGTGGTTGCTCGTGGATGCATGTACACACACACCCTAGGATTTAGATCGGCTCAGTCACTTCATACTACATATGCATATATGTATTCTCGTTCACATATGTTTGAAATTTTATATGTTATCATATGGTTATCGCATTTGTATGAATTGTAGTGCACTCATGTAGAATTATGAGTAGGAAAAATTTGCACACATGATGGATTCATGACACTTACATGATTCACATTTAGGAGGTCAACTGAATTAGTGGACCACCTGATTTCTGCATTAGATAAGGACATATACACACAATGCATATGATCATAAAGCATTAGACGACTTGAAGGACAATGGACACCTGTGTTTGTTGGTTGAGTAGATGGACGATTGGATGGTAGGATATACATTCTTCCTAACTTGAAGATTTCGGGGACGAAATCCTTTTAAGTGGGGGAGAATGTAACACCCTGTATATTCTATAACAGTGAAATTCATAAATTAAAGTATAATTAATTCTAATGAAAGAATTAAGGGAAATGGCTTACGCCATTGCGTTCGTCTCGGAATTCTGGTTAAATAGAGTCCGAGTTTGCGTGAAACGGACTCCGTATGAAGGAGTTATGATCTCCGGAAGTTTCAGAATAAATTTGAAATTCAAAAACAGCTCAAAACAGGTTTAAAATTTGAATTCGAGTTCAAACTGGGCTGGACGGGAAATTTCTCGCCCAGTGACCAGGTCGACACTAGTGTCAACTGGGCAGTCGACCTTCCCCCCTAAGTCGACTGCGCAGTCGACTTGCCCGGTCGACCAGGTGGGTCTGACCCTGGTTCGACTTCTGGTGTGCTGTACGGTCTGATTTCCCTCCCTGTTTGCATCTGACGGCTCAAATTAACTTGAAAACTCTATAAATACACCGTAAGACTCTACTAATTTACATAAGAAAATAAGAGAGGAGTCGTCATACTGCCGGGAAGGAGTTAATTGTAGCCGCCAAGAATCAAACTAAGAAGCAAACTAAAGTCTAATCAAATCAATCAACAAATTGCTACCCAAAGGAGAGCATCTCCAAATTCAGAAAATAGAAATCAGAAAACAAGATCTCGTCACACGTTGTAAGTATAGTGGTCTTTCAGAATCTGAATAAAATTTGATGTGATACGATGTAATTTGGAATAGAATTGTATCATTATAATGATGTAGATCTTGTGTATTGTAATGTTTCTATCGTGATTGTTTTTGGTGTATTGATTTGTGGCATAAATGGATTGATGCAAGTTTCTTATACGTTTGTATATGAAAGTTATGGTAATTGCAAGTTTGTGGCAAAGTCTATGATTAGATCCCTCTCATGTTTATGTTAATATCCCCTTTATGTTTATGTTGATATCATGGGCCATATACTTATGTTAACACACTCTAGATCTGAGATCCTTTATGCTACATGAATCAAAACTTATGTATACATCTTAGATCAATTACAAGTATGATTAGAACTATGTTAAATGCAGTTAGGGCTACCTAAACTATGCAAGTTCATGTGGAAATAGACTATATATTAGATTTGTACATTTTTGGGTTAATTTACAACATGCTAGTTTTGTGTTCGACATTATGCCAAGTTAATATGTTAAAACCCAAGTTTGTATAAGTCTACATATGCCATCCTATGTGACACCCATTTAGTTGTATGCCAATTTTGAATGTAAGTTCACATGATTCAATGTTTAGGTTGACGCCAATTTGCAAGTTCAAGCGCTACACCTTCTATGTATCATAGAAATATTATATGTTCTGAATTTCCCCTTTTCTCACGTTTATCAAGTTGGGATGAATTGCGTCGAGCCCAACATTACTACGTACAAACGGGGGTAATAGCATTGGGTGTAAAAACATGGTATAACAAATATGTTGGCATGTTTGTCGCGTGCCAACGACTGTGGCATTTTAGCGGTATAAAATTTTTATACCCAAATTAAAAGACGACTTGACGTTTACATAAATAACAAAATATGTAAATCTAGAAAAGACGACATGTTTGACCTGAGGTTGGATTGAGTTGTGACATAAACCTGCCCGGACCCGCCCGGCTGTCCAGTAGTCACAACAATACCAATCCAATGTGGGTGGTAAAACATTGAGCCCAATAAAGACCCGAGGTTAGACTGAACTACGGTGTAAACCTGCCCGGAACCAACCGGCACATCCAGTAACCATAGTGATATATGTCTAATGTGAGTGGTCGGTGCTCTAAAAGGCTAAGGACAGGTGGTAGGGTTAAGTCAACTGAAACCACTTAACCAAAGATTCGACATGTTAACAAATATTGATGGTGGGGTTAGGTATATATAGACACTTAACCACTTAACATGTTTGACTAGAAAAACCTAGTAACGTAGGGACCCATTTCAGCAGTAACCCAATTTAGGTATCAACGATACCCTGAAACTAGGCAGGGTGGGGCACGATTACTGGGCCGATTGTAAGCGGTCAAATAACGTCAAATGTTGGGTGCACAGTGTAGGTCTAATGGTGTGTGGTCGTGCACGCACTCCGGAGCAGACAAGTAGGGCACTGGGGGCCCCAGTAGTATATCCTATGCCATCTAGTAATTGTGTCGGTGCCGCCACCATTGGTCTTGATACACCCCCATGGTGGGAACAGCATAGGTATCTACAATTCTTGGGGTAGCCGTAAGACACACGTACGAGTACGAGCCGATCTTTAGAAAACAAGAAGGATCACTTCACCCTCAACATGGGGTGCCGGTTAGAATAATTCTAGCAAATGCGGAGATATAGTGTAGGTTCGATAGTATATTCGATTCGGGATTACACTCCCTTAGTTATGATACTATCCTGTTTTCAGTTTATGTCTATCATATCCTTTTCTTATTCACATACTGAAAAGTCACTAGATTTACTCAGGCTTTATGTCTGACTCCGTTTTTCTTTTCGTCTTCTTTTCTTTCGTTCCCACCCCCCACCCAGGTCCACAGGGAGGAAACAACTCAGCTTAGTCAGGCTCTTTTGCAAGCTTGAAGACAGTAGATGTACGGTTTGGATCTCTTTTGTTTGGATCATGGCTTTGGATATCATTATGGGGATTTTGCTGCTTTATTTTATGTTTTATGCTTCTTTGATAATCAAGACAGTTATGGAAATGTAATGTTTTTGGAAGTATTGTAAGACAATTATGGTATGGTTTGTATGACACGTATTTTGATGAAATAAAAGTTGCTGTGTTTTCCGCTATTTAAAAATATGTGTATTTATATCTATCTTGTGTATCTGTGACTTATACTTAAAAACCTCCACAAAAATTAGGGCATTCCCTTTGCGAGTGACCATAACGGAGGTGGGGTGTTTCAAATTAGGTGTAGGATTAAAAAGAAGGACTGTTTTGAAGTATCAAGAGAAGTTTGGGTAGTTTAAGCATAGTTGGGGAATATCGACAAATATGAAAGATGATGAATCATTTGGATTGGATCAACAAATATTAATGATGATGAATCATTTCGATTGGGTGCTGCAAAAACCAACCATTCACAGAAGTTCAAAAATAGGGGCAATTGTTGGAAGTAACGGCTATTTATATAACTTGAGGTAGGATTAAAAAGAAGGGTTGTTTCAAAGTATTAAGAGAAGTAGAGGTAGTTTAGGCATAGTAGGGGTCGATCGACAAATATGAGAGATGATGAATCGTTTGGATTGGGTGCTACAAAAACCATCCCTTCACAATAGCTAAAAAATAGTGGTAATTGCAGGAAGGAAGGGCTATTTAGAGAATTAGGGATTGGATTAAAAAATAGGGTTGTTTTGAAGTATTAAGAGAAGTAGGGTAGTTTAAGCATAGTAGGGGAAGATCGATAAATATGACCGATGATGAATCATTTGGATTGCGTGCTGCAAAAACCAACACATCGTAGTAGTTAAAAAGTAGGGGTAATTGTTGGAAGTAAGGGAAATTTAGAGAATTAGGGGTAGGATTAAAAAGAACGGCGGTTTTGAAGTATTAAGAGAAGTAGGGGTAGTTTAAGCATAGCAGGGGTAGATAGACAAATATGAAAGATGATGAATCGTTTGGATTGGTTGCTGCTAAAACCAGCCCTACACCGAAGTTAAAATAGAGGTAATTGTTGGAAGGGCTACTTAGAGAATTAGGGGTTGGATTAAAAAGAAGGATTGTTTTGAAGTATTAAGAGAAGTTGGGGTAGTTTAAGCATAGCAGGGGTATATCGACAGATATAAAAGATGATGAATCATTTAGATTGGGTGCTGCAAAAACCAACACTTCAAATTGGTTAAAAAATAGGGGTAATTGTTGGATGTTAGGGCTATTTAGAGAATTAAGGGTTGGATTAAAAAGAAGGACTATTTTGAAGTATTAAGAGAAGTAGGGGTAGTTTAAGCGTAGTAGGGGTAGATCGATAAATATGAAAGATGATGAATCGTTTAGATTGGGGGCTGTAAATACCAACCCTTCACAGAAGTTAATAAATAGGGGTAATTGTAGGAAGGAATGGTTATTTAGAGAATTAGGGTTGGATTATAAAGTGGGCCTGTTTTAAAGTATTAAGACAAGTAGGGGTAGTTTAAGCTTAGTTGGGGTAGATCAAAAATAAGAAAGATGATGAATCATTTGGATTGGTTGCTGCAAAAACCAACCCTTCAAAGTAGTTAAAAAATTGGGGTATATTTTGGCAGCTAGAGCTATTTAGAGAATTAGGTGTAGGATTAAAAAGGAATGTTTTGAAGTATTAAGAGAAGTTTGGGTAGTTAAAGCATAGTAGGGGTAGATCGACAAATATCAAAGATTATGAATCGTTTGGATTGTGTGCTGCAAAAACCAACCATTCACAGTAGTTAAAAAATAGGGTAATTGTTGGAAGTAAGGGATAAGTAGAGAATTACGGCAAGGATTAAAAATAATGGTTGTTATGAAGTACTAAGAGAAGTAGGGGTAGTTTAAGCATAGTAGGGATTGATTGACAAATATAAAAGATGATGAATCATTTGGATTTGATGTTGCAAAAAACAACCCTTCACTGTAGTTAAAAAATAGGGGTAGTTATTGGACGTAAGGGCAATTTAGAGAATTAGGGGTAGGATTAAAAAGAAGGGTTGTTTTGAAGTAGAAAGAGTAGTAGGGGTAGTTTAAGCATAGTAGGGGTAGATCGAAAAATATGAAAGATGATGAATCAGTTAGATTGGTTGCTGTAAAATCCAACTCCTCATAGTAGTTAAAAAATAGACGTAATTGTTGGAAGTAAGGGCTATTTAGAGAATTAGGGGTAGGTTTAAAAAGAAGAGTTGTTTTGAAGTATTAAGAGAAGTAGGGGTAGCTTAGGCATAGTAGGGGTAGATCGACAAATATGAAAGATGATGAATCGTTTGGATTGGGTGCTGAATAAACCAACCCTTCACAATAATTAAAAAATATGGGTAATCGTTGGAAGTAAGGGCTATTAGAGAATTAGGCATAGGATTAAAAAGTAGGTTTGATTTGAAGTATTAAGAGAAGCAGGGGTAGTTTAAGCATAGTAGGGTTAAATCGACAAATATGAAAGATGACAAATCGTTTGGATTGTGTGTTGCAAAATACAACCCTTCACAGTTGTTAAATAATAGGGCTAACTTATGGAAGGAAGCGCCATTTAGAGAATTAGGGGTAGGATTAAAAAGAAGGACTGTTTTGAAGTATTAAGAGAAGTTTGGATAGTTTAAGCATAGTTGGGGTAGATCGACATATATGAAAGATGATGAATCATTTGGATTGTATCGACAAATATGAAAGATAATGAATCATTTGGATTGGGAGCTGCAAAAACGGACCATTCACAAAAGTTAAAAAATAGGGATAATTGTTGGAAGTAAGGGCTATTTATAAAACTAGAGGTAGGATTTAAAAGAAGGGTTGTTTCAAAGTATTAAGAGAAGTAGGGGTTGTTTAAGCATATTAGGGGTAGATCGACAAATATGGAAGATGATGAATCGTTTGGATTGGGTGCTGCAAAAACCAGCCCTTCACAGTAGTTAAAAAATAGGGGTAATTGTTGAAAGGAAGAGCCATTTAGAGAATTAGGGGTTCGGTTAAAAATAAGGATTGTTTTGAAGTATTAAGAGAAGTACGGGTAGTATAAGCATAGTAGGGGTAGATCGACAAATATGAAAGATGATGAATCATTTGGATTGGATTGACAAATATGAAAGATGATGAATCATTTGGAATGGGTGCTACAAAAACCAACCATTCACAGAAGTTAAAAAATAGGGGTAATTTTTGGAAGTAAGGGCAATTTATATAACTAGAGGTAGGATTAAAAAAGGGCTGTTTCAAAGTATTAAGAGAAGTAAGGATAGTGTAGGCATAGTAGGGGCAGATCGACAAATATGAAATATGATGAGTCATTTGAATTTGCAGCTGCAAAAACCAACCCTTCACAAAAGTTAAAAAATAGGGGTAATTGTCAGAAGTAAGGGCTATTTAGAGAATTAGGGACAGGATTTAAAAGAAGGGTTGTTTTGAAGTATTATGAGAAGTAGGGGTAGTTTAAGCATAGTAGAGGTCGATCGACAAATATGAGAGATGATGAATCATTTGGATTGGTTGCTGCAAAAACCATCCCTTCACAGTAGCTAAAAAATAGGGGTAATCGTTTTAAGGAAGGTAAATTTAGAGAATTAGGGGTTGGATTAAAAAGAAGGGTTGTTTTTGAAGTATTAAGAGAAGTAGGGGCAGTTAAGCATAGTAGGAGAAGATCGATAAATATGACAGATGATGAATCATTTGGATTGGGTGCTGCAAAAATCAACACTTTTCCGTGGTTAAAAAGTAGGGGTAATTGTCGGAAGTAGGGGCTATTTAGATTATTAGTGGCAGGATTAAAAAGAAGGGCTGTTTTGAAGTATTAAGAGAAGTAGGTGTAGTTTAAGCATAGTAGGTGTAGATCGACAAATATGAAAGATGATGAATCGTTTGGATTGGGTGCCGCAAAAACAATCCCTTCAAAGTAGTTAAAAAATAGAGGTAATTGTTGGAAGGAAGGGCCATTTAGAGAATTAGGGGTTGGATTAAAAAGAAGGATTGTTTTGAAGTATTAAGAGAAGTACGGGTAGTTTAAGCATAGAAGGAGTAGATCGACAAATATGAAATATGATGAATCATTTGGATTGTATCGACAAATATGAAAGGTGATGAATCATTTGGATTGGATCGACAAATATGAAAGATGCTGAATCATTTGGATTGGGTGCTGCAAAAACCAACCATTCACAAAGTTAAAAAATAGGGGTAATTGTTGGAAGTAAGGGCTATTTATAGAACTAGAGGTAGGATTAAAAAGTAGGGTTGTTTCAAAGTATTAAGAGAAGTAGAGGTAGTTTAGGCATAGTAGGGATAGATCGACAAATATGAATATGACGAATCATTTGGATCGGCTGCTGCAAAAACCAACCCTTCGCAAAAGTTTAAAAATAGAGGTAACTGTTGGAAGTAAGGGCTATTTAGAGAATTAGGGGTAGAATTAAAAAGAAGGGTTGTTTTGAAGTATTATGAGAAGTAGGGGTATTTTAAGCATAGTAGGGGTCGATCGACAAATATGAGAGATGATTTATCGTTTGGATTGGGTGCTGCAAAAACCATCCCTTCACAGTAGCTAAAAAATAGGGGTAATCGTTGGAAGGAAGCGCTATTTAGAGAATTAGGAGTTGGACTAAAAAGAAGGGTTGTTTTGAAGTATTAAGAGAAGTAGGCGTAGTTTAAGCATAGTAGGGGAAGATCGATAAATATGATAGATGATGAATCATTTGGATTGAGTGCTGCAAAAACCAACACATCACAGTAGTTATTAAGTAGGGGTAATTGTTGGAAGTAGGGGCTATTTAGAGAATTAGGGGTAGAATTGAAAAGAAGGGTTGTTTTGAAGTATTAAGAGTAGTAGGGGTAGTTTAAGAATAGTAGGGGTAGATCGACAAATATGAATGATGATGAATCGTTTAGATTAGGTGCTGCAAAAACCAACCCTACACAGAAGTTATAATAGGGGTAATTGTTGGAAGGGCTACTTAGAGAATTAGCGGAAGGATTAAAAAGATGGGTTGTTTTGAAGTATTAAGAGGAGTTGGGGTAGTTTAAGAATAACAGGGGTATATCGACAAATATAAAAGATGATGAATCATTTGGATTGGGTGCTACAAAAACCAACCCTTCAAAGTAGTTAAAAAATATAGGGCTAATTTTTGGAAGTAAGGGCTATTTAGAGAATTAAGTTTTGGATTAAAAAGAAGGACTGTTTTGAAGTATTAAGAAAAGTAGGGGTAGTTTAACCATAGTAGGGGTAGATCGACAAATATGAAAGATGATGAATCGTTTGGATTGGGGGCTGCAAAAACCAACCTTTCACAGAAGTTAATAAATAGGGGTAATTGTCGGAAGAAATGATTATTTAGAGAATTAGGGGTAGGATTAAAAAGAAGGGTTGTTTTGAAGTATTAAGAGAAGTAGCGGTAGTTTAAGAATAATTGGGGTAGATAGAAAATATGAAAGACGATGAATCATTTGGATTGGGTGCTGCAAAAACCTACCCTTCACAGTAGTTAAAAAATTGGGGTAATTATTGGCAGCAGGGGCTATTTAGAGAATTAGGGGTAGGATTTAAAAGGATTGTTTTGAATTATTAACAGAAGTTGGGGTAGTTAAAGCATAGTAGGGGTAGATCGACAAATATAAATGATGATGAATCTTTTGGACTGTGTGCTGCAAAAACTAACCATTCACAGTAGTTAAAAAATAGGGGTAATTGTTGGAAGTAAGGATTATTTAGAGAATTAGGTCAAGGATTAAAAATAAGGGTTGTTTTGAAGTACTAAGAGAAGTAAGGGTAGTTTAAGCCTAGTAGGGATAGATTGATAAATACGAAAGATGATGAATCATTTGGATTTGATGTTGCAAAAAACAACCCTTCACTGTTGTTTAAAAATAGGGGTAATTATTGGAAGTAAGGGCTATTTTGAGAATTAGGGTTAGGATTAAAAAGAAGGGCTGTTTTGAAGTACTAAGAGAAGCAGGGGTAGTTATAGTAAGGGTAGATCAACAAATATGAAAGATGATGAATCATTTGGATTTGGTTAACAAATATGAATGATGATGAATCATTTGGATTGGGTGCTGTAAAAACCTACCCTTCATAGAAGTTAAAAAATAGGGGTAATTGTTGGCAGTTGTAACACCCCACATCCGTTAGTGTCACTCACAACGGAATGCACTAAGTTCTGTGGAGCATTTTTGGTAAAAGATGCAAATAAATTACAAGACAGACAGAAATTAAACAGCGGAAAATAAAACTTTGCTTTATTGATAAAATAGTTTGTACAATGATTTCTTTACAATATCAGAGTATCATCTGTCTTACAAAATAAAGAAGAATAAAAACAACATTTATATTCCCCAATTTTAGCAAGAGCCAGCCATAGCATCTGAAAAGAGAATCCAAGCAAACTTCGACAAATCTTCATGCTGTGAAAGAATGGATGTCCAACTTAACCTGAGCTAAACTATTCCCTCCTTTACTACATGGGAGGGGGGTGAACGGAAGAAAAGAAGACGAAAGAAAAACAGAGTCAAACATAAAGCCTGATTAAGTTCAGTAACTTCTAGCATGCGAACATGGAAAAACAGAACGACCTGAATTAACAGAATACAAGATAACACCATGATGATAGGGTTAGCAAGATTAGACAAGATAATCACAAGATAAGCTAAGATAAGATAAACTGGATATGCACTAATACTTTCGCCGCTTTGCTATTTCCTTGTAATATTGTTTTCTATATCTCTGCACAACCTAACTATTGTCCCCAACTAGTAACGATAACGTGATCCCAATCCCTGTAGTTTTCATCGCCTTCAGGCTTACATTTATTATTTATTTCCTAGATCAAATCTAGTGTTTTCTACCAAGTGCCTTTTAGATTCAACTATAGTCTACAATATCTGTTGAACGCTTCACGGATTCAGGATTTATGCCACCTAGTTCCACAAGGGATTATGCTACCTGTCGAATGATGCCACCAAGTCTAGGACACACTACCTAGAGTGGTATATGTCCCTAGACTTCCCCACGCATGTATCGCGAATCGTTATCGCTTGTCTAGACGCACATGTCCTGTAATGTG
The DNA here is from genome assembly GCA_030737875.1 of Allium sativum. Classification (NCBI taxonomy): domain Eukaryota; kingdom Viridiplantae; phylum Streptophyta; class Magnoliopsida; order Asparagales; family Amaryllidaceae; genus Allium; species Allium sativum. Next base: position 731,838,460 of record CM060923.1, on the reverse strand, counting down.
CGGCCCGAGTTCTGTAGCAGGGCAAATCAAGAAACACAGAACTCGGTCGGGAGCTTTCAGATATCTGCCGATGCAGATGCTAAGGTCTGTTTTTATTCCAGTGGCTATGGTCCCAATTGACCCCTCCCTCAACTAATGAAAGGCACACCTTGAAAAATGAGAACTATACTCCGGCCCCCGGTTCCCCTACTATCCTATGGCCATCCTCACCCATAACTAGATAGCAAGTATATGGTCTTTTGGAGTTCTCCGCTTTTCCGCTTCAGGTATCTTGATTGACTGAAGATGGATGGTAGACGACGAGTTGCTATCACAGGGCTACCGTTTTCTCGCAGAATCACGCTGGTCCATCCTAGTGCCATATTTTACAACCAAGGCATACCCTTGGTTCTTCTACCGCAGACCTTAACCTCTAAGAGCCCGGGAGGATCATCTGCAGCCTCATAGATGGATACCAAGTGTACCCTCACATCCCCTCGAAGCTTCGGGCTTCGTAACCCAATTCGTTGGAGCCTTCGTTTTAATCAGACGAACGTTCGCCCCTTCCCGTGTTATACTAAGAATTACTACTTAGTTCTACTAACTAAGGTTTACCACTTAGTTTCCAGAATCGTTGTTTTCTTAACTAAGGTTCACTACATAGCTCCTTTTAACTAAGGTTTACTAGTTAGTTATCTTTCCCACCAATTTGGATTGGTTAAATGTCATTAGTCAATTCAAGCTAACTTAACCCTCTTCATTTATCCTGTCAAATTGGTTAAGTGTTATCAGTGATTCATGTGGACTTAACCCGACCACAAACCCAATTGTATTGGTTAAGTATTTCTTATTACTTAACCCTACCTGTTCGTCCTGTATTGGTTAAGTGTTCCTCTTTAACTTAACCTTCCTCGTTTGTTTTAACTAACATGTTATTAATGGTTAAGTATTATCCCTTCATGTTTTAGACTTAACCTTATTCCCTTATCACAATCTGGTGGTTAAGTGTTCAAGTTTACTTAACCCTACAGTCTAGCCCAGCTAACATAGCAAATTGGCTAAGTGTATTTACTTAACCCCAACCTCTAGTCTAGTTAACATGTTAATTTGGCTAAGTGTATTAACTTTACTTAACCCCACCTTCTAGTCTAGTTAACATGTTAATTTGGCTAAGTGTTTTCTAAGTTACTTAACCCCTACAAATCTTGTCTCGTTACCATGTGAATTTGGTTAAGTGTCCCTATGGACTTAGCCCTCCCATCCTAGCTTAACTGTGTTAAATTGGTTAAGTGTTTCTATGGACTTAACCCTCCCATTCTAGATTAATTGTATGCCCTAGCCCCACCCACAAGTTTGGTTATCATGTTGAAATGGTTAAGTGTCTTAGTGAACTTAACCCTACTGTTCTTGTTTCTAGCTTTAATAGATTAAAGCCACGACCACTCACATTAGATAGATCTTGTTGCGACTACTGGATGTGTCGGTTGGTTCCGGGCAGATTTACATCGCAACTCAGTCTAACCTCGGGTTAGGCGTATTCGTGTTTTCTAGTTCAAAAGGGTTTTGACTAATTTTCAAATCAGGTTTTGAAAGTAACCGTCTCGTCCGTAGGATCAGTTAGGGATAGCCAGGGAGAGCAGGAAACTTGTATTTTCCAAACCCAAGCCTAGACATTATCCTCTCTGTCACCCTAGAACTTTCTGGTGTATTATTAAAAGAGATGTCGTTAAGAAACCTTTAATTTGTCTAAATTTACATTCTCTTATTTAGGACAAATTCTATAAGTAAATTATTCCTAATTTACTTATTTCCTAATTACTCTTTTAATATAAATTGTCAACATTCATTCTTATGGCCCAATTTCCCGTCTATATCAGATTTATGCTTTTTGGTATGTAAACTATACCAAATTAAGTGTCACTAACCATGATTTTGCTAGCCATGACAATTATTCCCAATTACGGCCAATGCCAATACACCTATATTGCCAAATTAGCTAATCCAGTTCTAATTTTACATTCTAATTACAGTTCATGTCAAACTAGACTTATTATTCTAGTTCACAATTCATGTAAATGCAAGATTTACAAGTCAATACTAGATTCACATCCTATAATTCATGTCAAATTTATCCAATTTGCATTTCTATGAACATTCCATAATACATATTCCCAATTGTTAGCCTACTTTGTGAACTAGGCAACACAAAGTCAAGATATCAAGCATTGGAGAGCATTTCAAATTAGAAGACTTCGGTTCGGATCGGAGAGGCCATCACTACTCAGGTCGGAGGAGACGCTACAGCTTCGATCGAACAGATACAATCATCCGGGTCGGGTTAAAGCAACGTATCGGTTCGGATCGGATAAAGTCTCCTGTTCGGAGCGGCGAGCTATTGCTGTTGAAAACAGAGAGCGCATGTTCGGATCGGAGGGCAGTCTTCTTCAAGATGGATCGGAAGGCCACCCAGCTGCTACGGAGATGGTTCGGAGGAAAAGTAGAATAAAAAGAAGAGAGAGTTGTCACCAAGTCAATTCGGGTCGGATCGGATATACCGATCCGAACCCCTGATACATATACCTCCGACCCGAACCCATTTTCCATACGGTCCCCCTGCATAAGCGCCTAGATATCCGGATCAGCTATGACCAGTTCCTGCCCATAATGTTCATTATTTTGATGCGTTGTCAGCACAGTAATCCATCTGAACCCGAGGCTAATGGGATGGACGACACGTGGCTCCGATCCGGATCGGGTTTTGAACAAATTCACACCTATAAATACCCCGTCTGGAGACAAAGAAAAGGATCCTTTTTAGGCACTTTGAGAATTCAACTACCTCCATAACCCAAACCCCATTACTCCCGGAGAATCCAAATCTTCTTTCATTATTTGTTTTAGTCTATTGAGCGAATATAAGCGAGTTGTGAGTGAAATCAAGTGACAATTACATTGTATTTGCAACTGAATCATTGAATATAGTGAAAGATAAGTGGACGTAGGCATTTCTTCGCCGAACCACTATAAATCCTGTGTGTTCATTTTTATTTTTATCTCACCTTATTTGCTTTTAATCAATTTGGGTGTTAGAACCGATTTTTGGTCTAACATTTTGGTGCTTTCACTGAGAATCCTCATCTAAGTTCTCTATTTTCCGGGATTTCTTTCTACTTTTTGGACCGTTGAGTTCAAAGAAGTTAATCCTTAAGTTTCTCCGCTCTTTTATATTTGTTGAAGTGATTGTCAAAGAGTCATGGCCAAAGGAAAAGCCAAAGAAGTTCAGTCTGTTCGAGGAAATGGAGCTGGCGAAGATCAACAAAATGCGGTTGTAACAAGGTCTCGGGGGCAGAGTTCAGCAGCAGGAAGAACCAATGCAGGAAATCCGAGCCGCCAGCAGGGGGAAAGCTCCGATCCGATCCGGGTAGGAGATCCTGAAGCAGTGCATTCCCCCAATCTGAACCGACCCGAGCAGCTTGCCACGTACCGATCCGACCAGGCCCCCCAGCTCCGAACCGATCCGACCTCCTACCTCCGATCCGACCCGATGCTTTGTGAAGCTGGAACCACTACTCGAGTCCCTACGAATGCTCCAATTCCAGCCACCAGGGTTGGTGATCAGGTCAATTCATCTGCGCCCATCACTCAAGGAGATTTCTCGCGCTTGCTTGACATGCTTGAGAGCACAAGGGAGGCTATGAAGGTTCACGAGCGAACTAATCTCATGATGCAGGAAAATATGAGGCTCATGAGTCGGGAGATTAATGAACTCCGTCGACAGAGAACTCCATCACCGGTTCGTCACACACCAGTGGATCAATCTTAATCTTCCGAGGAAGAACGGCCCCGTGAACGAAGGCCGCTCGAACGACCTCAGAACGTGGAGCAGCTAACATTTGGATCTTTAGGATCTCGTGAGGATATTGCACGAGCGCTAGGAAACAATGACCCCACTCGAGGGCAAAGAGTCCAATCCCCTCCTCCCGAGATCGACCGGGAGCGCAGGGAACGGAATCGAGCAGAGGCAGCTCGAAGAAGAAGGGCATCTCCTGAACAAGAGCCCAGAAGGAGCTCGGATACTAGGGCCAGGGAACCTGAGCGGCCCCTAACTAATGCTGATGTGCAGGCAATGGTTCGCCAGATCATGTCCGAGAGTCGGAACTATACAAATGAGGATTATGGCATCGAACGAAGCCATACTCACTTCACCGATGATATCCTCGACTTCCAATTTCCCCGACGCTTTAACTTGCCACAGATGGACAAATACAATGGAAGGACTGATCCGGGACAGCATTTAATGCGATACTCGTGGCTCATGAATGCTGCTGCTGCCCCTGATGAAGTGGAGTGCAAAGAATTCCCAATCTACTTAGAAGATGTGGCGCTGTTCTGGTTTATCCGACTTCCTCCTCGTTCGATTTCGAATTACAAGGAACTAAGCGAGCGTTTTATGAACCAGTTCCGACTCCATGCCCGAAATTCCAAAAGTGTTATTGAATTATCGAGAATCAAGCAGGCACCAGGAGAATCTTTGAGGGCATATCTTGATCGTTTTAACCAAGCTGTAACTGAGGTCAGTGACCCGCATGAGCCCACTATTCTGATGGAATTGAAGGAAGGAGTCGATCCTGAATCTGAGTTTGGAGACTACCTTTCTGGGAAAACACCCTCCACAAGGGATATATTCTACGAAAAAGCCGATATTTATCTAAGGCGAGAGGATGCCAGGGCAAACCGAAAGAGAAAGTCTGAGACGGCTTCAAAGGAGAATGTGCAGAGTAATATCGCCGTGAAGCAGTCTGGGGAAAGTTCTGGCAAGGTTGAAGTAAATGTAGGAAACAAGGGTGGAAACAGCAATACTGGAAGCGGGGGAAACAACAACAATAACCGTAATTCGAGCGGTAACAGAAGAAACAGAAATAGGGGAAGTGACCCTAACAAAAGACCCCGATTCCAGAACTACGAGAATTATACACCATTGAACGACACCCTGGAAAATATTTACCTGGATATGTACAATGTGTTACAATACAAAAGACCGCCACATCGTGATTCGACCGAGAAAGAAATGGCGACAGGGAAGTTTTGTTTGTTTCATGGAACTCACGGGCATTCAACTAATGAATGTCGGCATTTGAGGGATGTGATTGAGAAACTGTTGCGTGAAGGGAAGTTGGATGAGTACAAGGTTGCCGCGAGGGACAGGGGGCAAGGTGGCAGGCTCCAAAACAGATTCTACTTGCTCCCAAGCCTACAGCGCAGCAGAAAGGTAAAGGAGTTGTTATCAACTCCATAGTAGGCGGACCTCACCCAGCAATCCGAAGTTTCAGATCAATGGATCAATATGTGAATGCTGCCAAGCATCTAGACGTGAATGAAGGTGATGATTTGGAAGATGTCACCCCCATAAAACAACAGAAGACCATGTTTGACGACGTGGTATTTCGCAGCCGAGACATTACTGGGATACAATCACCCACCAATGACCCGTTGGTTATTACTACCACCATTGGGCCGGCCTTGGTCCATAAGGTATTAGTAGACAACGGAAGTTCCGTTAATATTTTGTTCAAGAAGTCATTTGATCAGATGAAGCTTGAATCTGAAGATCTGAAGCCTTGTGAAGGATGGATCAGAGGCTTCAACGGGGCGTCGACAGCTCCCATGGGATACATAGAGTTGCCCGTGACCCTGGGGCAAGGAGAACGTAGAAGAGTGCGGATGCTTCAGTTCGTAGTATTGGACGTAGATTCGCCTTATAATGCATTTTTGGGGAGGCCTGCCCTCGCTGAATTCAGAGTTTGTATCGCCCCTTGGTGCTTGTTACTTAAGTTCCCAACCGAAGCCGGAACTGGAGTAATGAGAGGGGATCAAGTTTCCGGACAGGCCTGCTATATGGCCGAACTAAAGATGTTGATGAAAGGACTTAACGTTGAGAGTAAGGATGCCTCGTCTCCCTCAAAGGGGGACTCGGCATAGCAATTAGAGAGATTGACCCCGAGGGAGCTGCCCAAAGGAACGCCTGAAGACCTGGATCCCAGAAAAGACGAGGAACCAGAGGCTAGGAATGCAACTCCTAATGAAGCGACAGTGGAAATTCCCATTGATAAAGCTGATCCGACAAAAGTTTTGAAGATTGGTTCTCAATTGGATCCACGTCGAGCTAAAGAACTAACGGACTTCTTGAAGGCAAACTTAGACGTGTTCGCCTGGACCCATGCTGACATGTGTGGGATATCGCCATCCATTATAAGTCACAAATTGAATGTAAATCCGAAGCATCCGCCTGTGAAGCAAAAGAGACGCATGCTGGGCCCAGAGAGGTCGGCTGCTCTCAAAGAGGAAGTAGGGTAGTTGAAGCAGAATGGGTTTATTCGAGATTCGACATATCCCGACTGGATATCGAATCCCGTCTTAGTAAAGAAGCCAAACGGAAAGTGGCGGACTTGCATTGACTTTTCAGATTTAAATAAAGCTTGCCCGAAAGATAGTTTCCCACTTCCCAGGATTGACCAGCTTGTAGACTCGACAGCAGGTCATGAACTTCTCTCTTTCATGGACGCATATTCTGGATACAACCAAATTCCTATGCACGTACCAGACCAAGAACATACGAGCTTCATTACGAATTTGGGGTTATATTGTTATGTTATAATGCCATTCGGATTGAAAAACGCTGGAGCTACTTATCAGCGCTTGGTGAACAGAATGTTTTATAATCAAATAGGAAAAACTATGGAAGTTTATGTGGATGATATGCTTGTCAAATCAAAGCAGTCCTCCAGCCATACGCAAGACATGGCGGAAATGTTTGGTATCCTGCGAAAGTACCGGATGAAATTGAATCCTATGAAATGCTCATTTGGAGTGGCATCGGGAAAGTTCCTTGGCTTCATTGTGAGTTCCGAGGAATTGAAATCAACCCTAGCCAGATAGCAGCGATTAGAAATATCGAAGAACCGAGGAGAATTAAAGACGTCCAAAGTCTTGCAGGGAAAGTAGCGGCGCTGAGTAGATTCATCTCCAAAGCCACAGATAAATGTGTTCCGTTTTTTGATTTGATTAAAAGGGGAAAGAAGAACTTCGAGTGGACTCCGGATTGTGTTGAGGCCTTTCGAAATCTGTTGGAACTGCTAGAGAAACTGCCGATTTTATCAAAGCCCGTAGATCACGAAGAATTGTTTGTTTACTTGGCAGTCTCGGCTCACGCTGTCAGCACAGCCCTGGTTCGAGAAGAAGACAAAGTACAAAGGCCAGTGTATTATGTAAGCAAGAAATTAGCAGCGACAGAGCGCAACTACCCAAAAATTGAGAAGCTTGCTTACAGTCTCCTGATCGCATCCCGAAAACTTCGTCACTATTTCCAAGCCCATCCAATAACCATATACACCGACCAGCCCTTAAGGCAGGTGTTGCAGAGGCCCGAAGCATCGGGAAGGTTGATCAAATGGAACATAGAACTAAGTCAGTTTGATTTTAATTTTCAACCACGAAAGTCAATCAGGGGGCAAGCTCTAGCAGACTTTATTGCGGAATTCACCATTCCAGAGGAGGAAGTAATCAATGACAGAGTGGTTAAGTCCGAGGATGAGCTAAAAATAAATCCGTGGAAACTATATACAGATGGAGCCAAGAACGACCGAAGGTCCGGAGCTGGAATCGTCTTAGTTACTCCCGAAGGACGGTCGTTATATTACGCCTTGCGATTAAAATTTTCGGCGACTAACAATGACTCTGAATATGAAGCCGTGATTGCCGGGCTGAAGCTTGCTAAAGACCTCGGAGTAAAAATGTTAGACATATTCTGTGACTCTAAAATTGTTGTTTGCCAAGTGCGAGAGGAATTTGTGGCTCGAGGACCTCGACTTATCGCCTACCTTAAGAAAGTGAAAGAGCTATTGAATAGCTTAGAGCGGTACAACATAACACATATACCCAGAGTTGAAAACCAAAAAGCGGATAGACTGGCAAAGCTGGCTAGTTCCGACAATCCAGAAGAGACTGAAATAATTCCAATTGAAACGTTGGAGTCGCCAAGCTTTGAGTCAATGGAAATTGAATTCGCTTTTGAAGCAGAACCAGAGAAGGAGTCATGGATGACTCCAATTAAGAATTTCCTTAAGAATGGGACACTCCCATCGAAGAAGAGTGAGAAAAGAGCTGTAGTTCGCAAAGCTACCAGATATGTCATACAAGATGATACTCTCTATAGGCAAGGATTTTCTATGCCCCTGTTACGATGTATAGCACACGACGACATCAAGCTTGTACTAAGAGAAGTACACGAAGGTGAGTGTGGAGATCATACAGGAGGTCAAACTTTAGCAAAGAAGATATTGCGGTACGGATACTTCTGGCCTACGATCAATAAAGATGCAGCTGATTATTCACGACGCTGCGATAAGTGCCAGAGATTCGCTAAAATCCCCAGGGCACCGTCGACCCAACTTAAATCAATGGTGAGTCCTTGGCCATTTGCCACATGGGGAATTGATATCATTGGAGTTCTACCAATTGCTAAAGGAGGACCTAAGTATGCAATAGTAGTCGTGGACTATTTTACGAAGTGGGTGGAAGCTGATCCCTTGACCAAGATCACAACAAGAAAGGTGATAAGTTTTGTGGTCAGAAATATTATATGCCGGTTCGGGATCCCAAGGAAGATTATAACTGACAACGGGACCCAATTTGATAGTACTAAATTCAGAAATTTCTGCCAGAAGTATAAGATAGACAAACGATATACTGCAGTTGCCTATCCGCAATCAAATGGGCAAGTAGAGGCAATAAACAAAGTAATAAAATCCATCCTCAAGAAGCGATTAGAGCGTGCAAAGGCAAAGTGGGTTGATGAATTGCCCCTAGCTTTGTGGGCATATCGAACAACATTTAAAACGGCCACCGGTCATACCCCTTTCTCTCTCTCCTTTGGCTCAGAAGCTGTAATTCCAGTTGAACTAGAAGTTCCTTCCCACAGGGTGACATATTATGACCCGATGACAAATCGGGCACTTTTACTTGAGTCTCTTGATGAAGTCGAAGAGAAAAGGGACGAAGCAGATTTGCGTGCAGCAAGACATCGGCGTCAGATGGCACGCTATTACGACAAAAAAGTTCGCCTCAGGACTTTTGAACCAGGAGATTTGGTGCTAAAGAGAGTCTTTCCATCCCTTCCTCAGCTTGGTCCAAAATGGGAAGGACCCTTTGTCATTCAACGGAAACTTGAAAAAGGAACCTTCAAGTTAACGACCGTGGATGGCGAAGAAGTCCCCAGAGCATGGAATGCCCAGCACTTAATGCGATATTTGGATTAAAAACGCTGTACATTGTGTTATTTTTCTTATGAACTCTGTAATAAGGCACAACTTGCCTTGGGAAAATCTGATGATATGAATGAAGAACTATAAAGTGGATGTAGGCTATGACTTAGCCGAACCACTATAAAAATACTGTGTGATATTTACTTTTATGCATTACATATATACATTTATCAGTTATTCTGTTGTGATTATAAGATACGGGATAACTCGCAACCTAAAAAGTTTGAAAACAGTTTAGACATAAAAAGAAGCACAACGACTATTTGTGCGATAAGACATAAACGAATGAGAAAACGACATTCTTAACTCTAACTCTCCAGAGAGAGAGAGAGTATAAAAGCGTCTCCGACTGAGCGCTGAAAAAGAGATTCTCCTCCTAACTCTAACTCTCCAGAGAGAGAGAGTATAGAAGCGTCTCTGACTGAGCGCTGAGAAAGAAATCTTTCGCCATTGAAAGACCGGGGAATAAACAGATGGCTGAACTCGAACTCTAACTCTCAAGAGAAAGAGGGAGAGTATAAAAGAAATGCCAGAAAAAATGACAGGTACTGACGGCACAGGAAGTGCTATCCCGTCAGAAAATCGGGAGCATTCGGATTGCTTGGTTAAGCATTAAATAATTTGTGGAAATTGACTGGGGACACTTATGTACACACATATTTCCCCCCTCCACAACTTCGTTTCATAACTATAGACATGCATTTGTACATAAGTGCAGAACTACTGACAAATAAACATTGCAAAAAATGAGTTATTTTTATTTACAAACGAATGAATTTGTACAGGAAAATAGCCAAAAAAGAAAGTGCAGGAACTACTCTTGTAGCAGCAATTATTGGTTCACTAAATGCTAAAACGATACAAGGCAATCCACTATTTAGATTTTGAATGAGCCTTGGATTTCTTGGCGGCTTTTTCCGCGTCCTTTGCTTCTTTCTCAGCCTCCGTCAAGATTCGTTTTGTCTTCTTTTTTCCTGAAGATGCGGTGCTGGAGCCGGTAGACTTCTTCCCGGAGGGCGGGGCGCTGGAATCAAGAGAAGATTTTTTAGCGAGTTCCTCTGCAATAGATCTAGTTGAGAGCTTAACAACTAACCTTGATCCCGCATCCACGACTGCGAGGGGTTTGAGGACTTCGGGGTCTAGCTCTTCAGCTTTTAATTGCAAGCGTTTGTCTTGATCGACTTTCATCGCAGCCAAGGTAACATCATCAGCATTTTTTGACTCCCCGACTATTGCAACTTCTGGTTCCTCTTCATGCCCTCCGTCTCCGCCATCGTCCTTTAAAGCTGCTATCATTTCTTCATCATGAGGAGTGGCGACCTTAGTCAGCTCACTTCCTTCTTCCAAGTCTATAGAAGCAGCCTTGTCTTCCCCTTTTTTGGCCTTATCTGCGGGCTTTGTCCCAGCGGTGACTCCCTGAGTCACATCTGTCTTTACGGATGATTCAACACCTACAGAATGAGAAGCAACAGTTATCAACTCAGGCGAAAACAATGGGTCTTTCATCGATTGTTCGATCACGTGGCGAAAAGTAGAAATAGCCTTGGCAAATTCAGGAGAAAAGGTAGGGATACCTTCCGAAGACTTTTCTGCGGTGGTGGCTACTGCCTCTGGTGTTGCTTCAGGAATAGGGGATAGCAGGGTTGTTCAGGGAATTCCCGGATTTTCAGGATCATACCCCTCTACTTCAGAAGTTGCAGGGGCAGAAGAGGAGGAACCAGCTTCGAGAACAGTTTTTTTTTTAGACTTCCGTCTCTCTTCTTCCATGGCCTCAGCAATAAGGCGGCGCCCTTCATCTAGGCGCTCCGGTTCATCATCCCTCAAGTATTTCTTCATTAGTTTATCTTCATCGAGGGAATCGACCTTAAGTTCCTCTTTTTCCCACTCGACGATCTGATTCCATACTTGAACTAGAGTGGATGGATAGTCCTCGATCCAAGAAATATTTTGGCGATGAATAATATGTGCGAAGAATTCAATCATTAGTTCACCGAAACCCTGAATATCAGCCTCCGCCTCTGATAGTTGCTTGCGGGCTTCCTCCGCAGATTTAATAGCACACTCCACATTGCCCTCGGCCAGGGCAGCCCTGTTCTCTGCCTCCAACAACTTTGAAGCCAAGTCAGCGTTCTTCTTTTCTAATTCAGCACTCCTCTTTGCTAACTCGGCGTTTTTCCGTTCAAGCTCAGCATAAGCAAGGCGTGTCTTAGCAGCATCTGATTTGGCCTCGTCAGCTTGCTTTTTTAATTCAGAACGCTCCTGAGTGTGAGATTCAAGCAAATCGTGATAACACTTTTGCATGTCCTCGAATTGTTGTTTGAAATTAGAAGCGTCCCTTTGAGCGACCGCTAGCTGAGCTTGAGTGTCTTCCAAATCTTTTCCTAGAGCTTTTAAGGCCTTAGCATCCTCCTCCGCGGTCTTTTGCATTGAATCAGTATTTGTGATTAGAGTGCGGATGATTCTAGAAAGATTGCGTGAATATTTAAACATCTCAGTATATTGTTTTTGCACCGCATCAATTTTTGCTTTGGCCTCATCTGCCCAATTAGACGAAATAGGTTCAAGGGCAGGTAAAAAAGTCAAAGTCTCGAAGTAGTGCTCGGGAAATTGCTCCACCAAATATGCCCGCTTTACCGCAGTTGCCGCATCTGGTGGGGGAGGAGCGGGGATCGATAATTCGGTGTCCCTGTGAGAAGAGGATTCGGTAGTCTCTTTGTCTGTCCTAGGTCGTTTAGTAGCAGGGACCTTGTGCTTACTTCGAGACCCAGTTTCTTTTGGAGGAGTTCTTTCTCTACTGCGCTTTTCATGGGAAGAAGTGGAGTCTTTAGATGGTGGTCTGTCCTCTTCCCTGCGGCTTGGATAGCCCTTATATTTCTCTTGTTCCAGTCGAATTGGTGAGCGGGAACGTGAGGGTCGAGAGCGATAGGGATCATAAGGTCTTCTCTCCTCCCTACCACGATCATCCCGGCGATCATACTCGACATCCTGAGGAGGATTGGACATGCTGCGACGAAGCTTTCTTATATCGTAGTAGGATCGAGACATTGTACCTGCACGATAAAACGAACGAAATTTAGAATTAATGGATTCACGAGGAAAGAGGTGCAATGAAGGCTAATGCCATTATATAAAGTGTATCCTAAGTGGTGTGTTTCCCTCCAACCAACCCGAGTCTGAAGCTAGACTAGTACGGGCAGGCTCTTTGGCCTTAGCGGGAGTGGTCTCTTCAAAAGAGGTGAAGACTAAAGGATCCTTCCTGAAATCCTCTGAAGTGTATATAGTCTCAGGTAAGGGGAGATCCCCCAAACCCTGAAATATTTGCTCATCAGTACTAGGGGCATCCCCCTCGGAAGAGTGAAGTGGTGACTCTTGGGAGGATTTTGACTTTTCTAGAGAAGTAGTTTCCTCAGGGGCAATATATCCTTCACGATGCTTTTCGGCCAGATTAGCCAATTCATCATCTTGTGTAGAAGATGGAGAAGGTGAAGTGTGAAGAGGCGCTGTAGGAATTCCTGAGCCTTCTCCTGTCTCTGGGACTGCCTCCACTGGAGGAATGTATGCGTATGGAACCGTCCCATGACCAATGCTACGAAAAATAGATAACAGCCCATGAAAGTGAAGGTATTCGTCCTTAAGGGTTTCGTCGATAGTCAAGAACTTCTGATCGCCATTGAGGAGTCGGTGCATCCGGTCGAAGAACACCTGGTCTGATATCTGTTTGGGATTGTCAACTGCAAACAAAAAGGAAAACAAGTCAAGGTGATGATTCAAATGTATAGAGCCCGGATTTAGAAAATCAGTGCTTTACTTGATTTTGTCCACCTCCTGGCGCATCCAGGCTGTCGCTTCACGTAGAACCATTCTAGTCTGGAATCTCCAGCTTTATTGCTAAATGGTGCAGAGATTATCTTCCTTTTTGGGACTGATTCAAAGTAGCAGAAGGATGGAGTCTCTCGAGTTCGATGCTTGAAATTATAGAAGAAGTGAACGTCATCGAACGTGAGCTCTATGCCTAAGATTTCACGATATGCTATGTACAAGGTGTGCAGATAGGCATATGAATTGGGGTGCAATTGCATGGGGGCAATCCGCATTTGTCTTAAAAAGTCAACAATGAAGGGAGAGAATAGAGGAATGGCACCGACCATGCACATCAATCGAGTGACCGTCATATATCCTTCTGGAGGGTTGTGGGGACGGTCAGAGCGTGAAGGCACTAGAGTGTCCCTTTTCATTATTCCATACTTTAAGCAAATTCGGACAAGTCGATCGTTGTCGATTGTCGATTCAACGGAGTCTGGAGGTGATTCCAATATAATGGCTGATTCATATTCGTTAGGGGCTCGGTCGTCACCGATCCCTCCTTCCTCCTCAAAACCCAAAGAAACCTCGTTCTCTGAAGACGCCTCGTTGCTTTCTCGATTTCCAACCCCGTAGTCTGGACCCTCACTGTCCCATTCTGGATCCGAAGAAGAAGATATATCCTCAAGAGTGATTTTGTTAGAAGTTTCCGGGGCTTCTTTCCTCTCAGCTAGTCGGGAAGAGCGTCTGGGCCTCATTGTCATAGAACTATTGAAGAAGCAATAGCACGGATTAGAGTAAATTAGGCCGTACCCCCCTGTGTATGTGTGTGAACTAAAATGTGTGCAGTAAATGTGAGAAATGCAAAGTAAAAGCGCAACAATGTAAGATGAAACTTTGAAGAGAAAGTGATAGTCAGAGTAGTTCTTAATGTTCACTTATGTCCGCAAGGCACTATCCTAACTGTTCGTGAAGTTGGAAGTAATATCTTTTAAATAGTTGGACGAGAGTTTGTGTTTTGGATTGAGTAGTTTTCGGTTCGGATGCAGACATCAGGTTCGGATCGGATGAGCAAAGGCTCACACTCAGAGAGAAATATCCGGATCGGTTCGGAGGTTGACTTTCGGGGCGGGTCGGATTAACCTAGATAACCATATTACTATTCTCTCTTTTGTTTCGTAACCCAGTCCGACCCAGATGCATAAGTCTTAACCTCCATCTTATTCCTAGCTCCGACCCGACCCGGTCAAACGAGTTAAGTCCCATTTCCTTGTCCTATTGCCCCGACCCGGTCCGGATCTATGAATTTCTCTCTTTCCCTTTTTTCTCCTAACGTTCCCCTACCCGAACCAATCTCCTTCAATTTCCTTCCTCTTCCTCCTCTTAAATAGCGAACCCAACTCAAATTCCCAAGCCTTAATTAAAATCGAGAGATTAAACACTTAAGTATTCAATAACGAGTTTCAGTACCCTCCTCTAACGCCTCGAAATGGCGTTGATGCCATTAACGACGAAGGCAGAGGATGAAGGGAACTGTGGCGATGGAACCAGTCAATTATTATGCTAGAATCGTTCAAACTAACCGCGGATGCAAATTAAAAGCGATTATGGCAGCAAGTTTCAAGATTACAAGACTACCTATGTATTTGATTCAAAGATTGAAGCAAGAATTTTAAAGTTTCTTGGAAAAGCTAAGGCTTCGATGTGGAGTCGGTTCGGACGAGCAAGAATAGTGAATGAAAGAAAAGAAGGGAACTGAAGTGAATTTATATAAAAAGCAAGCTGACTATTCGTATTCCCGATCGGACCGGCTCGAAAAGCCCAATGACGCAGCTTGGCCCACTAATCCCTTACAGAGTAAAGGAAGAAAGAGATCCATTCGGGTCGGAACCCAAAGCAGAAATCCGTCCGGGTTGGTATCCGAACCGAACGGGATGAAGTGCGACAGCTTGGCATGCATGTTCAAAAGGAATGATGAAGGCGTTTCGCAATGGCAATCAAAGCATGCTCCATTTCCAATAGAAGCATCCTTTGAGGGGGCAAAGTGTTAGCCTACTTTGTGAACTAGGCAACACAAAGTCAAGATATCAAGCATTCGAGAGCATTTCAAATTAGAAGACTTCGGTTCGGATCGGAGAGGCCATCACTACTCAGGTCGGAGGAGACGCTACAGCTTCGATCGAACAGATACAATCATCCGGGTCGGGTTAAAGCAACGTATCGATTCGGATCGGATAAAGTCTCCTGTTCGGAGCGGCGAGCTATTGCTGTTGAAAACAGAGAGCGCATGTTCGGATCGGAGGGCAGTCTTCTTCAAGATGGATCGGAAGGCCACCCAGCTGCTACGGAGATGGTTCGGAGGAAAAGCAGAATAAAAAGAAGAGAGAGTTGTCACCAAGTCAATTCGGGTCGGATCGGATATCCCGATCCGAACCCCTGATACATATACCTCCGAACCGAACCCATTTTCCATACGGTCCCCCTGCATAAGCGCCTGGATATCCGGATCAGCTATGACCAGTTCCTGCCCATAATGTTCACTATTTTGATGCGTTGTCAGCACAGTAATCCATCCGAACCCGAGGCTAATGGGATGGACGACACGTGGCTCCGATCCGGATCGGGTTTTGAACAAATTCACACCTATAAATACCCCGTCTGGAGACAAAGAAAAGGATCCTTTTTAGGCACTTTGAGAATTCAACTACCTCCATAACCCGAACCCCATTACTCCCAGAGAATCCAAATCTTCTTTCATTATTTGTTTTAGTCTATTGAGCGAATATAAGCGAGTTGTGAGTGAAATCAAGTGACAATTACATTGTATTTGCAACTGAATCATTGAATATAGTGAAAGATAAGTAGACATAGGCATTTCTTCGCCGAACCACTATAAATCCTGTGTGTTCATTTTTATTTTTATCTCATCTTATTTGCTTTTAATCAATTTGGGTGTTAGAACCGATTTTTGGTCTAACACCAATTTATGCCAATTTCCAAGTTAAAACTACGTTTTTAGTAAATTTCATATTTTGCCCAAATCGTATTCCCATCGTTCGTTTAATCGTGATTCAATCTAGATTATAGATAAATCAAGATTCATAGAAAATAGGGAATGAACCAAAGATGCTATGCAAAAGATAGACATAATAACTGGCATAAAAAGGGTTGAATAACGACGTCGGTTCAAGAACACGGGTAGACCTAACGTAATAGGTAAACTCCCAAGGTCTAAAACCAAGGAAAACCAAGAATAGACAGAATAGAGACTCAGGTTCAAGAACATGGGTAGACCTAACTTAATAGGTAAATGTAACGGCTGGAAATTTTTGACTCCTCGAGAGTCGAAAATCCCGAGAACGTTAGTGAAAGAAAGTAGAGGGTGAGGAAGAAAAGATAGAACTACTAGAATAGAAGAAGAAGAAGAAGAACTTACATCATCAGAGTAAACACGAATCTCACAGCGGAACGAATAAAATATAACATAACTTTGAAATACAAATCAGTACTCGTATATACATACCATTTCAAAGTACAACACTTAACAACACAGCGGAATAATAATAGCTATAATCCTGAAGCCTCCTGCTCCAAGCTCTCCAAGTGTATCTGTAAAATCCCGACTACTTGACTGCCCGTACAAATTTAGGCACCCAAGAGTTTAGGGGAAACAAAACAAAATAAACTCTGGGTCAGTCATGGGACTGGTGTGAATAAAACTCCAACATTTGGTTAAATAAAGGATATCTTTCTGATATTATAATAATGTCTAAATACAAATAGATATCAATCTAGCAGAACGCTTGCATCTCACGTTCCACATACATAGTATATAAATAAAACCGTGAGCGCTTATTGGAGATTGGATTCCTACAGACAAGGTATGGGAGCACCTTCCGATCAGTGTACTCTAGAGGAGATACACTAGGGTTCGACAAGAACGTTTTGCAACCCGGCCACACATGACCGTCCACTCATTTAGCTTGAGTGTAACGAATATATTATCACCGATGGTTGGGGTCAGCAACCATCCTTCCCGATAAGGGACAGCATTGAAATAGATTATAAAGAAGTACAATTGAATATTCTCTAGATGGTGATAATACACCCTGCTTGGGTATGGCCCAACTAGCCATGTTGCCTAGCTCAACTTCTGTTATTTCCTGGTTGTGAGCTTTTGAGGTCACGTTTATCACTTTGACAGATTATTTCTTCAATTACTTTGAATGCCACATCGTCATACCCGCCAAATCATTATCGATTTCTCAAGGCATCACGAGTATAAAAGCTAAGAGAAACGAATTTCTCCGCCACCAACGTAATACATTTAAAGAGATCAACATATATGATTCGTTAAGAATACTTTGTCATACACTCGTCCATATATGTTGTTCTGGGACTGGATAAACCGAAGGCACTATTAAGTGAATCCATCCTACCTAGGCTTTTCACAATAGCCCTTGCACTTCACTCCGTCTTCAATTATCTTCAGCGTACTTGATTCGCAACGCTTATGCTAATACGGAGTGGTTCTTCGGATAATAATCCAACCGGTCTCTCCATATTAACAACGTAAAAATGGTCAAAACTATGATAGTCTGTGATTCAACTATCAAATGAAAACATGTCGGTGTACAAACAACGATCTTATTTCCAAATGGAAATTCGATCGATCAATCATCATATACATATATATGTTCATATTTCCTTATTTCATATATTTAGAAAATATATGTTATTAATCATTGGAAAACATTTCCATAGCTTATTTTCACATCACTATTATTTCGCAACTATCAGTCCCTAACTGTAACTAGTATGAGAACAATTCTCTAAGTATCAATCCGGAAGGTCGAAACCAACATCAGATCGTCACTTAGAAAACCGTTCAACTTACCCTCTCCAGTCAGTTTCTGAATTTGCTTAACTCTATTTCTTAAATTCTCATCATGAAAACATTTCATTTTCTATATTTAGAAAACATATATGACTATATATGGAAAACGTTTCCAAAACTCATTTACGGATTTCCAATGAACGTTGTATAAAACATCGTTTCGCTTAATCCATTTATCGCTTATTCCTTAACATTATTCCTAATCAACTTTTTAGATCGAACCACAACTATTCCTTTGTCAATTCTGAAGTCAATCAAGTTGGGGTATAATTACCTCTCAGAACTTAATTGAACAACGTCCTTTACTGTGAAATAGATGAAGTTCATCACTCAATTTTTACAATCATTTGTTTACGCAAATTCTCGGATTCAGGTTACGAATCCACTTCCTATATGACAACGTTTGATTATAACTATAACGTTATAATTCCTACCCCTAAAATATCTAACCTAAATTATGAATTTATTTCCTAACTCGAATAATTTAACAGACACCTAATTTCTAAATCAATAACTAAATTCTGATTTAAACCCTGGAAAGTAAATAGTACTTTCCCGAATTCGCTATAATCGAATTCGACGTATAACTCTCTTTCGAGTAATCCCTATTCGATTAACTCTCTCTTTTTAACAACTTATATTCGATAAACTCTATTTCGATTAACTCCTATCGAATAACTAATATTCGAATAACTCTTCTTGGTTGGCTCTATTTCATTAACTCTTATCGAATAACAAATATTCGATTTTCTTAAATGTGTCAATTCTTATCGAATAACTAACATCCGATTAACTTAAATGGATTTACTCTTATCGAATAACTTTTTCGATTAACTTAACTTGATTTTCTTAACCCGATTATCTCAACTCGATTACTTAACTCGATAACTTAACTTAACCGAAATCGATTAACTCAACTCTAATCGATTAACTTAATTTGATTTACTCCTTCGAATAACTAATTCGAATAACTTAATTGATTAACTCCTTTGAATAACTAATTCGATTTACTCTTCTCGAATAACTAAATTCGATTAACTCAAATTGAATAACTAATATTCAATTAACTCTTCGACTAACTCCTTTGGATTAACTAACTTCGAATAACTCCTTTGGATTAGCTAACTTCGAATAACTCCTTTGGATTAACTAACTTCGAATAACTCCTTTGGATTAACTAACTTCGAATAACTCCTTTGGATTAACTGTAACAGCTGGAAATTTCCGACTCCTCGAGAGTCGAAAATCCCGAGACGTTAGTGAAAGAAAGTAGAGGGTGAGGAAGAAAAGATAGAACTAATAGAATAGAAGAAGAAGAAGAACTTACATCATCAGAGTAAACACGAATCTCACAGCGGAACGAATAAAATATAACATAACTTTGAAATACAAATCAGTACTCGTATATACATACCATTTCAAAGTACAACACTTAACAACACAGCGGAATAATACTAGCTATAATCCTGAAGTCTCCTGTTCCAAGCTCTCCAAGTGTATTTGTAAAATCCCGACTACTTGACTGCCCGTACAAATTTAGGCACCCAAGAGTTTAGGGGAAACAAACAAAATAAACTCTGGGTCAGTCATGGGACTGGTGTGAGTAAAACTCCAACACTTGGTTAAATAAAGGATATCTTTCTGATATTATAATAATGTCTAAATACAAATAGATATCAATCTAGCAGAACGCTTGCATCTCACGTTCCACATACATAGTATACAAATAAAACCGTGAGCGCTTATTGGAGATTGGATTCCAACAGACAAGGTATGGGAGCACCTTTCGATCAGTGTACTCTAGAGGAGATACACTAGGGTTCAACAAGAACGTCTTGCAACCCGGCCACACATGACCGTCCACTCATTTAGCTTGAGTGTAACGAATATATTATCACCGATGGTTGGGATCAGCAACCATCCTCCCCGATAAGGGACAGCATTGAAATAGATTATAAAGAAGTACAATTGGATATTCTCTAGATGGTGATAATACACCCTGCTTGGGTATGGCCCAACTAGCCATGCTGCCAAGCCCAACTTCTGTTATTTCCCGGTTGTGAGGTTTGAGGTCACGTTTATCACTTTGACAGATTATTTCTTCAATTACTTTGAATGCCACATCGTCATACCCGCTAAATCATTATCGATTTCTCAAGGCATCACGAGTATAAAAGCTAAGAGAAACAAATTTCTCCGCCACCAACGTAATACATTTAAAGAGATCAACATATATGATTCGTTAAGAATACTTTGTCAGACACTCGTCCATATACGTTGTCCTGGGACTGAATAAACCGAGGCACTATTCAGTGAATCCATCCTACCTAGGCTTTTCACAATAGCCCTTGCACTTCACTCCGTCTTCAATTATCTTCAGCGTACTTGATTCGCAACGCTTATGCTAATACGGAGTGGTTCTTCGGATAATAATCCAACCGGTCTCTCCATATTAACAATTGTAAAAATGGTCAAAACTATGATAGTCTGTGATTCAACTATCAAATTAAAACATGTCGGTGTACAAACAACGATCTTGTTTCCAAATGGGAATTCGATCGATCAATCATCATATGTTCATATTCCCTTATTTCGTATATTTAGAAAATATATGTTATTAATCATTGGAAAACATTTCCATAGCTTATTTTCACATCACTATTATTTCGCAACTATCAGTCCCTAACTGTAACTAGTATGAGAACAATTCTCTAAGTATCAATCCGGAAGGTCGAAACCAACATCAGATCGTCACTTAGAAAACCGTTCAACTTACCCTCTCCAGTCAGTTTCTGAATTTGCTTAGCTCTATTTCTTAAATTCTTATCATGAAAACATTTCATTTTCTATGTTTAGAAAACATATCTGACTATATTTGGAAAACGTTTCCAAAACTCATTTACGGATTTCCAATGAACGTTGTATAAAACATCGTTTCGCTTAATCCATTTATCGCTTATTTCTTAACTATATTTCAAATCAACCTTTTCTATCGAACCACAACTATTCCTTTGTCCATTCTGAAGTCAATCAAGTTGGGGTATAATTACCTCTCAGACCTTAATTGAACAACGTCCTTTACTGTGAAATAGATGAAGCTCGTCACTCACTTTTTCCAATCATCTGTTTACGCAAATTATCGGATTCAGGTTACGAATCCACTTCTTAAATGCCAACGTTTGATTATAACTATAACGTTATAATTCCTACCCCTAAAATATCTAACCTAAATTATGAATTTATTTCCTAACTCTAATAATTTAACAGACACCTAATTTCTAAATCTTGATTTAAACCCTGGAAAGTAAATAGTACTTTCCCGAATTCGCTATAATCGAATTCGACGTATAACTCTCTTCCGAGTAATCTCTATTTGATTAACTCTCCCTTTTTAATAACTTATATTCGATAAACTCTATTTCGATTAACTCCTATCGAATAACTCTTCTTGGTTGGCTCTATTTCATTAACTCTTATCGCATAACAATTATTCGATTTTCTTAAATGTGTCAATTCTTATCGAATAACTAACATCCGATTTAACTTAAATGGATTTACTCTTATCGAATAACTTATTCGATTAACTCAACTTGATTTTCTTAACTCGATTATCTCAACTCGATTTCTTAACTCGATAACTTAACTTAACCCAAATCGATTAACTCCTTTTGAATAACTAAATTCGATTAACTCAAATTGAATAACTAATATTCAATTAACTCTTACGTGTTTAACTCTATTCGAATAACTAATTCGAATAACTTAATTGATAAATTATATTCACTTCTATCCTATCGAATAAACTATATTCGATATCTGCTCCAACACTATTCGAATGAACTATATTCGATTAACTTCTCTAACTCTATTCGAATAAATTATATTCGATTAATTCTTTTAACTTTGCTCGAATAACTATATTCGATTAACACTTTCTTTCGAATAACTATATTCGATTAACTCTTCGACTAACTCCTTTGGATTAACTAACTTAGAATAACTCCTTTGTACTATTAACTTCGAATAACTCCTTTGGATTAACTAACTTCGAATAACCAATATTCGATAACTACTCTTCGAATAAATAATATTCGGTAACTCTTCTCAAATGAATAACATTTGATTTCTCCACTCGAATAAACTATATTCGATTACTCTTCCCTCGAATACTCTATATTCGATAACTCTACTTCGAATAAGTGATATTCGGCAATTCTACTCGATTAACTCTACTGGTCAACTCTAACTGGTCAACTCTAACTGAGTAACTCTAACTGATCAACTCTATAACTGGTCAACTTTAACTGGTCAACTCTAACTGTTTGTCTTTAACTGGTAAATTTTAACTGGTTAACTCAAATGGTTTAACCTAACTGGTTAACTCAAATGGTTTAACCTAACTTGATTTACTTGTCTTGATTAACTGAACTAATCCACTTAGTTTAACTTAGTTAATTCACTTTGATTAACTCTAACCGATTTACTTAGTTTAACTCAGCTAATTCACTTTGATTAACCCAACTAATTTACTTCGATTAACCAATTAGTTTAACTTGACTAATTCACTTAGTTTGACGCAACTAATTCACTTTGATTTACCAATTAGTATAATTTGACTAATTCACTTAGTTTGACGCAACTAATTCACTTTGATTTACAAATTAGTTCAACCTAACTAAGTCACTTAGTTTGACGCAACTAATTCACTTCGATTAATCGCTTAGTTTATCTTAACTAATTTACTTTGGTTAACTTAACCAATTACTTTGATTAACTCGACTAACTCGCTTTGGTTAACTTAACCAATTACTTTGTTTAATTCTTTTATCACACTCTGGTTATAATTCCTACTTCTACAATATCTCCTTAAAATCCATATCGTGTTATACTTGTGTGCGAAGCACGTGTTTAAATCTATCCTTGTATAATTCTATTTATTTTCCGAACAAGTGTTCCTTTATTTATTCCCTAAATAAATATTCCTTTATTCCATTTATTTATAATCTAAATAAATGTTCCTATATTTATTTCCTAAATAAATATTCCTTTATATTCTAATTCATTTATTTTCTAAATAAATGTTTCTATTTTATTTCATTTATTTTCTAAATAAATGTTTCCTTTTTCATTTATTTATTTTCAAATTAAATAAATGTTTTCCTTTTATAAAATCCTATCGATTTTATAAATAAGATTCATTTTCAATATAAACACTGAAAATCCCCTTATCAACATTTCGGTATGTTATGGTATTCAATCATATCAAATCACGATATTCAATATCGTCCAAGCACATATAATCGCCCATAGATTTTATATCACATCATATAACAATATATGAAAAACAATAAAATAACTGTTGAGGAATCCAGTCGGATTCCTC
Organism: Allium sativum; assembly: GCA_030737875.1. Classification (NCBI taxonomy): domain Eukaryota; kingdom Viridiplantae; phylum Streptophyta; class Magnoliopsida; order Asparagales; family Amaryllidaceae; genus Allium; species Allium sativum. The sequence goes on along the minus strand of CM060923.1, from coordinate 731,815,080 downwards.
CAACCTGTCTCCCTGCATCCACAGATGTTACACAATATGATTATCATCACTTTCAGTTCTATATGATACATTCTGTTAAACAGAATCGATATGGAAAATTCAACTAACTGACTAGCAGTTTAATCAAACAGTCAACATACAGTCAATCAACCAATATCTAACAGTTCTAAAAATACAACATGAAATTATAAACTGTTCAGAGTTGGTGAGATTTACTCACATTTGCAGTTCATCGTTGAAGAACGATAAACTGTTATTTGATTTGAATCAAACAGTTTATTTGGCCATAATTTCAAATGAGCCCCAATCCACTCCCAGTCAGTCCCAGTGTGTAGTGTCCGTCCATACGATCCCAACGCCATTTACGATTCTCGATTCTGACCTCGTATGATCAAGTTATCGAGTTTACAGGTTAATACACTATATTTAAATTAAATAAAACAGAGAAATATGGATTGGGCTTTACCCCTCATTTCCGCCCCATCTTCTTAACGTTAAAAACCCGGACCCGTTATTTCTTTCTCCCCCAAATTTCAGAAATCAAACCCGACAGCTCCTTCACCCTTCATGGCCGACGTTCGCTCCACTTATTCACCACGACTTCCACCACCGAATTGAAAACAAAAACCACCATCTTCCATCTCTTCTCACCCTCGACACCCTCATACCAAACTTCGCAGTTCGATCATCACTTCCCAGAACCGAACTCGCTCAGTAACATCACCATTTCCGACTGTTCCAAGCACAAACCGCTCCCTCTCTACTTCACTATACTCAAAACAAAGACCATCTAATTACTCAGCAAATCATCCTCTTCACGTCCATGCTCTCAACAACCACTCCGGCGAATCCTTGCAAATCGCGACCTCCCTCCTCCACTGTAGCATACGCTACAGGTTCCGACCCAAATTATCACCTACGACCCCAAAATACCCATATCTCCATGCCCTTACGTCATGCTTCCCCACCTGCATGTTTACTGACTTCGTACCCATCAAGCACGCACCAATATCCTACCCGTACTTTACTGTGTGAAGATCAAAGCTACTGAAAGTAGCGTGTGACCTTTATCCGCTTGAAACCCTCCCCATCAGCACGCTCATGCCAGAAGAAAAAAAAAGGCTATTCGTTTTAAATAGATATGTACAATTATTCGAATAACTTTCGAACGAGACATTATTAGGAGGAGGAATATGAACAGAAGGGCATGGGTTCTGTGTTTGAAGTAAAGAAAAAAACGAAATCTTGTACTGTGTATATATTTATAGTTGAGATATTTTATGATTCTTTTTAAGGCACGATTCCATTTAAGGTCCAGGGGAAACTAGTGGCGTATGTTATCATATATATGTGGCAACCTTAAGGCCATTCAAGGTGTGTGCAGAAAATGGTTACACATAATAGCCTAGGGGTGGTGTGAGATTAATGCTCGTGGATCCTTATTTGATCAGAATTTAGTTAGGGTATTTTGTTTAAGTTTTTGTAAAATTTAACGTACCCTATTTTTATTTATTTCTGTCCATATACGAGCTTCTACAAACAGAAATAAAAACACCGTTGAGACGAGCAATGTCCCACGATCCCAAAGATAAAATAATACCGGTATGTGGACTCATATTTTGAAACTTCAAAATGTTGATTTCAGGGTGCGAAATACTTCAAATAAAAAGTCGCTTATTAAATTAATTAAAAATTTCAGTAAAATTCTAAAAATTAAATTATCACTATTTCCCAAAAGAACCTTGTCTGAATTTACACCCGATATCTAGTTATTTTGAAATAACCGTTATGGCTGATAAACGATTCTATAGCGACTATTCTGAAATTTGATTTGGACATATCTAAAAATCTACTCGACGAAATCCTGATTTTTCTCTTCCACTAGAAAGATATACTCCACCAGCTCCATACGTTTCTTGTTTCACAGAAATCCGATTTAAAATGAACTCTGTACATCCAGTTGAAGTTCAAATCGCCAAATTGCGAACTGCCGCGACGTTTCAGGTTCGTTTTAATTATGATTATAAATTATAAGTTCGAACGTTTTACTTTAAGTTATAGATATCGCCAAATCGATATATAAATAATTAAATAAATTAATTATTCGACAGCTAACAAAACACGCCATTACAGACTTCCCCCCTTAAAATAATTTCGTCCTCGAAATTGCTAAGTTAGAAAAATGCTACTAACTCTACTAACTAGATTTAAAAATCCTTTTTTGTTTACCTCTAAATTTCAGTTTCGACTAGACCTATTTAATTTTAATTAATTTATTAATTCATTTCCGACCAACTAAAATTTTCAAAAATTCTAAAAATTTTCTAACACCTTAAATTTTCGAAAAATTTCGCCATAACCTCCTTTATACGGATCAATACGTCAAACCACAACTCGCCTCTCTAGGCCTCCTCCAATCCAAAAGGAAATCAAAATAGCCAAGCGGCTTGCCAATTCGGCTCATAAAATCCAAACTCATATATGATATAAACTTGTACCTTTTTGTCGGGCATTTAACTCTATCCCTTTCATCTGCTACCACTTCAACATATACCAATGTTATACATTCCAATTGATCTCCAATCAGTTCATATCCTTAAAACCAAATCGAATTTCATTCGAACTCTAATATCAAATTCCAAATTATTGACTTATCAATTTGGTTCCATTCTAGATTATCTCTAATCCAATTCAATTTTTTTTAACTCGGTTCAAGTTAAATTTCAATTTATTTTTACCATCTTATTTTATTTAACTTCATTAGTTAAATTTTAATGCCAGAACTTAAGTTCTTTGGTTTCTTTCAAATCAATTTGAAATCATAATGCCAATTCAAAACCTTTGAATTTCTAAACAACTTGTTTTCTCAAAACAATTCAAAAACAAAATCTTTAGTAGTAATCCGCCACTTAGAACTCAGAAATGAACGCTAATGATGTAGCTACACTCATCAGGGTTATTTTCCAGTGATACAAGTGAGTTAGTAGTATATTTCTTTTCAAAATCATTTTAAACCTTTTCATTTTGAAATACATTTCAAATATTTTTCACACTGCTTGAAAACATTTCAAAATCTCCCAGGAACTTAAAATTTCCTTATTTTAAATTCCAAATTCTGATTTAAATTCATATTTAATTCAAACTATTTCATATATTACATTCATATGAATTCTGATTGGTCCATTATAACCATTTCACCCTTTTATAATCTTATTCGATTATAATAACAACCAACACAATCAATATACTATAATAACTTCAAGATATATATTTCTTCTATAAACAAATATATTTTGGGAAAAATTATTTCATTTACCCTCTTTCAAAACATACCATGACGGTTCATCGTATTCGAGTGTTTAGTAACCCTTATCGATACAGTGGATCAAACTGATCGACCAGAATTCATAAGCCACTCAACCAATGAGTCTCCACAATATAAAACCATTTTATATTGAATAACAATTACGCGCTCATATATATACACTCAAACTCAATCTAGGATATTACTAATCCCATCTCTATCGAGTTATGCCACAGAGCCAAGGTAACCACTTAACTTAAGCTCTGATACCAACTGTAACGGCTGGAAATTTCCGACTCCTCGAGAGTCGAAAATCCCGAGACGTTAGTGAAAGAAAGTAGAGGGTGAGGAAGAAAAGATAGAACTAATAGAATAGAAGAAGAAGAAGAACTTACATCATCAGAGTAAACACGAATCTCACAGCGGAATGAATAAAATATAACATAACTTTGAAATACAAATCAGTACTCGTATATACATACCATTTCAAAGTACAACACTTAACAACACAGCGGAATAATAATAGCTATAATCCTGAAGTCTCCTGCTCCAAGCTGTCCAAGTGTATCTGTAAAATCCCGACTACTTGACTGCCCATACAAATTTAGGCACCCAAGAGTTTAGGGGAAACAAACAAAATAAACTCTGGGTCAGTCATGGGACTGGTGTGAATAAAACTCCAACACTTGGTTAAATAAAGGATATCTTTCTGATATTATAATAATGTCTAAATACAAATAGATATCAATCTAGCAGAACGCTTGCATCTCACGTTCCACATACATAGTATACAAATAAAACCGTGAGCGCTTATTGGAGATTGGATTCCAACAGACAAGGTATGGGAGCACCTTCCGATCAGTGTACTCTAGAGGAGATACACTAGGGTTCAACAAGAACGTTTTGCAACCCGGCCACACATGACCGTCCACTCATTTAGCTTGAGTGTAACGAATATATTATCACCGATGGTTGGGATCAGCAACCATCCTTCCCGATAAGGGATAGCATTGAAATAGATTATAAAGAAGTACAATTGGATATTCTCTAGATGGTGATAATACACCCTGCTTGGGTATGGCCCAACTAGCCATGCTGCCTAGCCCAACTTCTGTTATTTCCCGGTTGTGAGGTTTGAGGTCACGTTTATCACTTTGACAGATTATTTCTTCAATTACTTTGAATGCCACATCGTCATACCCGCCAAATCATTATCGATTTCTCAAGGCATCACGAGTATAAAAGCTAAGAGAAACGAATTTCTCCGCCACCAATGTAATACCATTTAAAGATATCAACATATATGATTCGTTAAGAATACTTTGTCAGACACTCGTCCATATACGTTGTCCTGGGACTGAATAAACCGAAGGCACTATTCAGTGAATCCATCCTACCTAGGCTTTTCACAATAGCTCTTGCACTTCACTCCGTCTTCAATTATCTTCAGCGTACTTGATTCACAACGCTTATGCTAATACGGAGTGGTTCTTCGGATAATAATCCAACCGGTCTCTCCATATTAACAATTGTAAAAATGGTCAAAACTATGATATTCTGTGATTCAACTATCAAATGAAAACATGTCGGTGTACAAACAACGGTCTTATTTCCAAATGGGAATTCGATCTATCAATCATCATATGTTCATATTCCCTTATTTCATATATTTAGAAAATATATGTTATTAATCATTGGAAAACATTTCCATAGCTTATTTTCACATCACTATTATTTCGCAACTATCAGTCCCTAACTGTAACTAGTATGAGAACAATTCTCTAAGTATCAATCCGGAAGGTCGAAACCAACATCAGATCGTCACTTAGAAAACCGTTCAACTTACCCTCTCCAGTCAGTTTCTGAATTTGCTTAACTCTATTTCTTAAATTCTTATCAAGAAAACATTTCATTTTCTATGTTTAGAAAACATATCTGACTATATTTGGAAAACGTTTCCAAAACTCATTTATGGATTTCCAATGAACGTTGTATAAAACATCGTTTCGCTTAATCCATTTATCGCTTATTTCTTAACTATATTTCAAATCAACCTTTTCTATCGAACCACAACTATTCCTTTGTCCATTCTGAAGTCAATCAAGTTGGGGTACAATTACCTCTTAGACCTTAATTGAACAACGTCCTTTACTGTGAAATAGATGAAGCTCGTCACTCACTTTTTCCAATCATCTGTTTACGCAAATTCTCGGATTCAGGTTACGAATCCACTTCTTAAATGCCAATGTTTGATTATAACTATAATGTTATAATTCCTACCCCTAAAATATCTAACCTAAATTATGAATTTGTTTCCTAACTCGAATAATTTAACAGACGCCTAATTTCTAAATCTTGATTTAAACCCTGGAAAGTAAATAGTACTTTCCCGAATTCGCTATAATCGAATTCGACGTATAACTCTCTTCTGATTAATCTCTATTTGATTAACTCTCCCTTTTTAATAACTTATATTCGATAAACTCTATTTCGATTAACTCCTATCGAATAACTCTTCTTGGTTGGCTCTATTTCATTAACTCTTATCGAATAACAATTATTCGATTTTCTTAAATGTGTCAATTCTTATCGAATAACAAACATCCGATTTAACTTAAATGGATTTACTCTTATCGAATAACTTATTCGATTAACTCAACTTGATTTTCTTAACTCGATTATCTCAACTCGATTTCTTAACTCGATAACTTAACTTAACCCAAATCGATTAACTCCTTTTGAATAACTAAATTCGATTAACTCAAATTGAATAACTAATATTCAATTAACTCTTACGTGTTTAACTCTATTCGAATAACTAATTCGAATAACTTAATTGATAAATTATATTCACTTCTATCCTATCGAATAAACTATATTCGATATCTCCTCCAACACTATTCGAATGAACTATATTCGATTAACTTCTCTAACTCTATTCGAATAAATTATATTCGATTAACTCTTTTAACTTTACTCGAATAACTATATTCGATTAACACTTTCTTTCGAATAACTATATTCGATTAACTCTTCGACTAACTCCTTTGGATTAACTAACTTCGAATAACTCCTTTGGATTACTAACTTCGAATAACTCCTTTGGATTAACTAACTTCGAATAACCAATATTCGATAACTACTCTTCGAATAAATAATATTCGGTAACTCTTCTCAAATGAATAACATTTGATTTCTCCACTCGAATAAACTATATTCGATTACTCATCCCTCGAATACTCTATATTCGATAACTCTACTTCGAATAAGTGATATTCGGCAACTCTACTCGATTAACTCTACTGGTCAACTCTAACTGGTCAACTCTAACTGAGTAACTCTAACTGATCAACTCTAACTGGTCAACTTTAACTGGTCAACTCTAACTGTTTATCTTTAACTGGTAAATTTTAACTGGTTAACTCAAATGGTTTAACCTAACTGGTTAACTCAAATGGTTTAACCTAACTTGATTTACTTGTCTCGATTAACTGAACTAATCCACTTAGTTTAACTTAGTTAATTCACTTTGATTAACTCTAACCGATTTACTTAGTTTAACTCAGCTAATTCACTTTGATTAAACCAACTAATTTACTTCGATTAACCAATTAGTTTAACTTGACTAATTCACTTAGTTTGACGCAACTAATTCACTTTGATTTACCAATTAGTTTAATTTGACTAATTCACTTAGTTTGACGCAACTAATTCACTTTGATTTACAAATTAGTTTAACTTAACTAAGTCACTTAGTTTGACGCAACTAATTCACTTCGATTAACCGCTTAGTTTATCTTAACTAATTTACTTTGGTTAACTTAACCAATTACTTTGATTAACTCGACTAACTCGCTTTGGTTAACTTAACCAATTACTTTGTTTAATTCTTTTATCACACTCTGGTTATAATTCCTACTTCTACAATATCTCCTTAAAATCCATATCGTGTTATACTTGTGTGCGAAGCACGTGTTTAAATCTATCCTTGTATAATTCTATTTATTTTCCGAACGAGTGTTCCTTTATTTATTCCCTAAATAAATATTCCTTTATTCCATTTATTTATAATCTAAATAAATGTTCCTATATTTATTTCCTAAATAAATATTCCTTTATATTCTAATTCATTTATTTTCTAAATAAATGTTTCTATTTTATTTCATTTATTTTCTAAATAAATGTTTCCTTTTTCATTTATTTATTTTCAAATTAAATAAATGTTTTCCTTTTATAAAATCCTATCGATTTTATAAATAAGATTCATTTTCAATATAAACATTGAAAATCCCCTTATCAACATTTCGGTATGTTATGGTATTCAATCATATCAAATCACGATATTCAATATCGTCCAAGCACATATAATCGCCCATAGATTTTATATCACATCATATAACAATATATGAAAAACAATAAAATAACTGTTGAGGAATCCAGTCGGATTCCTCCAACCTGTCTCCCTGCATCCATAGATGTTACACAATATGATTATCATCACTTTCAGTTCTATATGATATATTCTGTTAAACAGAATCGATATGGAAAATTCAACTAACTGACTAGCAGTTTAATCAAACAGTCAACATACAGTCAATCAACCAATATCTAACAGTTCTAAAAATACAACATGAAATTATAAACTGTTCAGAGTTGGTGAGATTTACTCACATTTGCAGTTCATCGTTGAAGAACGATAAACTGTTATTTGATTTGAATCAAACAGTTTATTTGGCCATAATTTCAAACGAGCCCCAATCAACTCCCAGTCAGTCCCAGTGTGTAGTGTCTGTCCATACGATCCCAACGCCACTTACGGTTCTCGATTCTGACCTCGTATGATCAAGTTATCGAGTTTACAGGTTAATACACTATATTTAAATTAAATAAAACAGAGAAATATGGATTGGGCTTTACCCCTCATTTCCGCCCCATCTTCTTAACGTTAAAAACCCGGACCCGTTATTTCTTTCTCCCCCAAATTTCAGAAATCAAACCCGACAGCTCCTTCACCCTTCATGGCCGACGTTCGCTCCACTTATTCACCACGACTTCCACCACCGAATTGAAAACAAAAACCACCGTCTTCCATCTCTTCTCACCCTCGACACCCTCATACCAAACTTCGCAGTTCGATTATCACTTCCCAGAACCGAACTCGCTCAGTAACATCACCATTTCCGACTGTTCCAAGCACAAACCGCTCCCTCTCTACTTCACTGTACTCAAAACAAAGACCATCTAATTACTCAGCAAATCATCCTCTTCACGTCCATGCTCTCAACAACCACTCCGGCGATTCCTTGCAAATCGCGACCTCCCTCCTCCACTGTAGCATACGCTACAGGTTCCGACCCAAATTATCACCTACGACCCCAAAATACCCATATCTCCATGCCCTTATGTCATGCTTTCCCCACCTGCATGTTTACTGACTTCGTACCCATCAAGCACGCACCAATATCCTACCCGTACTTTACTGTGTGAAGATCAAAGCTACTGAAAGTAGCGTGTGACCTTTATCCACTTGAAACCCTCCCCATCAGCACGCTCATGCCAGAAGAAAAAAAAAGGCTATTCGTTTTAAATAGATATGTACAATTATTCGAATAACTTTCGAACGAGACATTATTAGGAGGAGGAATATGAACAGAAGGGCATGGGTTCTGTGTTTGAAGTAAAGAAAAAAACGAAATCTTGTACTGTGTATATATTTATAGTTGAGATATTTTATGATTCTTTTTAAGGCACGATTCCATTTGAGGGCCAGGGGAAACTAGTGGCGTATGTTATCATATATATGTGGCAACCTTAAGTCCATTCAAGGTGTGTGCAGAAAATGGTTACACATAATAGCCTAGGGGTGGTGTGAGATTAATGCTCGTGGATCCTTATTTGATCAGAATTTAGTTAGGGTATTTTGTTTAAGTTTTTGTAAAATTTAACGTACCCTATTTATATTTATTTCTGTCCATATACGAGCTTCTACAAACAGAAATAAAAACACCGTTGAGACGAGCATTGTCCCACAATCCCAAAGATATAATAATACCGGTATGTGGACTCATATTTTGAAACTTCAAAATGTTGATTTCAGGGTGTGAAATACTTCAAATAAAACGTCGCTTATTAAATTAATTAAAAATTTCAGTAAAATTCTAAAAATTAAATTATCACTATTTCCCAAAAGAACCTTGTCTGAATTTACACCCGATATCTAGTTATTTTGAAATAACCGTTATGGCTGATAAACGATTCTATAGCGACTATTCTGAAATTTGATTTGGACATATCTAAAAATCTACTCGACGAAATCCTGATTTTTCTCTTCCACTAGAAAGATATACTCCACCAGCTCCATACGTTTCTTGTTTCACATAAATCCTATTTAAAATGAACTCTGTACATCCAGTTGAAGTTCAAATCGCCAAATTGCGAACTGCCGCGACGTTTTAGTTTCGTTTTAATTATAATTATAAATTATAAGTTCGAACGTTTTACTTTAAGTTATCGATATCGCCAAATCGATATATAAATAATTAAATAAATTAATTATTCGATAGCTAACAAAACACGCCATTACATTAACTAACTTCGAATAACTCCTTTGGATTAACTAACTTCGAATAACTCCTTTGGATTACTAACTTCGAATAACTCCTTTGGATTAACTAACTTCGAATAACTCCTTTGGATTAACTAACTTCGAATAACTCCTTTGGATTACTAACTTCGAATAACTCCTTTGGATTAACTAACTTCGAATAAATAATATTCGGTAACTCCTCTCAAATGAATAACATTTGATTTCTCCACTCGAATAAACTATATTCGATTACTCTTCCCTCGAATACACTATATTCGATAACTCTACTTCGAATAAGTGATATTCGGCAACTCTACTCGATTAACTCCACTTGGATAACTCTAACTGGTCAACTCTAACTGGTCAACTCTAACTTAGTAACTCTAACTGATCAACTCTAACTGGTCAACTTTAACTGGTCAATTTTAACTGGGCAACTCTAACTGAGTAACTCTAACTGGTCAACTCTAACTAGTCAACTTTAACTGGTCAACTCTAACTGTTTATCTTTAACTGGTAAACTTTAACTGGTTAACTCAAATGGTTTAACCTAACTGGTTAACTCAAATGGTTTAACCTAACTTGATTTACTTGTCTCGATTAACTGAACTAATCCACTTAGTTTAACTTAGTTAATTCACTTTGATTAACTCTAACCGATTTACTTAGTTTAACTCAGCTAATTCACTTTGATTAACCCAATTAATTTACTTCGATTAACCAATTAGTTTAACTTGACTAATTCACTTAGTTTGACGCAACTAATTCACTTTGATTTACAAATTAGTTTAACTTAACTAAGTCACTTAGTTTGACGCAACTAATTCACTTTGATTTACCAATTAGTTTAACTTAACTAATTCACTTCGATTAACCGCTTAGTTTATCTTAACTAATTTACTTTGGTTAACTTAACCAATTACTTTGATTAACTCGACTAACTCGCTTTGGTTAACTTAACCAATTACTTTGATTAACTCGACTAACTTGCTTTGGTTAATCTAACAAATTACTTTGTTTAACTCGACTAACTTGCTTTGGTTAACTTAACCAATTACTTTGTTTAACTCGACTAATTTTGCTTTGGTTAACCTAACCAATTACTTTGTTTAACTCGACTAACTTTGCTTTGGTTAACCTAATCAATTACTTTGTTTAACTCGACTAACTTTGCTTTGGTTAACCTAACCAATTACTTTGTTTAACTCTTTTTATCACACTCTGGTATTTCTTATGGTTTTTAACACATCACCTAACAACGATGACTATCGTCCAACCACACGTAATCACAACAGATTATATACATCACATTTATATATCACAATACATAAATCACAGTAAAAATAACTGTTGAGGAATCCAGTTGGATTCCTCCAACCTGTTTCCCTGCATCACAGATGTTAGACAATATAGATAACATCACTTTCAGTTCCATAGGATATATTCTGTTAAACAGAATCAATATAGAAATTTAACTCACTGACTAGCAGTTCAATCAAACATTCAACACACAGTCAAATAGACAATTTTAACAGTTCTAACAATACAACATGAAATTATAAACTGTTCAGAGTTAGTGAGTTTTACTCGCAGTTGCGCGTTAACCGAAAAATATCGGTTTACGTTCGATGATTTGAATCGGACAATTTATTTTGCCATAAATTGTAACGAGCTCTGATGGACTTCCAGTCAGCTTCATTGTGAAGCTCTCGTCCATACGGTCCCAACGCAACTTACAGTTTGTCATTCTGATTTCATATGGCCAAGATATGACAACCTGAAGTTAATACATTATTTATAAATTAAATAAACTAAACAACTATTTGATTCGGGCATTAACCTTTTGACTTTGGCCCAACTTCAAATCAATAGCCCAGACCCGCTTAAAGCTCCTTCTCCTTTGAAATGAAACCCAACCCCTTTGAAATAAAGCCCCAGCCCATCCATTTTCAAACCCAAACTCCCCATCCGCCCCTTTTGATTTATGACTGGGCCTTACTAACCTTAAAACGGCCCACTACCAAGTCAAAGCCCATACCGAATAAACCCTTTCTTCCCAATCCTCTTGGCCGTGACCTTCAGCTCCTCAACATGACATTGCCGCACATCTGGAACTCCATACTCATCATGTTCCTGTTCAAAACTCAAAGCCGCACTGCTCCTCATTTTCTCCAATGCCATGAACACGTCTGCACCTTGACACTATGCACCACATTCCCCAGGTCCATTAAGCTTTCACCTGTACACAACTTTCAGCGTCAAGTCTTGCGTTCGAACATGAAGAAAAATCACCCTGGATTTTGAAGAACAACTTAGCAGGGGTTCATTCATATGTTGCGGAAATTTAAATATATATATATGTTAAAGTTTTCTTTGATAAAAGCTTCGCTGTTTTACTTCACTAAAGAGGTGCAAAAGGAGATTCGGCTTGTGTTATTTATATACTTTTAGTTGGAATTTTCATTTGTGTAGTTGGGATGAATGGCTCCCAGGAAGAAACGTTTGTACTAAGGCATACACACATCTGTTTGTGGAGTTTGGAGGACCACGTATTTGCTTTTAGGCCAAAGAGAGTGTGGTTTGAGAAGCATGAACGTGGATCTTTGTTTTATGTTACAAAGTTTCCCATCACATGATAAAGAATTTCCTTCCTTTACAAACTGTTGTCGACAGAAGTAAACATACCGTTGTAATCAACTCGGTGCAACAATCCCAAAAATATAATAATACCGGTAGATTAACTCATATTTTGAAACCTCAAAATGTTGATTACAGGGTGCAAAATACTCCAAAATAACAAGTGCTTATTTAATTAATTAAAAATTACAGTAAAATTCTAAAAATTAAATTATCGTTATGTCCCAAAAGAACCTTGTCTAAATTCAAACCCGGTCTCTAGTTATATCGAATAAACCATTATGGTCGATAAACGATTTTATAGCGACTATTTGAAAATTTGATTTGGACATATCTCAAAATCTACACGACGAAATCCCGATTTTTCTCTTCCACTAGAAAGATATACTCCACCAGCTCCACACGTTTCTTGTTTCACAGAAATCCGGCTTAAAATGAATCATGTACATTTAGTTGAAGTTCAAATCGCCAAATTGCGAACTACCGCGACGTTTCAGGTTCGTTTTAATTATAATTATAAATTATAAGTTCGAACGTTTTACTTTAAGTTATCGATATCGCTAAATCGATATATAAATAATTAAATAAATAAATTATTCGACAGCTAACAAAACGCGCCATTACAGACTTCCCCCCTTAAAATAATTTCGTCCTCGAAATTGCTAAGTTAGAAAAATGCTACTAACTCTACTAACTAGATTTAAAAATCCCTTTTAGTTTACTTCTCAACTCCAGTTTCAACTGAACCATTAAATTTTCAATTAAATTATTAATTCATTCTGGCTAACTGAATTTCCATAAATCATGAGAATGTTCTAACGCCTGGAATTTTCGAAAAATTTCGCCATAACCTCCTTAGTACGGCTCAATACGTCAAACCACAACTCGCCTCTCTAGGCCTCCTCCAATCCAAAAGGAAACCAAAATAGCCAAGCGGCTTGCTAATTCGGCTCATAAAATCCAAACTCATATATGATATAAACTTGTACCTTTTTGTCGGGAATTTAACTCTATCCCTTTCATCTGCTACCACTTCAACATATACCAATGTTATCCATTCCAATTGATCTCCAATCAGTTCATATCCTCAAATCCAAATCGAATTTCATTCGAACTCTAATATCAAATTCCAAATTATTGACTTATCAATTTGGTTCCATTCTAGATTATCTCTATCCCAATTCAATTTTATTTAACTCGGTTCAAGTTAAATTTCAATTTATTTTTACCATCTCATTTTATTTAACTTCATTAGTTAAATTTTGATTCCAGAACTTAAGTTCCTGGGTTTCTTTCAAATCAATTTGAAATCATAATGCCAATTCAAAACCTTTGAATTTCTAAACAACTTGTTTTCTCAAAACAATTCAAAAACAAAACCTTTGGTAGTAATCCGTCACTTAGAACTCGAAAATGAATACTGATGATGTCTAGATTCATCATCAAAATCTATTTTCCAGCTATCGAAGTGAGTTCAATACTATATCATTTTCAATTTGAAAAACATTTTCAAAATCTCCCAGGAACTTAAAATTTCTTTATTTTAATTCCAAATCTGATTTAAATTCATATTTAATTCAAACTATTTCATATATTACATTCATATGAATTCTGATTGGTCATTTATAACCATTTCACCCTTTTATAATCTTATTCGATTATAATAACAACCAACACAATCAATATACTATAATAATTTCAAGATATATATTTCTTCTATAAACAAATATATTTTGGGAAAAATTATTTCATTTACTGTAATAACCCGGAAAATCTGGGCCAGTTTAAAATTTTTTATTTTGGCAATTTTAGTGAATTTTGATTATTTAAAATGAATTATCTTAAATAATATTGATGAGAAATTTATTTTGAATAGAATTCGACGTATATATTTATACGCGTCGTCGTTAGAATATAAATATTTATATATAATTATAAATGGAATTGAAAATGGCGCGGTAGTTCGATAATTCGATTTCAAACTTCAATTGAATGTATCGGGTGCAAAACAATCCGAATTTTAGCAAAACCAAAAATAATAGGATCTAATTGATAATATCTTTCCAACGAATCCGAAAAATCGAAATTTCATAGCGGGAATCAAAAGTTATGCCCAGTTGAAAATTCAGAATAGTCGCTATGTAAATTACATACGGCGCCAAAAAGTCATATTTTGCATACGGATGAATTTGGACTCGAAACCACTTCCATTGAGTTCAAAATGCCGTTTAGAACTCCGAAAATTATAAGCTTCGATATATTCCGATATCCGGAATAGTGGCTATGGGCAGGAGCTTTTCGGTTAACAATACATAGCCCTTAAAAAGTGAAATTTTGCATACGAGCTCAGAATTCAACGGGATAAATTTTTATGGATTCACAATGACAAATCATTGTTGAGTTCCAAATGGCGCGTCGAACGGAGTTAGTATGTGGCCGTGCGAGCTGAAACAGTTCAGGGTAAAGCGAGTAGTCATTTTACAAAGGAACATTATTGATACGACCTCGGAATTCGATTCTACTTTTTTTTTTGGATTCGTATCGTCTAATAATGGTTAAATCCAAGAGGGCATGATTTTTGGAGTTAGTGTGTGAGCGTGCGAGAAGAAAAGGTGCGCCAAAATCGCATTTTTGAACAATATCTGAGCATTTTTGTGATTTTTAACGGACGATCAAACGAACTCGGAATTCGACGAAACTTGTTTCGTTGGACTCGTCTTCACGTCTACTATGTCGTGTCAAAAATCCGCGGCGATTGGAGATCGTTAGCGTTCAGGCGATAGGCGAGAAACTAGCATATAATCACTTCTACTCCATTTCTCTCTTCATAATTTCACTTCTCTCTTCCTCTTCAAAAAAGAAAAAAATGGCCTCCTCCTCCAAGAGGGCTGCCGCCGCCTCCTCCTCCTCCTCCTCCCCGCTGGCCGCCGTTCCTCTTCCACCTCCCCTCCTCTTCCTCCTCCTCTCTCTCTCCTCCTCTTTCCCTCTCCAAAATCAAAACCCTACACCCAAATCGGCCACCGCGGACCCCACCTTCACCGCCGCCGCCCCCTAGCCGCCTCCCCACGCCACCTCAGGCCCCACGCCCCCCTTTCCCTCCCAAAATTCCGACCGTGGGCCCCACATGGCCAATATCCCCCTTTTCACTAAAAATCCCGTTTTTGCATAAAAGTCCCTGACCGTTTTTCGTCAATAACTCCCAAACCATGTACTTTTGGCCAAAGTCCCTCAAGACCAAAGTCGTAGAGCACGAAATTCTCTTCGATTTGGCTATATGGAAGTCGTGTTTTAGAGTTCGGAGCTGCCCGGAAAACGCGTTTAAAGTCTGCTGTCCGGAAGCGGCAAAATTCGTGTACTTTCGCGAATTCTGGCGAATTGGAGCATTTTCGGCAAAAAGTCCCTTAGGCAAAAGTTGTTCAGAATGTCGTGCTTGTGTTAGAAAAAAAGATGGATTGAAGATTTGAGTTTGTATGCGAAGTCTGGAGCTCGAACAACAACTCAGCAGTTCAGAAAAGGCGTTAGAAAAAAATGGCTACGGGCAACGAAAGTGACAAAAGGCGAGCACGATGAAGATTTCTCTAAATGAAGAGTAGTGGTATTGGGATAGCTAGTCGGTGAGAACTTCTCACTCTAAATTCTCTTTTTCTAGTTATATATATATACTAGGATGCAGAGGGTGCTTAGTAGCACCCGACACCCGTCATCCACAGACCATGGATGGCTTGTTTGTTAAATTGTTTGCTTGTGTAGTTGGTTAGTCTAATTGGTTTGAATTGAATTGTTTGGTGAAATGGAATGGATTTGATTGATGTGTGAATGGCGTGGGCCTTCACTAGACCGGGGATAAGGCTAGGCCTCGTCCCGTTTCTAGTATCGTGCCGTTATGCCGCCGAAATTTCCCAAAATATGTTAGAAAAATAAAAGTATCATTTTTATTGTGTAAATGAACTGAATAGAAATTCATGTGTTGAAATAGAATATTTTATCGTTAAAAATATAATTTTTAACGTGGAAGTGAATAAAATAAAATATTCATTTACAAACCGGACGGTTTGTTTATGTACACCTATTTGAAGGACATTGATTGGGACGATAAATTTTACACATCGCCCAACTGCACAAATAAAATCTGTGTTTGACTGTTTGAAACCCCACACGGGTGTTGGGATGAAATTTGAAGTTTACTCATCCTGATTGATTAAATATGTCGATCGATTGATTGACAGGCTGTTATAAGCGTTAGATATCTATATTTGATGCTTATACAGTGTAGTGCACTTTGGTTGATGGTTGATTATTTTTCAATGCTATTATATACATGTGTTGTATGGAATCCATATAATAAACATTATATGGTGATTGATTGGGCCTCATTCCAATCGGGAAAATAAGGAATATTATAAAAGAAAATTCATGTGTTGAATATAAAAATAGTCATGTGTTGACGATGTTCATGTGTTGAGTGAAATATTTTATACAATGAAATTTACATCTTTATCATATTTAAAATTAGAACTACTTTTCGGTTGAAGTCTAATTAAAAATCAAACGATAGATACCATAGTTTTATAAAATATTTTACATAACAAAAATAGTGATGTGTTGACAGTACTCATGTGTTGAGATTAGTCAGATGTTGGAAGAAATATAGATTCATGTGTTGAATGGAATAAATATTCATTTGTTGAATAGAATAACGGATTTATTGAAATATATAAAGCCGTGTTGATTAGAGTTGCGCTATTTTGACGTGAACGATATTTATATCGATTATATTCGTTTTTATAATGAATATAGAAAAGAAGTGATTTCAAAATAAAACATTTTGAAAATATTATCATTTATATAGTAATGGTATGAAATATCCAATTTTGATTTGAAATTGAATATAGAGTTGAAATGGTTTTGAAAACGAAGTTAAAACGATTTATAAAATACGTTTTAAAAGGAAATCGACGAAATATATATAATATATATATATATATATTATGTATATAATGGCCTGAATAGAACGCGCCGCGCCGCGGCAGTTCGTGAATTTCGACCATTGACTTTGAATCGACGTTACAGGAGATCCGACCGTCGGATTCTCCTAAAACCGGAACCGTTGGGTTCGTATCGAAAAGAGCTTTCCAATGAATATTAGAAATTTGAAATCTAACGGTTGGATTTGGAATTATGTCCAAATCAAATTTTGAAAAGGTCGTTGTAAGTGCAGTTCGATGGCCATTGGTGGAAATCGACTGTACGGGCCTTGCTAAAATTATTAAAAATAATCAATATTCCCAATACGTGAATTGGACTGGAGTTGAATCGAAATTATCTTCGGAATATTTCGATGTTGGATTTCGTGACTATACAGATATGGTTATGGGAATTTGAAAGATATATTTTATATCGTTATTTCCAATACGATATTTGTTGGTTTCAGGATTTGATATTGAATATAAGCCGGTATATTTTCTATTCAGAGCCTAGTATTTAATATCAAATGCGATTTGGGTTTGTCGTGGATGGTGTCTTCATTAACACTGTTCTTATGCCCAATAGAGAAAAAGATTAAATCTTTCTATTTAGATTTGATGAAGTGTATCAATTAAATAACATTTAATTGGAATTGAATTTGAATTGGTTTTTGGGTTTATCGTGAGCGGTGTTTTGAACAACACCTGTTCTTTAACCCGATTAATAATAGAGTGTGATTTTGGGTTTATCGTGAATC
Organism: Allium sativum; assembly: GCA_030737875.1. NCBI lineage: Eukaryota > Viridiplantae > Streptophyta > Magnoliopsida > Asparagales > Amaryllidaceae > Allium > Allium sativum. The sequence continues at coordinate 731,796,831 of CM060923.1, read as the reverse complement.
GTGTTTTAGGTGACATTGGTTCTTTAACCCAGTTAAAGGCAAGATATCGATTTTTGAAAAGATTAAAACTAAGTGGAGTTTTAATGAATCTTTAATTAGATTAAAAATGTGAATTGATAATTTAAATTATCAAATCTGAAAAGTGATCGAGAATGGAGTACCACCAGTTTTGCTCCAAAGCGATAGTTAAATCTTTAATTAGATTTGAACGTGAAATGGCAATTAATTTTACCGATAACACCGTGGTGTTAGATGTGGAGAATTACCAGTTTTCTCCATGGGATATATAGGTTGGGATTGGGAAATAAAATAAATAATTACTTCGGTGTGGTTCGCTAATCCCGACTAGTTTGAAATGATATCCAAAGGAGGATTAAAGAACGAATTTAGAAGAATTTATCTTGGATAAAATTAATGGGAACATTTCCCTAAGAATGTGTTTTTGTGAATAAAAGAATATTCTGAATTGGAATGAGGCGTTTGTTGTGTTTGTGTAACATTTGTTTATCATATACGTGGGTTATTCAGAAAGGCCGGGTTTATACCCATTCTGAATAACCGATTCGACGAGATGTCGAAGATGAAGACGGTGGTTGAAGACCAGAAGTCTTCACATCGTTTGGGTGATTACTGATGATCTTGATTGGGCTGTACACCCAGGATGAGGGAATCAGTTGGTGATCGTCCAGACGTACCTGGAGATGGATGGATATGCGAGGAAAGTGCCTCCGGTTTGGTTCAGACCCAGAACGAACTTGTAAATGGATTGTGTGTCTGACATTGGATTTTATTCTGTGTTGATTGATCTTTGTTAAATATACATCTGTTTGGAGGCGGAGAATATATTCTCTTGCTTAACGCCCTTCTCTGAGACGTACGAGCTCAGAGGTTGTATATCGATGGACATCAGTCGCATGGAGTGAATTGACAGTGTGGCACGCATAAGTGGCAATTGATCAGGGCTTCTGTTGAAAAGCAAAGTCTTGTGGTTGATGATCAAAGCACGGCCTGTGTGGCATAGCTTTGTGTATAACGTGAATTCGCGAGCCTCACACCTCGGTATGAGTCAAAAACGGGATACGGACCCAAGGAGTGCACGACGTTTCTTTCTAGCTAGGGTGGTGTCAGTGACCTACCAGCCCTGACATTTATATACTTTTCACCTGTGTGGTTGTTGGATACGAGGCGCCTCGGATATAGGTCTGTAAGGACCGGGAAACGTGTGTTCAGGAATAATTAATCCTCAAAAGTAAGAGAGGACCGGCCTTGGAGGTTCCAAAGAATCATAGTGGGGTCCTGAGGCATTTGCTAGAGTGTCTCGAACGCGGAGAGGAGCTTGCCCCTTGCCTCGGCTCATGACGGAAATCCAATTTCCAATACGTGATAGTGCGGTTTTATTTGTAGAACCTAGTATGGCGACATAGTGGTATGGGTCATTCATGCCGCCTATGATTGATATTTATGATTGAAATTGTTTTGACACTATATACTTATAGCAATATCAAAATAATGTGTTTTAAACGTATCAAGCATGCTTTGGCTGTTATAAGGTAAAAACCCTATCCTCCGGCTTGCGTTGCATTGTGTGATGGGACCTCGGTCTTATAACAGCTTCATTTTTCTTTATTTAGCATTGCGTTGTTTGTTTCATGCACTGGTATTCTTGGGAGGAATACCGTTCCGTGTTAAACGGCGTGGTCCCTTGATTTACTGAACTTTAAAATAAAGAATTATAACTGTTTTAGTTCTCACACCAGTCCCATGACTGACCTGGAGTTTATTATTTTTAACCTAAACTCTGGGTGCCCCTATTTTCCACCCGGGCAGCTAGTAGTTTTGGTTTTGCAGATTTATATTCATAGGGTCCTGATTTACAGTTGGAACGATGCTCGGAAATCTCTGTATCCGTGTATCACTTTCAGTTGTGTTTTGTATTATTTTCCGCTGCTATGTAATTTATTGTAGTCTCTGATATTTGTCGAATGTAATTTATTCATTTATACTCTGTATATTCTTGTATCTGATGGAATTGTTGTAATAGCAATGAAATGTTCTTCCGTTTGTGTCCTTTTGTGTGTTGTTCTCAATTCTATTCGTGCTTTACTTCACGGGGAAGTTCGGGTCGTCTCAGTTTGGTATCAGAGCTTTGGTTTACAGAGCTCGAGAACAAGACACATTAGAACCATACGAAAGAATTCATCAGATATTGGATTAGTAATATCCAATTAGAATTACTCGTTAGAGATAGGATCAGTAGTATCCTAGAACGAGTGTGAAGAGTATATTTTTCAAATGAAAACAATTTTGTTTTAAAATTTAAATCGCTTTATACATATTTGAATATTTATTTATTTTGAATATGGACAATCGAGTATATAAAGATTTCGCGTATACGCGTCATGAACGTATAGTCGAAGTTTTAATATACTGGATAGATATAGAGTCACATTCTAGACACCCGAAGATGATTCTGATGATTGTAGCTACATCATCAGTATTTATGTTCGTGTTTCGAAGGTGTGATTTCTATATATTTCCATTAGACTGGTGTGAGAACCAAACTTATATAGCTAGAACACATTGTTGTGAATTGGCATCAAAAATGTGATTTTTGTATATATATCAAAATTATGAATTTGAAACTCTAATTCACTAATTGATTGATGTTTGTGTTGTTTGTTTAATTGTTTGCTAATTTTGAACCATTATGCCTAATTGAATCACATATTGACTTATATTGAAAATTGGTCGCATTTGCTTGCATATACATATACTTACATTGAACAGGTCATAGCAAGGAGGCTAGAGCAGAGAATAAAATTTGTTTGCCCGACAAATAGGTACATGTTTACTATAATTTACTGTTTTGTTTGGGTGATGATGATTTTATGAGCCTATTGGCTAGCCGCTTGGCTTTTTCTTTTTCTTTTTGAGATCAGAAGGCCTGTATGGCAATTTCGGGATTTTCCCGTGCTCCCCGTACAAAGGAGGTTATGGCGAAATTTTTCGAAAATTCCGGGTGTTAGTCAAATTTTTGAAGAATTTGGAAATTCTCAGAAACTGAAAAGTTGGAGAATGGAAGCCAGATCTAACGTAGAGTTGATTAATCAAACCACTTTCGACTTTGTTCCTTTTCGGGGACGAAAAGTTTTAAGTGGGGGAGATTGTAATAACCCGGAAAATCTGGGCCAGTTTAAAAATTTTTATTTTGGCAATTTTAGCGAATTTTGATTATTTAAAATGAATTACCTTAAATAATATCGATGAGAAATTTATTTTGAATAGAATTCGACGTATATATTTATACGCGTCGTCGTTAGAATATAAATATTTATATATAATTGTAAATGGAATTGAAAATGGCGCGGTAGTTCGATAATTCGATTTCAAACTTCAATTGAATGTATCGGGTGCAAAACAATCCGGATTTTAGCGAAACCAAAAATAATAGGATCTAATTGATAATATCTTTCCAACGAATCCGAAAAATCGAAATTTCATAGCGGGAATCAAAAGTTATGCCCAGTTGAAAATTCAGAATAGTCGCTATGTTAATTACATACGGCGCCAAAAAGTCATATTTTGCATACGGATGAATTTGGACTCGAAACCACTTCCATTGAGTTCAAAATGCCGTTTAGAACTCCGAAAAGTATAAGCTTCGATATATTCCGATATCCGGAATAGTGGCTATGGGCAGGAGCTTTTCGGTTAACAATACATAGCCCTTAAAAAGTGAAATTTTGCATACGAGCTCAGAATTCGACGAGATAATTTTTTATGGATTCACAATGACAAATCATTGTTGAGTTCCAAATGGCGCGTCGAACGGAGTTAGTATGTGGCCATGCGAGCTGAAACAGTTCAGGGTAAAGCGAGCAGTCATTTTACAAAGGAACATTATTGATACGACCTCGGAATTCGATTCTACTTTTTTTTCTGGATTCCTATCGTCTAATAATGGTTAAATCCAAGAGGGCATGATTTTTGGAGTTAGTGTGTGAGCGTGCGAGAAGAAAAGGTGCGCCAAAATCGCATTTTTGAACAATATCTGAGCATTTTTGTGATTTTTAACGGACGGTCAAACGAACTCGGAATTCGACGAAACTTGTTTCGTTGGACTCGTCTTCACGTCTACTATGTCGTGTCAAAAATCCGCGGCGATTGGAGATCGTTAGCGTTCAGGCGATAGGCGAGAAACTAGCATATAATCACTTTTACTCCATTTCTCTCTTCATAATTTCACTTCTCTCTTCCTCTTCAAAACAGAAAAAAATGGCCTCCTCCTCCAAGAGGGCTGCCGCCGCCTCCTCCTCCTCCCCGCTGGCCGCCGCTCCTCTTCCACCTCCCCTCCTCTTCCTCCTCCTCTCTCTCTCCTCCTCTTTCCCTCTCCAAAATCAAAACCCTACACCCAAATCGGCCACCGCGGACCCCACCTCCACCGCCGCCGCCCCCTAGCCGCCTCCCCACGCCACCTCAGGCCCCATACCCCCCTTTCCCTCCCCCAATTCCGACCGTGGGCCCCACATGGCCAATATCCACCTTTTCACCAAAAATCCCGTTTTTGCATAAAAGTCCCTGACCGTTTTTCGTCAATAACTCCCAAACCATGTACTTTTGGCCAAAGTCCCTCAAGACCAAAGTCGTAGAGCACGAAATTCTCTTCGATTTGGCTATATGGAAGTCGTGTTTTGGAGTTCGGAGCTGCCCGGAAAACGCGTTTAAAGTCTGCTGTCCGGAAGCGGCAAAATTCGTGTACTTTCGCGAATTCTGGCGAATTGGAGCATTTTCGGCAAAAAGCCCCTTAGGAAAAAGTTGTTCAGAATGCCGTGCTTGGGTTAGAAAAAAAGATGGATTGAAGATATGAGTTTGTATGCGAAGTCTGGAGCTCGAACAACAATTCAGCAGTTCAGAAAAGGCGTTAAAAAAAATGGCTACGGGCAACGAAAGTGACAAAAGGCGAGCACGATGAAGATTTCTCTAAATGAAGAGTAGTGGTATTAGGATAGCTAGTCGGTGAGAACTTCTCACTCTAAATTCTCTTTTTCTAGTTATATATATATACTAGGATGCAGAGGGTGCTTAGTAGCACCCGACACCCGTCATCCACAGACCATGAATGGCTTGTTTGTTAAATTGTTTGCTTGTGTAGTTGGTTAGTCTAATTGGTTTGAATTGAATTGTTTGGTGAAATGGAATGGATTTGATTGATGTGTGAATGGCGTGGGCCTTCACTAGACCGGGGATAAGGCTAGGCCTCGTCCCGTTTCTAGTATCGTGCCGTTATGCCGCCGAAATTTCCCAAAATATGTTAGAAAAATAAAAGTATCATTTTTATTGTGTAAATGAACTGAATAGAAATTCAAGTGTTGAAATAGAATATTTTATCGTTAAAAATATAATTTTTAACGTGGAAGTGAATAAAATAAAATATTCATTTACAAACCGGACGGTTTGTTTATGTACACCTATTTGAAGGACATTGATTGGGACGATAAATTTTACACATCGCCCAACTGCACAAATAAAATCTATGTTTGATTGTTTGAAACCCCGCACGGGTGTTGGGATGAAATTTGAAGTTCACTCATCCTGATTGATTAAATATGTCGATCGATTGATTGACAGGCTGTTATAAGCGTTAGATATCTATATTTGATGCTTATACAGTGTAGTGCACTTTGGTTGATGGTTGATTATTTTTCAATGCTATTATATACATGTGTTGTATGGAATCCATATAATTAACATTATATGGTGATTGATTGGGCCTCATTCCAATCGGGAAAATAAGGAATATTATAAAAGAAAATTCATGTGTTGAATATAAAAATAGTCATGTGTTGACGATGTTCATGTGTTGAGTGAAATATTTTATACAATGAAATTTACATCTTTATCATATTTGAAATTAGAACTACTTTACGGTTGAAGTCTAATTAAAAATCAAACGATAGATACCATAGTTTTATAAAATATTTTACATAACAAAAATAGTGATGTGTTGACAGTACTCATGTGTTGAGGTTAGTCAGATGTTGGAAGAAATATAGATTCATGTGTTGAATGGAATAAATATTCATTTGTTGAATAGAATAACGGATTTATTGAAATATATAAAGCCGTGTTGATTAGAGTTGCGCTATTTTGACGTGAACGATATTTATATCGATTATATTCGTTTTTATAATGAATATAGAAAAGAAGTGATTTCAAAATACAACATTTTGAAAATATTATCATTTATATAGTAATGATATGAAATATCCAATTTTGATTTGAAATTGAATATAGAGTTGAAATGGTTTTGAAAACGAAGTTAAAACGATTTATAAAATACGTTTTAAAAGGAAATCGACGAAATATATATAATATATATATATTATATATATAATGGCCTGAATAGAACGCGCCGCGCCGCGGCAGTTCGTGAATTTCGACCATTGACTTTGAATCGACGTTACCGGAGATCAGACCGTCGGATTCTCCTAAAACCGGAACAGTTGGGTTCGTATCGAAAAGAGCTTTCCAATGAATATTAGAAATTTGAAATATAACGGTTGGATTTGGAATTATGTCCAAATCAAATTTTGAAAAGGTCGTTGTAAGTGCAGTTCGATGGCCATTGGTGGAAATCGACTGTACGGGCCTTGCTAAAATTATTAAAAATAATCAATATTCCCGATACATGAATTGGACTGGAGTTGAATCGAAATTATCTTCGGAATATTTCGATGTTGGATTTCGTGACTATACAGATATGGTTATGGGAATTTGAAAGATATATTTTATATCGTTATTTCCAATACGATATTTGTTGGTTTCAGGATTTGATATTGAATATAAGCCGGTATATATCAAATGTGATTTGGGTTTGTCGTGGATGGTGTCTTCATTAACACTGTTCTTATGCCCAATAGAGAAAAAGATTAAATCTTTCTATTTAGATTTGATGAAGTGTATCAATTAAATAATATTTAATTGGAATTGAATTTGAATTGGTTTTTGGGTTTATCGTGAGCTGTGTTTTGAACAACACCTGTTCTTTAACCCGATTAATAATAGAGTGTGATTTTGGGTTTATCGTGAATCGTGTTTTAGGTGACATTGGTTCTTTAACCCAGTTAAAGGCAAGATATCGATTTTTGAAAAGATTAAAACTAAGTGGAGTTTTAATGAATCTTTAATTAGATTAAAAATGTGAATTGATAATTTAAATTATCAAATCTGAAAAGTGATCGAGAATGGAGTACCACCAGTTTTGCTCCAAAGCGATAGTTAAATCTTTAATTAGATTTGAACGTGAAATGGTAATTAATTTTACCGATAACACCGTGGTGTTAGATGTGGAGTATTACTAGTTTTCTCCATGGGATATATAGGTTGGGATTGGGAAATAAAATAAATAATTACTTCGGTGTGGTTCGCTAATCCCGACTAGTTTGAAATGATATCCAAAGGAGGATTAAAGAATGAATTTAGAAGAATTTATCTTGGATAAAATTAATGGGAACATTTCCCTAAGAATGTGTTTTTGTGAATAAAATTAATGGGAACATTAATGGGAACATTTCCCTAAGAATGGTTGAAGACCGGAAGTCTTCACATCGTTTGGGTGATTACTGCTGATCTTGATTGGGCTGTACACCCAGGATGAGGGAATCAGTTGGTGATCGTCCAGACGTACCTGGAGATGGATGGATATGCGAGGAAAGTGCCTCCGGTTTCGTTCAGACCCAGAACGAACTTGTAAATGGATTGTGTGTCTGACATTGGATTTTATTCTGTGTTGATTGATCTGTGTTAAATATACATCTGTTTGGCGGCGGAGAATTTATTCTCTTGCTTAACGCCATTCTCTGAGACGTACGAGCTCAGAGGTTGTATATCGATGGACATCAGTCGCATGGAGTGAATTGCCAGTGTGGCACGCATAAGTGGCAATTGATCAGGGCTTCTGTTGAAAAGCAAAGTCTTGTGGTTGATGATCAAAGCACGGACTGTGTGGCATAGCTTTGTGTATAACGTGAATTCGCGAGCCTCACACCTCGGTATGAGTCAAAAACGGGATACAGACCCAAGGAGTGCACGACGTTTCTTTCTAGCTAGGGTGGTGTCTGTAAAGACCCGCAACTTCCCCGTAAAGGAAAGCGTCGGATAGTTCGAGAACAAGCCACAACAGAACTTATACAGAAGAACATTTCATTGTTATTACAACAATGCATCAGATTACAAGAATATACAGAGTATGAATAAATATTACACAGAAATATCAGAGATTTAAATTACATTTAAATACATAGCAGCGGAAAATAATACAATACACAACTAGAATGAGATATACGGATACAAAGCTTTCCGGATATCGTTCCAGCTGTAAACCAGGATCCTGTGAATATAAATCTGCAAAACCAAAACTACTAGCTGCCCGTGTCGAAAATAAGGGCACCCAGAGTTTAGGTTAAAACAATAAACTCCAGGTCAGTCATGTGACTGGTGTGAGAACTAAAACAGTTAATCTTTATTTTAAAATTAGGTAAATCAAGGGACCACGCCGTATAACACGGAACGGGTTTTCTCCCAAGAATACCAGTGCATAAAACAAACAGCGCAATGCTAAATAAAGAAAAATGAAGCTGTTATAAGACCCAGGTCCTATCACACAATGCAACGCAAGCCGAGGGATAGGGTTTTTCCTTATAACAGCCAAAGAATGCTTGATACGGTGAAAACAAATCGTTTGATACTATTATAAGTGCATAGTGCATAAAACAACTTCAAATCATAAGTATCAATCATAGGCGGCATGAGCGTCCCATGCCACTATGTCGCCATATATAGGTTTACAAATAAAACCGCAAAGTCACGTATTTGGAAATTGGATTTCCGTCTATGAACCGAGGCAAAAGATAGTCCTCAACCGATTCGAGACAATCTAGCCCATGTCTCAGGATCAGAGCTCGAGTGACCCTTGGATCGTCAGGGCCGGTCCACCGATGTGGATTAAACTTAAACCCTGAACATGCGTTCCCCCGCCCTTTGGGGCGTAAACGAGCCAACGAATGGCTCCATCGGTTCGAGAACGACCGATCAATCCGAGGCGCCTCGCAACAGCAACAACCACATAAGTCAAACTCGTCAGGGCGTGTAAAACCACTGACGCCACTTTTTATCTAGAAGGAAACACATGCCCTCCCTGAGGTCCGTCTCCCGTTTTTGGTTCATACCTGGTGTGAAACACGCGAGGTAAACGTTACACAAAGCTACGCCACAAAGGCCGTGCTTTGATCATCAACCACAAGACTTTGCTTTTCAACAGAAGCCTTGATCATTTGCATCTTAGCATGCCACACAGGCAAACCATCCTATGCAACCGATATCAGTCACACAGAATGAAATCCGATGTCAGACACACAGTCCATTTACAAGTCCGTCCTGGGTCTGAACGAAACCGGAGGCACCTAGTACCCCGCATATCCATCGATCTCCAAGTACGTCTGGACGATCACTAACTGTTTCCATCTTCTTGGGTGTACAGCCCAATCAAGATCATCAGTTATCACCCAAACGACGTGAAGACCTCCGGTCTTCGACCATCGTCTTCATCTTCGACTTATCGTCGTATCAGTTACTCAGAATGGGATAAACCCGGTCTTTCCGAATAACTCGCGTATATTTTAAATAAGTGTTACACAAACACAACATACGCCTCATTCCAATTCATTAGTCACTAACCGTAAATTAATCAAGAGAATAATTCCCCAAATATTAACCCCGAAGGCCGAAACCAACATCAGATCAATATCCAGAAAACCATTCTGCTTGGCTAACCGCCAGTTAGTTTCTAAATTTCACGTTCAAATCTAATTAAAGATTTAACTATCGCCTGGAGCAAAACTGGTGATACTCCATTCTCGATCTTTTCAATCTAATTAAAGATTCATTAAAACTCCACTTAGTTTTAATCTGTGACTGGGTTAAAGAATCAGTGTCATTTAAAACACGGTTCACGATAAACCCAAAGTCACATCCCATTAATTATCGGGTTAAAGAACAAGTGTTATTTAAAACACTGTTCACGATAAACCCAAAAATCAATATCCATTCAATTCCAATTAAATATCATTTAATTGGTACACTTCATTAAATCTAAATCAAAAGATTTAATCTTTTCTCAGCTGGGTTCAAGAACAGTGTTAGTGAAGACACCATTCACGACAAACCCAAATCACATTCATTAATTATCGGGTTAAAGAACAAGTGTTATTTAAAACACTGTTCACGATAAACCCAAAAATCAATATCAATTCCAATTAAATATCATTTAATTGGTACACTTCATTAAATCTAAATAAAAAGATTTAATCTTTTCTCAACTGGGTTCAAGAACAGTGTTAGTGAAGACACCATTCACGACAAACCCAATTCACATTCATTAATTATCGGGTTAAAGAACAAGTGTTATTTAAAACACTGTTCACGATAAACCCAAAAATCAATATCAATTCAATTCCAATTAAATATTATTTAATTGGTACACTTCATTAAATCTAAATAAAAAGATTTAATAATTTCTCAACTGGGTTCAAGAACAGTGTTAGTGAAGACACCATTCACGACAAACCCAAATCCCATTTGATATTCAATATAAGGCTCTGAATAGAAAATATATCGGCTTATATTCAATATCAAATTCTACGATTAACAAATGTCGTATTGGAAATAACGATATAAATATATATCTTTCAAATTTCCGTAACAACATCCGTATAATCACAAATTCCAACATCGAAATATTCCGAAGACAATTTCGATTCAAATCCACTCCAATGCAATCATTGGAAATTTTGGTTATTTTCAAAACCCTTTTCGAATTCAATTTATTTATTTAAAAATAAATAGAATTATAATTCTAGTTCAAAACTAGTTCATTTCGATAAAAATCTATTTTTATCTTTTCAAATAGGGAGTTTTTCATCCCAATTCTTCCTAAATCATTTCTTATGATTTTACACAAATTATTACTATTTTTAATAATTTTATCAAGGCCCGTACAGTCGATTTCCATCAATGGCCATCGAACTGCACTTACAGCGACCTTTTTCGAATTTGATTTGGACATAATTCCAAATCCAACCGTTAGATTTCTAATTTCTAATATTCGTTAGAAAGCTCTTTTCGATACGAACCCAACGGTTCCGGTTTTAGGAGAATCCGACGGTCGGATCTCCCGTAATGTCCGTTTGAAATAAATGGTCGAAATTCGCGAACTGCCGCGGCGCGGCGCGTTCTATTCAGGCCATTATATTATATATATAATATATATAATATATATATCGTCGATTTCTATTTAAAACGAATTATATAAATAGTTTTGAATTCGTTTCAAAAACATTTTCAACTTCCATTTCAATTCAAATCAAAATTGAATTCTTCTTTATAAATTCGTTTCAAAATCCATTTCCATTCAATTCAAATTTCAATTCAATTTGAATTTATTTCCCTTCGCTTTCAATTCAATTCGAATTCGTTTTCAATTCAATTCATTTCGAAATCGTTTTCAATTCAATTCATTTCGAAATCGTTTTCAATTCAATTCATTTCGAAATCGTTTTCAATTCAATTCATTTCGAAATCGTTTTCAATTCAATTCATTTCGAAATCGTTTTCAATTCAATTCATTTCGAAATCGTTTTCAATTCAATTCATTTCGAAATCGTTTTCAATTCAATTCATTTCGAAATCGTTTTCAATTCAATTCATTTCGAAATCGTTTTCAATTCAATTCATTTCGAAATCGTTTTCAATTCAATTCATTTCGAAATCGTTTTAAAATCGATATAAATATCGTTCACGTCAAAATGGCGTCAATCTAATCCTCACGGCTTCACATATTTCTATTTTCAAATATTCTATTTCGAATATTTCTATTTCAAATATTTCTATTTCAAATATTATTATTTTTTCGAAACTGGAATGAGGCCCAATCAATTACCATATAATGTTAATTATATGGATTTTCTACAACACATGTATATATCAACAACGATGAATAATCAACCATCAACCAAAGTGCACTACACTGTATAAGCATCAAATATAGACATTTAACGCTTATAGCAGCTTGTCAATCAATCGATCGACATATTTAATCAATCAGGATGAGTGAACTTCAAATTTCATCCTAACACCCGTGTGGGGTTTCAAACAATCAAACACATATTTTATTTGTGCAGTTAGGCGATGTGTAAAATTTATCGACCCAATCAACGTCATTCAAATAGGTGTACATAAACAAACCGTCTGGTTTGTAAATGAATATTTATTTATTCACATTCACGTTAAAAATTATATTTTTAACGATAACACATTTTATTTCAACATATGAATTTCTATTCAATTCATTTACACAATAAAATGATATTTTTATTTTCTAACATATTTTAGAAAATTTCTGCGGCATAACGGCACGATACTAGAAACGGGACGAGGCCTAGCCTTATCCCCGGACTAGTGAAGGCCCACGCCATTCACACATCAATCAAATCAATTTCATTTTGCAAACCACAAAACTTGGAGTAAGGGTCTAACCTAGCCTTACTCCTTCGCCTTATAACGGCGCACGTCTAATCCTAACCAATTTATCGATTCGATTTTTCACACCACAAATCACATTCAAACCAATATCGCAATCAATCACCAAACAGTCAAACAAACAAGTCCATGGTCTGTGGACGGGTGTCGGGTGCTTCTAATAAGCACCGTCTGCATCCTAGTATATATATATATAACTAGAAAATGAAATTGAAAGGTGAGAAATTCTCACATATAGCTATCCTAGCTCCACGGCTCTTCATTTGCAGAAGATCTCGTCGTTTCGCCTTTTTGTCACCTTCGTTGCTCGCTTTCACTACATATATAAAAATCGAATTTTTACTTCAAAGTTCAATATATAAAAATCGAATTTTTACTTCAAAGTTCAATATATAAAAATCGAATTTTTAGTTCAAAGTTCAATATATAAAAATCGAATTTTTAGTTCAAAGTTCAATATATAAAAATCGAATTTTTAGTTCAAAGTTCAATATATAAAAATCGAATTTTTAGTTCAAAGTTCAATATATAAAAATCGAATTTTTAGTTCAAAGTTCAATATATAAAAATCGAATTTTTAGTTCAAAGTTCAATATATAAAAATCGAATTTTTAGTTCAAAGTTCAATATATAAAAATCGAATTTTTAGTTCAAAGTTCAATATATAAAAATCGAATTTTTAGTTCAAAGTTCAATATATAAAAATCGAATTTTTAGTTCAAAGTTCAATATATAAAAATCACATTTTCATTTCGAAGTTCAATAGATAAAAAAAAAATCACATTTTCATTTCGTATGACCATCCTATAAAGATTTAACCTTTTATAAGTTAAAAATATCGCCTTTTTATAATATATAAATCGAACCTTTATATTTTCAAAACAAAGAGGTTTATCTTTTCAAATCAAAGAAATGTATAATTTTACTTTTCTAAACGGAGTATATTTTATTTTAAAACTTCATGAATTTTATTTTCAAAAATAATGTTCCTTTCTATTTTCATTTTCAAAATAAAAATCAGTTTTGAATTCTAAAAAATAAAACAGTTTTAAATCCTTATCAACATTAAGTTTTTAATCTCTAAAAAAAAACAGTATTAAACCTAATTAAAATTCAGTTATAATTCTAATTAAAATAAAACAGTTTTTAAACTTTATATATAAATCAGTTTATATATAAAATAAAAATACAATAAATAAAAATAAAATAAAATAAAATTAATAACTTACAGAGGAGCGGGGGAAAGGAGACGACGTCGGAGGGCGCTGGAGCGTCGGAGGTGGGTCAGGGGGCAGGCGGCGGTCGTTCTATTCGGATCTGGGGGGGGCGTCTCGTCTTCGTCGAGGAGGGCAGGGGGTGGGGCCTTCGCGCCAGGCGCCAGTCGAGGGGGGGGGGGTCTTCTGTCGTCGCGGTGGAGGAGCTAGGGTTTTTGGGAGGGGCTAGTGGTGGAGGAGCGGCGTCGCCCCCCAGGTGGCGGCTGGCGAAATCGAAAGAGCTCCGCCCCTTTCTTTTTTTTTTTTTTTTTGTTTTTTTTTTTGTTTTGGTTCTGAAATGAAATCGGGGGGGGGGGGGGTATATGAAAGAATTTTAATTTTTATTATTTTATTTAATTATTTTAATTTCGCAAAGAGTTGACTTTTACATACGATCCCTGAACGAGGCCCACCGCCTGTCGTCCATAGCGTATTACCCCCATTCCGAACACAATGGGATATGTATCGTAAGCTGGTTTGATCGTTTCAATCTGTTTCCGTTAAATTTACATTTAAATCATTATATTGAATTTTAAACGTACATTTCAAATTACCGGGGTCACATACTAACTAGAAAAATTCCAGAAAAATATTTTCTAGCTTCGTATTGACGATACGGTCCTAACAAAACTAGTTTCGTCGAATTCTGAGACCGTTAGAAAAATGGCCAATTTCCAGTCGATTAAAATCGACTGAAACTGGTCAAACGCGTTTTCCTTTGCCACGCTCACATATTGATTCGAAAAATTATGAAATTTGGAATCTAGCAATAACTCGACATCACGGACCCAACAAAACTGGTTTCGTCGAAATCCGAGGTCATTTGCAAAATGTCCATTTTTAAGGGCCTGAATTCCATAGCGACTATTCAGAATTTTCAACTGGACATATCTTTTGATTCCCGCTATGAAATCTCAACTTGTCGGATTCGTTGGAAAGATATTATCAATCAGATCCCATGATTTTTGGTTTCACTAAAATCCGGATTGTTTTGCACCCGGTACATTCAAATGAAATTTGAAATCGAATTATCGAACTACTGCGCCATTTTCAATTCTATTAATAATTATATATAAATATTTATATTCTAACGACGACGTATATAATATATACGTCGAATTATATTCAAAATAAATTTCTCGTTGATTTTATTTAAAATAATCTATTTTAAATATTCAAAATTCGCTAAAATTGCCAAAATAAAAATTTTAAACTGGCCCAGATTTTCCGGGTTGTTACAATCTCCCCCACTTAAAACTTTTCGTCCCCGAAAAGGAACAAAGTCGAAAGTGGTTTGATTAATCAACTCTACGCTCGACCTGGCTTCCATTCTCCAACTTTTCAGTTTCTGAGAATTTCTAAAATTTCAAAAATTTGGCTAACACCCTAAATTTTTGAAAAATTTCGCCATAACCTCCCCTGCACCGGGAGCATCGGGGAATTTCAAATAGCTTCCCCGGTCCTTCAGATCTCAAAAAGAAAAAGAAAAAGCCAAGCGGCTAGCCAATAGGCTCATAAAATCATCATCACCCAAACAAAACAGGAAATTATGTAGTAAACATGTACCTATTTGTCGGGCAAACAAATTTTATTCTTTGCTCTAGCCTCCTTGCTATGACCTGTTCAATGATATATATGCATATGCTAACAAATGCAACCAATTCTCAATATAGTTCAATATTCGGTTCAATTAGGCTAAATGGTTCAAAATTTAGCAAACAAATAAACAAACCACACAAACATCAATCAATTAGTGAATTAGAGTTTCAAATTCATAATTTTGATACATATACAGAAAATCATGTTTTGGTGCCACTTTACAACAATGTGTTCTAACTATATTAGTTTTGGTTCTCACACCAGTCTAATGGAAACATATAGAAATCACACCTTCGAAACACGAAAATAAATACTGGTGATGGCGCGCCATCATCAGAATCATGTCCGGGCGACTAGAGTGTGACTCTATATCTATCCAGTATATTAAAATTTCGAATACACGCGGATCAGACGTATACGTAAAATCTATATATACTGGATTGTCCACATCAATATAAATAGATAATCAACTACGAATAATTGATTTAAATTTTCAAAACAAAATTTGTTTTCATTTCCAAAAATATACTCTTCACACTCGTTCTAGGATACTACTGATCCTATCTCTAACGAGTCATTCTAATTGGATATTACTAATCCAATATCTGATGAATTCTTTCGTATGGTTCTAATGTGCCTTGTTCTCTGCTTTGTAAACCAAAGCTCTGATACCAAATGTAAAGACCCGCAACTTCCCCGTAAAGGAAAGCGTCGGATAGTTCGAGAACAAGCCACAACAGAACTTATACAGAAGAACATTTCATTGTTATTACAACAATGCATCAGATTACAAGAATATACAGAGTATGAATAAATATTACACAGAAATATCAGAGATTTAAATTACATTTAAATACATAGCAGCGGAAAATAATACAATACACAACTAGAATGAGATATACGGATACAAAGCTTTCCGGATATCGTTCCAGCTGTAAACCAGGATCCTGTGAATATAAATCTGCAAAACCAAAACTACTAGCTGCCCGTGTCGAAAATAAGGGCACCCAGAGTTTAGGTTAAAACAATAAACTCCAGGTCAGTCATGTGACTGGTGTGAGAACTAAAACAGTTAATCTTTATTTTAAAATTAGGTAAATCAAGGGACCACGCCGTATAACACGGAACGGGTTTTCTCCCAAGAATACCAGTGCATAAAACAAACAGCGCAATGCTAAATAAAGAAAAATGAAGCTGTTATAAGACCCAGGTCCTATCACACAATGCAACGCAAGCCGAGGGATAGGGTTTTTCCTTATAACAGCCAAAGAATGCTTGATACGGTGAAAACAAATCGTTTGATACTATTATAAGTGCATAGTGCATAAAACAACTTCAAATCATAAGTATCAATCATAGGCGGCATGAGCGTCCCATGCCACTATGTCGCCATATATAGGTTTACAAATAAAACCGCAAAGTCACGTATTTGGAAATTGGATTTCCGTCTATGAACCGAGGCAAAAGATAGTCCTCAACCGATTCGAGACAATCTAGCCCATGTCTCAGGATCAGAGCTCGAGTGACCCTTGGATCGTCAGGGCCGGTCCACCGATGTGGATTAAACTTAAACCCTGAACATGCGTTCCCCCGCCCTTTGGGGCGTAAACGAGCCAACGAATGGCTCCATCGGTTCGAGAACGACCGATCAATCCGAGGCGCCTCGCAACAGCAACAACCACATAAGTCAAACTCGTCAGGGCGTGTAAAACCACTGACGCCACTTTTTATCTAGAAGGAAACACATGCCCTCCCTGAGGTCCGTCTCCCGTTTTTGGTTCATACCTGGTGTGAAACACGCGAGGTAAACGTTACACAAAGCTACGCCACAAAGGCCGTGCTTTGATCATCAACCACAAGACTTTGCTTTTCAACAGAAGCCTTGATCATTTGCATCTTAGCATGCCACACAGGCAAACCATCCTATGCAACCGATATCAGTCACACAGAATGAAATCCGATGTCAGACACACAGTCCATTTACAAGTCCGTCCTGGGTCTGAACGAAACCGGAGGCACCTAGTACCCCGCATATCCATCGATCTCCAAGTACGTCTGGACGATCACTAACTGTTTCCATCTTCTTGGGTGTACAGCCCAATCAAGATCATCAGTTATCACCCAAACGACGTGAAGACCTCCGGTCTTCGACCATCGTCTTCATCTTCGACTTATCGTCGTATCAGTTACTCAGAATGGGATAAACCCGGTCTTTCCGAATAACTCGCGTATATTTTAAATAAGTGTTACACAAACACAACATACGCCTCATTCCAATTCATTAGTCACTAACCGTAAATTAATCAAGAGAATAATTCCCCAAATATTAACCCCGAAGGCCGAAACCAACATCAGATCAATATCCAGAAAACCATTCTGCTTGGCTAACCGCCAGTTAGTTTCTAAATTTCACGTTCAAATCTAATTAAAGATTTAACTATCGCCTGGAGCAAAACTGGTGATACTCCATTCTCGATCTTTTCAATCTAATTAAAGATTCATTAAAACTCCACTTAGTTTTAATCTGTGACTGGGTTAAAGAATCAGTGTCATTTAAAACACGGTTCACGATAAACCCAAAGTCACATCCCATTAATTATCGGGTTAAAGAACAAGTGTTATTTAAAACACTGTTCACGATAAACCCAAAAATCAATATCCATTCAATTCCAATTAAATATCATTTAATTGGTACACTTCATTAAATCTAAATCAAAAGATTTAATCTTTTCTCAGCTGGGTTCAAGAACAGTGTTAGTGAAGACACCATTCACGACAAACCCAAATCACATTCATTAATTATCGGGTTAAAGAACAAGTGTTATTTAAAACACTGTTCACGATAAACCCAAAAATCAATATCAATTCCAATTAAATATCATTTAATTGGTACACTTCATTAAATCTAAATAAAAAGATTTAATCTTTTCTCAACTGGGTTCAAGAACAGTGTTAGTGAAGACACCATTCACGACAAACCCAATTCACATTCATTAATTATCGGGTTAAAGAACAAGTGTTATTTAAAACACTGTTCACGATAAACCCAAAAATCAATATCAATTCAATTCCAATTAAATATTATTTAATTGGTACACTTCATTAAATCTAAATAAAAAGATTTAATAATTTCTCAACTGGGTTCAAGAACAGTGTTAGTGAAGACACCATTCACGACAAACCCAAATCCCATTTGATATTCAATATAAGGCTCTGAATAGAAAATATATCGGCTTATATTCAATATCAAATTCTACGATTAACAAATGTCGTATTGGAAATAACGATATAAATATATATCTTTCAAATTTCCGTAACAACATCCGTATAATCACAAATTCCAACATCGAAATATTCCGAAGACAATTTCGATTCAAATCCACTCCAATGCAATCATTGGAAATTTTGGTTATTTTCAAAACCCTTTTCGAATTCAATTTATTTATTTAAAAATAAATAGAATTATAATTCTAGTTCAAAACTAGTTCATTTCGATAAAAATCTATTTTTATCTTTTCAAATAGGGAGTTTTTCATCCCAATTCTTCCTAAATCATTTCTTATGATTTTACACAAATTATTACTATTTTTAATAATTTTATCAAGGCCCGTACAGTCGATTTCCATCAATGGCCATCGAACTGCACTTACAGCGACCTTTTTCGAATTTGATTTGGACATAATTCCAAATCCAACCGTTAGATTTCTAATTTCTAATATTCGTTAGAAAGCTCTTTTCGATACGAACCCAACGGTTCCGGTTTTAGGAGAATCCGACGGTCGGATCTCCCGTAATGTCCGTTTGAAATAAATGGTCGAAATTCGCGAACTGCCGCGGCGCGGCGCGTTCTATTCAGGCCATTATATTATATATATAATATATATAATATATATATCGTCGATTTCTATTTAAAACGAATTATATAAATAGTTTTGAATTCGTTTCAAAAACATTTTCAACTTCCATTTCAATTCAAATCAAAATTGAATTCTTCTTTATAAATTCGTTTCAAAATCCATTTCCATTCAATTCAAATTTCAATTCAATTTGAATTTATTTCCCTTCGCTTTCAATTCAATTCGAATTCGTTTTCAATTCAATTCATTTCGAAATCGTTTTCAATTCAATTCATTTCGAAATCGTTTTCAATTCAATTCATTTCGAAATCGTTTTCAATTCAATTCATTTCGAAATCGTTTTCAATTCAATTCATTTCGAAATCGTTTTCAATTCAATTCATTTCGAAATCGTTTTCAATTCAATTCATTTCGAAATCGTTTTCAATTCAATTCATTTCGAAATCGTTTTCAATTCAATTCATTTCGAAATCGTTTTCAATTCAATTCATTTCGAAATCGTTTTCAATTCAATTCATTTCGAAATCGTTTTCAATTCAATTCATTTCGAAATCGTTTTCAATTCAATTCATTTCGAAATCGTTTTAAAATCGATATAAATATCGTTCACGTCAAAATGGCGTCAATCTAATCCTCACGGCTTCACATATTTCTATTTTCAAATATTCTATTTCGAATATTTCTATTTCAAATATTTCTATTTCAAATATTATTATTTTTTCGAAACTGGAATGAGGCCCAATCAATTACCATATAATGTTAATTATATGGATTTTCTACAACACATGTATATATCAACAACGATGAATAATCAACCATCAACCAAAGTGCACTACACTGTATAAGCATCAAATATAGACATTTAACGCTTATAGCAGCTTGTCAATCAATCGATCGACATATTTAATCAATCAGGATGAGTGAACTTCAAATTTCATCCTAACACCCGTGTGGGGTTTCAAACAATCAAACACATATTTTATTTGTGCAGTTAGGCGATGTGTAAAATTTATCGACCCAATCAACGTCATTCAAATAGGTGTACATAAACAAACCGTCTGGTTTGTAAATGAATATTTATTTATTCACATTCACGTTAAAAATTATATTTTTAACGATAACACATTTTATTTCAACATATGAATTTCTATTCAATTCATTTACACAATAAAATGATATTTTTATTTTCTAACATATTTTAGAAAATTTCTGCGGCATAACGGCACGATACTAGAAACGGGACGAGGCCTAGCCTTATCCCCGGACTAGTGAAGGCCCACGCCATTCACACATCAATCAAATCAATTTCATTTTGCAAACCACAAAACTTGGAGTAAGGGTCTAACCTAGCCTTACTCCTTCGCCTTATAACGGCGCACGTCTAATCCTAACCAATTTATCGATTCGATTTTTCACACCACAAATCACATTCAAACCAATATCGCAATCAATCACCAAACAGTCAAACAAACAAGTCCATGGTCTGTGGACGGGTGTCGGGTGCTTCTAATAAGCACCGTCTGCATCCTAGTATATATATATATAACTAGAAAATGAAATTGAAAGGTGAGAAATTCTCACATATAGCTATCCTAGCTCCACGGCTCTTCATTTGCAGAAGATCTCGTCGTTTCGCCTTTTTGTCACCTTCGTTGCTCGCTTTCACTACATATATAAAAATCGAATTTTTACTTCAAAGTTCAATATATAAAAATCGAATTTTTACTTCAAAGTTCAATATATAAAAATCGAATTTTTAGTTCAAAGTTCAATATATAAAAATCGAATTTTTAGTTCAAAGTTCAATATATAAAAATCGAATTTTTAGTTCAAAGTTCAATATATAAAAATCGAATTTTTAGTTCAAAGTTCAATATATAAAAATCGAATTTTTAGTTCAAAGTTCAATATATAAAAATCGAATTTTTAGTTCAAAGTTCAATATATAAAAATCGAATTTTTAGTTCAAAGTTCAATATATAAAAATCGAATTTTTAGTTCAAAGTTCAATATATAAAAATCGAATTTTTAGTTCAAAGTTCAATATATAAAAATCGAATTTTTAGTTCAAAGTTCAATATATAAAAATCACATTTTCATTTCGAAGTTCAATAGATAAAAAAAAAATCACATTTTCATTTCGTATGACCATCCTATAAAGATTTAACCTTTTATAAGTTAAAAATATCGCCTTTTTATAATATATAAATCGAACCTTTATATTTTCAAAACAAAGAGGTTTATCTTTTCAAATCAAAGAAATGTATAATTTTACTTTTCTAAACGGAGTATATTTTATTTTAAAACTTCATGAATTTTATTTTCAAAAATAATGTTCCTTTCTATTTTCATTTTCAAAATAAAAATCAGTTTTGAATTCTAAAAAATAAAACAGTTTTAAATCCTTATCAACATTAAGTTTTTAATCTCTAAAAAAAAACAGTATTAAACCTAATTAAAATTCAGTTATAAATCTAATTAAAATAAAACAGTTTTTAAACTTTATATATAAATCAGTTTATATATAAAATAAAAATACAATAAATAAAAATAAAATAAAATAAAATTAATAACTTACAGAGGAGCGGGGGAAAGGAGACGACGTCGGAGGGCGCTGGAGCGTCGGAGGTGGGTCAGGGGGCAGGCGGCGGTCGTTCTATTCGGATCTGGGGGGGGGCGTCTCGTCTTCGTCGAGGAGGGCAGGGGGTGGGGCCTTCGCGCCAGGCGCCAGTCGAGGGGGGGGGGGGGTCTTCTGTCGTCGCGGTGGAGGAGCTAGGGTTTTTGGGAGGGGCTAGTGGTGGAGGAGCGGCGTCGCCCCCCAGGTGGCGGCTGGCGAAATTGAAAGAGCTCCGCCCCTTTCTTTTTTTTTTTTTTTTTGTTTTTTTTTTTTTTGTTTTGGTTCTGAAATGAAATCGGGGGGGGGGGGTATATGAAAGAATTTTAATTTTTATTATTTTATTTAATTATTTTAATTTCGCAAAGAGTTGACTTTTACATACGATCCCTGAACGAGGCCCACCGCCTGTCGTCCATAGCGTATTACCCCCATTCCGAACACAATGGGATATGTATCGTAAGCTGGTTTGATCGTTTCAATCTGTTTCCGTTAAATTTACATTTAAATCATTATATTGAATTTTAAACGTACATTTCAAATTACCGGGGTCACATACTAACTAGAAAAATTCCAGAAAAATATTTTCTAGCTTCGTATTGACGATACGGTCCTAACAAAACTAGTTTCGTCGAATTCTGAGACCGTTAGAAAAATGGCCAATTTCCAGTCGATTAAAATCGACTGAAACTGGTCAAACGCGTTTTCCTTTGCCACGCTCACATATTGATTCGAAAAATTATGAAATTTGGAATCTAGCAATAACTCGACATCACGGACCCAACAAAACTGGTTTCGTCGAAATCCGAGGTCATTTGCAAAATGTCCATTTTTAAGGGCCTGAATTCCATAGCGACTATTCAGAATTTTCAACTGGACATATCTTTTGATTCCCGCTATGAAATCTCAACTTGTCGGATTCGTTGGAAAGATATTATCAATCAGATCCCATGATTTTTGGTTTCACTAAAATCCGGATTGTTTTGCACCCGGTACATTCAAATGAAATTTGAAATCGAATTATCGAACTACTGCGCCATTTTAAATTCTATTAATAATTATATATAAATATTTATATTCTAACGACGACGTATATAATATATACGTCGAATTATATTCAAAATAAATTTCTCGTTGATTTTATTTAAAATAATCTATTTTAAATATTCAAAATTCGCTAAAATTGCCAAAATAAAAATTTTAAACTGGCCCAGATTTTCCGGGTTGTTACAGTGTCAGTGACCTACCAACCCTGACATTTATATACTTTTCACCTGTGTGGTTGTTGGATACGAGGCGCCTCGGATATAGGTCTGTAAGGACCGGGAAACGTGTGTTCAGGAATAATTAATCCTCAAAAGTAAGAGAGGACTGGCCTTGGTGGTTCCAAAGGATCATAGTGGGGTCCTGAGGCATTTGCTAGAGTGTCTCGAACGCGGAGAGGAGCTTGCCCCTTGCCTCGGCTCATGACGAAAATCCAATTTCCAATACGTGATAGTGCGGTTTTATTTGTAGAACCTAGTATGGCGACATAGTGGTATGGGTCATTCATGCCGCCTATGATTGATATTTATGATTGAAATTGTTTTGACACTATATACTTATAGCAATATCAAAATAATGTGTTTTAAACGTATCAAGCATGCTTTGGCTGTTATAAGGTAAAAACCCTATCCTCCGGCTTGCGTTGCATTGTGTGATGGGACCTCGGTCTTATAACAGCTTCATTTTTCTTTATTTAGCATTGCGCTGTTTGTTTCATGCACTGGTATTCTTGGGAGGAAACCCGTTCCGTGTTATACGGCGTGGTCCCTTGATTTACCGAACTTTAAAATAAAGAATTATAACTGTTTTAGTTCTCACACTAGTCCCATGACTGACCTGGAGTTTATTGTTTTTAACCTAAACTCTGGGTGCCCCTATTTTCCACACGGGCAGCTAGTAGTTTTGGTTTTGCAGATTTATATTCACAGGGTCCTGATTTACAGCTGGAATGATGCTCGGAAAGCTCTGTATCCGTGTATCACTTTCAGTTGTGTTTTGTATTATTTTCCGCTGCTATGTAATTTATTGTAATCTCTGATATTTGTCGAATGTAATTTATTCATTTATACTCTGTATATTCTTGTATCTGATGGAATTGTTGTAATAGCAATGAAATGTTCTTCCGTTTGCGTCCTTTTGTGTGTTGTTCTCAATTCTATTCGTGCTTTCCTTCACGGGGAAGTTCGGGTCGTCTCATTTACCCTCTTTCAAAACATACCATGACGGTTCATCGTATTCGAGTGTTTAGTATCCCTTATCGATACAGTGAATCAAACTGATCGACCAGAATTCATAAGCCACTCAACCAATGAGTCTCCACAATATAAAACCATTTTATATTGAATAACAATTACGCGCTCATATATATATACACTCAAACTCAATCTAGGATATTACTAATCCCATCTCTATCGAGTTATGCCACAGAGCCAAGGTAATCACTTAACTTAAGCTCTGATACCAACTGTAACGGCTGGAAATTTTCGACTCCTTGAGAGTCGAAAATCCCGAGAACGTTAGTGAAAGAAAGTAGAGGGTAAGGAAGAAAAGATAGAACTACTAGAATAGAAGAAGAAGAAGAACTTACATCATCAGAGTAAACACGAATCTCACAGCGGAACGAATAAAATATAACATAACTTTGAAATACAAATCAGTACTCGTATATACATACCATTTCAAAGTACAACACTTAACAACACAGCGGAATAATAATAGCTATAATCCTGAAGCCTCCTGCTCCAAGCTCTCCAAGTGTATCTGTAAAATCCCGACTACTTGACTGCCCGTACAAATTTAGGCACCCAAGAGTTTAGGGGAAACAAAACAAAATAAACTCTGGGTCAGTCATGGGACTGGTGTGAATAAAACTCCAACACTTGGTTAAATAAAGGATATCTTTCTGATATTATAATAATGTCTAAATACAAATAGATATCAATCTAGCAGAACGCTTGCATCTCACGTTCCACATACATAGTATACAAATAAAACCGTGAGCGCTTATTGGAGATTGGATTCCTACAGACAAGGTATGGGAGCACCTTCCGATCAGTGTACACTAGAGGAGATACACTAGGGTTCGACAAGAACGTCTTGCAACCCGGCCACACATGACCGTCCACTCATTTAGCTTGAGTGTAACGAATATATTATCACCGATGGTTGGGATCAGCAACCATCCTTCCCGATAAGGAACAGCATTGAAATAGATTATAAAGAAGTACAATTGAATATTCTCTAGATGGTGATAATACACCCTGCTTGGGTATGGCCCAACTAGCCATGCTGCCTAGCCCAACTTCTGTTATTTCCTGGTTGTGAGGTTTTGAGGTCACGTTTATCACTTTGACAGATTATTTCTTCAATTACTTTGAATGCCACATCGTCATACCCGCCAAATCATTATCGATTTCTCAAGGCATCACGAGTATAAAAGCTAAGAGAAACGAATTTCTCCGCCACCAACGTAATACATTTAAAGAGATCAACATATATGATTCGTTAAGAATACTTTGTCAGACACTCGTCCATATATGTTGTTCTGGGACTGGATAAACCGAAGGCACTATTCAGTGAATCCATCCTACCTAGGCTTTTCACAATAGCCCTTGCACTTCACTCCGTCTTCAATTATCTTCAGCGTACTTGATTCGCAACGCTTATGCTAATACAGAGTGGTTCTTCGGATAATAATCCAACCGGTCTCTCCATATTAACAACGTAAAAATGGTCAAAACTATGATAGTCTGTGATTCAACAATCAATTGAAAACATGTCGGTGTACAAACAACGATCTTATTTCCAAATGGAAATTCGATCGATCAATCATCATATACATATATATGTTCATATTTCCTTATTTCATATATTTAGAAAATATATGTTATTAATCATTGAAAAACATTTCCATAGCTTATTTTCACATCACTATTATTTCGCAACTATCAGTCCCTAACTGTAACTAGTATGAGAACAATTCTCTAAGTATCAATCCGGAAGGTCGAAACCAACATCAGATCGTCACTTAGAAAACCGTTCAACTTACCCTCTCCAGTCAGTTTCTGAATTTGCTTAACTCTATTTCTTAAATTCTCATCATGAAAACATTTCATTTTCTATGTTTAGAAAACATATCTGACTATATTTGGAAAACGTTTCCAAAACTCATTTACGGATTTCCAATGAACGTTGTATAAAACATCGTTTCGCTTAATCCATTTATCGCTTATTCCTTAACTTTATTCCTAATCAACCTTTTAGATCGAACCACAACTATTCCTTTGTCAATTCTGAAGTCAATCAAGTTGGGGTATAATTACCTCTCAGACCTTAATTGAACAACGTCCTTTACTGTGAAATAGATGAAGTTCATCACTCACTTTTTACAATCATCTGTTTACGCAAATTCTCGGACTCAGGTTACGAATCCACTTCCTAAATGACAACGTTTGATTATAACTATAACGTTATAATTCCTACCCCTAAAATATCTAACCTAAATTATGAATTTATTTCCTAACTCGAATAATTTAACAGACACCTAATTTCTAAATCAATAAATAAATCTTGATTTAAACCCTGGAAAGTAAATAGTACTTTCCCGAATTCGCTATAATCGAATTCGACGTATAACTCTCTTTCGAGTAATCTCTATTCGATTAACTCTCTCTTTTTAATAACTTATATTCGATAAACTCTATTTCGATTAACTCCTATCGAATAACTAATATTCGAATAACTCTTCTTGGTTGGCTCTATTTCATTAACTCTTATCGAATAACAAATATTCGATTTTCTTAAATGTGTCAATTCTTATCGAATAACTAACATCTAATTAACTTAAATGGATTTACTCTTATCGAATAACTTTTTCGATTAACTTAACTTGATTTTCTTAACTCGATTATCTCAACTCGATTACTTAACTCGATAACTTAACTTAACCGAAATCGATTAACTCAACTCTAATCGATTAACTTAATTTGATTTACTCCTTCGAATAACTAATTCGAATAACTTAATTGATTAACTCCTTTGAATAACTAATTTGATTTACTCTTCTCGAATAACTAAATTCGATTAACTCAAATTGAATAACTAATATTCAATTAACTCTTCGACTAACTCCTTTGGATTAACTAACTTCGAATAACTCCTTTGGATTAGCTAACTTCGAATAACTCCTTTGGATTAACTAACTTCGAATAACTCCTTTGGATTAACTAACTTAGAATAACTCCTTTGGATTAACTAACTTCGAATAACTCCTTTGGATTAACTAACTTCGAATAACTCCTTTGGATTAACTAACTTCGAATAACTCCCTTGGATTACTAACTTCGAATAACTCCTTTGGATTAACTAACTTCGAATAACTCCTTTGGATTAACTAACTTCGAATAACTCCTTTGGATTACTAACTTCGAATAACTCCTTTGGATTAACTAACTTCGAATAACTCCTTTGGATTAACTAACTTCGAATAAATAATATTCGGTAACTCTTCTCAAATGAATAACATTTTATTTCTCCACTCGAATAAACTACATTCGATTATTCTTCCCTCGAATACACTATATTCGATAACTCTACTTCGAATAAGTGATATTCGGCAACTCTACTCGATTAACTCCACTTGGATAACTCTAACTAGTCAACTCTAACTGGTCAACTCTAACTGAGTAACTCTAACTGATCAACTGTCAACTTTAACTGGTCAATTTTAACTGGTCAACTCTAACTGAGTAACTCTAACTGATCAACTCTAACTGGTCAACTTTAACTGGTCAACTTTAACTGGTCAACTCTAAGTGGTAAACTTTAACTGGTTAACTCAAATGGTTTAACCTAACTGGTTAACTCAAATGGTTTAACCTAACTTGATTTACTTGTCTCGATTAACTGAACTAATCCACTTAGTTTAACTTAGTTAATTCACTTTGATTAACTCTAACCGATTTACTTAGTTTAACTCAGCTAATTCACTTTGATTAACCCAACTAATTTACTTCGATTAACCAATTAGTTTAACTTGACTAATTCACTTAGTTTGACGCAACTAATTCACTTTGATTTACAAATTAGTTTAACTTAACTAAGTCACTTAGTTTGACGCAACTAATTCACTTTGATTTACCAATTAGTTTAACATAACTAATTCACTTCGATTAACCGCTTAGTTTATCTTAACTAATTTACTTTGGTTAACTTAACCAATTACTTTGATTAACTCGACTAACTCGCTTTGGTTAACTTAACCAATTACTTTGATTAACTCGACTAACTTGCTTTGGTTAATCTAACAAATTACTTTGTTTAACTCGACTAACTTGCTTTGGTTAACCTAAACAATTACTTTGTTTAACTCGACTAATTTTGCTTTGTTTAACCTAACCAATTACTTTGTTTAACTCAACTAACTTTTCTTTGGTTAACCTAACCAATTACTTTCTTTAACTCGACTAACTTTGCTTTGGTTAACCTAACCAATTACTTTGTTTAACTCTTTTTATCACACTCTGGTATTTCTTATGGTTTTTAACACATCACCTAACAACGATGACTATCGTCCAACCACACGTAATCACAACAGATTATATACATCACATTTATATATCACCATACATAAATCACAGTAAAAATAACTGTTGAGGAATCCAGTTGGATTCCTCCAACCTGTTTCCCTGCATCACAGATGTTAGACAATATAGATAACATCACTTTCAGTTCCATATGATATATTCTGTTAAACAGAATCAATATAGAAATTTAACTAACTGACTAGCAGTTCAATCAAACAATCAACACACAGTCAAACAGACAATTTTAACAGTTCTAACAATAATACATGAAATTATAAACTGTTCAGAGTTAGTGAGTTTTACTCACAGTAGCGCGTTAACCGAAAAATATAGGTTTACGTTCGATGATTTGAATCGGACAATTTATTTTGCCATAAATTGTAACGAGCTCCGATGGACTTCCAGTCAGCTTCATTGTGAAGCTCTCGTCCATACGGTCCCAACGCAACTTACGGTTTGTCATTCTGATTTCATATGGCCAAGATATGATAACTTGAAGTTAATACATTATTTATAAATTAAATAAACTAAACAACTATTTGATTCGGGCTTTAACCTTTTGACTTTGGCCCAACTTCAAATCAACAGCCCAGACCCGCTTAAAGCTCCTTCTCCTTTGAAATGAAACCCAACCCCTTTGAAATAAAGCCCCGGCCCATCCATTTTCAAACCCAAACTCCCATCCGCCCCTTTTGATTTATGATTGGACCTTACTAACCTTAAAACGGCCCACTACCAATTCAAAGCCCGTACCGAATAAACCCTTTCTTCCCAATCCTCTTGGCCGTGACCTTCAGCTCCTCAGCATGACATTGCTGCACATCTGGAACTCCATACTCATCATGTTCCTGTTCAAAACTCAAAGCCGCACTGCTCCTCATTTTCTCCAATGCCATGAACACGTCTGCACCTTGACACTATGCACCACATTCCCCAGGTCCATTAAGCTTTCGCCTGTACACAACTTTCAGCGTCAAGTCTTGCGTTCGAACATGAAGAAAAATCACCCTGGATTTTGAAGAACAACTTAGCAGGGGTTCATTCATATGTTGCGGAAATTTAAATATATATATGTTAAAGTTTTCTTTGATAAAAGCTTCGCTGTTTTACTTCACTAAAGAGGTGCAAAAGGAGATTCGGCTTGTGTTATTTATATACTTTTAGTTGGAATTTTCATTTGTGTAGTTGGGATGAATGGCTCCCAGGAAGAAACGTTTGTACTAAGGCATACACACATCTGTTTGTGGAGTTTGGAGGAGCACGTATTTGCTTTTAGGCCAAAGAGAAAGTGTGGTTTGAGAAGCATGAACGTGGATCTTTGTTTTATGTTACAAAGTTTCCCATCACGTGATAAAGAATTTCCTTCCTTTACAAACTGTTGTCGACAGAAGTAAACATACCGTTGTAATCATCTCGGTGGAACAATCCCAAAAATATAATAATACCGGTAGATTAACTCATATTTTGAAACCTCAAAATGTTGATTACAGGGTGCAAAATACTCCAAAATAACAATTGCTTATTTAATTAATTAAAAATTACAGTAAAATTCTAAAAATTAAATTATCGTTATGTCCCAAAAGAACCTTGTCTAAATTCAAACCCGGTCTCTAGTTTTATCGAATAAACCATTATGGTCGATAAACGATTTTATAGCGACTATTTGAAAATTTGATTTGGACATATCTCAAAATCTACACGACGAAATCCCGATTTTTCTCTTCCACTAGAAAGATATACTCCACCAGCTCCACACGTTTCTTGTTTCACAGAAATCCGGCTTAAAATGAATCATGTACATTCAGTTGAAGTTCAAATCGCCAAATTGCGAACTGCCGCGACGTTTCAGGTTCGTTTTAATTATAATTATAAATTATAAGTTCGAACGTTTTACTTTAAGTTATCGATATCGCCAAATCGATATATAAATAATTAAATAAATAAATTATTCGACAGCTAACAAAACGCGCCATTACAGTAAATTCCCAAGGTGTAAAACCAAAGAAACCAAGAATAGAAAATCAGGTTTAGACCCAATTTCACAGTCAAAAACTTAAACAACACTTTCCTAGTCATGAATCACAGGTGTTTATTCACAATTGTCCTTGTTATGTCATAGGCAATAGTTTATGTTTCCTAATCAAAGGCATAGGCTTAGTCATGGAAATAATTCTCATAGTCGCAGTCATAGTCATAGGCAATGTCCATAGTCATAGGCAATGTTCATAGTCATAGGAAATGTTCATAGTCATTGGAAATGTTCATAGTCATAGGCAATGTTCATAGTCAAAGAGGCATATGGTTCTAAGGTCCATAGTTTCATAGTCAGTCTTATTTGTCCTCGAATCATAACGGTTCTTAATTTGGTCCAAAGAAATAGGCACTGATTCAATAGAAAGAATGGCATACTCTTTTATTCCTTTAATTTCATGTCACGAAAAGAGAAACATTCAAATCTAGAAATAACTGACTTACAGAGATTTAGATTAGAAAAGAAAGATGGCGTTGCTATGATTCATGCGACGTTGCTCGGAACCGTTTGAGCTAGCCTTTGATTCTTCACTTGAAATCCTAGCCTGACTTGAACCTCTTCTTGAAAGTCTTTTAGCATCATCTCCTCGTCTTGATTTATTATATATATATTATTCTATTTATATTTTAATTAAGAGGAGGAGAAGAAGCCATGTTCACTAAGAATCTTTGCAGCATAAGGGAAGAGGATAATTGTGAATAAAGAAGAAGACTAGGGCTGTTTATATAGTGTAGAAGTCAACGGATCTGGTCAGAAGGGCGTCCGGATACAGAGAAACGAATCAGGTTCAGAAGGCTGGAAAAAGCGGCGAGGGGGGGAGGGGGAGGGTGGAGGGGGGTCGACCCCCAGGTCGACTACCCAGTCGACCTGGGTGCCTTGGGAGGGAAAATTCCCGCCCAGCCCAATCTGGGTCCGATTTGAATTTTGAACATGGCCTGTTTTGAAATTTGAACTTCGCTGAATCTTCCGGAGCCCATATCTTCCTCATACGGACTCCAATTTACGCAAACTCGGACTCGATTTCATGCAGAATTCCGAGACGAACGCAATAGCGCAGCGTGTTTCCCTTGATTTTGATTTAACTTTTAATTCTGCCTTGATTTGTGGATCCTAGTGTTACAGAATTACGGGGTGTTACATTCTCCCCCACTTAAAAGGATTTCGTCCCCGAAATCTTCAAGTTAGGAAGAATGTGTCCTACCATCCAATCACCCATCTACTCAACCATTCAACCACAGGCATTCATAGTCCTTAAAAGATATCTAATGCTTTCATGTTCATATGTACAGTGTGTGTATATGTCTTTATCTAATGCAAAATCAAGCGGACTACTGATTCAGTTGACCTCCTTAATGCGAATCATGTCAGTGCCATGCATCCAATCATGTATGCAAGCATCCCTAGTTACGTAAATACTACATGCGTGCATAACCATTCATCCATATGCAACATTCATATGATAACATGTCAAGTTCAACTTACAAACAGATACATATCTGTAAATGCAATATGAAAGCGTCCGAACTGATCCAGTGTCTAATACTTATGCGAATGCATTCACGAGCAACCATTAGCAACCACTTGCAACCATCAACCATAACATGTTTCCAACACATGTTTACATCCATTGGCTTCTACCTAGAGGATATACTTTGGAAAGAGAGAATCAATTATGCTTAAAGCTCCTACCAAAGAAATCAAGGATACACCCTTAAGGAAAAGGGTATGATGCTAGTATCTAGCCTTCTTGAGCTTTACTCCACTGTATCTTAACTAATTTAACTTTACGATTGTGAAGTTCTTGATCTCCATTTCCAAAATAAACAGATGTCAATCATGGTACCAAGTACATGTACTAAGATGATTAGAGGTCTCCCTCTTATCCACCATGCCATAACTATAAGGGTCGAAAGGTTACCACGTGCTTTTTAAAGTGCATACCCCAACTATTCATCTCTCACGCAAACCATCTTAGTCGAACTCGACATTCCTCAAGTACAAGCCCCAAAGGCCTAAACCAATATCAGACAAGCATCCAAGGAATATTTCCTCCGAATTTAGACGATCTACGTGAGATGATATAAGCAAACTCGATAGATATTCCCAAATCCCTACTAACCAAAAATAAACTGTTGGACCACCAACTTGATTTGAGACTCTAGTGTGATCTTTCTACTATACAAGTAATATGGTGCAAAGACTCAACTATGGAAGTCGATATGAACAAATGAGAAGCGCTAAAGCCAAAGGAAATAGTACGAATAGCATAACTAGACTCTTCCTGTAACAACCCGTATTTTCATTAAACTGTTATAACATAAATCGAGGCAGAATTTAATTCAAAAATCTGAATCAGGGGAAACGGGCTATGCCATTGCGTTCGTCTCGGAAAAATACGCAAAATAGAGTCCGAGTTTTCGAAAATCGGAGTCCGTATGACCCGGTTAAGGCCCATTGAAGTTTTCAGAAATTTCTATGCTAAAAACAGATTTAAATTTCGAATTAAAAACAGGGATTAGGGCTAATCTGGGTTAGGCGGGAAAATTCCCGCCAGGGGGACCCATGTCGACAGGCATGTCGACAGGGCACCCAGGGAGTCAACAGCCCTGTCGACAGCCCTGTCGACAGGGGGTGCCCAGGCAGCTCAGCCCGGTGCACCATTTCTGATTTGGGTTGAGTCATATGGCTTGGTTCTGGAGAATTCTGAGATCTGACGGGCCAAACCTAATCTAGGGTTAATCCTAGGGCTAAAAACACTCTAATCTTCTATAAATATACCCCTAATCCTACCCTAAAGCCTCATTAATCAATCTAGCAACTAAACTATGCCAATTTGAAACCTCAAATGGCCTCCACCTAAAATCCCTAGCCTCCACCTTCCTCAAAGTTTAATCCTATGAAGATATGATGATCATACAACCTTTTCTATGTTGTATGAGTGCTTAATAACTTGCATACTTCATTAAGTAGCAAGTTTGATTTGCTAAAGTTTGTGTTTTGGGATTTTGCAAAAAGGGTTTTCTTATTTGAGGCTTTGTTTTGAGTTTTTAAAAGGGCTTCTTCATCTTATTTGGTGGATTTGTGGCTTGTTTATATTTGTAAGCCCTCTTACCTTCACTTTACAAACTCTAAAGTTAATGTTTGGTGAAAGTTGAGATTTATGTGAGTTTAGTTGATTATGCATGCTTATGCGAACTCACTATGTCATGTTTCATATGTTTCTTAAGCTATGCATGCTTATGCGAACTCACTATACCATGTCTTACATGTTTCATAAGTTATGTATGCATATGCGAGTTTTCTATGCCATGTTCTACATGTTTAATGTATTATGCATGCTTATGCAAGTTCACCCTACCATGCTATACATGTTTTATGGGTTATGCAAGTTTACCTTACCATGTTATGCAAGTTTCATGGGTTATGCAAGTTCACCTTACCATGTTATGCAAGTTTAGTAGGTTATGCATGACTATGCAAGTTCACTTTACCATGTTATGCATATTTAATAAGCTATGCATGTTTATGCGAGTTCACCATGACATGATTTGCAAGTTTAACATGTATGCATCCTTATTATGATATGTGAAGTTCATCATGTATGTTTTGCCAAGTTACCTTTTTACCCTTATGCGTTATGACGAATATATAAGCGAGATAATGACGTTGGGAGGGTCTGGGTAAACTTAAAAATACGTGAAACTAAAACATTGGGAATTTACCTATTAAGTTAGGTCTACCCCTTGGGAATTTACCTATTAAGTTAGGTCTACCCAAGTATATGTTAACTTGTAAATATGTTCTAAAGTGGACATGACATTAGATAACATGATATGGCCAACCCGAGGTTAGACCTAGTTGTGGTGTAAATCTTCCCAGGTGACCACAACGTGGGGTCTAATGTGGGTAGTTGGTCATGTTGCACCATAAGACCCGAGGTTAGACCTAGACGTGGTGTAAATCTTCCCAGGTAACCACGGATGTCTAATGTGAGAGGTTGGGTGCGTTAAGTAATTAATGCCTCATGATTAGGGTTAAGTCATGGCCCACTAATACTTAACCAATAATGGGGATGCGAGGATTAGATGGGGTTAAGTGGTTACACTTAACTAATTTAATCCGGGATTAGTGAGGGGTTAAAACCACACTTAACCCTCTTAGAAACCCTAGCAGCGTGGTCTGTTCCAGCAGTAATCCCAGTTGGGTATCATTCACAACCCTAGAGGCTAGGCTAGGGCGGGGCACGATTACTGGACTGATGTAAGCGACCAAAGCGACGGCTGAGTGGTACAGCGGTGCGGGTCCGGCGGGCTACGGACGTGCACGTAGTCCGATGTTGGACAAACTCGAGGCACGGGTACCAGTAGGCTTAGACTGTGCATTATTTCTTAGGTGTCTGGGGTTGACACCTTAGGGCTTGATACACCCGAAGGTGGACCCAACACAGTCTGACTACATCCATGTGGGCCGTATAGACACCAACACTTGACGTGTTAGGTTTATAGGGAGCCGATCGACTAGACCGTTGGGCTGGACCTTATACTAAGGTCACTTCAAGTTATTGGGCCAAAGTTTGGGCTAAGGGATCAAGATCTGTTTTGTGGGTTTGCTAGTACACTATGGTGCAAAGTTTAACCTCGTCTATGTGATGTCACCTTTATCTATTGCCAGTATGTTCATCTCAGTTTCCATCATACTGTTAACTTTATTAGTTTATAGATTGATCGTAGTAGGGCTTACCAGTCTTTTTTTGACTGACCTGTTTTCTTTCTCTTCTTTCCTTCCGTTGCCCCCCCCCCACAGGTTCTCAGGGAGGGGC
Source organism: Allium sativum (assembly GCA_030737875.1). Classification (NCBI taxonomy): domain Eukaryota; kingdom Viridiplantae; phylum Streptophyta; class Magnoliopsida; order Asparagales; family Amaryllidaceae; genus Allium; species Allium sativum. The sequence continues at coordinate 731,761,434 of CM060923.1, read as the reverse complement.
TACATCTGCTTAGTGGATCTTTGGCTTGCTTGTTGGATAGCTCATGTATGGATCTGAGCTAGCTGTGGCTTATCTTTTATTTCTGGGGATTAGTACTGATGTTTTACCATGTATTTTGTTATCACGTATCTAGACTGATGTTGTATTTTGGATCATGACATTTTGATATTATGTACTTGACTATGTCGGTTTTCTGAGATGATGATGATGGGTTTTTATCTGCTACCGCTGCTTTACTTATATTTATTTTTATATATTCTGTCTTGCGATATCTCTGTGCATGTTTACCTTCACAATAACGCCCCTCCAAAGCTAGTACATTCTAAGGAGTGATCCTAGGGGAGGTGGGGTGTTACATTTGGTATCAGAGCACGAGGTTAACAAGATTGAACAAAACTTTTGAAAAAAAAAACCCTTTTGAAAAACTATTTTCAAAAACCTACTAAGCATTTTCCAAAATAAAGTCTAGATTATTTTAAGGCTAATCCCCAAAAGCCATCAGCATTATCATTCGTTCCCTTGACCTGATCTTATCTTATCTTTTGTTTCAGTATGGCTGAGAATCTTGACATCCCAGATGGAGTGAACGTATCACTCTGGTATAGGAGACTCCAAGAAGCTAGGGCGGCAGCCGGTCCCGCCAACCCTACTCCCACTCCTCCTCCCGTAGTTGAGAATCCTATCCCTAATATCCCTCCTCCGGTGGTTCCTGCTCCTCCTCCTCCAGCAGCTAATATTCCCCCTCCCGTTGCTAATGTTCCTCCTCCTCCCGTTGCTGAGGCTCCTCTTCCTCCTCCTCCCCCTCAGCATCCTCAGATTGAGTTTACAAAGGTTTGTAAAGACTTTAAGGCAATGGGAGGCAAGAATTTCCTAGGCACGGAATCTTTCGTTGAAGCCAGGAATTGGCTGAAGGACACGGAGGACTTGTTTGCCATCTTTGGGATAGATGACGAGAGAAAGATCTTATTGACCGTATGGCTTTTGAAGGATGAGGTGGCCTACTGGTGGGAGGTCACCAATGGGACGAGGCCCGTTGAGACTTGGGCCGATTTGAGGGCTAGATTTGTGACCAAGTTTCTATCTTCAGCCGAGGCGAATTTACAAATGGAGAAGTTCATTTCATTAAAGCAAGGTGATATGTCGATCAAGGAGTATGTGAACAAGTTTAATCAGCTGGCCCGCTTTGGTTTGGATATAGTGAACACCCCGGAGAAGAAGGCTCTTCGATTTGCCAGAGGATTGAATGAGCCGCTACAGGGCTTGGCGATGTCACATATTCCGCATGGAGCCACTTTCGAGAGTTTGGTCAATATGGCTCTGCTTCAGGGAGAGGGAAAGAAGGAAGTCAAGTCGGGCGATACTCAAGCAAAGAAGGCTGATTCTCAAGGCAAAGGCAACCAAGGTCAAAGCAGTCAAGGAAATCAGAATAAGAACAAGAAGGGCAACAACAAAGGCAAGGGGAAGTGCAATTACTGTGGCATAGCTGGGCACTTTGCTAAGGATTGCAGGAAGAAGAAGAGGAAGCTTAGTGGTGGATGCTTTTCTTGTGGAGAGACTGGGCACTTCAGCAAAGAATGCCCAAAGAAGAAAGGACAGGCTGGATCTTCAGGAGGGCAAGTTCATGCTCCCAATGCCGCTTCAGTTCCCGAGAGAGGTAGTGTTTCTGTTGAAAACCTTGTTTATATCTCTGATCTTCCAGTACGTACCCTGTTTGATTCTGGTGCATCACATAGCTTTATTTCATCTGATCTTGTCAATGGCTTGCACCTCAGTACTAGCTTAGTGGATGATCCCGTTTGTGTTTCGAATCCCATTGGGGGTTCTGCTCATCTATCTATGATATGTGAGGATCTAAGGATCTCTATACTCAGCGTTGAATTCTTGTGTAGTGCGTATGTTCTAGGTTTCAGGGGATACGGATTGATCTTGGGCATGGATTGGCTGTCTAGATATGGAGCCATTCTGGATTGTGAGCATAGGGTTGTAAGGCTTGTGACTCGCCTGGGCAACACCTTAGAGATTTCATGCAATCCGAAGAATCCCGTCATGTTATGCTATCTAGAATCTCTCGACTCATCAGAGGAGGCCCTTCAGTCTGTAAGGGTGGTCCGGGATTATCCAGATGTGTTTGAAGAAGTTAAGGGGTTGCCCCCTAAACGAGAGATTGACTTTCGCATCTATCTGGTAGATAATGCCAAACCTGTTTCTTTGCCCGTTCGGCATATGGCTCCGCGTGAGAGACGGGAGCTGAGCAAGCAAGTGAAAGAATTGCTTGAGAAGGGCTTCATCAGAAGGAGTATATCCGAATGGGGAGTGCCTGTGGTGTTTGCAACTAAGGCAGATGGCTCTCTTCGACTCTGTGTGGATTATAGAGAATTGAATAAGCTGACTAAGAAGAACAGACACCCGTTACCGAGGATCGACGATCTCTTTGATCAACTTGTTGGTGCTTCTGTTTTCTCTCAGCTTGATCTTGCTATGGGTTTTCATCAGCTCAGAGTGGCTGAAGACAGTATAGACAAGACTGCATTCAGAACTCCAGACGGATTCTTTGAATGGCTTGTTATGCCGTTCGGTTTGACGAATGCACCCGCGTATTTTGTGGATTTGATGAGTAGGGTGTTCCGGGAGTTCTTGAATAAGTTTGTTGTGGTCTTTGTTGATGATATTCTGGTCTTCTCCAAGGATGAGGAAGAGCATGTGAGGCACCTAGCAGAGGTGATGGACACACTCAGAGCACACCAGTTAAAAGCCAAGTTCTCCAAGTGCCACTTTTGGAGAAGGGAAGTCAGATTTCTAGGGCATATCGTATCCAAGCAAGGCTTGGCGGTGGATCCCGCTAAGGTGGTTGCAGTTCAGGATTGGAGGACTCCAAAGAATGCAACTGAGGTGAGAAGCTTTCTGGGTCTTGCGGGTTTTTATCGGAAGTTCATCAAGGACTTCGCGAAGATATCCGCTCCTCTTACTAAGTTGACGAAGAAGAACTTAGTCTTTGCTTGGGATATGGATTATGAGCTTGCTTTTCAGAGACTCAAAAGAGCCCTTACCTCCGCACCAGTTCTAGCCTTACCCGATGGTGGTAAGGTATTTACCGTGTACACTGATGCTTGTGGCACGGGATTGGGTGCCGTTCTGATGCAAGAGGGCAGAGTTATATGTTTTGGTGGGAGGCAACTTAAGGTGCATGAGAAGAATTATCCCACCCATGATCTAGAGCTGGCAGCGATTGTATACGCGCTCAAAGCATGGCGTCATTATCTTCTGGGAGAGAGATTTGAGCTATATACTGATCATAAGTCTTTGAAATATCTCTTTTCGCAGAAGGATCTGAACTTAAGGCAGCAGAGATGGATGGAATTCTTGGCTTCGTATGATTTTCAGATATCCTATACCCCTGGCAAGGGGAATGTTGTAGCGGATGCGTTGAGTAGGAAAAGGTTGACGCTAAGTCCTCTATTTGTTGAGATGAAGAATTTAGAGTTCTTGGCGACCTTTGATTTCTCTTTGGCAATGGAGTCGGTGACCGGTTCCTTGGCATCTCTAGAGCTCAGGCCTACCCTTCTAGATCAAGTCGGGGCTTCACAGAAGGAAGACCCCCAGATAATTGAGATCATGGACAAGCTGGTTCGAGGGGAGACATCTAGTCACCTTGCTCGATATTCTATAGACGATAAGGGTTGGCTGAGGAGGGAGGGAAGGCTTTGTGTTCCGATGGTAGAAGACTTGGTGAGGAAAGTTCTTGAGGAAGCACACCGCTCCAAGATGACCATATATCCAGGTGGTGATAAGATGTATAAGGACATGAAGCGCGTTTTCTTCTGGCCTGGAATGAAGAAGGATGTAGCGGAGTTTGTCTCGAGATGTGTTATTTGTCAGAGAGTAAAAGCTGAGTCAAAGAAGCCCGGTGGGCTATTACATCCGCTAGAGGTCCCGCTATGGAAGTGGGAGAGCATTTCTATGGACTTTATTGATGGGCTTCCAAGGTCCAGGAAGGGGAACACGAGCATATGGGTCATTGTGGATAGGCTCACGAAGAGTGCTCATTTTATCCCAGTAAAGAGCAAAAGAACTGCATCTGGACTAGCATCAGTATATCTTCGTGAGATAGTGCGGCTACATGGAGTCCCTTCCAGCATAGTCAGTGACCGAGACCCCATCTTTACTAGTCAGTTCTGGAACAGTTTGCAGGAGGCTATGGGCACAAGGTTGAACCTGAGTACGGCCTATCACCCACAAACAGACGGCCAAACAGAAAGGGTGAATAGGGTACTTGAGGACTTGTTGAGGCTTTGCATCCTGGATTTTGGTGGTGCTTGGGAAGACCATCTCCCTCTTGTTGAGTTTGCATATAATAACAGTTATCAGGCGAGCATAGGGATGGCACCATTTGAGGCTTTATATGGGAGGCCGTGCAAGTCACCTACATGTTGGTGGGAATCCACGGATAAGCTTATACTTGGACCCGACATGACTAGGGATACATCCGAGAAGGTTGAGTTGATTAGAAGACGGATGAAAGCGGCCCAAGACCGGCAGAAATCCTATGCTGACAGGCGAAGGTCCCAATTGGAGTTTGAGGTTGGGGACAAGGTTTTCGTGAAGGTTTCTCCTTTGCGGAATGTGGTCCGATTCGGAGCAGTGGGGAAGCTAGCACCGAGATTTGTTGGACCCTTCCCCATCATTGAGAGAATTGGGAAGATGGCTTATAAAGTGCAATTGCCCGAAAAGTTGTCCGGAGTACATAATGTCTTTCATGTCTCGCATCTCCGAAAGTGCCTGCATGAGTCCGCTGAGGTGGTTGAACCTAGCATGCTTGAAGACGTGGAAGTAGAGAAAGAAGCAACTTTAAGAAGAGCTCCGATTCGTATCTTGGGGACAGAGACCAATAAGCTAAGGAATCGTGAGGTCAGATTGGTGAAAGTTCAATGGGGTGAAGCCGAAGAAGACGCAACTTGGGAAACCGAGGAGAAGATGCGTGGGCTTTATCCATTTCTTTTTGAGGGTACACTCTCAATCTCTTTCCTTTGTTAGTATATCTTTCTCTTTGCTATCCATGTTTATCTAAGTTGTCGCGCTAAGCTTGTCATGAGAACCTTAGGTAGAAACCCTTTTGGATGAAACATGTACTTGAGACATGTTATGTTTGGTGGTTGCAAGTGGTTGCAAGTGTTTGCAAGTGGTTACTCGTGGATGCATGATACACATTAGGCACTAGATCGGCTCACACACTCCTCATATTGCATGTGCATGAGTGTTTATGCTTATTCTTGGAGGAACTTTGTATACAATCACATGGATGTTGCATATGGGTGTATGGTTGAGCACGCATATAGATATTATACATTATGATAGGGATTTGCATACATATGGATACATTTCACTAACATATTTTGTATTGATCATTGCATTAGATAGGTACATATACACACACTTTTGCATATGTTCATACAGCATTTAGAATCCTTTAAGGACAATGGTTGCTCGTGGATGATGTTTTAAGTAGATGGATGTTGGATGGTAGGATATGTTCTTCCTAACTTGAAGATTTCGGGGACGAAATCCTTTAAGGAGGGGAGAATGTAACAACCCGTATTTTCATTAAACTATTATAACATAAATCGAGGCAGAATTTAATTCAAAAATCTGAATCAGGGGAAATGGGCTATGCCATTGCGTTCGTCTCGGAAAAATACGCAAAATAGAGTCCGAGTTTTCGAAAATCGGAGTCCGTATGACCCGGTTAAGGCCCATTGAAGTTTTCAGAAATTTCTATGCTAAAAACAGATTTAAATTTCGAATTAAAAACAGGGATTAGGGCTAATCTGGGTTAGGCGGGAAAATTCCCGCCAGGGGGACCCATGTCGACAGGCATGTCGACAGGGCACCCAGGGAGTCAACAGCCCTGTCGACAGGGGGTGCCCAGGCAGCTCAGCCTGGTGCACCATTTCTGATTTGGGTTGAGTCATATGGCTTGGTTCTGGAGAATTCTGAGATCTGACGGGCCAAACCTAATCTAGGGTTAATCCTAGGGCTAAAAACACTCTAATCTTCTATAAATATACCCCTAATCCTACCCTAAAGCCTCATTAATCAATCTAGCAACTAAACTATGCCAATTTGAAACCTCAAATGGCCTCCACCTAAAATCCCTAGCCTCCACCTTCCTCAAAGTTTAATCCTATGAAGATATGATGATCATACAACCTTTTCTATGTTGTATGAGTGCTTAATAACTTGCATACTTCATTAAGTAGCAAGTTTGATTTGCTAAAGTTTGTGTTTTGGGATTTTGCAAAAAGGGTTTTCTTATTTGAGGCTTTGTTTTGAGTTTTTAAAAGGGCTTCTTCATCTTATTTGGTGGATTTGTGGCTTGTTTATATTTGTAAGTCCTCTTACCTTCACTTTACAAACTCTAAAGTTAATGTTTGGTGAAAGTTGAGATTTATGTGAGTTTAGTTGATTATGCATGCTTATGCGAACTCACTATGTCATGTTTCATATGTTTCTTAAGCTATGCATGCTTATGCGAACTCACTATACCATGTCTTACATGTTTCATAAGTTATGTATGCATATGCGAGTTTTCTATGCCATGTTCTACATGTTTAATGTATTATGCATGCTTATGCAAGTTCACCCTACCATGCTATACATGTTTTATGGGTTATGCAAGTTTACCTTACCATGTTATGCAAGTTTCATGGGTTATGCAAGTTCACCTTACCATGTTATGCAAGTTTAGTAGGTTATGCATGACTATGCAAGTTCACTTTACCATGTTATGCATATTTAATAAGCTATGCATGTTTATGCGAGTTCACCATGACATGATTTGCAAGTTTAACATGTATGCATCCTTATTATGATATGTGAAGTTCATCATGTATGTTTTGCCAAGTTACCTTTTTACCCTTATGCGTTATGACGAATATATAAGCGAGATAATGACGTTGGGAGGGTTTGGGTAAACTTAAAAATACGTGAAACTAAAACATTGGGAATTTACCTATTAAGTTAGGTCTACCCCTTGGGAATTTACCTATTAAGTTAGGTCTACCCAAGTATATGTTAACTTGTAAATATGTTCTAAAGTGGACATGACATTAGATAACATGATATGGCCAACTCGAGGTTAGACCTAGTTGTGGTGTAAATCTTCCCAGGTGACCACAACGTGGGGTCTAATGTGGGTAGTTGGTCATGTTGCACCATAAGACCCGAGGTTAGACCTAGACGTGGTGTAAATCTTCCCAGGTAACCACGGATGTCTAATGTGAGAGGTTGGGTGCGTTAAGTAATTAATGCCTCATGATTAGGGTTAAGTCATGGCCCACTAATACTTAACCAATAATGGGGATGCGAGGATTAGATGGGGTTAAGTGGTTACACTTAACTAATTTAATCCGGGATTAGTGAGGGGTTAAAACCACACTTAACCCTCTTAGAAACCCTAGCAGCGTGGTCTGTTCCAGCAGTAATCCCAGTTGGGTATCATTCACAACCCTAGAGGCTAGGCTAGGGCGGGGCACGATTACTGGACTGATGTAAGCGACCAAAGCGACGGCTGAGTGGTACAGCGGTGCGGGTCCGGCGGGCTACGGACGTGCACGTAGTCCGATGTTGGACAAACTCGAGGCACGGGTACCAGTAGGCTTAGACTGTGCATTATTTCTTAGGTGTCTGGGGTTGACACCTTAGGGCTTGATACACCCGAAGGTGGACCCAGCACAGTCTGACTACATCCATGTGGGCCGTATAGACACCAACACTTGACGTGTTAGGTTTATAGGGAGCCGATCGACTAGACCGTTGGGCTGGACCTTATACTAAGGTCACTTCAAGTTATTGGGCCAAAGTTTGGGCTAAGGGATCAAGATCTGTTTTGTGGGTTTGCTAGTACACTATGGTGCAAAGTTTAACCTCGTCTATGTGATGTCACCTTTATCTATTGCCAGTATGTTCATCTCAGTTTCCATCATACTGTTAACTTTATTAGTTTATAGATTGATCGTAGTAGGGCTTACCAGTCTTTTTTTGACTGACCTGTTTTCTTTCGCTTCTTTCCTTCCGTTTCCCCCCCCCACCCCCCAGGTTCTCAGGGAGGGGCTACATCTGCTTAGTGGATCTTTGGCTTGCTTGTTGGATAGCTCATGTATGGATCTGAGCTAGCTGTGGCTTATCTTTTATTTCTGGGGATTAGTACTGATGTTTTACCATGTATTTTGTTATCACGTATCTAGACTGATGTTGTATTTTGGATCATGACATTTTGATATTATGTACTTGACTATGTCGGTTTTCTGAGATGATGATGATGGGTTTTTATCTGCTACCGCTGCTTTACTTATATTTATTTTTATATATTCTGTCTTGCGATATCTCTGTGCATGTTTACCTTCACAATAACGCCCCTCCAAAGCTAGTACATTCTAAGGAGTGATCCTAGGGGAGGTGGGGTGTTACACTTCCATCAGAACTTTACTACCTTTCTCCTAGGTACGCTTGGTGCCGAAAGTAGGTTCTTGCCCTTCTGAAAATTTTTGTTCCTCATTCTTGCCCCTATCCTTAATTATATACCCTATCATATCCTAGTAATGATACTTCCTCTTGTATGAGGTTATATAATTTCTTCCTCCTTCGTGAGCAAAATCTACATCCATGAATTCCTCATCCTAGGGTTGTGCTCCTTAGCCAAACTCCTCATCCCCTTTTGTGTGTAGTCATGTTGAAAAATCTCTCGAAAGCTGCTTCCATCGTACAGAAAACCCTACAAAGCTTGAAAGAAAACTAGCCGTAGGTGAAACAACTACGGCTATGGATGGAAGTCGGGCACTACTTCGCCCTTCGATGAGGTTACCTCCCAGAAAGCCAGGAGCCCCAGAGGCTCAATACAGAAGGAGATAAGAATTCAAACAGAGGAAGTGCGTATGGCTTTGGGGAATATGCCTTTAAAACAAATCTTTTCTTTTGAAAATGCTTCTTTTAAAACCGTTTTGAAAATAATTTTTCAAACCCTTTATCTGATCCGGTAACCTTCAGCTCTGAAACCACGTGTAACACCCCACATCCGTTAGTGTTACTCACAAAGGGAATGCACTATGTTCTGTCGAGCATTTTGGGTAAAAGATGCAGATAAATTACAAGACAAACAGAAATTAAACAGCGGAAAATAAAACTTTGCTTTATTGATAAAATAGTTTGTACAATGATTTCTTTACAAGTTAGAGTATCATCTGTCTTACAAAATAAAGAAGAATAAAAACAATATTTATATTCCCAATTTTAGCAAGAGCCAGCCATAGCATCTGAAAAGAGAATCCAAGCAAACTTCGACAAATCTTCAAGCTGGGAAAGTGTGGCAGTCCAACTTAACCTGAGCTAAACTATTCCCTCCTTTACTACCTGGGAGGGGGGAACGGAAGAAAAGAAGACGAAAGAAAAACAGAGTCAGACATAAAGCCTGAGTAAGTTCAGTAACTTCTAGCATGTGAACATGGAAAAACAGAATGACATGAATTAACTGAATACAAGATAACACCATAATGATAGGGTTAGTAAGATTAGACAAGATAATCACAAGATAAGCTTAGATAAGATAAACTGGATATGCACTAATACTTTCGCCGCTTCGCTATTTCCTTGTAATACTGTTTTCTATATCTCTGCACCACCTAACTAGTGTCCCCATCTAGTAGCGATAACGTGATCCCAATCCCTGTAGTTTTCATCGCCTTCAGGCATACATTTATTATTTATTTCCAAGATTAAATCTATGGTTTTCTACCAAGTGCCTTCTAGATTCAACTAGAGTCTACAATATCTGTTGAACGCTTCTCGGATTCAGGATTTATGGCACCTAGTTCCACTAGGGATTATGCTACCTGTCGAATGATGCCTCCAAGTCTAGGACACACTACATAGAGTGGTATATGTCCCTAGACTTCCCCAAGCATGTTTCGCGAACCGTTATCGCTTGTTTAGATGCACATGTCCTGTAATGTGCGGCCCGAGTTCTGTAGCAGGGCATATCAAGAAACACAGAACTCGGTCGGGAGCTTTCAGATATCTGCCGATGCAGATGCTAAGGTCTGTTTTTAATCCAATGGCTATGGTCCAACTTGACCCCTCCCTCAACTAATGAAAGGCACACCTCGAAATGAGAACTATACGCCGGCCCCTGGTGCCCCTACTATCCTATGGCCATCCTCACCCATAACTAGATAGCAAGTATATGGTCTTTTGGAGTTCTCCGTCTTTCCACTTCACGTATCTCGATTGACTGAAGATGGATGATAGACGACGAGTTGCTATCACAGGGCTACCGTTTTCTCGCCGAATCACGCTGGTCCATCCTAGTCTTTAGGTTGCCATATTTTGCAACCAAGGCATACCCTTGGTTCTTCTACCGCAGACCTTAACCTCTGTGAGCCCAGGAGGATCATCTACAGCCTCATAGAGGGATACCAAGAGTACCCTCACCTCCCCTCGAAGCCTCGGGCTTCGTAACCCAATTCGTTGGAGCCTTCGTTTTAATCAGACGGATGTTCGCCGCTTCCCGTGTTATACTAAGAATTACTACTTAGTTCTACTAACTAAGGTTTACCACTTAGTTTCCAGAATCGTTGTTTTCTTAACTAAGGTTTACTACTTAGCTCCTTTTAACTAAGGTTTACTACTTAGTTCTCTTTCCCACCAATTTGGATTGGTTAAGTGCCATTAGTCAATTCAAGCTAACATAACCCTCTTCATTAATCCTGTCAAATTGGTTAAGTGTTATCAGTGATTCATGTTGACTTAACCCGACCACAAACCAAGTTATATTGGTTAAGTGTTTCTTATTACTTAACCCTACCCGTTCGTCCTGTATTGGTTAAGTGTTCCTCTTTAACTTAACCTTCCCCGTCTGTTTTAACCAACATGTTATTAATGGTTAAGTATTATCCCTTCATATTTTAGACTTAACCTTATTCCCTTATCACAATCTGATGGTTAAGGGTTCAAGTTTACTTAACCCTACAGTCTAGCCCAGCTAACATATCAAATTGGCTAAGTGTATTTACTTAACCCCAACCTCTAGTCTAGTTAACATGTTAATTTGGCTAAGTGTATTAACTTTACTTAGCCCCACCTTCTAGTCTAGTTAACATGTTAATTTGGCTAAGTGTTTTCTAAGTTACTTAACCCCTACAATTCTTGTCTCGTTACCATGTGAAGTTGGTTAAGTGTCCCTATGGACTTAGCCCTTCCATCTTAGCTTAACTGTGTTAAATTGGTTAAGTGTTTCTATGGACTTAACCCTCCCATTCTAGATTAAGTGTATGGCCCTAACCCCACCCCCAGTTTGGTTATCATGTTGAATTTGTTAAGTGTCTTAGTGAACTTAACCCTACTGTTCTTGTTCTAACTTTAATAGATTAAAGCCACGACCACTCACATTAGACAGATCTTGTTGCGACTACTGGATATGCCGGTTGGTTCCGGGAAGATTTACATCGCCACTCAGTCTAACCTCGGGTTAGGCGTATTCGTGTTTTCTAGTTCAAAAGGGTTTTGACTAATTTTCAAATCAGGTTTTGAAAGTAACCATCCCGTCCGTCGGATCAGTTAGGGATAGCCAAGGAGGGCAGGAAACTTGTATTTTCCAAACCCAAGCCTAGACACTATCCTCTCTGTCACCCTACAAATTTCTGGTGTATTATTAAAAGAGATGTCGTTAAGAAACCTTTAATTTGTCTAAATTTACATTCTCTTATTTAGGAAAAATTCTATAAGTAAATTATCCCTAATTTAATTATTTCCTAATTACTCTTTTAATATAAATTGTCAACATTCATTCTTATGGCCCAATTTCCCGTCTATATCATATTTATGCTTTTTGGTATGTAAACTATACCAAATTAAGTGTCACTAACCATGATTTTGCTAGACATGACAATTATTCCCAATTACGGCCAATGCCAATACACCTATATTGCCAAATTAGCTAATCCAATTCTGATTTTACATTCTAATTACAGTTCATGTCAAACTGGACTTATTATTCTAGTTCACAATTCATGTAAATGCTAGATTTACAAGTCAATACTAGATTCACATCCTATAATTCATGTCAAATTTATCCAATTTGCATTTCAATGAACATGCCATAATACATGTTCCCAATTAATGCCAATTTCCAAGTTAAAACTATGTTTTTAGTAAATTTCATATTTTGCCCAAATCGTATTCGCACCGTTAGTATAATCGTGATTCAATCTAGATTATAGATAAATCTAGATTCGTAGAAAATAGGGAATGAACCAAAGATTCTATGCAAAAGATAGACATAATAACTGGCATAAAAAGGGTTGAATAACGATGTCGGTTCAAGAACATGGGTAGACCTAACTTAATAGGTAAATTCCCAAGGTCTAAAACCAAGGAAAACCAAGAATAGACAGAATAGAGACTCAGGTTCAAGAACATGGGCAGACCTAACTTAATAGGCAAATTCCCAAGGTCTAAAACCAAAGAAACCAAGAATAGAAAATCAGGTTTAGACCCGATTTCGCAGTCAAAAACTTAAACAACACTTTCCTAGTCATGAATCACAGGTGTTTAGTCACAATTGTCCTTGTTATGTCATAGGCAATAGTTTATGTTTCCTAATCAAGGGCATAGGCTTAGTCAGGGAAATAATTCTCATAGTCGCAGTCATAGTCATAGGCAACGTCCATAGTCATAGGTAATGTTCATAGTCATAGGAAATGTTCATAGTCATAGGCAATGTTCATAGTCATAGGCAATGTTCATAGTCAAAGAGGCATATGGTTCTAAGGTCCATAGTTTCATAGTCACAGTCTTATTTGTCCTCGAATCATAACAGTTCTTAATTTGGTCCAAAGAAATAGGCACTGATTCAGTAGAAAGAATTGGCATACTCTTTTATTCCTTTAATTTCATGTCATGAAAAGAGAAACGTTCAAATCTATAAATAACTGACTTACAGAGATTTAGATTAGATAAAAAAGATGGCGTTGCTTTGATTCATGCGACGTTGCTCGAAACCGTTTGAGCTAGCCTTTGATTCTTCTCTTGAAATCCTAGCCTGACTTGAACCTCCTCTTGAAAGTCTTTTAGCAGCATCTCCTCGTCTTGATTTATTTTATATATATTATTCTATTTATATTTTAATTAAGAGGAGGAGAAGAAGCCATGTTCACTAAGAATCTTTGCAGCATAAGGGTAGAGGAGAATTGTGAATAGAGAAGAAGACTAGGGCTGTTTATATAGTGTAGAAGTCAACGAATCTGGTCAGAAGGGCGTTCGGATATAGAGAAACGAATCAGGTTCAGAAAGCTGGAAAAAGCGGGGAGGGGGTTCGACCCCCAGGACGACTACCTAGTCGACCTGGGTGCCCCAGGTCGACTACCCAGTCGACCTGGGTGCCTTGGGCGGGAAAATTCCCGCCCAGCCCAATCTGGGTCTGATTTGAATTTTGAACTTGACCTGTTTTGAAATTTGAACTTCGCTGAATCTTCCGGAGGCCATATCTTCCTCATACGGACTCCGATTTACGCAAACTCGGACTCGTTTTCATGCAGAATTCAAAGGCGAACGCAATGACGCCTCCCGCTTCCCTTGATTTTTATTTTAACTTTTAATTCTGCCTTGATTTGTGAATCCTAGTGTTACATAATTACGGGGTGTTACAGCAGTAAGGGCTATTTACAGAATTAGAGGCAGGATTGAAAAGAAGGGTTGTTTCGTAGTACTAAGAGAAGTAGATGTAGTTTAGGCATAGAGGGTTAGATCGACAAATATGAAAGATGATGAATCGTTTGGATTGAGTGCTGCAAAAACCAGCCCTTCACAGTAGTTAAAAAATAGGGGTAATTGTTGGAAGGAAGGGCCATTCAGAGAATTAGGGGTTGGATTAAAAAGAAGGCTTGTTTTGAAGTACTAAGAAAAGTACGTGTAGTTTAAGCATAGTAGGTGTAGATCGACAAATATGAAAGATGATGAATCATTTGGATTGGATCGACAAATATGAAAGATGATGAATCATTTGGATTGGGTGCTGCAAAAACCAACCATTCATAGGAGTTAAAAAATAGGGGTTATTATTGGAAGTAAGGGTTATTTATTAAAGTAGAGGTAGGATTAAAAAGAAGGGTTGTTTCAAAGTATTAAGAGAAGTAGAGGTAGTTTAGGCATAGTAGGGGTAAATCGACAAATATGAAAGATGATGAATCGTTTGGATTGGGTGCTACTAAAACAAACCTTTCATAGTAGTTAAAAAGTAGGGGTATTTGTTAGAAGTAAGGCTATTTAGAGAATTATGGGTAGAATTAAAAAGAAGGGTTGTTTTGAAGTATTAAGATAAGTAGGGGTAGTTTAAGCATAGTAGAGGTAGATCGACAAATATAAAAGTTGCTGAATCGTCTGGATTGGGTGTTGCAAAAACCAACCATTCATAGTAGTTAAATAAAAGGGCTAATTGTTGGAAGGAAGCACCATTTAGAGAATTGGGTGTAGAATTAAAAAGAATGACTGTTTTGACGTATTAGGAGAAGTTTGGGTAGTTTAAGCATAGTTGGGGCATATCGACAAATATGAAAGATGATGAATCATTTTGATTGGGTCTACAAAAATTAAAGATGATGAATCGTTTGGATTGGGTGTTGCAAAAACCAGCCATTCACAGAAGTTAAAAAATAGGGGTAATTGTTGGAAGTAAGGGCTATTTATAGAACTAGAGGTAGGATTAAAAAGAAGGGTTGTTTCAAAGTATTAAGAGAAGTAGAGGTAGTTTAGGCATAGTAGGGGTAGATCGACAAATATGAAATATGATGAATCATTGGGACAAGCTGCTGCAAAAACCAACCCTTCACAAAATTAAAAAAATAGGGGTAATTGTTGGAAGTAAGGGCTATTTAGAGAATTAGTGGCAGGATTAAAAAGAAGGGTTGTTTTGAAGTATTATGTGAAGTAGGGGTAGTTTGAGCAAAGTAGGGGTCGATCGACAAATATGAGAGATGATGGATTTGTTGGATTGGGTGCTGCAAAAACCATCCCTTCACAGTAGATAAAAAATAAGGGTAATTGTTGGAAGGAAGGGCTATTTAGAGAATTAAGGGTTGGATTAAAAAGAAGGGTTGTTTTGAAGTATTAAGAGAAGTAGGGTAGTTTAAGCTTAGTAGGGGTAGATTGACAAATATGAAAGATGATGAATCGTTTGGACTGAGTGCTGCAAAAACCAGCCCTTCACAGTAGTTAAAAAATAGGGGTAATTGTTGGAAGGAAGGGCCATTCAGAGAATTAGGGGTTGGATTTAAAAGAAGGCTTGTTTTGAAGTATTAAGAAAAGTACGGGTAGTTTACACTACAACAGATTTACCTTTTAATAGCACATGAAAAACGTTATAATAGGCTAACATAGCATTAATGACGAAGCTATATAACGACATGCAATAATAGCCCTGTTATATCTTATAGCTCAAATCTAAACGCTATAGTATTATACATTTTATAACTCACGTTCACCAACATGAAATGTTTTACATAGCGTTCAGACCTTGCAATTAGATTTGCTTACTAAAATCTCGGCTTATTTTTTTATAGCATTATCAATGATTTCACAGCACATATTCATTGCTATGAAAAATGTTTTCCAATTTTTTTTTTTAAATTCCGCTATTATTGAATTCCCCGTTGATATATAGCGTTCAGACCTTACTATGTTAAATACTAGCCTTTTTTATAGCATTATCATTGATTTCATAGCTCATATTCAGTGATATGAAAAGTTTTCAACACGGTTTACATTTTATATAGCATTTCACATTTTGACTCCATAAGAGGAGTTTTCCGCTATGAAATTTGTAGTATGTGTAGCGTTTTCAGTGTTTTCACAGTATATATTCAATGATATGAAAAGGTTTCCCACATTATTTAATTTTTTACATAGCATTTTCCCTTTTATTTCCATAAGTGCAATTTTCCGCTATTAATATTTTTAATATATAGCTCATATTCAGCTATGATCTTTATTTAGTAAATCTCTTATTTAATTTGTGCACAGTTCAAACAAATAAACAGTAAATTCACAAGACAACCATCAATAGCAAAAAAACTAATACCAAAAGCATATTTGGTTTCAATTACAAAGTCATAGTTAATAAATCTACTAACAAATATAGAAATAATTCAACATACATGTTGTTCAAACATCGTTTCAAAATAGGATTACATGAAAAATCACTTAGTCTTCAACTTGTAAGCTCGTCCAACTTCTAAAACCTGTAATTCATAAGCACAAATTACAGTCTTATAACAATAAAAAATGCAAAAAAACACAATTAAAATGCAAAAATGAAATAGTGTTCGATGTCATTTCAATTTTATTAGCAGTATTTTTAATCAGCCAAACAACAAAAGAACTTTCTCAAGCTTTAACAAAGAAACAACAGAAATGTGTAGACGTATAAAAAGAAAGATAACAAGAACAAAAATATAGCAGAAAATAAAAATGACTGAACTAGAGACAATCAACAGGAACAATAGCTAATCTCATTTATATGCTTTAGAACACGAATAGAACTAAGTATTCAAACAATAATAACAGATACGGTAATGCAAAATTGATTGACTAGCTGCACAAACTGAGCCCAAATTAAAGGATGCATACAAAAGTATATGACAACAAATAATTTGTTCAGTTTAATACAACAAAACTCTACCTAGATTACATAATTTAAATGAAGAATTAAAGTTCAAATAATAAATGTCAGTATGTGACATGTATAAGCATCAAATATTTGCCATTAATTGTGGAAATCCATTTGCACATTGTCTTTAAGCAGTGGTGATATTTTCCAAACAAAGTATGAATGTATGAAGCAAGGAAATAATATAAAGGTAAATGAATATTACCATAAACTTGGTCCTGAATTCACTTGGTCCTGAACTCCAACGTTTTCGTCCAAGGTGAATTATATCTTAAACTGGTTCCTGCATGAGGAGGCAACTGAAATGTAAAAACAAAAAAACCAAATGACCATACCTAACAGCTATACATTTATCTGCTCTGCAGATGCATTCCTAAATCTAGTTCATTTCCTTCACTTTCTCCAAATAAATCATATTTTCCATACAAATTAAGATCAAGCAAATGTAATGAAAATTTAACAACTACTTCCCTTTTATTTTCTTCATTGTAGACATCACAAAGCTGGATGTCGGCTTTAGCGCTTAATTTTTTTTGGATAAGTCTGTAATTGCCTTCTTCTTTTCACTAATTGAATCCAAAACCTGGTGTGGAAGTCAAATAACACTAACAAATGATGTAACCCCTAATCATTCAGAACTTAGCGTATTGGTCCAGCGAGATATGAGAATTGAGGCGCAAGGAGATATCAAATTATATTCGAGGCCTATTGAAAAATAGTTATAACGAACATTTTATTTTATTTCCAGTATTTGCTTTCACAATTACAAATGAATGGCAGCAAAAAAAACAACATGAGTGTGAAAATAAGGCAACCTGTAGCATGAGTGTAATATTAAGCAACGTTTAAAGTAATAAGAAATATTCGACACAAATTTCTTATATGCACTGAAAGGCTTATCAGTAGAAGAGTAAAATCAAACAAATTTTAAAAAATAGAAGCAAAAAACTTGACATTAATGTGAAAATTTCACCTGCAAATATTAAACCCAGACGAGAACGGCAAAACATTCTCATTGGCGTCGGACATTGGCAAGCCGGTGTTGTACACCAAAGCCTAGGCCTGATTTGAGAAGAGGGTGATACAGGCTGTGCACCCCACTTTGGTCGTATTCTGCATGCTCCACCCATGTTACCTGCATCGCATCCACTTTACCATTATGTATGTTTAACTTATTTGCAGGCTATATCAATCATATCTGAATATACATAATCTGGTAAAATGAAAAACAAGACTTTGAACAAGTTCAAATGTTGGCATTATAATTATTCTACACATCGCAGAACTACATATTTATTTTCATAGATTTGTCTAAAGCAAATCACAAATACACTACTACGCTTTCCCCAAAGAAAAAAAATCAACAGTATAAAATGTGATGACTATTTCATGATCTTTTGATGTTACTACATTCCTAATTCCATGGAGAAACTACTAGTCTATTTTGTTTTATTTTTTATTTTTAAGTTTTGTTTTCCGTGCCTTTGTTAACTCCGAAATATGAAATAACTAACTTGTTTCAACTTTACATGTTAACTTCACTTTTTAAGATGATTTGTTTTCCAATTTTACACATGACTAACGCAATTTTGTTTAGATAAAAAACACAAAACAAAAAATGACAAATCAAAAGGGACTTAACCAATTTCTTATTATTAAAGTCAAAACTCTATAATCCATGATCAAAAAGATCATCAGAGCAAGCATTTTAACATGATACAACCAATAAAAGATCAAATTAATACATCTTTAACTTGGGAAAAACATCCAACTAAGTGTGATTATAATATGAGAATGTAAATTACCTTAGAGTGACCATTATACATATGCTGCACAATGCAACATGAACGCAATCTACAGCAGGTCACATTCCCATTTGTTCCAGCAGCAAATTTATGAATTCGGTTAACAGAAACATCAACGATCCCCCATAGTCCATTAGAATGATGCTTGGAAAAGCGAAGAAAATTGACTTCCGAGTTGGAACAAATGGTGACAGAACTTGAAAACTTGTTTCCGTCTGTCATACATAATTCAGATATTTCAGATGTAACAGTTAAGCATCCCATGAAGTAGGTTAAAATAACTTTCCAAATAAATAATAGTTCATAATGCGTGCCACGCACAGTGTAAAAAAGCATGCACACGTTACTAATCCAAACAAACATATATCAAAAGATATAGACTTGCCAAAGTCCCAAAAGAACAGCACCATCCATGCATAAGAAAGCACTGCCATAACTCCTGTCCTCTAAGCAGATACAGAGATAATTATAACCAGATACCAAATCGTGCTCGCTAGGCAGCACCGCAAAGACCAAAATCGAAGAAAGAAAACACTAGAGGCAGAATTAACCAAAACTCAAAGCCTCACACAACCAAATGAAGATTTGCAAGCATCAACCAGAACCCCCACTGTTGACAATGCAATCACCTAGGACAAAAAAGGAGATGCGAAAAGAAAGGGAAGCCGAAACTCAGTGTTAGCAGAAGAGAACAACTCATAGAGCAACACCAATGTTTAAAACAAAGCCCAAGTCAACCAACTCGACCACAAAAGAAAGGAGATCTGATCTAGTGATAACAATTGCCCAGACCGAAGGAAGAAAGACGACGAAGCATAATATACTTCATAAGAAATACCAAAAGGATTTTAATTTATCTAAGCCTAAATTGTAGGAAAACTAAGGTGGTATTTACTTAATATTGTGTTTTATGTGTTGGGTTTTCAATATCAATTACCAAAAATAAGAAGAGTTACGGGGCGGTTGAGGTAATCAAAGTACGAAGGAGAGGACGACAAGAGAATGAAAGAGTGATGAAGGGATGGGATATCTTTCTTTGTTCCATTACTTTGTAAAACACAGAAAATAAATAAAAGTTGTTTTTAGTTTATTTTGTTTGTCCACTTCATTTTCTAAAACAGTTGTTTTTCATGATCAATGCATTGTTCCACATTTTTATACTAGTGAAAGGCTAAAACTAAAGAGGGAAACAAAACTCCATCTTTGCTTTTTAGCAGCTGACTTCTGGGCCTAACTCATGTTGCCTAAGCTAGATTGGTTTTCATTTAGTATCTAGAATGTTCTACTTCAAACACGTATTTCTTTATGAAGCTACATGATTACAACAAAATCAGCATGCCTCCACGAAATAATAAAGCTTTATTTGGCCTGTAAAAGGAAAAAGTTCATAATGCTTACGACTTAAAGAGCACCGTCAACCCTACTTCCACCCATGCCGCTACATGTGACATCAATGGTGGTCGTGTTGGAAATCAAATTTAGGAACATATCCGCCCAACATTTCTGTATCAATGTTTATTTATGAGTAATTCAATTAAAAAAAAAAATAGCATATGCAAGATGATCCTACATACAGTAAGGTTATACATAGAGTTCATACATCATCCATGAGTATTTCAACAAGGGTTGTACTATTAGCAGCCACATCATCCATGAAAATTTCGCCTGCACTGCAAGGCTTACCACATTTTTCTATTATCAATCTTTTACACACATACTATACACACACACACTATACACACACACAATACACACACACACATAGACATCTCACTAGTATTTTTTCTTTTTAGGTATAAACTTTGATATAAACGTATGAATATATACATGTTGTTCTCAACATAAGAAAATATAGACATATTCAATCTTTTCCTTGTATACTAATCAAATAACTCCGAACCATCATAAAGGTTCACTAAAATTTACAAAATGCATTTTTGACTCTAACCTTGATTTTTTAAATCTAGTTTGCATATGTTATTTCTATGCTAAATAAAGATAAAGAGATGCAGAATATACATCTAAATATTTTGATCAAGAACATTTGATGCGTATAGTAGGAAAAAAAACAACTGTCAAAAGGAAAATGAAATGCGGTACCTTTCAGCTAAGAGTTTGATCAATCTGTCCGACCACATAGGATGCCAAACATGAATAATTTACCTGAATCATTCCCAAGTTATAAGTTAGAGAAGAAACAAATAGTTTTTGACATACAACTAAGCATTGAACCTCATCCATTTTCCCAAAGTCCAATCCCTCAAAATTCTTTAGTTTCTAGAAGGGAGGCAATGTGAACCTGTGAAAGTTTTACTATTTTAGTAATGATAAATAAGCTATATGCTAAATTGATTGATTGATATTATTTTCTTATCCTCGTATTCAGGCTAAATTTTCCATGTGAAAGTCTCAAAGTCACTTTAGTCTTTGGATCAATGTGTCAAGTATTGTGGGTTGCCTAAACCGCTACATTGAGAAGTTATTTGCTAATAGTGGAAGTTAGAAATGATAGGGCTATTACGGTAATGGTAAATTTCTTATTAGCATATCATTAATCAATCAATTGATAGTTGTTTATAACAAAGTTGGTATACTAGCATAATTAGTATGATAGCATTAAGTTCAATAGTATTATGGTGAACCATCTCTAATATTTTCTAAAATAATTGGTAATGATAATTTATAGGTCAACTTACAATGCATGCATATTATGTTATATGTTGTCTTATAAGCGTTTACAAATAATAAAATGAAATTAATTAGTTCGTGATTTCGGCTCAAACCATCTTATATACATTTCTATTATTTATCTCTGATGCATTCTATTAAGTGACAAGATGAATTGTGTTAAGCAACACTTACACGGTAAAAATAAACCAAATTTCTCCATTATCTTTTCTTTTTAAATTAATGCTACTTCATTGTTATTAGTATAGCAATTAGCTTATCTATGAAACGGTAACGACTAGTGCCATAACAATCCTAAAAATGGTCTTAATGCATGCATTAATATTTTTTTATATCAGCTACAAATGCTCGTAAGATGCAACTATGGAACTATTTTATAAGATGCATTAATTTAATAATTTATCTATGGTTAATTCAATAAATTGATTGAATTAATTAATGCATCTGTAGCAAGAAAGGGTTAATGTACAGAATCAATTATAGCTATATACTGGATGTGTACTTCACATGATTCAGACTATTTTATAAGATGGACCAGTATTGCGTTTGCTGATATAAACAAACAGGCAGGCATTACACATCCAAATACTGTAGTAAAAAAGATAGGTGCAAGGAAACTCTGAATGAAGTGTCTGATACATAATGCCATAAAAAGGGAATGTAATCAGAGTTTAACTTGCAGAACTCCAAGGCATTATTCACATAACAAAACGCAAGTATCGTGGCATGAAATCCTACCGAGACTTGCTACGAAATTCCAAAGAGAAATCGAAGCAATCGTTGATGAAATCAAACCTTTCTGGACCATCTTTTTGTAACATCTTTTAACCTTGACAAAATTTATATGTATTAAATGCATGTCAATCTATGAGTAGACCAAATATAAGTTAGGCTTCCTTAACCATGAGTGAAATCTTTTATTTTGAGTGTGCCTGCGCATGGAATATGTTCAAAAAGTAAAGTAAAACCTTTGAAAATTTTATTCGATGTAATTACAGCTACTCCAAATGATCTAAAGTACTGGATTTGCATATTTCGACTTTCTTAAATTGAAAAAAAGATACGGGATACGAACTAGAACCCTATAAATAATCTCGTTTTGTTTAAAGCTCCTTACTTTGAAACAAGATATCAAACACAAACAAGTAAGATGTGAGCAAATAGCAGCAAGGAACCATAATTTTTCAGTGGAACAGTCCTTGATAGACATCGTAGTTTAATTTGTAAAACTATGACAGGATTGTGGAATAATCAGCGGTAGGAGAAACTATGAAACACCAACTTGTAGATGTTGGTATTAATGACTTAGAAAACAAAACTGCAAGAAGAACCGTAAGAAAAAAAATTCAACTGAGGACGACAAAAACAATATGTTTTTTTAACAGTTAATAGCTGTAATACTAACTATGATAGGAAATCATAACAATCTGGAAATAAATGTGAATCATACACACATTTGTATGGTTAGCAATGTAACACCCCGTAATTCTGTAACACTAAGATTCACAAATCAAGGCAGGATTAGAATTTATAATCAAAATCAAGGGAAATGGGCTGCGCCATTGCGTTCGACTCGAAATTCTGCATGAAAACGAGTCCGAGTTTGCGTAAATCAGAGTCCGTATGAGGAAGATATGGCCTCCGGAAGATTCAGCGAAGTTCAAATTTCAAAACAGTTCAGAAAAGCGAATTCAAATTCAAAACGGACCCAGATTGGGCTGGGCAGGAATTTTCCCGCACAAGGCACCCAGGTCGACTGGGTGGTCGACCTGGGTCACCCAGGTCAACTGGGTAGCCGACCTGGGGGTCGACCCCCCTGCTTTTTCCAGCTTTCTGCACCTGGTTCGTTCTGATGTATTTGGTCACGTTTTCTGACTAGGTTCATCTGCCTAACCTTATATAAACAGCGTTAGTCTCCTTCTCTATTCACAATTATTTTCTATCCTTATGCTGCCTAAGAGAAATGAATAAATTAGTGAGTAAAATAATATATAAAATAAATCAAGATGAGGAAACGCTGCTCAAGACTTTCAAGAGGAGATTCAAGTCTAGCTAGGATTCGAGTGAAGATTCAAACGACTTCAATGACTGTTTTTCTATGAATCTAATCTAATCTCTGTAAGTCAGTTATTTTTAGATTTGAACGTTTTTCTCTGTTCGTGACATGAAATTAAAGGAATAAAAGAATATGCCAAACCTCTCTCTCTCCCTCTATTCGAATCAGTGCCTATACTCTTGAACCTAATTAAGAACAGTTATGACTCGAGGACAAATAAGACCGTGATTATGAAACTATGGACCTTAAAACCATATGCCTATGACTATGAACATTTTCCTATGACTATGGACATTGCCTATGACTATGAACATTGCATATGACTGTGACTATGACTACGAGGATTATTTCCTTGACTAAACCTATGCCTTTGATTAGAAAACATAAACTATTGCCTATGACATAACAAGGACATCTGCGACTAAGCACCTATGATTCACGACTAGGAAAGTGTTGCTTATGTTCTGTGATTATGAGATTGGGTCTAAACACGATTATTTATTCTTCCTGTCCTTGGTTTTCCTTGGTTTTAGACCATGGGAATTTACCTATTAAGCTAGGTCTACCGATGTTCTTGAACCTGCGTCTCTATTCTGTCTATCCTTGGTTTTAGACCTTGGGAATTTACCTATTAAGTTAGGTCTACCCATATTCTTGAACCTACGTCGTTATTCAAACCTTTTATGCCAGTTATTATGTCCATCCTTTTTCATAGCATCTTTGGTTCATTCCCTGTTTTCTACGAGTCTAGATTTATCCATAATCTAGATTGAATCGCAATTATACGAACGGTGGGAATACGATTTGGGGCATAATGTGAAATGTACTAAAAACATAGTTATAAACTTGGAATTTGGCATAAATTGGGAACATGAATTATGGCATGTTCATAGAAATACAAATTGGATAAATTTAACATGAATTATAGGATGTGTAATTTGAATCTAGTATTGACTTGTAAATCTAGCATTTACATGAGTTATGAACTAGAATAATAAGTCTAGTTTGACGTGAACTGTAATTAGAATGTTAAATCAGGATTGGATTGGCTAATTTGGCGTAATAAGTATATTGGTATAAATTTGAGATTGGCCATATTTGGAAATAACCGCCAGGTTTAGCAAAATCATGGTTAGTGACACTTAATTGGTATAGTTTACATACCAAAAGGCATAAATATGATATAGAGGGGAAAATGTGCCATAAGAATAAATGTTCTCAGTTTACATTAAAAGGGTAATTAGGAAATAAGTAAATTAGGAATAATTTACTTATAGAATTTGGCATGAATGAGGAAATGTAAATTTAGACAAATTAAAGGTTTATTAGCAACATCTCTTGTAATAATACACCAGAAAGTTATAGGGTGACAGAGAGGATAGTGTCTAGGCTTGGGTTTGGAGAATACAAGTTTCCTGCTCCCCCTGGCTATCCCTAACTGATCCGACGGACGGGATGGTTACTTTCAAAACCTGATTTGAAAATTAGTCAAAACCCTTTTGAACTAGAAAACACGAATACGCCTAACCCGTGGTTAGACTGAGTTGCGATGTAAATCTGCACGAAACCAACCGACACATCCAGTAGTCGCAACAATATCTGTCTAATGTGAGTGGTCATGGCTTTAATCTATTAAAGCTAGAACAAGTAGGGTTAAGTTCACTAAGACACTTAACCAATTCAACATGATAACCAGACTGGTGGGTGGGGTTAGGGCCATACAGTTAATCTAGAATGGGAGGGTTAAGTCCATAAAAACACTTAACCAATTTAACACAGTTAAGCTAGGATGGGTGGGCTAAGTCCA
Organism: Allium sativum; assembly: GCA_030737875.1. Classification (NCBI taxonomy): domain Eukaryota; kingdom Viridiplantae; phylum Streptophyta; class Magnoliopsida; order Asparagales; family Amaryllidaceae; genus Allium; species Allium sativum. The sequence continues at coordinate 731,736,370 of CM060923.1, read as the reverse complement.
TAGGGACACTTAAACAACTTCACATGGTAAACAGACAAGATTTGTAGGGATTAAGTAACTTAGAAAACACTTAGCCAAATTAACATGTTAACTAGACTAGAAGGTGGGGTTAAGTAAAGTTAATACACTTAGCCAAATTAACATGTTAACTAGACTAGAAGGTGGGGTTAAGTAAAGTTAATACACTTAGCCAAATTAACATGTTAACTAGACTAGAGGTTGGGGTTAAGTAAATACACTTTGCCAATTTGATATGTTAGCTGGGCTAGGCCGTAGGGTTAAGTAAACTTGAGCACTTAACCATCAGGTTGTGATAAAAGAATAGGGTTAAGTCTAAACATGGAGGGTTAATACTTAACCATTAATAACATGTTAGTTAAGACAGACGGGCAAGGTTAAGTTAAAAAGGAACACTTAGCCAATACAGGGTGAATGGGTAGGGTTAAGTAATAAGAAATACTTAACCAATACAACTTGGTTTGTGGTGGGGTTAAGTCAACATGAATTACTGATAACACTTAACCAGTATAACAGGATGAATGAAGAGGGTTAAGTTGGCTTGAATTGACTAATGACACTTAACCAATCGAAATTGATGGGAAAGGGAACTAAGTAGTAAACCTTAGAAAACAACGATTCTGGAAACTACGTGGTAAATCTTAGTTAGTAAAACTAAGTAGTAATTCTTAGTATAACACGGGAAGGAGCGAATGTCCGTCTGAGTAGAAAGAAAGCTCCAACGAATTGGGTTACGAAGCCCGAGGCTTCGAGGGGACGTGAGGGTGCTCTTGGTATCCCTCTGTGAGGCTGCAGATGATCCTCCTGGGCTCACAGAGGTTAAGGTTTGCGTAGAGGAACCAGGGGTATGCCTCGGTTGCAATACATGGCAACCTAAAGACCAGGATGGACCGGCGTGATTCGGCGAGAAAACGGTAGCCCTGTGATAGCAACTCGTCGTCTACCATCCATCTTGAGTCAATCGAAATACGTGAAGCGGAACGGCGGAGAACTCCAAAAGACCATATACTTGCTATCTAGTTATGGGTGAGGATGGCCATAGGATAGAGGCGCACCGGGGGTCGGCGTATAGTTCTCATTTTTCAAGATGTGCCTTTCATTAGTTGAGGGAGGGGTCAAGTGGGACCATAGCCACTGGAACAAAAACAGACCTTAGCATCTGCATCGACAAATATCTGAAAGCTCCCGACTGAGTTCTGTGTTTCTTGATTTGACCTACCACAGGACTCGGACCGCACATTACAGGACATGTGCATCTAGACAAGCGATAACGATTCGCGATACATGCATGGGGAAGTATAGAAACATATACCACTCTAGGTAGTGTGTCCTAGACTTAGGGGCATCGTTCGTCAGGTAGCATAATCCCTAGTTGGACTAGGTGGCATAAATCCTGAATCCGAGAAGCGTTCAGCAGACAGCTAAAACTCTAGTTGAATCTAGAAAGCATTGGATAGAAAACCCAAGATTAGATCTAGGTATTAAATAATAAATGGATGCTCGAAGTTAAAGGAAAATACAGGGATTAGGATCACGTTATTGTTACTAGTTGGGACACTAGATAGGTGTTGCAGAGATATAGAAACCGGTATAACAAGGAAACAGCGAAGCTGCGAAAATATTAGGGCAAATCCAGTTTTTCTTAGCTTAGCATATCTTGTGATTATCTTGTCTAATCTTGCTGACCCTATCATCATGGTGTTATCTTGTATTCAGTTAATTCATGTCGTTTTGTTTTCCATGTTCACATGCTAGAAGTTACTGAACTTACTCAGGCTTTATGTCTGACTCTGTTTTCCTTTCGTCTTCTTTTCTTCCGTTCCCCCCCCAGGTAGTTGAGAAGGGAATAGTATAGCTCAGATTTAGTTGGACTGTCACTCTTTCCCAGCTTGAAGATTTGTCGAAGTTTTGCTTGGATTCTCTTTTCAGATGCTATGGCTGGCTCTTGCTAATATTGGGGAATATAAATGTTGTTTTTATGCTTCTTTATTTTGTAAGACAGATGATACTCTGATATTGTAAAGAAATCATTGTACAAACTACTTTATCAATAAAGCAAAGTTTTATTTTCCGCTGTTTAATTCTTGTCTGTCTTGTAATTTATCTGCATCTTTTACCCAAAATGCTCGACAGAACTTAGTGCATTCCCTTTGTGAGTGACACTAACGGATGTGGGTTGTTACACATGGTATCAGAGCTGAAGGTTACCAGATCAGATAAAGGATTTGAAAAATTATTTTCAAAACGGTTTTAAAAGAAGCATTTTCAAAAGAAAAGATTTGTTTTGAAGGCGTATTCCCCAAAGTCATACGCACTATCTTCTCTTCCTCTGTTTGAATTCTTATTTCCTTCTTTCTCGAGTCTCTGGGGCTCCTGGTTTTCTGGGACGTAACCTCATCGAAGGGCAAAATAGTGCCCGACTTCCATCCATAGCCGTAGTTTTTTCATCTACGGGCAGTTTTTCTTTCGAAGCTTATAGGGTTTTCCGGATGATGGAGGCAGTTTTCAAGATATTTGTCAACATGACTACACATGGAAGGGGATGAGGAGTTTGGCTAAGGAGCATAAACCTAGGATAAGGAATTCATGGATGTAGACTTAGCACATGAAGGAGGAAGAAATTATATAACTTAAGACAAGAGGATGTATCTTTACTTGGGTATGATAGGGCATATAATTAAGGACAAGGGAAAGAACGAGGAACAAGATTTTCAGAAGGGCAAGTACCTACTTCCGCCACCAAGCGTACCTAGGAGAAAGGTAGTAAAGTTCTGTTGGAAGAGTCTAGTTTTTCTGTTCGTACTCTTCCCTTTGGTTTTAGCGCTTCGCATTTTTTCATATCCACTTCCATAGTTGAGGCTCTGCACCATAGTACTTGTAAAGTAGAAAGATCCCACTAGAGTTTCAAATCCAATTGGTGGTCCGACCAGCTTATTTTTGGTTAGTAGGGATTTGAGGATAGCTATCGAGTTTGCTTATATCATCTCACGTAGGTCATCTAAATTCGGATTAGATATTACTTGGGTGCTTGTCTGATATTGGTTTAGGCCTTTGGGGCTTGTACTTGAGGAATGTCGAGTTCGACTAGGATGGTTTCGTGAGAGATGAATAGTTGAGGCAGGCACTCCAAAAAGCGCATAGTAACCTTTCGACTCTAATAGTTATGGCATGGCGGATAAGAGGGAAACCTCTATTCATCTTAGTACGTATACCTGGTACCGTGATTGACATCTGTTTATTTTGGAAATGGAGATCCAGAACTTCACAATCGTGAAGTTAAATTAGTTAAGATACAGTGGAGTAAAGCTCAAGAAGGCTAGATACTAGCATCATACCCTTTTCCTTGAGGGTTTATCCTTGATTTCTTTGTTTTAGGAGCTTTACGCATAATTGTTTCTCTCTTTCCAAAGTATATCACCTAGGTCGTATCTTCTATCCTTAGGTAGAAGCCAACGGATGTAAACATGTATTTGAAACATGTTATGGTTGATGGTTGCAAGTGGTTGTAAATGGTTGCTCGTGAATGCATATCCATACGTATTAGACACTAGATCAAGTTTGGACGTTTTCATCTTGCATTTACAGATATGTATTTGTTTGTAAGTTGAACTTGACATGTTAACATATGGACGTTGCATATGGATGAATGGTTGTGCACGCATGTAGTATTTACGTAACTAGGGATACTTGCATACATGATTGGACGCATGGCACTGACATGACTTGCATTAAGGAGGTCAACTGAATCAGTAGACCACCTGATTTTGCATTAGATAAAGACATATACACACACTATGCATATGAACATGAAAGCATTAGAAATCTTTTAAGGACAATGAATGCCTGTGATTGAATGGTTGAGTAGATGGGTGATTGGCTGGTAGGACACGTTCTTACTAACTTGAAGATTTCGGGGACGAAATTCTTTTAAGTGTGGGAGAATGTAACACCCTGTAATTCTGTAACACTAAGATTCACAAATCAAAGCAGGATTAGAATTTAAATCAAAATCAAGGGAAACGGGATGCGCCACTGCGTTCATCTCGAAATTCTACATGAAAATGAGTCCGAGTTTGCGTAAATCGGAGTCCGTATGAGGAAGATATGTCCTCCGGAAGATTCAGCGAAGTTCAAATTTCAAAACAGTTCAGAAAAGCGAATTCAAATTCAAAACAGACCCAGATTGGGCTAGGCGGGAATTTTCCCGCCTAAGGAACAAAGGTCGACTGGGTAGTCGACCTGGGTCACCCAGGTCGACTGGGTAGCCGACCTGGGGGTCGACCCCCCTGCTTTTTCCAGCTTTCTGCACCTGGTTCGTTCTGATGAATTTGGTCACGTTTTCTGACTTGGTTCGTCTGCCTAACCCTATATAAACAACATTAGTCTCCTTATCTATTCACAATTATTTTCTATCCTTATGCTGCCTTTGAGAAATGAATAAATTAGTGAGTAAAATAATATATAAAATAAATCAAGACGAGGAAACGCTGCTCAAGACTTTCAAGAGGAGGTACAAGTCAAGCTAGGATTCGAGTGAAGATTCAAACGACTTTAACGACTGTTTTCCTACGAATCTAATCTAATCTCTGTAAGTCAGTTATTTTTAGATTTGAACGTTTTTCTCTGTTCGTGACATGAAATTAAAGGAATAAAAGAATATGCCAAATCTGTCTCTCTCTCCCTCTATTCGAATCAGTGCCTATACTCTTGAACCTAATTAAGAACTGTTATGACTCGAGGACAAATAAGACCGTGATTATGAAACTATGGACCTCAAAACCATATGCCTATGACTATGAACATTTGCCTATGACTATGGACATTGCCTATGACTATGAACATTGCTTATGACTGTGAATATGACTATGAGGATTATTTCCTTGACTAAACCTATGCCTTTGAATAGAAAACATATACTGTTGCCTATGACATAACAAGGACATCTGTGATTAAGCACCTATGATTCATGACTAGGAAAGTGTTGCTTAAGTTCTGTGATTATGAGATTGGGTCTAAACCCGATTATTTATTCTACCAGTCCTTGGTTTTCCTTCGTTTTAGACCATGGGAATTTACCTATTAAGTTAGGTCTACCCATGTTCTTGAACCTGCGTCTCTATTCTGTCTATCCTTGGTTTTAGAACTTGGGAATTTACCTATTCAGTTAGGTCTACCCATGTTCTTGAACCTACGTCGTTATTCAAACCTTTTATGCTAGTTATTATGTCCATCCTTTTTCATAGCATCTTTGGTTCATTCACTATTTTCTACAAGTCTAGATTTATCCATAATCTAGATTGAATCGCAATTATACGAACGGTGGGAATACGATTTGGGGCATAATGTGAAATGTACTAAAAACATAGTTATAAACTTGGAATTTGGCATAAATTGGGAACATGAATTATGGCATGTTCATAGAAATACAAATTGGATAAATTTAACATGAATTATAGGATGTGTAATTTGAATCTAGTATTGACTTGTAAATCTAGCATTTACATGAGTTATGAACTAGAATAATAAGTCTAGTTTGACGTGAACTGTAATTAGAATGTTAAATCAGGATTGGATTGGCTAATTTGGCGTAATAAGTATATTGGTATAAATTTGAGATTGGCCATAATCGGGAATAACCGTTAGGTGTAGCAAAATCATGGTTAGTGACACTTAATTGGTATAGTTTACATACCAAAAGGCATAAATATGATATAGAGGGGAAAATGGGCCATAAGAATAAATGTTGACAGTTTACATTCAAAGTGTAATTAGGACATAAGTAAATTAGGAATAATTTACTTATAGAATTTGGCCTAAATGAGGAAATGTAAATTTAGACAGATTAAAGGTTTATTAACATCATCTCTTGTAATAATACACCAGAAAGTTATAGGGTGACAGAGAGGTTAGTGTCTAGGCTTGGGTTTGGAAAATACAAGTTTCCTGCTCTCCCTGGCTATCCCTAACTGATCCGATGGACGTGATGGTTACTTTCAAAACCTGATTTGAAAATTAGTCAAAACCCTTTTGAACTAAAAAACACGAATACGCCTAACCCGAGGTTAGACTGAGTTGCGATGTAAATCTGCCTGGAACCAACCGGCACATCCAGTAGTCGCAACAATATCTGTCTAATGTGAGTGGTCGTGGCTTTAATCTATTAAAGCTAGAACAAGAACAATAGAGTTAAGTTCACTAAGACACTTAACCAATTCAACATGATAACCAGACCGGTGGGTGGGGTTAGGGCCATACAGTTAATCTAGAATGGGAGGGTTAAGTCCATAAAAACACTTAACCAATTTAACACAGTTAAGCTATGATGGGTGGGCTAAGTCCATAGGGACACTTAACCAACTTCACATGGTAAAGAGACAAGATTTGTAGGGGTTAAGTAACTTAGAAAACACTTAGCCAAATTAACATGTTAACTAGACTAGAAGGTGGGGTTAAGTAAAGTTAATACACTTAGCCAAATTAACATGTTAACTAGACTAGAAGGTGTGGTTATGTAAAGTTAATACACTTAGCCAAATTAACATGTTAACTAGACTAGAGGTTGGGGTTAAGTAATTACACTTAGCCAATTTGATATGTTAGCTGGGCTTGACCGTAGGGTTAGGTAAACTTGAGCACTTAACCATCAGGTTGTGATAAAAGAATAGGGTTAAGTCTAAACATGGAGGGATAATACTTAACCATTAATAACATGTTAGTTAAGACAGACGGGCAAGGTTAAGTTAAAAAGGTACACTTAACCAATACAGGGTGAATGGGTAGTGTTAAGTAATAAGAAATACTTAACCAATATAACTTGGATTACTGATAACACTTAACCAGTATAACAGGATGAATGAAGAGGATGAATGAAGAGGGTTAAGTTGGCTTGAATTGACTAATGACACTTAACCAATCCAAATTGACGGGAAAGGGAACTAAGTAGTAAACCTTAGAAAACAACGATTTTGGAAACTAAGCGGTAAATCTTAGTTAGTAAAACTAAGTAGTAATTCTTAGTATAACATGGGAAGGAGCGAATGTCCGTCTGAGTAGAAAGAAGGCTCCAACGAATTGGGTTACGAAGCCCGAGGCTTCGAGGGGACATGAGGGTGCTCTTGGTATCCCTCTGTGAGGCTGTAGATGATCCCCCTGGGCTCACAGAGGTTAAGGTCTGCGTAGAAGAACCAGGGTTATGCCTTTGTTGCAATACATGGCAACCTAAAGACCAGGATGGACCGGCGTGATTCGGAGAGAAAACGGTAGCCCTGTGATAGCAACTCATCGTCTACCATCCATCTTGAGTCAATCGAAATACGTGAAGCGGAAAGGCGGAGAACTCCAAAAGACCATATACTTGCTATCTAGTTATGGGTGAGGATGGCCATAGGATAGAGGGGCACCAGAGGCCGGCGTATAGTTCTCATTTATCAAGGTGTGCCTTTCATTAGTTGAGGGAGGGGTCAAGTGGGACCATAGCCACTGGAACAAAAACAGACCTTAGTATCTGCATCGGCAGATATTTGAAATCTCCCGACCGAGTTCTGTGTTTCTTGATTTGCCTTGCCACAATACTCGGACCGCACATTACATGATATGTGCATCTAGACAAGCGATAACGATTCGCGATACATGCGTGGGGAAGTATAGGGACATATACCACTCTAGGTAGTGTGTCCTAGACTTGGGGGCATCGTTCGTCAGGTAGCATAATCCCTAGTTGGACTAGGTGGCATAAACCCTGAATCCGAGAAGCGTTCAGCAGACAGCGTAAAACTCTAGTTGAATCTAGAAAGCACTGGATAGAAAACCCTAGATTAGATCTAGGTAATAAATAATAAATGGATGCTCGAAGGCAAGGGAAAATACAGGGATTGGGATCACGTTATTGTTACTAGTTGGGACACGAGATAGGTGGTGTAGAGATATAGAAACCGATATAACAAGGAAACAGCGACGCAGCGAAAATATTAGGGCAAATCCAGTTTTTCTTAGCTTAGCATATCTTGTGATTATCTTGTCTAATCTTGCTGACCCTATCATCATGGTGTTATCTTGTATTCAGTTAATTCATGTTGTTTTGTTTTCCATGTTCACATTCTAGAAGTTACTGAACTTACTCAGGCTTTATGTCTGACTCTGTTTTTCTTTCGTCTTCTTTTCTTTCGTTTCCCCCCCAAGGTAGTTGAGGAGGGAATAGTATAGCTCAGATTTAGTTGGACTTTCACTCTTTCCCAGCTTGAAGATTTGTTAAAGTTTTGCTCGGATTCTCTTTTCAGATGCTATGGCTGGCTCTTGCTAAAATTGGGGAATATAACTGTTGTTTTTATGCTTCTTTATTTTGTAAGACAGATGATACTCTGATATTGTATAGAAATCATTGTACAAACTACTTTATCAAAAAAGCAAAGTTTTATTTTCCGCTTTTTAATTTCTGTCTGTCTTGTAATTTATCTGCATCTTTTACCCAAAATGCTCCACAGAACTTAGTGCATTCCCTTTGTGAGTGACACTAACGGATGTGGGGTGTTACAAGCCATGATTTTATTACTATATATCTCTTAAAAAAGCATTGAAAATATGAATAATTATACTGCCGTTTGAGCAGGCATTAATAAATCTTAACCGTCCGTATGAACCGGAAACAAAAATTGATTTTTCAACTATGGGATCATACGGCTATTTTGTTTTGTTTTCATTAAACATAACTAAATTGATTGAATTAATTATAACTAACTATACTATTTTTCTATCCTCGTATTCAGGTTTGTTTTCTACCAGCTTATTTTTATCAATAGGTTCAGGAATAATGTGCTTATTAGCCTCTGCATCTCCAACATCAGGATTGATTGGAACTGCATTGACAGGGTTATCTTTTTGCTCTGCCTTGAAATGAACTGTTCAATTTCTCCTTTTTGATATATATTTATTTCATTTAAAAAAAACTTTTCAACTTCTCTGTTTCTGGTTATCTTTCTTTTATATCAGTCATTTTTGCAGCAAAGATTATGTAACACCCCACCTCCACAAAGGTAACTCTTGCAAGCACACTAGCTTCGGAGGGGCGTTTAAACAAGGTAAACATGCATGCAGATATCGCAAGACAGGACATATAAGTAAAACAGAGTAGTAAAGCAGCAGGTAAAACTAACATTTCAAAAACCAGAGTTAAGTTACAACAAAGTACTTGGTCATTATTTTCCAACAAACAAGAGTCTAGATAAAACATAAACTGAAGAACTGAAATACATAAAGTACTATCCCCAAAATAAAGTGATAAACCATAGCTAGCTCAATGTCCAAAACCGTACATGAGCAAATCCGGTAAGCAAGCTGTAAAGATCCAAGCTAAGCTCCAATGTTCCCACCCTGAGGACCTGGGGGGGGGGGGGGGAACAGAAGAAAAGAGGCGAAAGAAAACAGGTCAGTCAAAAAGACTGGTAAGCCCTACTACTATCTATCTATGGACTAGTAAAGTTAACTGGTATGAGAGACTGAGATGAACATAAGGATAACAACATACTGGCATGGTGATTAACTAACAAGATAGATAAAGGTGTCATCGCATAATCAAGGTTAAGTTTTGCACCACGGTTGTACTAGCATTCTAACTTGTCAAGTAAAAACGAGAATCGATCCCTTGGCCCAAGCTTGGCACAACATCATGAGATGACCTAAATCAAGGTCCAACTACACGGTCTAGTTGATCGGCTCCCTACAAGCCTAACTCATCAAGTGTCGGTGTCATACGGCCCAAACATGCAATGTAGCTAACTACGCTAGGTCCACCCCCAGGGTGTATCAAGTCCTAGGGTGTAGACCTCGGACACCAATTAAGTATGCACAGTCTAGATCTACAGGTACCCGTGCCTGATTCTCCAACTCCGGACTATGTGCACGCCCATAGTCCACCTGGACCTACACCGGCGTACTTACCCGGCCGTCGTTTTGGTCGCTTACATGTCAGCCCAGTAATCGTGCCCCACCCTAGCCTAGTCCTATGGTCTTATGATACTATCAAGAGGGTTACTGCTGAAAAGGACCACGCAACTAGGGTTTCCTTAACGGGTTAAATGTGGTTAACCCGATCCAAACGTGGATTAAATTGGTTAAGTGCACCCAAGATTCATGACTTAACCCCGATTAACCCATCAAGCCCAAATTGATTAAGCATTAAGTGGACCATGACTTAAGCCTAATCAGGAGGCATTAATTAATTAACTTAATGTGCTTTAACCACTCACATTAGACTTTGTTGCGGTTACTAGTTAAGCCGGGCGGGTCCGGGTAGCTTTACACCACAACTTGGTCTAACCTCGGGTTCGAGCACAACATGACCAACTTCTCACATTGGGTCCTATTTTTTGTAGCCACTAGTTAAGCCGGGAGGGTCTGGGTAGATTTGTGCTACAAACTCAACCCAACCTCGAGTTGGCCACACTCGTATTTTCTAAGTGTCATGTCCATTATGTTTCCAAAACATAATTACAAGTTAACATATCACGTTATGTTACAAAAACCATGTTTTTGTCATAATGTTACCCAACCCCAACGTAATCCCATCGTTTACATAATCGCAACAACGCATAAAGGGTAAAATAGGGAACTTGGCATAATCATGACAAAAAGGTATTGAAGCCACAAGTTTATCATGGTGGCATATGAGACGTACATATGTTCATATACTTGCATATTGCATCATTAGGCTTCAAAAGCATGCATAAAACCAAACGTAGCATATGAATGATACATGGTGATAAATGACATGCAGAAGTTGCTAGAAGTTCGCATTTAGCCTCACATGCAAGTTACCATAAGGGATATGATAACTTTCATGTTGCCAAAATGCAACCTTTAATATAAAGCTTGGAGCTTTATGCTCACAACATCAAGTTTAACTTGCATAACATGATAACATGATCAACCCAAACTTGCATAACATAGCAACATGTGTCATACATAATGATTAAACCAACTTGCATAATGATCATCCAAACTTGCATATAATGATCAACCAAACTTGCATATCATAATGATCAACCCCAAACTGGCATCATTCATTTAACTTTAGAGTTCAAAGAAAGAAAGTAGAAAAGGGCTTACAATGCTATGAAGACACAAATAAATAGTTATTATAAAGATTGAGACGAAGCCCTTATGCAATCACCAAAAAGACCCAAATATGAATGCTCCAATGAAAAACCCTTGAGCCAAATCAATATAAACCCTTGCTTTGAAATAGAAATGTTGCAACTTGACTTGAATGCAAGCTAAGAACACTCATACAAGGTTGAAAACACTTGTATGCACTAAAGATCTCTCATATATATTAACTTAGGAATTTTTGCATGAGAGTGGAGGCCATGAGAGGAACCAATTTGACATGGTTTAGTTGTAGGATTGAATAATGGTTATTTAGGCTAGGTTTAGGGCCCTTTTTATAGAAGATTAGGATAGTATTAGCCTTAGGATTAACCCTAGATTCAATCCAAGCCATCAAATCCCGTCACAAGCCTCCAAAACAGGTCAAAGCAGCCAAAATGGGTGCACCAGGTTGTCTGGGCCGACCAGGCAGGTCGACTCCTAGATCGACCCTGGGGTCGACTCCCCAGTCGACCTGGGGGAGGGGGGAGGTCAACTCCCCAGTCGACCCCCAGGTCGACCCCCCTGGGTCTGGCGAAAATTTTCCCGCCACTTCTGAAAATTGAAATTTCTGAATCTGTTTTGAATTTGAATTTTTCGTGAAACTTCGCGAGGCCATATCTTGGTCATACGGACTCCGATTTTCGAAAACTCGGACTCTATTTCGCGTATTTTTCCGAGACGAACGCAATGGCACAGCCTTTTACCCTTGATTCAGATTTAAAGTTTAATTCTGCCTTGATTTGTGTTATAACATATTATTCAAAAATACGGGTTGTTACATTCTCCCCTCCTTAAAGGATTTCGTCCCTGAAATCTCCAAGTTTGGAAGAACGTATCCTACCATCCATCATCCATCTACTCACATCATCATCCACGAGCAATCATTGTCCTTAAGGGATTCTAAATGCTATATGATCATATGCAAAGGTGTGTGTATAAGTACTTATCTAATGCGAAAATAAGGCGGTTACTGATACAGTAAACCTCCTTAATGCAAAGTATGCTAGTGAAATGAGTCCATATGTATGCAAATTCCTAATATAACTCATAATCTCTACATGAGTGCACATAACATTCATCCATATGCAACATCCACGTGATAGGATAACAAGTTTCATCCATGTATAAGTATAAGCACTCATGCATATGCAACATGAAAGTGTGTGAGCCGATCTTAGTGCCTAATGTGTATCATGCATCCATGAGTATCCACATGCAAACACTTGCAACCACTTGCAACCATAACATGTTTCAAATACATGTTTCATCCAAAGGGTTTCTACCTAAGGTCCTCATAACATGATTAATGAGATACCAAGATAAACATGGGTAAAAGAAAGATATGCTAATTAGGAAAAGAGATCGAGAATGTACCCTCAAAAAGGAATGGAAAAAGCCCACGCATCTTCTCCTCGGTTTCCCAAGTTGCGTCTTCCTCGGCTTTACCCCACTGAACTTTCACCAACTTGACCTCTCGATTTCTTAACTTCTTGATCTCTATTCCCAAGATACGAATCGGAGCTCTTCTCAAGGTTGCTTCTATCTCTACCTCGATGTCTTCAAGAATGCTTGGTTCAACCACTTTTGCGGACTCATGAAGGCACTTTCGGAGATGCGAGACATGAAAGACATTATGCACTCTGGCTAGCTTCTCGGGCAATTCCACCTTATAGGCCATCTTTCCAATTCTCTCTATGATAGGGAAGGGTCCTACGAACCTTGGTGCCAGCTTCCCCATTGCTCCAAAACGAACCACATTACGTAAAGGAGAAACCTTCACGAAAACCATGTCTCCCACTTCGAATTCCAAATCTGCCCTTCGTCTGTCAGCATAGGATTTCTGTCTGTCTTGGGCCGCTTTCATCCGTCTTCTCACCAATTCGACTTTCTCGGATGTATCCCGTATCATATCGGGCCCAAGTATAAGTCTATCTGTTGTCTCCCACCAAAAAGATGGTGACCTACACGGCCTCCCATACAAAGCTTCAAATGGTGCCATCCCTATGCTGGCTTGATAGCTATTATTATAAGCAAACTCTACAAGAGGAAGGTGGTCTTCCCAAGTACCAACGAAGTCGAGCACACAAAGCCTCAAGAGATCTTCTAGCACTCTATTCACCCTGTCGTTTGGCCATCAGTCTTGGGGTGATAGGTTGTACTCAGATTCAATCGTTTACCCATCGCTTCTTGCAAACTGTTCCAGAACTGGCTAGTGAAAATCGGGTCACGATCGCTAACTATGCTAGAAGGAACTCCATGCAACCGCACTATCTCCCGAAGATAAGTAGATGCTAGCCATGATGCGGTCCTCTTGCTCTTTACTGGGATGAAGTGAGCACTCTTCGTAAGTCTGTCAACTATGACCCATATGCTTGTATTCCCTTTCCTTGATCTAGGCAATCCATCCACGAAATCCATAGAAATACTCTCCCACTTCCATTGCGGGACCTCCAATGGATGTAATAGCCCACCTGGTTTCTTTGACTCGGCTTTCACTTGTTGGCACACCATGCACTTTGAAACATACTCTGCTACATCTTTCTTCACTCCGGCCCAAAAGAAAATGCGCTTCATATCCCTATACATCTTATCTCCTCAAGGATGTATAGTCATCTTCGAGTGATGCGCTTCTTCAAGAACTCTATGGACTAAATCTCCCACTCGAGGAACACATAATCTCCCATCACGCCTTAGCCAACCTTTATCATCAATAATATATCTGGCAAGGTGACTAGACGTCTCACCACGAATCAACTTGTCCATAACCTCGACTATCTGTGGATCTTCCTTCTGCGAAGCCCCAACTTGATCAAGAAGTGTGGGTCTAAGCTCAAGGGATGCTAAAGAACCCGTCTTCGACTCAATAGTCGTCGTGAAATCAAAGGTCGCCAAGAATTCTAAGTTCTTCATTTCAATGAACAAGGGGCTCAAAGTCAACCTCCTTCTGCTTAGTGCATCCGCCACAACATTACCCTTGCCAGGGGTATAAGCTATCTCGAAGTCATAAGATGCCAAGAATTCCATCCACCTTTGCTGCCTTAGATTCAGATCTTTTTGCGAGAAGAGGTACTTGAGTGACTTGTGATCAGTATACAACTCAAACCTTTCGCCTAGAAGATAGTGGCGCCAGGATTTGAGTGCAAAGACGATCGCCGCCAACTCTAAATCATGAGTGGGATAGTTCTTTTCATGAACTTTAAGTTGCTACCCCCATAACATATCACTCTTCCCTCTTGCATCAGAACGGCACCTAACCCCGTGCCACATGCATCTGTGTACACGGTAAACATCTTATCACTATCGGGTAATGCCAAAACTGGAGCTGAGGTAAGGGCTCTCTTGAGCCTTTGAAAAGCAAGCTCACACTCCAAGTCCCATACAAAGACTAAGTTCTTCTTCGTCAACTTAGTAAGAGGGGCCGAAATCTTAGCGAAGTCCCTGATGAACTTCCTATAGTAACCGGCCAGACCGAGAAAGCTTCTTACCTCGGTTGCATTCCTAGGAGTCTTCCAGTCATGAACCACAACCACTTTCGCGGGATCCACCGCTATGCCTTGCTTGGAAACTATATGTCCAAGAAACCGAACTTCCCTTCTCCAGAAATGACATTTGGAGAACTTGGCTTTCAACTGATGCGCTCTAAGCGTATCCATTACTTCCTTGAGATGCCTAACATGCTCTTCCTCATCCTTTGAGAAGATCAGAATATCATCCACGATGACAACAACAAATTTGTAACAACCCGTATTTTCAATAACCTGTTATAACATAAATCGAGGCAGAATTTAATTCAAAAATCTGAATCAAGGGAAACGGGCTATGCCATTGCGTTCGTCTCAGAAAAATACGCGAAATAGAGTCCGAGTTTTCGAAAATCGGAGTCCGTATGACCCAGTTAAGGCCCATTGAAGTTTTCAGAAATTTCTATGCTAAAAACAGATTTAAATTTCAAATTAAAAACAAGGATTAGGGCTAATTGGTGTCAGGCGGGAAAATTCCCGCCAGGGCCCCCATGTCGACAGGCATGTCGACAGGGGTCTTAGGGCGTCGACTGCCCTGTCGACAGCCCTGTCGACACGGGGTGGCCAGGCAGTTTTGCCTGGCGCACCATTTTGATTTGGGCTTGGTCTTGTGCCTTGGTTCTAGAGAATTCCTAAATCTGACGGACCTAAACTAACCTAGGGTTAACCCTTGGGCTAAAAACACTCTAATCTTCTATAAATAAGCCCCTAATCCTACCCTAAAGCCTCATTATTCAATCTAGCAACCAAACTATGTCAAATTGAATTCTCAAATGGCCTCCACCTAAGAACCCTAGCCTCCACCCTCTTCAAAAATCAATTCTAAGAAGATTTTGATGTTCATACAAGCTTTTCTAAGTTGTATGAATGATCATTAGCTTGCATACATCATCAAGTTGCAAGCTTTAATTGCTAAAGCTAGAGTTTTGGTATTTTTGTTAATTGGAGCTTTGTTTTGGGTTTTTATATGCTTGCATAAAGGGCTTTTCAATCTTTATTAGTGGATTTGTGTCTTCATAATATTTGTAAGCCCTCTTACCTTCATTTTAGAAACTCTAAAGTTAATATGTGATGAAAGTTGGGATTTATGCATGTTTAATAAGTTATGCATGCTTATGCGAGTTCACTATGCTATGTTATGCATGTTTAATAAGTTATGCATGCTTATGCGAGTTCAATATGCCATGTTACACATGTTGACAAGTTATGCATGTTTATGCAAGTTCACTATGCCATGATTTGCAAGTTTGACAAGTTATGCATGTTTATACAAGTTCACTGTGCCATGATTTGCAAGTTTAACAAGTTATGCATGTTTATGCAAGTTCACTAAGTCATGATTTGCAAGTTTAACAAGTTATGCATGTTTATGCAAGTTCACTATGCTAAGTTATGCAAGTCCGACATGTTATGCATGCTTATTATGATATGTAAGATTTATCATGTATGTTGTGCCAAGTTCCCTCTTTCTATCCTTTATGCGTTATGACGAATATGTAAGCGATAGAATGAAGTTGGGGGTTTTTTGGGTAAAACTTAAAATACATGAAAATATAAGATTGGGAATTTACCTATTAAGTTAGGTCTACCCCTTGGGAATTTACCTATTAAGTTAGGTCTACCCAAGTATTTGTTAAAACTTGTAATTATGGTTTGAAAATAAAGTGGACATGACACTTAGAAAACATGTGTGGCCAACTCGAGGTTGGGTTGAGTTTGTAGCGTAAACCTACCCGGAACCGACCGGCTTAACTAGTTGCTACAAACAATAGGACCCAATGTGAGAAGTTGGTCATGTGTACCTGGGACCCGAGGTTAGACCAAGTTGTGGTGTAAAGCTACCCGGACCCGCCCGGCTTAACTAGTAACCGCAACAAAGTCTAATGTGAGAGGTTAAGGTACAGTTAAATTAATGCCTCATGATTAGGGTTAAGTCATGGCCCACTAATACTTAACCAATTTTGGGGATGCGAGGGATTAAATGGGGTTAAGTGGTGAACTGTTGGTTACACTTAACTAATTTAATCCATGATTAGTGAGGGGTTAAACCACACTTAACCCTCTTAGAAAACCCTAGCAACGTGGTCTGTTCCAGCAGTAATCCCAGTTGGGTATCATTCACAACCCTAGAGGCTAGGCTAGGGCGGGGCACGATTACTGGACTGATGTAAGTGACCAAAGCGACGGCTGAGTGGTACAGCGGTGCGGGTCCAGGCGGGCTACGGACGTGCACGTAGTCCGGTGTTGGACAAACTCGAGGCACGGGTACCAGTAGGTTTAGACTGTGCATTATTGCTTAGGTGTCTGGGGTTGACACCCGAGGGCTTGATACACCCAAAGGTGGACCCAGCACAGTCTGACTACAACCATATGTGGGCCGTATGGACACCAACACTTGACGTGTTAGGTTTATAGGGAGACGATCGATTAGACCGTTGGGCTGGACCTTGTATTAAGGTCACCTCATGCTATTGGGCCAAAGTTTGGGCTGAGGGATCAATACCTGTTATGTTAGTTTGCTGGTACACTGTGGTGCAAAGCTTAATCTTCTTTATGTGATGACACCTTTATCTATTGCCAGTATATTCATCTCAGTTTCCATCATGATGTTAGCTTTATTAGTTTATAGACTGATCGTAGTAGGGCTTACCAGTCTTTTTGACTGACCTGTTTTCTTTCGCTTCTTTTCTTCCGTTCCCCCCCCCCCCAGGTTCTCAGGGAGGGAACAGTGGTGCTTAGCTTGGATCGCTTGCTTGTTCGCTGGATAGCTCATGTATGTCTGGACATTGAGCTCGCTATGGTTTATCACTTTTATTTTTGGGGATAGCACTATGTATTTCAGTATTTCTGTTTATGTTGTACTAGACATATTTATTTTGGCAGATGACTTTATGATGTACTAGACTTGTTTTGAGACGGTTTGAGATATTCCGCTGTTTTATTCTCACTTGCTCTGTTTTACATATATATTTATGTTCCTGTTCTGCCTTGATATATCATTATGCATGCTTACCCAGTTCTAACGCCCCCCAGAAGCTAGTGCCCCCGAAAGAGTGACCCTAGCGGAGGTGGGGTGTTACAAATTTGGTATCAGTGCCAGGTTTACGAGAAAGAACAAAAAGTTTTTAAAAGACTTTTGAAAAACTATTTTCAAAACAAGTATAAAGTATTTTCCAAAGAAAATTCTAGTATTTTAAAAGGCTATTCCCC
This sequence comes from Allium sativum, assembly GCA_030737875.1. Taxonomy (NCBI): domain Eukaryota; kingdom Viridiplantae; phylum Streptophyta; class Magnoliopsida; order Asparagales; family Amaryllidaceae; genus Allium; species Allium sativum. The sequence goes on along the minus strand of CM060923.1, from coordinate 731,718,479 downwards.
AAAAAGCCATTAGCGTTATCCTTCGTTCCCTTGACCTAATCTTATCTTATCCTTCGTTTCAGTATGGCTGAGGATCTTGCCATCCCCGATGGAGTAAATGTGCCACTCTGGTATAGGAGACTTCTAGAGGCTAGGGCGGCAGCCGGCCCCGCAAACCTACTCCCACTCCTCCTCCTGTAGTTGAGAATCCTCCCCCTAATGTTAATATTCCTCCTACCGTTGCTAATATCCCTCCTCCGGTGGTCCCTCCAGCAGCTAATATTCCTCCTCCCGTTGCTAATGTTCCTCCCCCTCCTATTGCTGAGGCTCCTCTTCCTCCTCCTCCCCCTCAGCATCCTCAGGTTGAGTTCACGAAGGTTTGTAAAGACTTCAAGGCGATGGGAGGCAAGAATTTCCTAGGCACGGAATCTTTTGTTGAAGCTAGGAATTGGCTGAAAGACACTGAGGACTTGTTTGCTATCTTTGGGATTGATGACGAGAGGAAGATCTTATTGACAGTGTGGCTTTTGAAGGATGAAGCGGCCTATTGGTGGGAGGTCACCAATGGGACGAGGCCCGTTGAGACTTGGGCCGATTTGAGGGCTAGATTTGTGACCAAGTTTCTATCTTCTGCTGAGGCGAATTTACAAATGGAGAAGTTCATTGCATTAAAGCAAGGTGATATGTCCGTCAAGGAGTATGTGAACAAGTTTAATCAACTGGCCCGTTTTGGTTTGGATATGGTGAACACTCCTGAGAAAAAGGCTCTTCGATTTGCTAGAGGGTTGAATGAGCCGCTGCAGGGCTTGGCGATGTCACATATTCCGCATGGGGCTACTTTTGAGAGTTTGGTCAATATGGCTCTACTTCAGGGAGATGGGAAGAAAGAGGTCAAGTCGAGTGATACTCAGGCAAAGAAGACTGATTCTCAAGGCAAAGGCAATCAAGGTGGTCAAAGCAGTCAGGGGAGTCAGAGCAAGAACAAGAAGGGGAACAACAACAAAGGCAAGGGAAAGTGCAATTACTGTGGTGTGCCTGGACACTTTGCTAAGGATTGTAGGAAGAAGAAAAGGAAGCTTAGTGGTGGATGTTTTTCCTGTGGTGAGACTGGACACTTCAGCAAGGAGTGCCCGAAGAAGAAAGGACAGGCTGGACCTTCAGGAGGGCAAGTTCATGCTCTCAATACCGCTCCAGTTCCCGATCGAGGTAGTGTTTCTGTTGAGAACCTTGTTTATGTTTCTGATCTTCCAGTTCGTACCTTGTTTGATTCTGGTGCATCACATAGCTTTATTTCATCTGATCTTGTTGATAGCTTGCACCTTAGTACTAGCTTAGTGGATGATCCCGTTTGTGTTTCGAATCCCATTGGGGGTTCTGCTCATCTATCTATGAGATGTGAGGATCTGAGGATCTCTATACTCAGTGTAGAGTTCTTGTGTAGTGCATATGTTCTTGGTTTCAGGGGATACGGATTGATACTGGGCATGGATTGGCTATCCCGATATGGAGCCATTCTTGATTGTGAGCATGGGGTTGTGAGGCTTGTGACTCGCCTTGGCAACACCTTAGAGATTTCATGCAATCCGAAGGACCCCGTCATGTTGTGCTATCTTGAATCTCTCGACTCGTCAGAGGAAGCCCTTCAGTCTGTAAGGGTGGTCCGAGATTATCCAGATGTTTTTGAAGAAGTTAAGGGGTTGCCCCCGAAACGAGAGATTGATTTTCGCATCTATCTGGTGGATAATGCTAAGCCTGTTTCTTTGCCCGTTCGGCATATGGCTCCGCGTGAGAGACGGGAGCTGAGCAAGCAAGTAAAGGAGTTACTTGAGAAGAACTTCATCAGACGAAGTATATCCGAATGGGGAGCGCCTGTGGTGTTTGCTACTAAGGCAGATGGTTCTCTTCGACTCTGTGTGGACTATAGAGAATTGAATAAGCTGACTAATAAGAACAGACACCCGTTACCGAGGATCGACGATCTCTTTGACCAGCTTGTTGGTGCTTCTGTTTTCTCTCAGCTTGATCTTGCTACTGGATTTAATCAGCTCAGAGTGGCTGAAGATAGTATAGACAAGACTGCGTTCAGAACTCCAGACGGATTCTTTGAATGGCTTGTTATGCCGTTCGGTTTGACGAATGCACCCGCGTATTTTGTGGATTTGATGAGTAGGGTGTTTCGGGAGTTCTTGAACAAGTTTGTCGTGGTCTTTGTGGATGATATTCTGGTCTTCTCCAAGGATGAAGAAGAGCACGCGAGGCATCTTGTAGAGGTGATGGATACGCTTAGAGCGCATCAGCTAAAGGCTAAGTTCTCCAAGTGTCACTTTTGGAGAAGGGAAGTTAGATTCCTTGGGCATATCGTATCCAAGCAAGGCTTAGCGGTGGATCCCGCTAAGGTGGTTGCAGTTCAGGATTGGAAGACTCCAAGGAATGCAACCGAGGTGAGAAGCTTTCTAGGTCTTGCGGGTTTTTACCGGAAGTTCATCAAGGACTTCGCGAAGATATCCGCTCCTCTTACTAAGTTGACGAAGAAGAACTTAGTCTTTGCTTGGGATATGGATTGTGAGCTTGCTTTTCAGAGACTCAAGAGAGCCCTTACCTCAGTACCAGTTATCGCTTTACCCGATGGTGGTAAGATATTTACCGTGTACACTGATGCTTGTGGCACGGGATTGGGCGCCGTTCTGATGCAAGAGGGCAGAGTTATATGTTTTGGTGGGAGGCAACTTAAGGTGCATGAGAGGAATTATCCCACTCATGATCTAGAGCTGGCAGCGATTGTATATGCACTCAAGGCTTGGCGTCATTATCTTCTGGGAGAGAGATTCGAACTGTATACTGATCATAAGTCTTTGAAGTATCTCTTTTCGCAGAAGGATCTGAACTTGAGGCAGCAGAGATGGATGGAATTCTTGGCTTCCTATGATTTTGATATAACCTATACCCCTGGCAAGGGGAATGTTGTAGCGGATGCGTTGAGTTGGAAAAGGTTGACACTAAGTCCTCTATTTGTTGAGATGAAGAATTTAGAGTTCTTGGCAACCTTTGATTTTTCTTTGACAGTTGAGTCGATGACCGGTTCCTTAGCATCTCTAGAGCTCAGGCATACCCTTCTAGATCAAGTTGGGGCTTCGCAGAAGGAAGACCCTCAGATAATTGAGATCATGAGTAAGCTGATTCGGGGGGAGACATCTAGTCACCTTGCTCGATATTCTATAGACGATAAGGGTTGGCTGAGGAGAGACGGAAGGCTTTGTGTTCCGATGGTAGAAGATTTGGTGAGGAAAGTTCTTGATGAAGCACATCGCTCCAAAATGACTATACATCCGGGTGGAGATAAGATGTATAAGGATATGAAGCGCATTTTCTTCTGGCCTGGAATGAAGAAAGATGTGGCAGAGTTTGTCTCCAGATGTGTTGTTTGTCAAAGAGTAAAACCCGAGTCGAAGAAGCCCGGTGGGCTATTGCATCCTCTATAGGTCCCGCTATGGAAGTGGGAGAGTATTTCTATGGACTTTATTGATGGGCTTCCAAGGTCAAGGAGAGGGAATACGAGCATATGGGTCATTGTAGATAGGCTTACGAAGAGTGCTCATTTCATTCCGGTGAAGAGCAAAAGGACCGCATCTGGACTTGCATAAGTATATCTTCGTGAGATAGTACGACTACATGGAGTCCCTTCCAGCATAGTCAGTGACCGAGACCCCATCTTTACTAGTCAGTTCTGGAACAGCTTGCAGGAAGCTATGGGCTCAAGGTTGAACCTGAGTACGGCCTATCACCCACAAACAGACGGCCAAACAGAAAGGGTGAATAGGGTACTTGAGGACTTGTTGAGGCTTTGCATTCTGGATTTTGGTGGTGCTTGGGAAGACCATCTTCCTCTTGTTGAGTTTGCATATAATAACAGTTATCAAGCAAGCATAGGGATGGCACCATTTGAAGCTTTATATGGGAGGCCGTGCAAGTCCCCTACATGTTGGTGGGAGACTACAGATAAGCTTATACTTGGACCCGACATGATTAGAGATACATCCGAGAAGGTCGAGTTGATTAGAAGACGGATGAAGGCAGCCCAAGACGGACAGAAATCCTATGCTGATAAGCGGAGGTCCGATTTGGAGCTGTTGGGAAGTTGGCACTGAGATTTGTTGGGCCCTTCCCTATCATAGAGAGAATTGGGAAGATGGCTTATAAAGTGCAATTGCCCGAGAAGTTGTCCGGAGTGCATAATGTCTTTCATGTCTCGCATCTCCGAAAGTGCCTACATGAGTCCGCTGAGGTGGTTGAACCTAGCATTCTTGAAGACGTGGAAGTAGAGAAAGAAGCAACTTTGAGGAGAGCTCCGATTCGTATCTTGGGGACGGAGACCAAGAAGCTAAGGAATCGAGAGGTTAGGCTGGTGAAGGTTCAATGGGGTGAAGCCAAAGAAGACGCAACTTGGGAAACCGAGGAGAAGATGCGTAGGCTTTATCCATTCCTTTTTGAGGGTACACTCTCAATCTCTTTCCTTTGTTAGTATATCTTTCTCTTTGCTATCCATGTTTATCTAGTTATCGTGCTAACCTTGTCATGAGAACCTTAGATAGAAACCCTTTGGATGAAACATGTGTTTGAAACATGTTATGTTTGATGGTTGCAAGTGGTTGCAAGTGTTTGCAAGTGGTTACTCGTGGATGCATGATACACATTAGGCACTAGATCGGCTCACACACTCCGCATATAGCATGTGCATGAGTGTTTATGCTTATTCTTGAATGAAATTTGTATGCAATCACATGGATGTTGCATATGGATGTATGATTGAGCACGCATGTAGATATTATACATCATGTTAGGGATTTGCATACATATGGATACATTTCACTAACATATTTTGCATTGATCTTTGCATTAGATAAGTACATATACACACACTTTTGCATATGTTCATACAACATTTAGAATCTTTTAAGGACAATGATTGCTCGTGGATGATGCTTTGAGTAGATGGATGATTGGATGGTAGGATACGTTCTTCCTAACTTGAAGATTTCGGGGACGAAATCCTTTAAGGAGAGGAGAATGTAACAACCCGTATTTTCAATAACCTGTTATAACATAAATCGAGGCAGAATTTAATTCAAAAATCTGAATCAAGGGAAACGGGCTATGCCATTGCGTTCGTCTCGGAAAAATACGCGAAATAGAGTCCGAGTTTTCGAAAATCGGAGTCCGTATGACCCAGTTAAGGCCCATTGAAGTTTTCAGAAATTTCTATGCTAAAAACAGATTTAAATTTCAAATTAAAAACAAGGATTAGGGCTAATTGGTGTCAGGCGGGAAAATTCCCGCCAGGGCCCCCATGTCGACAGGCATGTCGACAGGGGTCTTAGGGTGTCGACTGCCCTGTCGACAGCCCTGTCGACACGGGGTGGCCAGGCAGTTTTGCCTGGCGCACCATTTTGATTTGGGCTTGGTCTTGTGCCTTGGTTCTAGAGAATTCCTAAATCTGACGGACCTAAACTAACCTAGGGTTAACCCTTGGGCTAAAAACACTCTAATCTTCTATAAATAAGCCCCTAATCCTACCCTAAAGCCTCATTATTCAATCTAGCAACCAAACTATGTCAAATTGAATTCTCAAATGGCCTCCACCTAAGAACCCTAGCCTCCACCCTCTTCAAAAATCAATTCTAAGAAGATTTTGATGTTCATACAAGCTTTTCTAAGTTGTATGAATGATCATTAGCTTGCATACATCATCAAGTTGCAAGCTTTAATTGCTAAAGCTAGAGTTTTGGGATTTTTGTTAATTGGAGCTTTGTTTTGGGTTTTTATATGCTTGCATAAAGGGCTTTTCAATCTTTATTAGTGGATTTGTGTCTTCATAATATTTGTAAGCCCTCTTACCTTTATTTTAGAAACTCTAAAGTTAATATGTGATGAAAGTTGGGATTTATGCATGTTTAATAAGTTATGCATGCTTATGCGAGTTCACTATGTTATGTTATGCATGTTTAATAAGTTATGCATGCTTATGTGAGTTCAATATGCCATGTTACACATGTTTGACAAGTTATGCATGTTTATGCAAGTTCACTATGCCATGATTTGCAAGTTTGACAAGTTATGCATGTTTATGCAAGTTCACTATGCCATGATTTGCAAGTTTAACAAGTTATGCATGTTTATGCAAGTTCACTAAGTCATGATTTGCAAGTTTAACAAGTTATGCATGTTTATGCAAGTTCACTATGCTAAGTTATGCAAGTCCGACATGTTATGCATGCTTATTATTATATGTAAGATTTATCATGTATGTTGTGCCAAGTTCCCTCTTTCTATCCTTTATGCGTTATGACGAATATGTAAGCGATAGAATGACGTTGGGGGTTTTTTGGGTAAAACTTAAAATACATGAAAATATAAGATTGGGAATTTACCTATTAAGTTAGGTCTACCCCTTGGGAATTTACCTATTAAGTTAGGTCTACCCAAGTATTTGTTAAAACTTGTAATTATGGTTTGAAAATAAAGTGGACATGACACTTAGAAAACATGTGTGGCCAACTCGAGGTTGGGTTGAGTTTGTAGCGTAAACCTACCCGGAACCGACCGACTTAACTAGTTGCTACAAACAATAGGACCCAATGTGAGAAGTTGGTCATGTGTACCTAGGACCCGAGGTTAGACCAAGTTGTGGTGTAAAGCTACCCGGACCCGCCCGGCTTAACTAGTAACCGCAACAAAGTCTAATGTGAGAGGTTAAGGTACAGTTAAATTAATGCCTCATGATTAGGGTTAAGTCATGGCCCACTAATACTTAACCAATTTTGGGGATGCGAGGGATTAAATGGGGTTAAGTGGTGAACTGTTGGTTACACTTAACTAATTTAATCCATGATTAGTGAGGGGTTAAACCACACTTAACCCCCTTAGAAAACCCTAGCAACGTGGTCTGTTCCAGCAGTAATCCCAGTTGGGTATCATTCACAACCCTAGAGGCTAGGTTAGGGCGGGGCACGATTACTGGACTGATGTAAGCGACCAAAGCGACGGCTGAGTGGTACAGCGGTGCGGGTCCAGGCGGGCTACGGACGTGCACGTAGTCCGGTGTTGGACAAACTCGAGGCACGGGTACCAGTAGGTTTAGACTGTGCATTATTGCTTAGGTGTCTGGGGTTGACACCCGAGGGCTTGATACACCCAAAGGTGGACCCAGTACAGTCTGACTACAACCATATGTGGGCCGTATGGACACCAACACTTGACGTGTTAGGTTTATAGGGAGCCGATCGACTAGACCGTTGGGCTGGACCTTGTATTAAGGTCACCTCATGCTATTGGGCCAAAGTTTGGGCTGAGGGATCAATACCTGTTATGTTAGTTTGCTGGTACACTGTGGTGCAAAGCTTAATCTTCTTTATGTGATGACACCTTTATCTATTGCCAGTATATTCATCTCAGTTTCCATCATGATGTTAGCTTTATTAGTTTATAGACTGATCATAGTAGGTCTTACCAGTCTTTTTGACTGACCTGTTTTCTTTCGCTTCTTTTCTTCCGTTTCCCCCCCCCCCCCCCAGGTTCTCAGGGAGGGAACAGTGGTGCTTAGCTTGGATCACTTGCTTGTTCGCTGGATAGCTCATGTATGTCTGGACATTGAGCTCGCTATGGTTTATCACTTTTATTTTTGGGGATAGCACTATGTATTTCAGTATTTCTGTTTATGTTGTACTAGACATATTTATTTTGGCAGATGACTTTATGATGTACTAGACTTGTTTTGAGATGGTTTGAGATATTCCGCTGTTTTATTCTCACTTGCTCTGTTTTACATATATATTTATGTTCCTGTTCTGCCTTGATATATCATTATGCATGCTTACCCAGTTCTAACGCCCCCCAGAAGCTAGTGCCCCCGAAAGAGTGACTCTAGCGGAGGTGGGGTGTTACAAAATTTGTTAAGGAACTCCCTGAACACCCTACTCATCAAGTCTACGAAGTAGGCGGGTGCATTAGTCAAACCGAATGGCATGACAAGCCATTCAAAGAATCCATCTGGAGTCCTACACGCAGTTTTATCAATGCTATCCTCAGCTACTCTAAGCTGATGGAATCCGGTGGCTAGATCGAGCTGAGAGAAAACAGAAGCACCTACAAGCTGGTCAAAGAGATCATCAATTCTTGGTAATGGGTGCCTATTCTTCTTTGTCAGCTTGTTCAACTCTCGATAATCAACACATAGGCGAAGCGAACCATCCGCCTTAGTAGCAAATACCACCGGAGCACCCCATTCAGAAATGCTTCGCCTAATAAAATTCTTCTCAAGCAACTCCTTGATTTGCTTACTGAGCTCTCTTCTTTCTCGTGGGGCCATGTGCCTAACGGGCAATGATACTGGCTTAGCATTATCGACTAGATAAATGCGGAAATCTATCTCTCGCTTAGGGGGTAACCCCTTAACTTCTTCAAAGACATCAGGATAGTCCCGGACCACCCTTACAGACCACAGATCATCGATGGATGAGTCGAGAGATTCAAGATAACATAACATGACGGGACCTCTAGGGTTACAAGAAATTTCTAGGGTATTACCGAGGAGAGTCATGAGCCTCACCACCCTATGCTCACAATAGAGGATGGCTCCATAACTGGACAACCAATCCATGCCCAAGATCAACCCATATCCCGTGAACCCGAGAACATAAGAATTACACGTGAATTCTACGGTCAAGATAGAAATCTTCAAATCCACACAGATCATAGATAGATGGGCGGAACCCCCAATTGGATTTGAAACACAAACGGGATCCTCAACTAAGCTAGTACTTAGGTGCAAACTTTCAACAATGTCAGAAGAGATAAAACTATGCGATGCGCCAGAATCAAATAAGGTGCGAACAGGATAATCAGAAATATGAACAAGACTTTCTATAGAAATACTACCTCGATCCTGAGCTGGAGCGGCGTTGAGAGCATGCACTTGCCCTCCAGAAGGTCCTGCACGCTGATTCTGCCCTTTCCCTTGTCCTTGCTTCTTGGGGCAATCCTTGCTAAAATGTCCGGTCTCTCCACAATGAAAGCATTCGCCAGACTTCCTCTTCCTCTTCTTACAGTCTTTAGCTATGTGCCCAACATTCCCACAGTAATGGCATTTTCTTGGATCCTATGCCTTGGCCTTGTTGCCCTTGTTGTTCTTGTTGTTTTTGTTGCTCTGGTTGCTCTGATTTCCTCCCCACTTAGAGTCTGTCTTCTTGGCTTGTGTATCATTAGCCTTGACTTCCTTCTTGGCATTCTTATCGTCTCCTTGAAGCAATGCCACGTCTACTAGACCTTCGAATGTGGCCCCCATAGGTATATGAGATAGGGCTAAACCTTGTAGTGGCTCATTCAACCCTCGTGCAAAACGTAAAACCTTCTTCTGGGGAGTATTAATCATGTCCATACCAAATCGGGCGAGCTTGTTAAACTCATTCACGTACTCCCTCAATGTCATGTCCCCTTGCTTCAAAGATATAAATTTCTCCAATTGCAGATTCACCTCAGCTGATGATAGAAACTTAAGCCCAAATCTTGTCCTAAAGTCGGCCCAAGTCTCTATAGGCCTTGTAGCATTGGTGACCTCCCACCAATAAGCAGCTTCTTCTTTTAATAACCATGCTGCCAATAAAACCTTCCTATGATCTTGCACATCAAAGATAGCGAAAAGATCTTCGGTTTCTCCCAACCAATTTCTTGCCTCCACAAAGGTCTCCATCCCAATAAAGTTCTTTCCTCCCATCGCCTTAAAGTCCTTGCAAATCTTAGCGAAATCTACTTGTGGATTCTGAGGATGGGGAGGACGAGGAGGAACCTCAGTTATATTGGGGGTATTTGCTGCGCCCACATCGTTGGCCCTAGCTTCCAAGTACCTCCAAAACCATCCGGGAATGGTCACTCCCTCGGGAAGGTTAAGATCGGCCATACTGGAAAAGGAAAAAGATAGATTCAGAACGAAGAAACAAAGGATAGTGCTATGGCTTTTGGGGAATAGCCTTTTAAAATAACTAGACTTTTCTTGGAAAATACTTAATTGGTTTTGAAAAAGGTAAGTTTTAAAAGCACTTTTGCTCAAATCTGGTAAACCTTAGGCTCTGGTACCAAATGTAACACCCCACCTCCGCCAAGGTAACTCTTTCAAGCACACTAGCTTCGGAGGGGCGTTTAAACAAGGTAAACATGCATGCAGATATCTCAAGACAGAACATATAAGTAAAACAGAGTAGTAAAGCAGCGGCTAAAACTAACATTTCAAAAACCAGAGTTAAGTTACAACAAAGTACTTGGTCATTATTTTCCGACAAACAAGAGTCTAGATAAAACATAAACTGAAGAACTGAAATACATAAAGTACTATCCCCAAAATGAAGTGATAAACCATAGCTAGCTCAATGTCCAAAGCCGTACATGAGCAAATCCGGTAAGCAAGCTGTAAAGATCCAAGCTAAGCTCCAATGTTCCCACCCTGAGGACCTAGGGGGAGGGGGGAAACGGAAGAAAAGAGGCGAAAGAAAACAGGTCAGTCAAAAAGACTGGTAAGCCCTACTACTATCTATCTATGGACTAGTAAAGTTAACTGGTATGAGAGACTGAGATGAACATAAGGATAACAACATACTGGCATGGTGATTAACTAACAAGATAGATAAAGGTGTCATCGCATAATCAAGGTTAAGTTTTGCACCACGGTTGTACTAGCATTCTAACATGTCAAGTAAAAACGAGAATCGATCCCTTGGCCAATGCTTGGCCCAACATCATGAGATGACCTAAATCAATGTCCAACTACACGGTCTAGTTGATCGGCTCCCTACAAGCCTAACTCATCAAGTGTCGGTGTCATACGGCCCAAACATGCAATGTAGCTAACTGCGCTAGGTCCACCCCCAGGGTGTAGACCTCAGACACCAATCAAGTATGCATAGTCTAGATCTACAGGTACCCGTGCCTGATTCTCCAACTTCGGACTATGTGCACGCCCATAGTCCGCCTGGACCTACACCGGCGTACCTACCCGACCGTCGTTTGGTCGCTTACATGTCAGCCCAGTAATCGTGCCACACCCTAGCCTAGTCCTAGGGTCTTATGATACTATCAAGAGGGTTACTGCTGAAAAGGACCACGCAACTAGGGTTTCCTTAACGGGTTAAATGTGGTTAACCCGATCCAAACGTGGATTAAATTGGTTAAGTGCACCCAAGATTCATGACTTAACCCCGATTAACCCATCAAGCCCAAATTAATTAAGCATTAAGTGGACCATGACTTAAGCCTAATCAGGAGGCATTAATTAATTAACTTAATGTGCTTTAACCTCTCACATTAGACTTTGTTGCGCTTACTAGTTAAGCCGGGCGGGTCCGGGTAGCTTTACACCACAACTTGGTCTAACCTCGGGTTCGAGCACAACATGACCAACTTCTCACATTGGGTCCTATTGTTTGTAGCCACTAGTTAAGACGGGCGGGTCCGGGTAGATTTATCCTACAAACTCAACCCAACCTCGAGTTGGCCACACTCATATTTTCTAAGTGTCATGTCCATTATGTTTCCAAAACATAATTACAAGTTAACATATCACGTTATGTTATAAAAACCATGTTTTTGTCATAATGTTACCCAACCCCAACGTAATCCCATCGTTTACATAATCGCAACAACGCATAAAGGGTAAAATAGGGAACTTGGCATAATCATGACAAAAAGGTGTTGAAGCCACAAGTTTATCATGGTGGCATATGAGACATACATATGTTCATATACTTGCATATTGCATCATTAGTCTTCAAAAGCATGCATAAAACCAAACTTAGCATATGAGTGATACATGGTGATAAATGACATGTAGAAGTTGCTAGAAGTTCGCATTTATCCTCACATGCAAGTTACCATAAGGGATATGATAACTTTCATGTTGCCAAAATTCAACCTTTAATATAAAGCTTGGAGCTTTATGCTCACAACATCAAGTTTAACTTGCATAACATGATAACATGATCAACCCAAACTTGCATAACATAGCAGCATGTGTCATACATAATGATTAAACCAACTTGCATAATGATCATCCAAACATGCATATAATGATCAACCAAACTTGCATATCATAATGATCAACCCCAAACTTGCATCATTCATTATAAAGACAATGCTATGAAGACACAAATAAATAGTTATTATAAAGATTGAGACGAAGCCCTTATGCAATCACCAAAAAGACCCAAATATGAATGCTCCAATGAAAAACCCTTGAGCCAAATCAGTAAAAACTCTTGCTTTGAAATAGAAATGTTGCAACTTGACTTGAGTGCAAGCTAAGAACGCACATACAAGCTTGAAAACACTTGTATGCACTAAAGATCTCTCATATATATTAACTTAGGAATTTTTGCATGAGAGTGGAGGCCATGAGAGGAACCAATTTGACATAGTTTAGTTGTAGGATTGAATAATGGTGATTTAGGCTAGGTTTAGGGTCCTTTTTATAGAAGATTAGGATAGTATTAGCCTTAGGATTAACCCTAGATTCAATCCAAGCCATCAAATCCCGTCACAAGCCACCAAAACTGGTCAAAGCAGCCAAAATGGGTGCACCAGGTTGTCTGGGCCGACCAGGCCGGTTGACTCCCAGGTCGACCCTGGGGTCGACTCCCTAGTCGACTTGGGGGGGGGGGGGGAGGTCGACTCCCCAGTCGACCCCCCTGGGTCTGGCGGGAATTTTCCCGCCACTTCTGAAAATTGAAATTTCTGAATCTGTTTTCAATTTGAATTTTTCGTGAAACTTCGCGAGGCCATATCTTGGTCATACGGACTCCGATTTTCGAAAACTCGGACTCCATTTCACGTATTTTTCTGAAACGAACGCAATGGCACAGCCCGTTACACTTGCTTCAGATTTTACAGTTTAATTCTGCCTTGATTTGTGTTATAACATATTATTCAAAAATATGGGTTGTTACAGATTATACCCTAAAGAATCCAGTATATGGTCATTTCTAATGGTAACTAAATATTGACATCATTCAACATAGATAATTTAACCAACAAATTCTACTTGCTAAACACACTGTCGTTATGGATAGCTCGTAAATAGAAACACTGTAAAACTTGAATAGAGCATTGTTTTGAATTAACATATTATAGAGAGATAAGAGATATATAATCAAAAAAATTATAAATAATTTACCTGAGTAGAATGTCTATTGAACTCTGCTTAAGATGTTTATATCCCCAACTGATGTTTATGGGTAATTATAGTTGAATTAACCATTCTTGTCAGCAACAGCAATCCTGGCAGGCTCTTCTTAACCTTTACTATCTTTGTTGACTGGTATTATATTGTACAGTTAGCGAAATTTACTCTCATATAATACATGAGAATAAAACTGTTAAGTAACATAAGAATATAGACAAGTTAGTGAAATCGTAACACTTATAATAATAACATTTCAACAATGGGAGATACATAGTAGTGGAATTAAAAAATAAAACTGTAGGTAAAATATAAATAAAGCATCTTATGGAGACATGCCATAATTATAACTCGTTGGATCAAATTAAGCAGCACAAGTTTGATCACAAGGATCCAAATTACATACTAAATGTGAATTTGATTGTGTTGACAGTTTGATCACAAACATCTTTGGCACATGTTATTTTGATTCAAGGCACAATGGCAACTACAATTCACTTACGCTAGTGAAGGGTTGAAAATTGCAACTACAGCCTAAACAATAACAAAGTTAAAATAACAAAAATGATCCAAAATTGTAGGTACATGTAGCAGTTACAAACCATACAAACAAAAATACAAGGCAGTTTTGTTGTCCTTCATTTATTATTATTATACGTTTTACTTTGGCTTGTCCTTTATTACTTATTACTATCATGAAGGCGGAAGTTGAAGCTAAAATGCTCGAGAACCTGAAGACAAGAAAGTTGAAGGAAATAACTAATAAGAATAAATCTAAATTAGAAGATATATATGTGTGTGCTCACATACAGATATACAAATACATGGTGGTTGCTGAAGAAAGAATAATGGATACAATTGAATCTAGGAGTAATGAACCTGCATGATTACTTGCTAAAATGGAAAGAAAGATTCCGATCTCATTCACAACCGCATGATGCTATAATCTTAACCCAAAATGAGAGTATATATTCTTGTTTCTGGTATTTCTTGCCTTCAGTGTTCATGTTTACCAAGTATGCTAAAATACTCATTGTTTATCAAGTTTATCATAGTGTTCAAGTTCATCAAGTTTGTAAAAGTGTTCTGATACAACTGCATGGTTTTCATTAAAAAGAAAAGAAAAAAATCATTTCGCTTTGCAATTAAGCTGCATTTTCATTCATAGTTAATTTTAAGTTTATGTTTGCATTTGGATTTTTGTTTACAACTGCATCTCTTTATGTTTGCTTCTCTGTTTACAAGGGAAACACCTCCTTACCTACATGAACATTGTTCTTACAATACAAATACTACTTCATCACCATAAAACTTCCTTCCTCCACCAATTCAAACACCCAAAAACCACTAAGTAAAAACAATCACCCTCTCCAACCAAAAATCTGGTTGGTCTTATTTTTTGGACTTCCATTTTCTACTTTAAGTTTATCATAAAGTAAAAATTCAAAAGAACATAAATTACACGCTCATGCATCGAATTTAAAAATATACACAAAGGTTTGAAAACACATAAAACATAGCAAATCTGTTTAGAACAAAGCCAACATTTCATCAAAAAGCAAGATATACGTAAGTTTAGCAAACCAATAGTATTATAATTGCAATACAAGTTGAATTATCATATCAGGAAATTAGTTCCAAAAAAATGCAGTAGCTACACTGAATCTATATGGCAGGTCATGCATCAGTAACTAACTCAATGACTGAAACATAATAAACTAGGCGCAAACAGAAATGCAAAGACTATAGATGAATCCAGACTATGCAAACGCATGATATAAAAATTCCTAAATTGATCTCGATAAAGTTCGCTAACCCTAATTCACAAAAGAAACAAAAAAATCGACGTAAAATCATTCGCAGTTAACCTTTGAAGCAAACCACATAACTACCAAATCAAAATCGAATTTACCTGATATCGAATTATACTCGAAGAAAAACGCGATTTTCCTAGGGATTGGAATTTAGGAAACTTGCGGCTGTCGAATAGAATAGGGTTGATTTGAGGAATTTGGGGATTTGAGAAGCGAATTGAATTGAAAATTTTAGGGATTTGAGGAGTTTGTGAAGTGAATTGAATTGAAAATTTTAGGGATTTTTGGATTTGAGGAGATATTCGTGGAAGTGATAAGAGTAAATTTTCATTTTTATGGCCATTTGTTTTCACTTTCTCCCACGCTGCTTTTCGCTCCTGCCTTATTACTACGCGACACTAACATGGCGGAATGTATTTATGAATAGCACAATTCATACGTCATTTCCTTTATTCTATTTATATAGCAAAATTTACTTGTTATTTTCTTTTCTTTTATTGTTTTTCTATAGCTCTTTAATATAAAGCTATAACATAATGCAATGCATATCATATTTTCTTGTAGTGTTAAGCATAGTAGGGGTATATCGACAAATATGAAAGATGATGAATCGTTTGGATTGGATCAACAAATTAGAAATATGATGAATAATTTGGATTGGGTGCTGTAAAAACCAACCATTCACAGGAGTTAAAAAATAGGGGTAATTGTTGGAAGTAAGGGTTGTTTATTGAACTAGAGGTAGGATTGAAAAGAAGGGTTGTTTCAAAGTATTAAGAGAAGTAGAGGTAGTTTAGGCATAGTTGGGGTAGATCGACAAATATGAAAGATGACGAATCGTTTGGATTGGGTGCTACTAAAACAAACCCTTCATAGTAGTTAAAAAATAGGGGTATTTGTTAGAAGTAAGGCTATTTAGAGAATTATGGGTAGGATTAAAAAGAAGGGTTGTTTTGAAGTATTAAGAGAAGTAGGGGTAGTTTAAGCATAGTAGGGGTAGATCGACAAATATGTAAGATGACGAATCGTCTGGATTGGGTGTTGCAAAAACCAACCCTTCGCAGTAGTTAAATAAAAGGGCTAATTGTTGGAAGGAAGTGCCATTTAGAGAATTAGGTGTAGGATTAAAAAGAAGGACTATTTTGAAGTATTAAGAGAAGTTTGGTTAGTTTAAGCATAGTTGGGGTAGATCGACAAATGTGAAAGATGATGAATCATTTGGATTGGATCGACAACTATTAAAGATGATGAATCATTTGGATTGGGTGTTGCAAAAACCAACCAGTCACAAAAGTTAAAAAATAGCGGTAATTTTTGGAAGTAAGGGCTACTTATAGAATTAGAGGTAGGATTAAAAAGAAGGGTTGTTTCAAAGTATTAAGAGAAGTAGAGGTAGTTTAGGCATAGTAAGGGTAGACCGACAAATATGAAACATGATAAATCAATTGATAAGCTGCTACAAAAACCAACCCTTTGCAAAATTAAAAAAATAAGGGTAATTGTTGGAAGTAAGGGCTATTAAGAGAATTAGGAGAAGGATTAAAAAGAAGGGTTGTTTTGAAGTATTATGAGAGTTTTGCTAATCATACCACTAGTTTTGCCTAAACATGCTTAAGGGAAAATATGGGATTTTGGTTATGTTTGATCCATTTCACATGTTAAGATTGTTGTTTTGGTGTTTGAGGTCACTTCTATTTGTTGTTATGACTTTTTGGTATGCTTTGTGATTGATTAGGATAGTTAGAATAGTCGAAAACGTCATCGAATGGCGTAAAATGCTCGCTGGAAAAGTTGCATAAAAACAGTGTAGGTTCGGATCGGATCGGAGGAATGGGCTTGGACCGGATAAAGGACTGGGCAAGGGATCATCGAACCGAACCGATGACTTGGCACAAGGGCAAGATGGAAGACCACAATGGTTGAACTGGGATCGGATCGGGCTAAGGAAGAAGGAACCAGATCAACTCGAAGGGAAGTGAGGGGGATCGGATCGGAGCGGATGGGAATAGGAATGGGGGATCAGACCAGAAGATCAAGACAGGGATGGAAGGAAGACAGTTGACAAACCGACCCGAGGTAATATGGAGAACCCGAACCGAACCGATACACTACGAATGGACTTGGAGACCCCGACCCGACCCGTATAGCTACCTCCAAACCGAACCGATGTATGGTGATGGATTTGAAGACCCGACCCGATCAGCCAAGGGTGATGACGATCCGAACCGCCACCAGGTGGATGCCACGAGCCAAACCATGTTGACGATGGAGAGTTGAAGACCGATCTGAACCGACAGGGAAGAGGAGTTAAGAACCGAACCGATGCAGTGATGACCAAAACCCGAGATGCAAAGGAAGTCCAAATAGGAAGTAGAGCTCAAGATTCAGTTGGGTACCAACGAGTTCACTTCATGATTGGACTCAGCTGCGGGACGTGTGCAAAGGGGTTGTCGGTATTCATAACTTTGATTCACCGCTGAGAGACAGATAGTGGGCTTGTAGTGATAGTCGTACGGGGTTACACTCTGTCATGGCTCAAAGAATTAGGTGACCAAGGTAGTGGATATCGTATGCTTTACGCACCGAGTGAGAGATGTGAGGATGGTTGCTATGCTTCATTGTTTGCCATCACTATGACATGCACACCCCCACCCCCGTATTCCTTACACCATATGTTAATGGCACATTAGAGTGTTGTACAGTATTTAGTGCTAACTCTTTGTTTGCAGGTCCAGGGTCAGGTATGATTGGATTATACCTGTTATTGTTTTGTTTTCTTGCTTATCGCTCATACCAGACTTTTTGTCAGACCCAGAGTTTTATTTCTCTTCTTATTACTCTGGGTGCTCACACGAGCAGACTAGAGAAAGGTTAGCTGGGTACGCACAGGTAGCTGATATGAAGACGAGCAGGAGGCTTCCACGTATGATATATATATAGTATTCTCCCTGTGCTGTTGAAGATCACTGCTTGGGCATTAGTCCTGCATCTTCTACTTTACCTTTTTTTGTTTTAGAGACAGTAAATTTGGAAAGCTGTAATAAGCTGTATTTGGATTTCCGCTACTATGTTGGTTTAGTTTTCAGCTTATGCACTGTCTCGCCTATTTTATGTCAAGATTACGTTATTATTATATTTTGATTCCATGCGCTGTGAGACATTCTATAGGTTCCTTGTTAGTTCATTCTCTTCTTTTCTTTCTTGGGCGACCGTTCCATTCCAGTTGGGCATGTGTACAATGCACTTTTGGAGGAAATGTCGGCTAGTGCAGGGCGGGCCGTCACACCCTGACTGTAAACTAGTAGGAGAACAGTTCTCTAAGTATAAACCCCGAAGGCTAAAACCAACATCAGATCGATACTCAGAAAACTATTCAACTTAACTAATCTCTAGTCAGTTTCTAATCTGGTTTAACTTATTTCGATTACTCTGTTCGATTAACTTGATTCGATTAACTCTTCTATTTATTTTCTAAATAGAAAATCCTTTATTCCATTTATTTTGCTTAACATCTCTTTTATAACTTATTCAATTTCTAAGTCAATATCCCTTTATCATAACTTATTCATGTCCTAAATAAATAATCCGTTTAATATCCTATTTATTAATTCTAAATGTTTCCTTTAATAACCCTATTTTTTTAACAAATAAATATGTCCTTTCCTTATTCTATTTATTTAACAAATAAATAAATCCATTATCTTACCTATTTATTTAACAAATAAATATCTCACTTGTTATCTCCTATTTATTTTCTAAGTAAATAGTCCATTTTATAACATCTTATTTATTTATTCTAAATAAATAATTCACTTTATAATTATTCCAATTTATAAATATTTCTTATTTATAAATATTCCAATTTATTTTTATTCTGTTTTCAATATCACTTTGAAAATCTCCTTTTCCCATTCCGATATTTTATGGTACTTAACACATCATATCACGATGACCAACATCGTCCAAACACATATAATCAACCACCGATTATAAACTACATCATATATCACAATATATGAAAACAATAAAATAACTGTTGAGGAATCCAATCGGTTTCCTCCAACCTGTTTTCCTGCATCCACAGATGTTACACAATAAAATCAACATCACTTTCAGTTCCATATGATATATTCTGTTAAACAGAATCAATATAGAAATTCAACTAACTGACTAGAAGTTCAATCAAACTGTCAACACACAGTCAATCAGCCAATATTTAACAGTTCTAAAAATACAACATGAATTTATAAGCTGTTCAAAGTTAGTGAGATTTACTCACATTGTCCGTAATCGTTAAATAACGATTTACGAAATGTCGATTCTGGTCAGACAATTTATTTTGATAAAATCTGTAATAAGCTCCAATTTATCCCTAGTCAGTTCCATTTTGAACTGTCTGTTCACTCGATGATGTTGGATATGATTTCGTCGAGTTCTCATATCGCATGAATAAGATACGATAAATTATAGTTAATACACATTTTAAATATATATAAAACTTTAAATTCAATTCAATCGGGCTTTTACCCCTTTCTTGGCCCATCGTCCCCCGTTAATACCCAAGCCCGCTCCATCAACATCCCTTTCTTCTTCAAACACTGTCGTGGCTTCCTGGAGCTTCTCAAATGGCCATTGCGCATTCTTTCTACCACAAGAACTACCTCGTCTTCCCTATTAAATTCAAACTAAAATCGCCTATATTCACCTCATCACCTCCTCATCATCTTCATACCCTTAACTCAGTGGTCGGCGTTGGCTTGTGATTTCAGTCGTACCTGCTTTGGCGCGAGCGACAGTACACAATCGAACAAAAATATGTTCGAACTCCACAAAAACTCGTCCGCAAGCTCAAATCGACCTCCTGAACTCAAGCATGATCATTATTCTTTGATTCGAGCCCCTAATTTCCCTATAACCCGAACCCTTGTTTACCGCCCAATATTGACCATCAACAAACAAGCATCGCACCTTTCCAAACTGGTGTAGAATCGAAGAGAAATACATAAGGAATCAATATAGATTGGTTTCATGATTTGTAGAAATTTATTTTGATTTCCATTGATTTTTGAAAGATGGTTTCCCTCATATTTTGTCTGTATTGAGAAAAATTTGGTGGCGGCCTCAAAGAATGATATATATACGGGATGGAATTTTTCTTGTGGTCGAAATAGAAAGGATGTGGCACCTTAATGTTCACACATTTCATTTAGATATTTTATTTTTATTTATTTTTTCTTTCTAAAAATTCGTGCGATCACACACGATACCCAAAAATCACGAAACTTGACATGTAGCTAGAGTTCGACATTACGGTCCCAACGAAACTGGTTTCGTCGAATTCCGACTCCTTATGCTCACACAACATATTTTTAACCGTCGAAATACTGACTGTTTTTCACTCTAAAAATCCGTACGGCCACACACTGCCTCTAAAAATCATGAAACTTGGAATCAAACAAAAATTTGACATTGTGGATCCAACAAAATTAGTTTCGTCGAATTTCGACTTTGTTTGCAAAAGTGGCTATTTTTAAACCCCTAAATAACCTATTTAAATATATAAATATATTTGAATATAATTGAATTAAATATTTAAAAATAAATATTATTGTATATATTCACAAGGAAGTACCATACAGCTCTAGAATATTCCTATATTAATTTCTAATTTGATATTTCCAATCCCGATTAAATCTATATTCGGTTTATAATGAAATCCCTTTTTAAAATATAATTAATTCCTTTATAAATTATAAAGGAATTCCACAGCGACTTTTCTAAAATTTTGTAACAACCCGTATTTTTGAATAACATGTTATAACATAAATGGAGGCCGAATTAAATTGTAAAATCTGAATCAAGGGAAACGGGCTGTGCCATTGCGTTCGTCTCGGAGAAATACGCGAAATAGAGTCCGAGTTTTCGAAAATCGGAGTCCGTATGACCAAGATATGGCCTCGCGAAGTTTCACGAAAAATTCACAAATTAAAGTATACTGAATTAAGTGAAATGGTTGCGCAGAGAAATATATATATTGATATATATATATATATATATAATTAAAAATTAAATAAATAAATATGCAAAAATGTTCAAAACAGCGAATTGGGAGAGGGGAATAACCGAACCGGCCGATTTTTGAGGTCGACCCAAGCTCGCTGGGTCGACTAGGGGTTAATCCAGGGTGTTTGGCTGTCAACCCGTGCGCCGATTCGCTCAAATGCAGATTTTGCATTTGAATGGTTCTCATGGTTCAGCTTTAATCTAAAGCCCTAGATGGTTCCTACACTTGACTTCTTCCCCAAGACATGCTTTGATGGCTTGGATTGAATCTAGAGTTAATCCTATGGCTAATATTACCCTAATCTTCTATAAAAAGGACCTAACACCTAGCCTAAATCATCATTATTCATTCCTACAACTAAACTATGCCAAAATTGTTCATCTCATGGCCTCCACTCTCATGCTAAAATTTCTAAGTTAAATTATATGAGAGATTTTGAATGCATACAAGTATTTTCAAGCTTGTATGAATGTTCTTAGTTTGCATTCAAGTCAAGTTGCAACATTTCTATTTCAAAGCAAGGGTTTTTATTGATTTGGCTCAAGGGTTTTTCATTTGGAGCTTGCATATTTGGGTCTTTTTGGTGATTGCATAAGGGCTTCGTCTCAATCTTTTAATAACTATTTATTTGTGTCTTCATAGCATTGTATGCCCTTTTCTACTTTCTTTTTATTGAACTCTAAAGTTAAATGAATGATGCAAGTTTGGTTGATCATTATATGCAAGTTTGGTTGATCATTATATGCAAATTTGGTTGATCATTATATGCAAGTTTGGTTGATCATTATATGCAAGTTTGGTTGATCATTATGCAAGTTATGTATGACACATGTTATCATGTTATGCAAGTTTGGGTTGATCATTATACACATGTTATCATGTTATGCAAGTTAAACTTGAGTTTATGGCCTTAAAGCTTCAAGCTTTATGTTAAAGGTTACATTTTGGCAACATGAAAGTTATCATATCCCTTATGATAACTTGCATGTGAGCCTAAATGCGAACTTCTAGCAACTTCTACATGTTATTTATCACCATGTATCACTCATATGCTAAGTTTGGTTTTATGCATGCTTTTGAAGCCTAATAATGCAATGTGCAAGTATATGAACATATGTACATTTCATATGCCACCATGATAAACTTGTGGCTTCAATACCTTTATGTCATGATTAAGCTAAGTTCCCCATTTTATCCTTTATGCGTTGTTGCGATTATGTAAACGATGGGATTACGTTGGGGTTGGGTAACATTATGACATAATCATGGTTTTTATAACATAATGTGATATGTTAACTTGTAATTATGTTTTGGAAACATAACGGACATGACACTTAGCAAATATGAGTGTGCCCAACTCGAGGTTGGGTTGAGTTTGTAGCATAAATCTACCCGGACCCGCCCGGCTTAACTAGTGGCTACAAACAATAGGACCCAATGTGAGAAGTTGGTCATGTTGTGCTCGAACCTGATGTTAGACCTAGTTGTGGTGTAAAGCTACCCGGACCCGCCCGGCTTAACTAGTAACCACAACAAAGTCTAATGTGAGAGGTTAAAGCGCATTAAGTTAATTAATGCCTCCTGATTAGGGTTAAGTCATGGTCCACTTAATACTTAACCAATTTGGGCTTGATGGATTAATCGAGGTTAAGTCAGGAGCTTTGGGTACTCTTAACCGATTTAATCCACGTTTGGATCGGGTTAACCACATTTAACCCATTAAGAAACCCTAGTTGCGTGGTCCTTTTCAGCAGTAACCTTCTAGGTAGTATCATAAGACCCTAGGACTAGGCTAGGGTGGGGCACGATTTCTGGGCTGATTGTAAGAGGCCAAAAGAGATGGCTGAATGATGCCCCGGTTGTTCAGGCGGACCATGGTCGTGCACATTAAGTCCGGAGTTGAACACGGGCACCGATAGGTTTGGACTGTGCAT
Source organism: Allium sativum (assembly GCA_030737875.1). Taxonomy (NCBI): domain Eukaryota; kingdom Viridiplantae; phylum Streptophyta; class Magnoliopsida; order Asparagales; family Amaryllidaceae; genus Allium; species Allium sativum. The sequence goes on along the minus strand of CM060923.1, from coordinate 731,695,472 downwards.
CCTGTAATGGTGTCAGAGGGTTACACCATAGGGCCTGATACACCCTAGGGTGGACCCTGCACAGTCAACTACATTACATGATTAGGCCGTATGACAACGACACTTGACGAGTTAGGCATATAGGGAGCCGATCGACTAGACTGTGTAGTTGGACCTTGATTTAGGTCACCTCATTATATTGGGCCAAGCTTGGGCCAAGGGATCAATTCTTGTTTTTACTTGACATGTTAGAATGCTAGTACACCCGTGGTGCAAAACTTAACCTTAATTATGCGATGACACCTTTATCTATCTTGTTAGTTAATCATCACGCCAGTATGTTGTTATCCTTATGTTCATCTCAGCTTCTCATGCCAGTTAACTTTACTAGTTCATAGACAGATAGTAGTAGGGCTTACCAGTCTTTTTGACTGACCTGTTTTCTTTTGCCTCTTGTCTTCCGTTCCCCCCCCCCCTCAGGTCCTCAGGGTGGGAACATTGGAGCTTAGCTTGGATCTTTCTAGCTTGCTTACTGGATTTGCTCATGTACGGGTTGGGACATTGAGCTAGCTATGGTTTATCACTTCACTTTGGGAATAATACTTTATGTATTTTAGTTTTTCAGTTTATGCTTTTATCTAGACTATTGTTTGTTGGAAAATAATGACTAAGTACTTTATTGTAACTTAACTATGGTTTTGGAAATGCAAGTTTTATCCGCTGCTTTACTACTCTGTTTTACTTATATGTTCTATCTTGTGATATCTGCATGCATGTTTACCTTGTTTAAACGCCCCTCCAAAGTCAGTGCCCTTGCAAGAGTGGTACTGGCGGAGGTGGGGTGTTACATTTGGTATCGGAGCATAAGGTTTACAAGATTTGAGCAAAAGTGTTTTTAAAACTTACCTTTTGAAAAACTATTTTCAAAACCAATTAAGTATTTTCCAAGAAAAAGTCTAGTTATTTAAAAAAAAAAAGCTATTCCCCAAAAGCCATAGCACTATCCTTCGTTTCTTCGTTCTGAATCTATCTTTTTCTTCGTTTTAGCATGGCCGATCGCTTTAACATTCCGGAAGACGTACAAGTACCCGTCTGGTTCCGGAGATTTATGGAGGCAAGGGCGAATGAAGCCGGCCCCGCGAACATTCCTCCTCCTTCACCCGTCGCTAACATCTCTCCTCCTCCCATAGCTGAGGTTCCTTCTCCCCCTCAGCATCCGCAAGTTGATTTCGCAAAGCTTTGCAAAGACTTTAAGGCGATGGATTGCAAGAATTTTGTCGGAACGGAGACTTCTGTGGAGGCAAGAAACTGGTTAAATGAAACTGAAGACCTCTTTGCTATCTTTGATGTGGAAGATCGTAGGAAAGTTCTGTTGGCGGTATGGCTATTGAAAGTTGAAGCTGCTTATTGGTGGGTAGTCACCACCACTACTAGACCCATCGAGACTTGGGATGACTTTAGGAGAAGGTTTGGACTAAAGTTCCTATCATCGACAGAAGAGAATCTTCAGATAGAGAAGTTCCTATCTCTAAAGCAAGGGGACATGACAGTTAGGGAATACGTGGATATGTTTAATCAACTTGCTCAGTTCGGTCTAGAATTTGTAAACACAGCTCGGAAGAAGGCCCTACACTTTGCTCTAGGATTGAATGAGCCATTGCGCGGTTTGGCCATGTCTCATATACCCCTGGGGGCAACTTTCGAGAGTTTGGTGAATATGGCCCTGCTTCAAGAGGGAGATAAGAGTGGCAAGAAGGAGGTCAAGGCAAATGAGTCTCAAGGCGAGAAGGTAGATTCCGGAAAAGGAGGCAAGAACAACCATAGCAAGAACAACAAGTCAAGAGAAAGGAGGAAGTGCAACATTTGTGGGATTACTGGGCACATAGCCAAAGACTGTAGGAAGAAGAAGAGGAAATTGGGCGAATGCTTTCACTGTGGAGAGCCTGGCCATCTTAGCAAGGATTGTCCCAAGAAGCAAGGACAAGGGCAAGGGAAGAATCAGCGTGCAGGACCTTCTGGACGGCAAGTGCATACTCTCAACATCGCTCCAGTTCTTGATCGAGGTAGTATTTAAGTAGAAAACCTTGTTTACATTTCTGATTTCCCTTTTCATACCTTGTTTGATTCTGGCGCATCGCATAGTTTTATTTCTGATTTTGTTGAAGGTTTGCACCTAATTACTAGCCTAGTTGAGGATCCGGTTTGTGTTTCAAATCCAATTGGGGGTTCCGCCCATCTGTCTATGATTTGGGTGGATTTGAAAATTTCTATTTTGGCCGTAGAATTCACGTGTAGTGCTTATGTTCTCGGGGTCACGGGATATGGGTTGGTCTTGGGAATGGATTGGTTGTCCAGTTATGGAGCCATCCTCCATTGTGAGCATAGGGTGGAGAGGCTCATGACTCGCCTCGGTAATACCCTAGAAATTTCTTGTAACCCTAGAGGTCCCGTCATGTTATGTTATCTTGAATCTCTCGACTCGTCCATCGATGATCTGCAATCTGTAAGGGTTGTCCGAGACTATCCCGATGTCTTTGAAGAAGTTAAGGGGTTACCCCCTAAACGAGAGATTGATTTTCGCATTTATCTAGTCGATAATGCCAAGCCAGTATCATTGCCTGTTAGGCACATGGCCCCTCGTGAAAGAAGGGAGCTCAGTAAACAAATCAAGGAGCTGCTTGAGAAGGGTTTTATTAGACGAAGCATTTCTGAATGGGGTGCTCCGGTGGTATTCGCTACTAAGGCGGATGGTTCGCTTCGTCTATGTGTTGATTATCGAGAGTTGAACAAGCTGACCAAGATGAATAGGCACCCGTTACCGAGGATTGATGATCTCTTTGACCAGCTTGTAGGTGCTTCTGTTTTCTCTCAGCTCGATCTAGCCAACGGATTCCATCAGCTTAGAGTAGCTGAGGATAGCATTGATAAAACTGCATTTAGGACTCCGGATGGATTCTTTGAATGGCTTGTCATGCCATTCGGATTGACTAATGCACCCGCCTACTTCGTACACTTGATGAGTAGGGTGTTCAGGGAGTTCCTCAACAAGTTTGTTGTTGTCTTCGTGGATGATATTCTGATCTTCTCCAAGGACGAGGAAGAACATGCCAGACATCTCAAGGAAGTGATGGATACGCTTAGAGCGCATCAGTTGAAAGCCAAGTTCTCCAAATGTCATTTCTGGAGAAGGGAAGTTCGGTTTCTTGGACATATAGTTTCTAAGCAAGGCATAGCGGTGGATCCCGCGAAAGTGGTTGTGTTTCAAGATTGGAAGACTCCTAGGAATGCAATCGAAGTAAGAAGCTTTCTCGGTTTGGCGGGCTACTATAGGAAGTTCATCAGAGACTTCGCTAAGATTTCGGTCCCTGTCACTAAGTTGACGAAGTAGAACTTAGTCTTTGCATGATTATGCAGTTGGGTGGAAGCCAAGTATTTTAGGTAAAGGATAAGTGGAAGGGGAATGAGAGGCAACGGTGAAATGAGTTCTAACTCATATTTTGGAAATAAGGATTAAGAACTACGGAATTATGAAGTTAAAAGACGGTCAGGGCACGATGGGATTAAGCACAAGAAAATGCGGCTTAGAAGATCGAAGACTAGATACGCGCATTTAACCTCTTTCTAAGAGTATATCCTTGATCCCTATTGTTCCGTAGAGCTTACTCGCATGCGTTCTTTTAAGTATATCCTCTCGGCCCTATCCTCAATCTTAGATCTGTTGCAAACCCCCTAAGGAGTATGACTAGCCTATTTGGGATATATGGTTGGGGTGAAGAAGTTCGTCACCAAACTATTTGGGCTTTATGGGATAGGGGTAATAATTGATAGACTTACGAAGAGAACCCATTTTTCCGGTGAAGAGCAAGAGGACCGTATCATGGCTAGCATCTGTTTATCTTCGAGAGATAGTATGGTTGTATGGAGTTTCTTCTAGCATAATTAGCGCTCGTGAACCAATTTTCACTAGCCAGTTTTGGAACAGTTTGCAAGAAGCAATGGGTACGCGATTGAATCTGAGTACAGCCTATCACCCCCAGACAGATGGCCAAACCGAAAGGGTGAATAGAGTGCTAGAAGATCTTTTGAGGTTTTTTGTTCTCGACTTCGGTGGTACTTGGGAAGACCACCTTCCTCTTGTAGAGTTTGCTTATAATAATAACTATCAAGCCAACATAGGGATGGCACCGTTTGAAGCTTCGTATGGGAGGCCGTGCAGGCCACCAACATGTTGGTGGGAAGACGACGGATAAGCTTATAATTGAGCTCGACATGATAAGGGACACATCCGAGAGGGTTGAATTGATTCGAAGACGGATAAGAACGGCCCAAGATAGACAGAAATCCTATGCAGACAAGCGAAGGACAGACTTGGAATTTAAAATTGGAGATATGGTCTTTGTGAAGATTTCTCCTTTGCGAAATATGGTTCGCTGACACCAAGGATCGTAGGACCCTTCCCTACTATAGAAGGAGTCGGGAAGATGACTTATAAGGTGGAATTGCCGAGAAGCTGGCCGGAGTGCATAATGTCTTTCATGTCTCGCATCTCCGGAAGTGTTTGCACAGACACGCCAAAGTGGTTGAACCAAGTATTCTTGAAGACATGGAGGTAGAGGATGAAGCAACCCTGAGACGAGCTCCGATTCGTATCATGGAAATGAAGACAAAGAAGCTAAGAAGCAAAGAAGTTAAGCTTGTTAAGGCGCAATGGAGTGAAACAGAGGGAGACGCAACTTGGGAAACCAAGGGGAAGAGGTGCGTGCTTTATCCATTTCTCTTGGAGGATACATTTTCAAACTCTTTTCCTAGATTGGTATATCTTCCCTTTGCTATCCATGCTTATCTAGTTTATCTTGTTTCGTAAATCTTGTCATGAGAACCTTAGGTAGAAACCCTTGGTTGAAACATGTATTTGAAACATGTTATGTTTGATGTTTGCAAGTGGTTGCAAGTGTTTGCAAGTGGATACTCGTGGATGCATAATACACGTTAGGCACTAAGATCGGCTTACACACTTTCATACCGCATATGCATGAGTGTTTATGCTTATTCATGGATGAAAACTTGTTATGCTATCACGTGGATGTTGCATATGGATGAATGTTATGTGCACTCATGTAGAGATTATAAATTATGTTAGGAATTTGCATACATATGGACTCATTTCACTAACATATTTTGCATTAAGGGGGTTTACTGAATCAGTAACCTCCTGATCTTCGCATTAGATAAGTACATATACACACACCTTTGCATATGATCATACAGCATTTAGAACCTTTTAAGGACAATGATTGCTCGTGGATGATGTTTTGAGTAGATGGATGATGGATGGTAGGATACGTTCTTCCTAACTTGGAGATTTCGGGGACGAAATCCTTTAAGGAGGGGAGAATGTAACAACCCGTATTTTTGAATAACATGTTATAACATAAATGGAGACAGAATTAAACTGTAAATTCTGAATCAAGGGAAACGGGCCATGCCATTGCGTTCGTCTCGGAAAAATACGCGAAATAGAGTCCGAGTTTTCGAAAATCGGTGTCCGTATGACCAAGATATGGCCTCGCGAAATTTCACGAAAAATTCACAAATTAAAGTATACTTAATTAAGTGAAATGGTTGCGCAGAGAAATATATATATATATTGATATATATATAATTGAAAATTAAATAAATAAATATGCAAAAATGTTCAAAACAGCGAATTGGGAGAGGGGAATAACCGAACCGGCCGATTTTTGAGGTCGACCCAAGCCCGCTGGGTCGACTAGGGGTTAATCCAGGGTGTTTGGCTGTCAACCCGTGGGCCGATTCGCTCAAATGCAGATTTAGCATTTGAATGGTTCTCATGGTTGAACTTTAATCTAAAGGCCCTAGATGGTTCCTACACTTGACTTCTTCCCCAAGACATGCTTTGATGGCTTGGATTGAATCTAGGGTTAATCCTATGGCTAATATTACCCTAATCTTCTATAAAAAGGACCTAACACCTAGCCTAAATCATCATTATTCATTCCTACAACTAAACTATGCCAAAATTGTTCCTCTCATGGCCTCCACTCTCATGCTAAAATTTCTAAGTTAAATTATATGAGAGATTTTGAATGCATACAAGTATTTTCAAGCTTGTATGAATGTTCTTAGTTTGCTTTCAAGTCAAGTTGCAACATTTCTATTTCAAAGCAAGGGTTTTTATTGATTTGGCTCAAGGGTTTTTCATTTGGAGCTTGCATATTTGGGTCTTTTTGGTGATTGCATAAGGGCTTCGTCTCAATCTTTTAATTACTATTTATTTGTGTCTTCATAGCATTGTAAGCCCTTTTCTACTTTCTTTTTATTGAACTTTAAAGTTAAATGAATGATGCAAGTTTGGTTGATCATTATATGCAAGTTTGGTTGATCATTATATGCAAGTTTGGTTGATCATTATGCAAGTTATGTATGACACATGTTATCATGTTATGCAAGTTTGGGTTGATCATTATACACATGTTATCATGTTATGCAAGTTAAACTTGAGTTTATGGCCTTAAAGCTTCAAGCTTTATGTTAAGGGTTGCATTTTGGCAACATGAAAGTTATCATATCCCTTATGATAACTTGCATGTGAGCCTAAATGCGAACTTCTAGCAACTTCTACATGTTATTTATCACCATGTATCACTCATATGCTAAGTTTGGTTTTATGCATGCTTTTGAAGCCTAATAATGCAATGTGCAAGTATATGAACATATGTACATTTCATATGCCACCATGATAAACTCGTGGCTTCAATACCTTTATGTCATGATTATGCTAAGTTCCCCATTTTATCCTTTATGCGTTGTTGCGATTATGTAAACGATGGGATTACGTTGGGGTTGGGTAACATTATGACATAATCATGGTTTTTATAACATAACGTGATATGTTAACTTGTAATTATGTTTTGGAAACATAACGGACATGACACTTAGCAAATATGAGTGTGCCCAACTCGAGGTTGGGTTGAGTTTGTAGCATAAATCTACCCGGACCCGCCCGGCTTAACTAGTGGCTACAAACAATAGGACCCAATGTGAGAAGTTGGTCATGTTGTGCTCGAACCCGAGGTTAGACCTAGTTGTGGTGTAAAGCTACCCGGACCCGCCCGGCTTAACTTGTAACCACAACAAAGTCTAATGTGAGAGGTTAAAGCGCATTAAGTTAATTAATGCCTCCTGATTAGGGTTAAGTCATGGTCCACTTAATACTTAACCAATTTGGGCTTGATGGATTAATCGAGGTTAAGTCAGGAGCCTTGGGTACTCTTAACCGATTTAATCCACGTTTGTATCGGGTTAACCACATTTAACTCGTTAAGAAACCCTAGTTGCGTGGTCCTTTTCAGCAGTAACCTTCTAGGTAGTATCATAAGACCCTAGGACTAGGCTAGGGTGGGGCACGATTACTGGGCTGATTGTAAGAGACCAAAAGAGACGGCTGAATGATGCCTCGGTTGTTCAGGCGGACCATGGTCGTGCACATCAAGTCCGGAGTTGAACACGGGCACCGGTAGGTTTGGACTGTGCATCCTGTAATGGTGTCAGAGGGTTACACCATAGGGCCTGATACACCCTAGGGTGGACCCTGCACAGTCAACTACATTACATGATTAGGCCGTATGACACCGACACTTGACGAGTTAGGCATATAGGGAGCCGATCGACTAGACTGTGTAGTTGGACCTTGATTTAGGTCACCTCATTATATTGGGCCAAGCTTGGGCCAAGGGATCAATTCTTGTTTTTACTTGACATGTTAGAATGCTAGTACACCCGTGGTGCAAAACTTAACCTTAATTATGCGATGACACCTTTATCTATCTTGTTAGTTAATCATCATGCCAGTATGTTGTTATCCTTATGTTCATCTCAGCTTCTCATGCCAGTTAACTTTACTAGTTCATAGACAGATAGTAGTAGGGCTTACCAGTCTTTTTGACTGACCTGTTTTCTTTCGCCTCTTGTCTTCCGTTTCCCCCCCCCCCCCCCCTCAGGTCCTCAGGGTGGGAACATTGGAGCTTAGCTTGGATCTTTCTAGCTTGCTTACTGGATTTGCTCATGTACGGGTTTGGACATTGAGCTAGCTATGGTTTATCACTTCACTTTGGGAATAATACTTTATGTGTTTCAGTTTTTTAGTTTATGCTTTTATCTAGACTATTGTTTGTTGGAAAATAATGACTAAGTACTTTATTGTAACTAAACTATGGTTTTGGAAATGCAAGTTTTATCCGCTGCTTTACTACTCTGTTTTACTTATATGTTCTGTCTTGTGATATCTGCATGCATGTTTACCTTGTTTAAACGCCCCTCCAAAGTCAGTGCCCTTGAAAGAGTGGTACTGGCGGAGGTGGGGTGTTACAAATTTTATTTGGATGTAAATCAAAATCTACACGACAAAATACTAATTTTTCTCTTTCACTAGAATGATATACTCCACCAGCTCCACACATTTCTTGTTTCACAGAAATCCGACTTAAAATGAAACTGTACGTTCAGTTGAAGTTCAAATCGCCAAATTACAAACTGCAGTGCCATTTCAAGCTCAATTTTAATTATAATATAATTACACGTTCAAACTGTCGTTCAAATAATATATTCGTTATTCTAATTCAATTCTAAACTGAATTAAATATCACAGATGATCCAGTTCACACCATATCGCTATTTCAGCCAATTCTGATTATTTTATAATTAAATATATTGTTTAATTATTATTTTAATTAAATATTCCCAGCTATTTAATTCAACCACCATTTAATTCACTATATCTCTATTTATATAATTAAATAAATTAATTATAATACCTCTGCAAATGCGGCTCATTACAATCTTCCCCACTTAAAATAATTTCGTCCTCGAAATTGCTAAGGTAGAAAACGACCCTATCGACTGGTTAGAACATATTTGTTCACTTCTTAACTTCAGCTTCAACTGAACCAATTTAATTTCAATTAAAAATTTATTTAATTCTTATCAACGAAAATTTCCAAAAATCCTGAAAATTTTCTAACGCCTTAACTCTTCGAAAAATTTCGCTAGCACTTCCTTTATGCTGGTCAATTGGTCAAACTTCCACTCGCCTCTTTGGGCCATCTGCAACTCAAAAGAAAATCAAACAGCCAAGCGGCTTGCCAAATCGACTCATAAAAATCTCATGCCATATGAAATATAAACTTGTACCTTTTTGTCAGGTATATCATTATATCCTTTCCACCTGTTATCAATTCAGCGGATACAAGAATCATCCCAATCAAATTCCAATCTGCTTTTATCCACAACACAATCATTTGCTTATATCCCAGCCAAATATCATTTCAACTCGAGTTTCTTCTCGATTCCCAACTCTTAACTTGATTATCACGTTACACTTCAAATTTGAATCTCACAATCCAACTTGTCTTGATATCATTATAATTCAATCTCAGTTACCACTTTACTGGCTTTACCTTTAATTCCCATTTGCTTTCACAAATTGCTGTTTAATTTGTTCTTAATTCATACAGTCTTTCCCTGGGAGTTTTCAAACAGTTCACTCTTTTCAAAAATCAAATTTTCCTTTTTGAAATTCAACACAACTTGTCTTTCCCAAAACAAATTCAAAACAGTATCTCTGGTAGTAATTCGTCACTTACAACTCGAAAATGAATATTGATGATGCAGCTGTCATCATCAGAATCTATTTTCCAGCGATCGAAGTGAGTTCCATACTATAAAACCATTTCTAAACATTTCCACTTTGAAATTCATTTCAAAATATAATTCAGACTACTCGTAAAACAATTTAAAATCTCCCATGATCTTAAATTTTCCTTATTCTTAATCTAAATCCATTTACAAACACTTATCCAATTCTCCAAAGTTTTAACTCAATTTCTGGTATAAATTCAGATTTAATTCATCTGATTCCACGTATTTCACTTACATGAATTCTGATTAGTTATTTACATAACCATTTAATTTATAATCTTACTCGATTATAATAACAACCAATATATCCACTATATTTTAATTTATATATATATATATCTTCTTTATATCAAAATATAATTTGGGTAAAATCATATCATTTACCCTCTTTTCAAAACATATCGTGCCGACCCATCATATTTGAGTGTTTACAAAATCCCTACCTATACAGTGGATCAAACTGATTGACCAGAACTCATAAACAACTCAACCAATAAATCACCACAATATAAAACAAATTTTTATATCAATAACAAATACGTTCACTCGTATATATACACTCAACTCAATTTAGGGTATTACTAAACCTATCTCTACCGAGTCACGCCACAGAGCCAAGGTAATTCACTTAATCTTAAGCTCTAATACCAACTGTAATGACCCGAGTTTTTGGCGACCATGGTTATCCGATATACAACACATATCGAACATCCAAGGGTCGAAAATACCGGAAGATTAATGAAAGAAAATAAAGGGTGAGAATAGATAAGATAGAAACTTAGTATAGAAGAAGAAGAAGAACACAACATCAGAGTAACACGAACCTCACAGCGGAACGAATAACATATAATATATATAACATAACATGAAATATACATCTGTACTTGAATATACATCATTATCAAAGTACAACACTTACAACACAGTGGAAATAAACTATAGCTATATGATCCTGAAGCCTCCTACTCCAGCTCTTCAGGTATATCTGTTAATTCCTGACTACTTGACTGTCCGTACAAAATTGGGCACCCAAAAGTTTAAGGAAAACAAAACAAAATAAACTCCAGGTCATTCATGGGACTAATATGAGTAAAACAGTTTAAAACAGTTTGAGCCATTAAACGATATCTCATAAGACCACGCCGTATAACGGAACGGTTTTTCCCTTATGAGAATCCAAAATATCTTTATATCAAAAAACTTTTGATATTATAATAATGTCTATCAACCACAATATAATAATCATCTAGCAGAAACGCTTTCAACTCACGTTCTACATATATAGTATACAATCAAAACCGCAAGCACGTATTGGGTAATGGATTTCCAACTATGACAATGTATGGAACCACCTATCGCTAGTGTACCTCTAGAGAGGAATACACTGGGTTCAACAAGAACATCTTGCAACCCGACCACACATGACCGACCACTCATTTCGCTTGAGTGTATCGAATGTATATCACCAACGGTTGGGATCAGCAACCGTTTCCCGAATGGGACAGCATCAACAATAGATTTTTCGAAGTAAATGAAACTCTAGATCAGGTGATTATACACCCTACTTCAGAGCGACGGACTTAGCCATGCTGCCAGCCCGTTTTGTGTCATTTACCGGTTGATGAGGCTTGAGGTTACGCTTTATCATCACATCAGATTCACTTCGAATGCCACATTGTCAGATCCATCGAAAATTACTAATTGACGTCTACAACAGTACGTTATGTGTTAGCTAAAGAAGTTTCCTTCTCCGCTTCCACTCTTGGTACGGTTGAAGAAATTAATGTACGTGACCTTTTCTGGAAATATGCTGTCAGACATCCATCCATATGGATGTCATCCAGGAACAGGATGAACCGAAGGCACTATTCAGTACATCCATCTTAGGCACTATTATCTAAGACTTATACAATAGCCCTTGCATCTTACTCCGTCTTCAATTATCTTTGGCATATATGAATCGCAATGCTTATGCCAATACAGAGTGGTTCATTGGATAATAATCCAACCGGTCTCTTCATATTAACAACGTTAAAATGGTCAAAACTTTAATAGTCTGTGATATAACTATCAAAGAAAAAAACACGTGTGAAAACAACGATATTATTTCCAAATGGAAATTCTATCAATCAATCATCAATCATATATATATATATATATATTCATATTTCCTTATTTTCTATGTTTAGAAAATATATGTTATTAACACTGCAAAACATTTCCATTATTATTTACATATCACTATCATTCCACAACTATTAGTCCCTGACTGTAAACTAGTAGGAGAACAATTCTCTAAGTATAAACCCCGAAGGCCGAAACCAACATCAGATTGATACTCAGAAAACTATTCAACTTAATTAATCTCTAGTCAGTTTATAATCTGGTTTAACTCTATTTCGATTACTCTGTTCGATTAACTTGATTCGATTAACTCTTCTATTTATTTTCTAAACAGAAAATCCTTTGTTCCATTATTTTGCTTAATATCTCCTTTATAACTTATTCAATTTCTAAGTCAATATCCCTTTATCATAACTTATTCATGTCCTAAATAAATAATCCATTTAATATCCTATTTATTTATTCTAAATGTTTCCTTTAATAACCCTGTTTATTTGACAAATAAATATTTCCTTTCCTTATTCTATTTATTTAACAAATAAATAAATCCATTATCTTATCCTATTTATTTAACAAATAAATATCTCACTTATTATCTCCTTTTTATTTTCTAAGTAAATAGTATAACATCTTATTTATTTATCCTAAATAAATAATTCACTTTATAATTATTCCAATTTATAAATATTTCTCATTTATAAATATTCCAATTTATTTTTATTCTGTTTTCAATATCACTTTGAAAATCTCCTTTTCCTATTCTGATATTTTATGGTACTTAACACATCATATCACGATGACCAATATCGTCCAAACACATATAATCAACCACCGATTATAAACCACATCATATATCACAATATATGAAAACAATAAAATAACTGTTGAGGAATCCGGTCGGATTCCTCCAACCCGTTTCCCTGCATCCACAGATGTTACACAATAAAATCAACATCACTTTCAGTTCCATATGATATATTCTGTTAAATAGAATCAACATAGAAATTCAACTAACTGACTAGCAGTTCAATCAAACAGTCAACACACAATCAATCAGCCTATATTTAACAATTCTAAAAATACAACATGAAATTATAAGCTGTTCAGAGTTAGTGAGATTTACTCACATTGTCCGTAATCGTTAAATAACAATTTACAAAATGTCGATTCTGGTCAAACAATTTATTTCGATAAAATCTGTAATGAGCTCAAATTTATCCCTAGTCAGTTCCATTTTGAACTGTCCGTTCACTCGATCCTGTCGGATCTGATTTCGTCGAGTTCCGATATCGTACGAATAAGATACGATAAATTATAGCTAATACACATTTTAAAAATATATAAAACTTTAAATTCAATTCAATCGGGCATTTACCCCTTTCTTGGCCCATCATCCCCCGTTAATACCCAAGCCCGCTCCACCAACATCGCTTTCTTCTTCAATCACTGCCGTGGCTTCCTGGAGCTTCTCAAATGGCCATTGCGCCTTCTTTCTACCACAAGAACTACCTCGTCTTCCCTTTTAAATTGAAACTAAAATCACCTAAATTCTACTCATCTCCTCCTCATCATCTTTATACCCTTAACTCAGTGGTCGGCGTTGGCTTATGATTTCCGTCGTACCTGCTATGGCGCGAGCGACAGTACGCAATCGAACAAAAATATGTTCGAACTCCACAAAATCTCGTCCGCAAGCTCAAATCGACCTCCTAAACTAAAGCATGATCACCATTCTTTGATTCGTGCCCCAAATTTCCCTATAAACCGAACCCTAGTTTACTGCCGAATATTGACCATCAAAAACAAGCATCGCACCTTTCCAAACTGGTGTAGAATCGAAAAGAAATACATAAGGAATCAATATAGCTTGGTTTCATGATTTGTAGAGATTTATTTTGATTTCTATTGATTTTTGAAAGATGGTTTCCCTCATGTTTTGTCTGTGTTGAGAAAAATTTGGTGGCGGCCTCAAAGAATGATATATATATACAGGATGGAATTTTTCTTGTGGTTGAAATAGAGAGGATGTGGCACCTTAATGTTCACACATTTCATTTAGATATTTTATATTTATTTATTTTTTCTTTCTAAAAATTCATGCGATCACACACGATACCCAAAAATCATGAAACTGGACATGTAGCTAGAGTTCGACATTACGGTCACAACGAAATTGGTTTCGTCGAAATTCGACTCCGTATGCTCACACAACATATTTTTAACCATTGAAATAGTGACTGTTTTTCACTCTAAAATCCGTACGGCCACACACTGACTCTAAAAATCATGAAACTTGGAATCTAACAAAAATTTGACATTGCGGATCCAACAAAATTAGTTTCGTCAAATTTCGACTTCGTTTGCAAAAGTGGCTATTTTTAAACCCCTAAATAACCTATTTAAATATATAAATATATTTAAATATAATTAAATTTAATATTTAAAAATAAATATTATTGTATATATTCATAGTGCAGTACCATACAGCTCTAGAATATTCCTATATTAATTTCTAACTTGATATTTCCAATCCCGATTAAATCGATATTCGGTTTATAATGAAATCCCTTTTTAAAATATAATTAATTCCTTTATAAATTATAAAGGAATTCCACATCGACTTTTCTAAAATTTGATTTAGACTTAAATCAAAATCTACACGACGAAATCCCAATTTTTCTCTTTCACTAGAAAGATATACTCCACCACCTCCACACATTTCTTGTTTCACAGAAATCCGGCTTAAAACGAATCCTATACATTCAGTTGACGTTCAAATCGCCTAATTACGAGCTGCAACGCCATTTCAAGCTCAATTTTAATTATAATATAATTACACGTTCAAACTGTCGGTCAAATAATATATTCGTTATTCTAATTCAATTCTAAACTGAATTAAATATCACAGATGATCCAGTTCACACCATATCGCCATTTCAGCCAATTCTGATTATTTCCGAATTAAATATATTATTTAATTATTATTATAATTAAATATTCCCAGCTATTTAATTAAACCACCGTTTAATTCATTATATCACTATTTATATAATTAAATAAATTAATTATAACACCTCTGCAAATGCAGGTCATTACATAAGGGCTATATAGAGAATTAGGGGCAGGATTAAAAAGAAGGGTTGTTTTGAAGTATTATGAGAAGTAGGGGTAGATTAAGCATAGTAGGCGTCGATCGACAAATATGAGAGATGATGAATCATTTGGATTGGGTGTTGCAAAAAGCATCCCTTCACAGAAGCTAAAAAATAGGGGTAATTTTTGGAAGGAAGGGCTATTTAGAGAATTAGGGGTTGGATTAAAAAGAAAGGTAGTTTTGAAGAATTAAGAGAAGTAGGGGTAGTTTAAGCATAGTAGGGGAAGATCGATAAATATGACAGATGATGAATCATTTGAACTGGGTGCTGCAAATACCAACACTTCACAATAGTTGAAAAGTAGGGGTAATTGTTGGAAGTAAGGGCTATTTAGAGAATTAGGGGTAGGATTAAAAAGAAGGGCTGTTTTGAAGTATTAAGAGAAGTAGGGGTACTTTAAGCATAGCAAGGGTATATCGACAAATTTGAAAGATGATGAATCGTTTGGATTGGGTGCTTCAAAAAACAACCCTTCAAAGTAGTTAAAAAATAGGCGTAATTTTTGGAAATAAGGGCTATTTAGAGAATTAGGGGTTGGATTAAAAAGAAGGACTGTTTTGAAGTACTAAGAGAAGTAGGGGTAGTTTAAGCATAGTAGGGGTAGATCGGGAAATATGAAAGATGATGAATTGTTTGGATTGGGGGCTACAAAAACCAACCCTTCACAGAAGTTAATAAATATGGGTAATTGTTGGAAGGAATGGATATTTAGAGAATTCGGGGTAGGATTAAAATAAGGGTTGTTTTGAAGTATTAAGAGAAGTTGGGGTAGTTTAAGCATAGTTGGGGTAGATCGAAAATATGAAAGATGATGAATCATTTGGTTTGGGTGCTAAAAAAATAAACACTTCATAGTAGTTAAAAAATTGGGGTAATTCTTGGCAGCAATGGCTATTTAGAGAATTAGGGGTAGGATTAAAAAGGACTGTTTTGAAGTATTAAGAGAAGTTGGGTTAGTTAAAGCATAGTTGGGGTAGATCGTCAAATATGAAAGATTATGAATCGTTTGGATTGTGTGCTGCAAAAAATAACCCTTGAAAGTAGTTAAAAAATAGGGGTAATTGTTGGAAGTAAGGGCTATTTAGAGAATTAGGGCAAGGACTAAAAATAAGGGTTGTTTTGAAGTACTAAGAGAAGTAGGGGTAGTTTAAGCATATTAGGGATAGTTTGACAAATATTGAAGATGATGAATCATTTGGACTTGTTGTTGCAAAAAACAACCCTTCACTGTAGTTAAAAAATAGGGGTAATTATTCGAAGTTATGACTATTTAGAGAATTAGGGGTAGGATTAAAAAGAAGTGTTGTTTTGAAGTACTAAGAGAAGTATGGGTAGTTTAAGCATAGTAGGGGTAGATCGACAAGTATGAAAGATGATGAATCGTTTTGATTGGGTGATGCAAAATACAATTCTTCACAGTAGTTAAAAAATAGGCGTAATTGTTGGAAGTAAGGGCTATTTAGAGTATTAGGGTTATGTTTAAAAGGAAGAGTTGTTTTGAAGTATTAAGAGTAGTAGGGGTAGTTTAGGCATAGTAGGGGTAGATCGACAAATATGAAAGTTGATGAATCGTTTAGATTGGGTGCTGCAAAAACCAACCCTTCAAGGTAATTAAAAAATAGGGGTAATCGTTGGAAGTAAGGGATATTTAGAGAATTAGGTGTAGGATTAAAAAAAGGTTTGTTTTGAAGTATTAAGAGAAGTAGGGGTAGTTTAAGCATAGTAGGGTTAAATCGACAAATATGAAAGATGACGAATCGTTTGGATTGGGTGTTGGAAAAACCAACCCTTCACAGTAGTTAAATAATACGGCTAACTGTTGGAAGGATGCGCTATTTAGAGAACTAGGGGTAGGATTAAAAAGAAGTATGAGAATCCAAAGTATCTTTATATCAAAAACCTTTTGGTATTATAATAATGTCTATGAACCACAATATAATAATCATCTAGCAGAAACGCTTTCATCTCACGTTCTACATATATAGTATACAATCCAAAACCGCAAGCACATATTGGATAATGGATTTCCAACTATGACAAGGTATGGAACCACCTTATGCTAGTGTACCTCTAGTGAGGAATACACTAGGTTCAACAAGAACATTTTGCATCCTGGCCACACATGACCGACCACTCATTTCGCTTGAGTGTATCGAATGTATATCACCAACGGTTTGGATCGGCAACCGTTTCCCTAATGGGACTGCATCGACAATAGATTTTTAGAAGTAAATGAAACTCTAGATCAGTTGATTATACACCCTAATAGGTGCGACCTACATAACCATGCTGCCAACCCGATTTTTGTCATTTCCAGGTTGTGAGGCTAGATGCCATGCTTATCTCTGACAAATCACACATTTATTCACTTTGATTGTCACATCGTCATACCCGCCAAATCATGAATTGATTTCCCCAAAAATACCACGGGTATACAGCTAAGAGAAACGATTTCCTCCGCCACCAAACGTAAAAACGTTTGAAGAGATCAAATTACGCGATCTATTAAATATACTCTATCAGACCTTCTTCCATACAGGTCGTCCTGGGACAAGACAAACCGAAGGCACTATTCAGTACAACCATCTTAGGCAATCTTTACCAAAGATTTATACAACAGCCCTTGCACTTTACTCTGTCTTCAATTATCTTTGGCATATATGATTCGCAATGCTTATGCCAATACGGAGTGGTTCTTCGGATAATAATCCAACCGGCCTCTCCATATTAACAACGTTAAAATGGTCGAAAACTTCGATAGTCGGTGAGTAAACTATCAAAGAAAAAGACATGTGTAAACAACGATATTATTTCCAAATGGAGATTATATCGATCAATCATCATTTAACATTTATCTCTTTAGTTCAAAAATTTACTTATCTCATGTTTCCATATATTCTAAATTCTTATTTTCTAATTTTTGAAAATATGCGTTATTAATAATGGGAAACATTCCCATTTCCTATTTTCTATATTAGAAAACATTTCTGGTTTCTTATTTGGAAAACATTTCCAAAGCTCCATCATTGGATTTAAACAGATGTTTAAATAAAAAATTTCTTTGCCAACTCCAACCATTTACTAAATTCACTTAACCATCATTCACTATCAAACCTTACCATTCCTTAGTTAAGATGGAAGTCAATCAAGTCGGGGTATAATTACCACTTTATAAATAATTAAGTAAATTAATTATTATGCGGTAAAATACGGGTCGTTACATTCTTTCCCCCTTAAAATAATTTCGTCCTCGAAATTGCTAAGGTAGAAAACAAACCCTATTAACTGGGTTAAAAATTATTCGTTTACTTTTTATTTCAGTTTTAACTGAATCAAGTAATTCCAGTTAAAATATTAATTAATTCTTATCAACGAAAATTTTCAAAAATCCTTAAAATTTTCTAACACCTTAACTTTTTGAAAAATTTCGCCAGCACCTCCTTTGTACTGGTCAATAGTTCAAACTCAATCTCGCCTCTCTAGGCTTTCTTTAACCCAACAGAAAATCAAACAACCAAGTGGCTTGCCAATTCGGCTTATCAGAATCTCAAACCCATATATAATATAAACTGGTGCCTTTTTGTCGGGCATATCATTATATCCTTTACATGTGATTTCAGCAGATACCAAGGTCATCCCAATCAATCTCAAGTCAATTTTATCTTCAACACAACCAATCACTTATATCCAAGCCAAATTCAATTTCAAATCAAAGTTCCATTCTTGATTTTCAAATTCTTAACTCATCAACCCAATATCGTTTCAAATTTCTATCTCATAAATCCAATTTGTTTTGATACCATTCTAAACCAATCCAATTCCAATTACCACTTAACTGGCATTATTTCAATTCCAATTTTCTTTTACAAATTATAATTTAATTTGTTTTAATTCATCAATCTCTTCTTGGGAGTTTTAAACTACATTTCTTTTCTCAAAATCAAACTTTCCTTTTTAGAATTTCAAACAACTTGTTTTTCTCAAAACGATTCAAAAACGAAATCATTGGTAGTAATCCGTCACTTACCACTCGAAAATGAACACCGATGATGTCATGATCATCATCGAAATCTATTTTCCAGCTATTGAAGTGAGTTCAATACTATATCGCTTTCGAAATCATTTATAAACACTTCCACTTTGAAATATATTTCAAAATACCATCCCCAATGCTTGTAAAACAATTTAAAATCTCCCAGGATTTTAAAATTCACATATATTAATTCCAAATCCAATTATAAACACATTTCCAAATTACCAAGGTTTTAATTTCAATTCTGATTTAAATTCCGATTTAATTCATTCGGTTTCATATATATCACTTATATTAATTCGGAATTGTTATTTATATAACCATTCAATTTATAATCTCACTCGATTATAATAACAACCAATATATCCAATATATTATAATTCCAATATATATATATATTCT
The DNA here is from genome assembly GCA_030737875.1 of Allium sativum. NCBI lineage: Eukaryota > Viridiplantae > Streptophyta > Magnoliopsida > Asparagales > Amaryllidaceae > Allium > Allium sativum. Next base: position 731,676,062 of record CM060923.1, on the reverse strand, counting down.
CTATATCAAAATATACTTCGGGTAAAAATATTTTCATTTACCCTCTTTTCAAAACATATCGTGCGGACCCATCGTATTCGAGTGTTTATAAACCCCTACCGATACAGTGGATCAAACTGATCGACCAGAACGCATAAACAACTCAACCAATAAATCTCCCCAATATAAAACAATTTTTATATCAAATAAAAAATACGTTCACTCGAATATATACACTCAACTCAATCTAGGGTACTACTAACCCCATCTCTACTGAGTCACGCCACAGAGCCAAGGTAAAACTAAACCTTAAGCTCTGATACCACTGTAACGTCCCGAAAAAAGTCGATCTTGGTTATCCGATATACAACAAATATCGAACATCCAAGGATCGAGAATACCGGTAGTTAATGAAAGAAAACAGAGGGTGAGAATAGACAAGATAGAAACTTAGTATAAAAGAAGAAGAAGAAGATATAACATCAGAGTAACACGAATCTCACAACAGAACGAACAACAAATAATAGATAACATATCCTTGAAATAAAATCAGTAAATGTATACAATAACATTATCAGAGTACAACACTTACAACACAGCGGAAATAAACAATAGCTATATAATCCTGAACCCTCCTGCTCCTGCTCTTCAAGTATCTGTAAATCACGACTACTTGACTGCCCGTATAAAATTGGGCACCCAAGAGTTTAGGGAAAACAAAACAAAATAAACTCTGGGTCAGTCATGGGACTGGTATGAGTAAAATAATTTAAAACAGTTTGATCCATTAAACGATATCTCATAATATTACACCGTATAACGGAACGGGTTTTCCCCTTATTAGAATCCAAAGTATCTTTATATTAAAAACCTTTTGATATTATAATAATGTCTATCAACCACAATATAATAATCATCTAGCGGAAACGTTTTCATCTCACGTTCTACATATATAGTATACAATCCAAAACCGCAAGCACGTATTGGATAATGGATTTCCAACTATGACAAGGTATGGAACCACCTTACGCTAGGGTACCTCTAGTGAGGAATACACTGGGTTCAACAAGAACATCTTGGAACCCGGCCACACATGACTGACCACTCATTTCGCTTGAGTGTATCGAATGTATATCACCAACGGTTTGGATCAACAACAGTTTCCCTAATGGGACAACATCAATAATAGATTTTTAGAAGTAAATGAAACTCTAGATCTGGTGATTATACACCCTAATAGGTGCGACCTACATAGCCATGCTGCCTGCCTGAATTTTTTCATTTCCCGGTTATGAGGCTAGAGGCCACGTTTATCTCTGGCAGATCACACATTTATTCACTTTGAATGTCACATCGTCATACCCACCAAATCACAAATTGATTTCCCCAAAAATACCACAGGTATGCAGCTAAGAGAAACGAATTCCTCTACCACCAAACGTAAATACGTTTGAAGAGATCAACTTACACGATCTATTAAATATACTCTGTCTGACATTCTTCCATACAGGTTGTCCTGGGACTGGACAAACCGAAGGCACTATTCAGTACAACCATCATAGGCAATCTTTACCTAAGATTTATATAACAACCCTTGCACTTTACTCCGCCTTCAATTATCTTTGGCATATATGATTCGCAATGCTTATGCCGATACGGAGTGGTTCTTCAGATAATGATCCAACCGGTCTATCCATACTAACAACGTTAAAATGGTCGAAAACTTCGATAGTCGGTGAGTTAAATATCAAAGAAAAAGACATGTGCAAACAATGATATTATTTCCAAATGGAAGTTATATCGATCAATCATCATTTAACATTTATCTCTTTAGTTCAAAATTTTACTTATCTCCTGTTTCCATATATTCTAAATTCTTATTTTCTAATTTAAGAAAATATACATTACTAACAATGGGAAACATTCCCATTTCCTATTTTCTATATTTGAAAACATTTCTGGTTCCTTATTTGGAAAACATTTCCAAAGCTCCTTTATTGAATTTAAACAGATGTTTAAATAAAACATCGCTATGCTAACTCCAACCATTTACTAAATTCACTTAACCATCATTCACTATCAAACCTTACCATTCCATAGTTAAGGAAGAAGTCAATTGTAACATCCCATATTTTCTGTATATTTAATTTTCAATTTTTAAATAAATAAAATGGATTAATTTTGAGGAAAATCAAATTTTGTTGATTTTGATGATAATAATTATTGAATTGAGCATATATAAATGTTGTAATGTGAAATTTAATATTTTATAACAAATAAAGTTTGGATTGTCTAAGTTAAAATAGGAATTTAAACTTTATTTGATAAATTCTGAAATTTTGAGTTGATATTACAATTGTTAAGGATAATTCGAGTCCATTTATTTATAATTGAAATTTAAAATTTAAATGGATAAGTAAATTAATTCGAGAACATGACATATGTGGTATTGACTTAGAAAATTTATTTAAGTTGTAATTAAATTTAATTGGGAATTTATAAATATTTAAGTTTGAATTAAAAACAGTGAAGCAAGTAATTGAATATTTTAATTATTTAATTAACTGTGGAATTTAACTGTTTTGACGACTGTCTCGGAATTCGACGAAACTGGCGCCATCAGAACCGGAACGGTGAATTATTACAGGATTTCAATTTGCATTACAATCCGACTTACCGTTTGATCGTACGAGAGAAAATGTGAACGAGATCAGTGTAAATGGATAATTGGATGTTTCTTATATTTGGGCCTTATATATGCATATAACTTGAGTCCATGACCACCTCATCAGCTCATTTCTATTATACGTATAACTTTTTTCTTCATTCAAGCTTTCTCTAATGGCAGAAAATTTACAAACCCTAGTTTCTAACAAAATACAAGCTTGAAATTCAAATCTCTTTAAACCCCAACATATTATATATCATTTCGAAGCCCTCGATGAGTAGAACCCAGATCTACAATTCGTTTCAACATGCAGTACACTGTTTGGCCGGAATTCGAGGGTCAAACTGCTGATTTTCGAACCCTAAGACCAAAATTTGGGCGTTTTCGATTTGGGATGTAATTGGAGATTTGGTGATACGGGTTTTGTAGAGAGGAGTCATACGAGTTCATCGGTGGTGACGGCATCGTCTAGAAGTCGTCGGAGTGGTTAGATTTGGTGTTTAAAGGCTCAAAGGGGCGGATCTTTGGACTGACGGCGGCGGAGCTAGGGTTAGCCGGAAGGGGCGGCGGCGCCTAGGGATGATGCGACGGTCGATGGGCTTCTGGTCGCTGGTGAGCGGGGCTTCCAATTCGGTCGGAGTCGATGGCAAATCTCGGTCAAAGGCGAGGCTGGAATGGGTTCCAACATTGGTCACGGTAGCAGGTAGGAGCGGGAATGAAGTGTAAGGGGCTGACTGTAATAACCCGGAAAATCTGGGCCAGTTTAAAAATTTTATTTTAGCGATTTTAGCGAATTTTGAATATTTAAAATGAATTATTTTAAATAATATCGACGAGAAATTTATTTTGAATATAATTCGAACGTATATATTATATACGTCGTCGTTAGAATATAAATATTTATATATAATTATAAATAGAATTGAAAATGGCGCGGTAGTTCGATAATTCGATTTCCAACTTCAATTGAATGTACCGGGTGCAAAACAATCCGGATTTTAGTGAAACAAAAAATAATGGAATCTAATTGTGGATATCTTTCCAACGAATCCGAAAGATCAAAATTTCGTAGCGAGAATCAAAAGATAAGTCCAGTTGAAAATTCTGAATAGTCGCTATGGAATTCAGGCCCTTAAAAATGGAAATTTTGCAAATGACCTCGGATTTCGACGAAACCAGTTTTGTTGGATCCGCAGTGTCAAATTATTGCTAGGTTTCAAATTTCATAATTTTTCGAATCAATATGTGAGCGTGGCAAAGGAAAACGCGTTTGACCAGTTTCAGTTGATTTTAATCGACTTGAAATTGGCCATTTTTCAAACGGTCTCGGAATTCGACGAAACTAGTTTTGTTAGGACCGTATCGTCAATACGAAGCTAGAAAATATTTTTCCGGAATTTTCTAGTCAGTATGTGACCCCGGTAATTTGAAATGTACGTTTAAAATTCAATATAGTGATTTAAATGTAAATTCAAGGGAAACTGATCGTAACAATCGAGACAGCTTGCGATACTTATCCCATTGTGTTCGGAATGGGGGTAAAACGCTATGGACGACAGGCGGTGGGCCTCGTTTTGAGGTCGTATGTAAAAGTCAACTTTTTGAATTAAATAAAAAAAATAAATTATTTCCCTCTCTCCTCTCTATATTTCTCTGCCCCCCCCCCCCTTCTTCGATTTTCAGAATCAAAATCAAAAAAACAAAAAACAAAAGAGAAGGACGGAGGAACGCAGCAGCCGCCGCCGCTCAGGGCAGGGCGCCCGGCCTCCATCCACCACCGCTCCGGTTCCCCAACCCGCCTCCGCCTCTTCCCCGATCCCTCTTCCTCCCTCTCACCTCCTCCACGAACGCGACGCCCCCAAAACGCCTGCCGCTCGCCGCAGATGGCCTCCGCGCCTCCCCCTCCTCCCTCACGAACCCGCGACCACCTGACACCCCCACCCCCTTCTGACCTAGAGAAAAAAAGGTGAGTTTTAATATTTTGTTTTATAAAAAAAAAAAAAACTGAATTTTATTTTGTTTAAAAATTGATTTTTATATAATGTTAAAACTGATTTTTATATAATGTTAAAACTGTTTTTTTTAAAAATTTCGAAACTGAATTTTATTTATTATATAAACTAAAATTTATTTATTATATAAACTGAATTTCATTTATGTTGTAAAGTTATAAAAATGTAATCTTTTATATGGTAGTAAGTGAAAAAATATGATTTTTATATTTTTAAAGTAATAAAGATATAACTTTTATACGAGTGGCAAAATAATAATATGATTTTTATATTTTTAAAGTATTAAAAATATAATCTTTATAGGATAGAGAATATAAAAATATCATCTTTGTATATGTAGCAAAATAAAAATCTGATTTTTATTTTATATACGTTGAAGTAAAGTGATTATTTTTATAAAGGCGAAATCTTTATATTTATAAAGGCGAAAACTTTATTTTTATAAAGGCGAAAACTTTATTTTTGAAATGGAATTTTTATCTATATGACACCAAAGTAAAAATGTGATTTTTATATATTGAATAGCATAGTAAAAATTCGATTTAGAAATATATGAAGTGATTATAAAAATATGATTTTTAAATTGAAAGTGAATAAATAAAATGTGATTTTTATTTTAAAGACATCAAAATATAAAAATGTGATTTTTATATATGTAGTGGCTACGGGCAAAGAAGATAGCGAAGATGCGATAGCAATGAAGATTTCTATCAGTGAAGAGCCGTGAAAATAGGATAGCTTTCAGTGAGAACTTCTCACTCAAATTCTATTTTTCTAGTTATATGTATATACTAGGATACAGACGGTGCTTATTAGAAGCACCCGACACCCGTCCACATACCATGGACTTGTTTGTTTGGTTGTGTAGTTAGTTAGATTATTTGGTTTGAACTGAATTGTTTGGTGAAATAAAAATTGATTTGATTGATGTGTGAATGGCGTGGGCCTTCACTAGACCGGGGATAAGGCTAGGCCTTGTCCCGTTTCTAGTATCGTGCCGTTATGCCGCCGAAATTTTCTAAAATGTGTTAGAAAAATAAAAATATCATTTTATAGAATAAATGAATTGAATAGAAATTCATATGTTGAAATAAAATGTTTTATCTTTAAAAATATAATTTTTAACGGGAATGTGAATAAATAAAATATTCATTTACAAACCGAACGGTTTGTTTATGTACACCTATTTGAAGGACATTGATTGGGTCGATAAATTTTACACATCGCCCAACTGCACAACTAAAATCTGTGTTTGATTGTTTGAAAACCCCACACGGGTGTTAGGATGAAATATGAATTTCACTCATCCTGATTGATTTAAATATGTCGATCGATCGATTGATAGGCTGTTATAAGCGTTGAATATTTATATTTGATGCTTATACAGTGTAAAATGCACTTTGGATGATGGTTGACTACTCATCGTTGTTGATATATACATGTGTTGTAGAAAATCCATATAATTAACATTATATGGTAATTGATTAGGCCTCATTCCAGTTTCGAAAAGAAATATTTGAAAATAGAATATTTGAAAAAGGAAATATTTGAAAAGAAATATTTGAGATAGAAATATTCGAAATAGAATATTTGAAAATAGAAACATATGAAGCCGTGTTGATTAGATGACGCTATTTTGACGTAAACGATCTTTATATCGGTTTTATTCATTTTGAAATGAATTGAATTGAAAGTGATTTCAAAATGAATTGAATTGAAAACGATTTCGAAATGAATTGAATTGAAAACGATTTCGAAGTGAATTGAATTGAAAACGATTTCGAAATGAATTGAATTGAAAGTGATTTCGAAATGAATTGAATTGAAAACGATTTCGAAATGAATTGTATTGAAAACGAATTTGAATTGAAAACGATTTCGAAATGAATTGAATTGAAAATGATTTCGAAATGAATTGAATTGAAAACGATTTCGAAATGAATTGAATTGAAAGTGATTTCGAAATGAATTGAATTGAAAACGATTTCGAAAAGAATGGAATTGAAAGTGATTTCGAAATGAATGGAATTGAAAGTGATTTCGAAATGAATTGAATTGAAAACGATTTCGAAATGAATTGAATTGAAAACGAATTTGAATTGAATTGAAAGTGAATTGAAATGAATTCAAATTGAATTAAAATTTGAATTGAATAGAAATGAACTTTGAAACGAATTTATAAAGAAGAATTCAATTTTGCTTTGAATTGAAATGGAAGTTGAAATAGATTTTTAAACGAATTTTAAAACAATTTATATAATTCATTTTAAATAGAAATCGACGAAGTATATATTATATATATAATATAATGGCCTGAATAGAACGCGCCGCGCCGCGGCAGTTCGTGAATTTCGACCATTTATTTCAAACGGACATTGCGGGAGATCCGACCGTCGGATTCTCCTAAAACCGGAACCGTTTGGTTCGTATCGAAAAGAGCTTTCTAACGAATATTAGAAATTTGAAATCTAACGGTTGGATTTGGAATTATGTCCAAATCAAATTCGAAAAAGGTCGCTGTAAGTGCAGTTCGATGGCCGTTGATGGGAATCGACTGTACGGGCCTTGATAAAATTATTAAAAATAGTAATAATTTGGGTAAAATCATAAGAAATGATTTGTGAAGATTTGGGATGAAAAACTTCATGTTTGAAAAGATAAAAATAGATTTTTATCGAAATGAACTAGTTTTGAACTAGAAAGATAATTCTATTTATTTTTAAATAAATAAATTGAATTTGAAAAGGGTTTTAAAAATAACCAGAATTTCCAATGATTGCATTGGAGTGGATTTGAATCGAAATTGTCTTCGGAATATTTCGATGTTGGAATTCGTGATTATACAGATGTGTTATGGAAATTTGAAAGATATATATTTATATCGTTATTTCCAATACGACATTTGTTAGTCGTAGAATTTGATATTGAATATAAGCCGGTATATTTTCTATTCAGAGCCTTGTATTGAATATCAAATGTGATTTGGGTTTGTCGTGAATGGTGTCTTCATTAACACTGTTCTTGAGCCCAGTTGAGAAAAGATTAAATCTTTTTATTTAGATTTAATGAAGTTTACCAATTAAATGAGATTTAATTGGAATTGAATTGATATTGATTTTTGGGTTTATCGTGAACAGTGTTTTAAATAACACTCGTTCTTTAACCCGATAATTAATGAATGTGACTTTGGGTTTATCGTGAACCGTGTTTTAAATGACACGGATTCTTTAACCCAGTTAAAGATTAAAACTAAGTGGAGTTTTAATGAATCTTTAAATAGATTGAAAAGATCGAGAATGGAGTATCACCAGTTTTACTCCAAGCGATAGTTAAATCTTTAATTAGATTTGAACGTGAAATGGTAATTGAATTACCGATAACACTGTGGTGTTAGATATGAAGTACTACCAGTTTTACTTCATGGGATGAATAGGTTGGGATTGGGAAATAAAATAAATGATTACTTCGGTGTGGTTCGCTAATCCCGACTAGTTTGAATTGATATTCAAAGGAGATTAAAGGATAAATTTAAAGAATTTATCTTGGATAAAATTAATGGGAACTTTTTCCCAAAGTATAGGAATATTTGAATAAAAGAATATTCTGAGTTGGAATGAGGCGTATGTTGTGTTTGTGTAACACTTTTATAATATATACGCGAGTTATTCAGAAAGACTGGGTTTATCCCATTCTGAATAACTGATTCGACGTGGTGTCGAAGATGAAGACGGTGGTCGAAGACCAGAAGTTTTCACGTCGTTTGGGTGATTACTGATGATCTTGATTGGGCTGTACACCCAAGAAGATGGAAACAGTTAGTGATCGTCCAGACGTGCTTGGAGATCGATGGATACGCGGGGTACTAGGTGCCTCCGGTTTCGTTCAGACTCAGAACGAACTTGTAAAGGGACTGTGTGTCTGACATTGGATTTTAGTCTGTGTGATTGATTTCTATTAAATATATATCTGTTTGGAGGCGGAGAATTTATTCTCCTGCTTAACGCCCTTCTCTGAGACGTACGAGCTCAGGGGTTATATACTGATGGATATCAAACACATAGAGTGAATTGCCTGTGTGGCATGCCTAAGTGGCAATAGATCGAGGCTTCTGTTGAAAAGCAAAGTCTTGTGGTGATGATCAAAGCACAGCCTGTGTGGCACAGCTTTGTGTAACGTGAATTCGCGAGTTTCACTCCCGGTATGAACCAAAAACGGGAGACGGACCTCAGGGAGGGCCTGCGTTTCCTCCTAGCTAGAAGTGGCGTCAGTGGTTTTACACGCCCTGACGAGTTTGACTTATGTGGTTGTTGCTATTGCGAGGCGCCTCGGTTAGATCGGACGATCCGGGTCCGATGGAGTCATTCGTTGGCTCGCTTACGCCCCAAAGGGCGGCGAAACGCAGTGTCCACGGTTTAAGTTTAATCCACATCGGTGGACCGGCCCTGACGATCCAAGGGTCGATGCGTTCTGATCCTGAGACTCGGGCTAGGCAGTCTCGAATCGGTTGAGGACTATCTTTTGCCTCGGTTCATAGATGGAAATCCAATTTCCGAATACGTGACATTTGCGGTTTATTTGTAAACCTATATATGGCGACATGATATATGGTACCCATGCCGCCTATGATTGATACTTATGATTTGAAGTTGTTTTATACACTATGCACTTATTATAATATCAAATGATTTGTTTTTAAATGTATCAAGCATTCTTTGGCTGTTATAAGGGAAAACCCTATCCCCCGGCTTGCGTTGCATTGTGTGATAGGACCTGGGTCTTATAACAGCTTCATTTTTCTTTATTTAGCATTGCGCTGTTGGTTTTATGCACTGGTATTCTTGGGAGGAAACCCGTTCCGTGTTATACGGCGTGGTCCCTTGATTTACCTCACTTGAAAATAAAGATTAATAACTGTTTTAGTTCTCACACCAGTCCCATGACTGACCTGGAGTTTATTGTTTTAACCTAAACTCTGGGTGCCCTTATTTTGACACGGGCAGCTAGTAGTTTTGGTTTTGCAGATTTATATTCACAGGATCCTGGTTTACAGCTGGAATGATATCCGGAAAGCTTTGTATCCGTATATCTCTTCTAGTTGTGTATTGTATTATTTTCCACTGCGATGTATTTAAATGTAATTTAAATCTCTGATATTTCTGTGTAATATTCATTCATACTCTGTATATTCTTGTAATCTGATGCATTGTTTTAATTAACAATGAAATGTTCTTCTGTTTGCGTTCTGTTGTGGTTTGTTCTCGAACTATCCGACGCTTTCCTTTACGGGGAAGTTACAGGTTTTTACACGTGGTATCAGAGCTTTGGTTTACAGAGCTCGAGAACAAGACACATTAGAACCATACGAAAGAATTCATCAGATATTGGGTTAGTAATATCCAATTAGAATGACTCGTTAGAGATAGGATCAGTAGTATCCTAGAACGAGTGTGAAGAGTATATTTTTCGAATGAAAAACAATTTTGTTTTGAAATTTAAATCGTTTTATACGTATTTGAATATTTATTTATTTTGAATATGGACAATCGAGTATATATAGATTTCGCGTATACGCGTCATGAACGTATAGTCGAAGTTTTAATATACTGGATAGATATAGAATCACATTCTAGACATCCGGGGATGATTCTGATGATGGTGCATCATCATCAGTATTCATATTCGAATTTCGAAGGTGTGATTTCTATATATTTCCATTAGACTGGTGTGAGAACCAAAAATTATATAGTTAGAATACATTGTTGTGAATTGGCATCAAAAACATGATTTTTTGTATACATATCAAAATTATGAATTTGAAACTCTAATTCACTAATTGATTGATGTTTGTGTTGTTTGTTTAATTGTTTTCTAATTTTTAACCATTTATGCCTAATATAATCAAATATTGAATTGTATTGAAATTGGTCGCATTTGCTTGCATACGTGTATATCTTTTGAACAGGTCATAGCAAGGAGGCTAGAGCCGAAGAATAAAATTTGTTTGCCCGACAAATAGGTACATGTTTACTACATAATTTCCTATTTTGTTTGGGTGATGATGATTTTGTGAGCCTATTGGCTAGCCGCTTGGCCTTTTCTTTTTCTTTTTGAGATCTGAAGGACCGGGGAAGCTATTTGAAATTCCCCGATGCTCCTGATGCAGGGGAGGTTATGGCGAAATTTTTCGAAAATTTAGGGTGTTAGCCAAATTTTTGAAATTTTTAAAATTCTCAGAAACTGAAAAGTTGGAGAATGGAAGCCAGATCGAACGTAGAGTTGATTAATCAAACCACTTTCGACTTTGTTCCTTTTCGGGGATGAAAAGTTTTAAGTGGGGGAGATTGTAATAACCCGGAAAATCTGGGCCAGTTTAAATTTTTTTATTTTAGCGATTTTAGCGAATTTTGAATATTTAAAATGAATTATTTTAAATAATATCGACGAGAAATTTATTTTGAATATAATTCGAACGTATATATTATATACGTCGTCGTTAGAATATAAATATTTATATATAATTATAAATAGAATTGAAAATGGCGCGGTAGTTCGATAATTTGATTTCCAACTTCAATTGAACGTACCGGGTGCAAAACAATCCGGATTTTAGTGAAACCAAAAATAATGGAATCTAATTGTGGATATCTTTCCAACGAATCCGAAAGATCAAAATTTCGTAGCGAGAATCAAAAGATATGTCCAGTTGAAAATTCTGAATAGTCGCTATGGAATTCAGGCCCTTAAAAATGGAAATTTTGCAAATGACCTCGGATTTCGTCGAAACGAGTTTTGTTGGTTCCACAGTGTCAAATTATTGCTAGGTTTCAAATTTCATAATTTTTCGAATCAATATGTGAGCGTGGAAAAGGAAAACGCGTTTGACCAGTTTTAGTTGATTTTAATCGACTTGAAATTGGCCATTTTTCAAACGGTCTTGGAATTCGACGAAACTAGTTTTGTTAGGACCGTATCGTCAATACGAAGCTAGAAAATATTTTTCTGGAATTTTCTAGTCAGTATGTGACCCCGGTAATTTGAAATGTACGTTTAAAATTAAATATAGTGATTTAAATGTAAATTCAAGGGAAACTGATCGTAACAATCGAGACAGCTTGCGATACTTATCCCATTGTGTTCGGAATGGGGGTAAAACGCTATGGACGACAGGCGGTGGGCCTCGTTTTGAGGTCGTATGTAAAAGTCAACTTTTTGAATTAAATAAAAAAAAAATTCCCTCTCTCCTCTCTATATTTCTCTGCCCCCCCCCTTCTTCGATTTTCAGAATCAAAATCAAAAAAAGAAAAAAAAAGAGAAGGACGGAGGAACGCAACAGCCGCCGCCGCTCAGGGCAGGGCGCCCGGCCTCCATCCACCACCGCTCCGGTTCCCCAACCCGCCTCCGCCTCTTCCCCGATCCCTCTTCCTCCCTCTCACCTCCTCCACGAACGCGACGCCCCCAAAACGCCTGCCGCCCGCCGCAGATGGCCTCCGCGCCTCCCCCTCCTCCCTCACGAACCCGCGACCACCTGACACCCCCACCCCCTTCTGACCTAGAGAAAAAAAGGTGAGTTTTAATATTTTGTTTTATAAAAAAAAAAAACTGAATTTTATTTTGTTTAAAAACTGATTTTTATATAATGTTAAAACTGATTTTTATATAATGTTAAAACTGATTTTTATATAATGTTAAAACTGTTTTTTTTTTAAATTTCGAAACTGAATTTTATTTATTATATAAACTGAAATTTATTTATTATATAAACTGAATTTCATTTATGTTGTAAAGTTATAAAAATGTAATCTTTTATATGGTAGTAAGTGAAAAAATATGATTTTTATATTTTTAAAGTAATAAAGATATAACTTTTATACGAGTGGCAAAATAAAAATATGATTTTTATATTTTTAAAGTATTAAAAATATAATCTTTATAGGATAGAGAATATAAAAATATCATCTTTGTATATGTAGCAAAATAAAAATCTAATTTTTATTTTATATACGTTGAAGTAAAGTGATTATTTTTATAAAGGCGAAATCTTTATTTTTATAAAGGCGAAAACTTTATTTTTATAAAGGCGAAAACTTTATTTTTGAAATGGAATTTTTATCTATATGACACCAAAGTAAAAATGTGATTTTTATATATTGAATAGCATAGTAAAAATTCGATTTAGAAATATATGAAGTGATTATAAAAATATGATTTTTAAATTGAAAGTGAATAAAAAAAATGTGATTTTTATTTTAAAGACATCAAAATATAAAAATGTGATTTTTATATATGTAGTGGCTACAGGCAAAGAAGATAGCGAAGATGCGATAGCAATGAAGATTTCTATCAGTGAAGAGCCGTGAAAATAGGATAGCTTTCGGTGAGAACTTCTCACTCAAATTCTATTTTTCTAGTTATATGTATATACTAGGATGCAGACGGTGCTTATTAGAAGCACCCGACACCCGTCCACATACCATGGACTTGTTTGTTTGGTTGTGTAGTTAGTTAGATTATTTGGTTTGAACTGAATTGTTTGGTGAAATAAAAATTGATTTGATTGATGTGTGAATGGCGTGGGCCTTCACTAGACCGGGGATAAGGCTAGGCCTTGTCCCGTTTCTAGTATCGTGCCGTTATGCCGCCGAAATTTTCTAAAATGTGTTAGAAAAATAAAAATATCATTTTATAGAATAAATGAATTGAATAGAAATTCATATGTTGAAATAAAATGTTTTATCTTTAAAAATATAATTTTTAACGGGAATGTGAATAAATAAAATATTCATTTACAAACCGAACGGTTTGTTTATGTACACCTATTTGAAGGACATTGATTGGGTCGATAAATTTTACACATCGCCCAACTGCACAACTAAAATCTGTGTTTGATTGTTTGAAAACCCCACACGGGTGTTAGGATGAAATATGAATTTCACTCATCCTGATTGATTTAAATATGTCGATCGATCGATTGACAGGCTCTTATAAGCGTTGAATATTTATATTTGATGCTTATACAGTGTAAAATGCACTTTGGATGACGGTTGACTATTCATCGTTGTTGATATATACATGTGTTGTAGAAAATCCATATAATTAACATTATATGGTAATTGATTGGGCCTCATTCCAGTTTCGAAAAGAAATATTTGAAAATAGAATATTTGAAAAAGGAAATATTTGAAAAGAAATATTTGAGATAGAAATATTCGAAATAGAATATTTGAAAATAGAAACATATGAAGCCGTGTTGATTAGATGACGCTATTTTGACGTAAACGATATTTATATCGGTTTTATTCATTTTGAAATGAATTGAATTGAAAGTGATTTCGAAATGAATTGAATGGAAAACGATTTCGAAATGAATTGAATTGAAAACGATTTCGAAGTGAATTGAATTGAAAATGATTTCGAAATGAATTGAATTGAAAGTGATTTCGAAATGAATTGAATTGAAAACGATTTCGAAATGAATTGAATTGAAAACGATTTCGAAATGAATTGAATTGAAAACGATTTCGAAATGAATTGAATTGAAAGTGATTTCGAAATGAATTGAATTGAAAACGATTTCGAAAAGAATGGAATTGAAAGTGATTTCGAAATGAATGGAATTGAAAACGATTTCGAAATGAATTGAATTGAAAACGAATTTGAATTGAATTGAAAGTGAATTGAAATGAATTCAAATTGAATTAAAATTTGAATTGAATAGAAATGAACTTTGAAACGAATTTATAAAGAAGAATTCAATTTTGCTTTGAATTGAAATGGAAGTTGAAATAGATTTTTAAACGAATTTTAAAACTATTTATATAATTCATTTTAAATAGAAATCGACGAAGTATATATTATATATATAATATAATGGCCTGAATAGAACGCGCCGCGCCGCGGCAGTTCGTGAATTTCGACCATTTATTTCAAACGGACATTGCGGGAGATCCGACCGTCGGATTCTCCTAAAACCGGAACCGTTGGGTTCGTATCGAAAAGAGCTTTCTAACGAATATTAGAAATTTGAAATCTAACGGTTGGATTTGGAATTATGTCCAAATCAAATTCGAAAAAGGTCGCTGTAAGTGCAGTTCGATGGCCGTTGATGGGAATCGACTGTACGGGCCTTGATAAAATTATTAAAAATAGTAATAATTTGGGTAAAATCATAAGAAATGATTTGTGAAGATTTGGGATGAAAAACTTCATGTTTGAAAAGATAAAAATAGATTTTTATCGAAATGAACTAGTTTTGAACTAGAAAGATAATTCTATTTATTTTTAAATAAATAAATTGAATTTGAAAAGGGTTTTAAAAATAACCAGAATTTCCAATGATTGCATTGGAATGGATTTGAATCGAAATTGTCTTCGGAATATTTCGATGTTGGAATTCGTGATTATACAGATGTGTTATGGAAATTTGAAAGATATATATTTATATCGTTATTTCCAATACGACATTTGTTAGTCGTAGAATTTGATATTGAATATAAGCCGGTATATTTTCTATTCAGAGCCTTGTATTGAATATCAAATGTGATTTGGGTTTGTCGTGAATGGTGTCTTCATTAACACTGTTCTTGAGCCCAGTTGAGAAAAGATTAAATCTTTTTATTTAGATTTAATGAAGTGTACCAGTTAAATGAGATTTAATTGGAATTGAATTGATATTGATTTTTGGGTTTATCGTGAACAGTGTTTTAAATAACACTCGTTCTTTAACCCGATAATTAATGAATGTGACTTTGGGTTTATCGTGAACCGTGTTTTAAATGACACGGATTCTTTAACCCAGTTAAAGATTAAAACTAAGTGGAGTTTTAATGAATCTTTAAATAGATTGAAAAGATCGAGAATGGAGTATCACCAGTTTTACTCCAAGCGATAGTTAAATCTTTAATTAGATATGAACGTGAAATGGTAATTGAATTACCGATAACACTGTGGTGTTAGATATGAAGTACTACCAGTTTTACTTCATGGGATGAATAGGTTGGGATTGGGAAATAAAATAAATGATTACTTCGGTGTGGTTCGCTAATCCCGACTAGTTTGAATTGATATTCAAAGGAGATGAAAGGATAATATTAAAGAATTTATCTTAGATAAAATTAATTGGAACTTTTTCCCAAAGTATAGGAATATTTGAATAAAAGAATATTCTGAGTTGGAATGAGGCGTATGTTGTGTTTGTGTAACACTTTTATAATATATACGCGAGTTATTCAGAAAGACCGGGTTTATCCCATTCTGAATAACTGATTCGACGTGGTGTCGAAGATGAAGACGGTGGTCGAAGACCGAAGTTTTCACGTCGTTTGGGTGATTACTGATGTTCTTGATTGGGCTGTACAGCCAAGAAGATGGAAACAGTTAGTGATCGTCCAGACGTGCTTGGAGATCGATGGATACGCGGGGTACTAGGTGCCTCCGGTTTCATTCTGACCCAGAACGAACTTGTAAATGGACTGTGTGTCTGACATTGGATTTTAGTCTGTGTGATTTATTTCTATTAAATATATATCTGTTTGGCGGCGGAGAATTTATTCTCTTGCTTAACGCCCTTCTCTGAGACGTACGAGCTCAGGGGTTATATACTGATGGATATCAAACACATAGAGTGAATTGCCTGTGTGGCATGCCTAAGTGGCAATAGATCGAGGCTTCTGTTGAAAAGCAAAGTCTTGTGGTGATGATCAAAGCACAGCCTGTGTGGCACAACTATGTTTAACGTGAATTCGCGAGTTTCACACCCGGTATGAACCAAAAACGGGAGACGGACCTCAGGGAAGGCCTGCGTTTCCTCCTAGCTAGAAGTGGCGTCAGTGGTTTTACATGCCCTGACGAGTTTGACTTATGTGGTTGTTGCTGTTGCGAGGCGCCTCGGTTAGATCGGACGATCCGGGTCCGATGGAGTCATTCGTTGGCTCGCTTACGCCCCAAAGGGCGGCGAAACGCAGTGTCCAGGGTTTAAGTTTAATCCACATCGGTGGACCGGCCCTGACGATCCAAGGGTCGATGCGTTCTGATCCTGAGACTCGGGCTAGGCAGTCTCGGATCGGTTGAGGACTATCTTTTGCCTCGGTTCATAGATGGAAATCCAATTTCCGAATACGTGACATTTGCGGTTTATTTGTAAACCTATATATGGCGACATGATATATGGTACCCATGCCGCCTATGATTGATACTTATGATTTGAAGTTGTTTTATACACTATGCACTTATTATAATATCAAATGATTTGTTTTTAAACGTATCAAGCATTCTTTGGCTGTTATAAGGGAAAACCCTATCCCCCGGCTTGCGTTGCATTGTGTGATAGGACCTGGGTCTTATAACAGCTTCATTTTTCTTTATTTAGCATTGCGCTGTTGGTTTTATGCACTGGTATTCTTGGGAGGAAACCCGTTCCATGTTATACGGCATGGTCCCTTGATTTACCTCACTTGAAAATAAAGATTAATAACTGTTTTAGTTCTCACACCAGTCCCATGACTGACCTGGAGTTTATTGTTTTAACCTAAACTCTGGGTGCCCTTATTTTGACACGGGCAGCTAGTAGTTTTGGTTTTGCAGATTTATATTCACAGGATCCTGCTTTACAGCTGGAATGATATCCGGAAAGCTTTGTATCCGTATATCTCTTCTAGTTGTGTATTGTATTATTTTCCGCTGCGATGTATTTAAATGTAATTTAAATCTCCGATATTTCTGTGTAATATTCATTCATACTCTGTATATTCTTGTAATCTGATGAATTGTTTTAATTAACAATGAAATGTTCTTCTGTTTGCGTTCTGTTGTGGTTTGTTCTCGAACTATCCGACGCTTTCCTTTATGGGGAAGTTACGGGTTTTTCCACTGACGTGGCATCTCGTGAATGGGTGAGAGATTATTATATTTATTTTTATATATTTAAAAATCCAAACACTAAAACACTGATAACTCTCTCGTTTTAACTCGGATTTGGACGCGGTTTGTTGCGTTGGGATCGTGGCGGAATTGCGGACGTTTTGGCACTAACCTGGCTATGTTTAGAGACTGTGAAATTTTGGGCTTCTTTTGGACGTTCGATCCACTAAGGACCCAAAGGTGAGTGATTTCTCACTCACGAAATACTGAATTTATTCCCATATTTGTTAAATTAAAATATGAAATAAGTTTGGTTGCATGGTTGTGTTTGATTTGTGATTGACGGTCCAAATTTGACATCCAAGTTTATAAATCTGAAAATCTATGTCGATAATTAGTTATTTAATTTAATTAAAATACTAGTTGGATTTTTGATCCTGGCAAACCCGTATAACAGGTTAATACTGATAAATGAGATGAATGATTGTGATGGATGTGGTGGATGATTTTCGAATAAGTATTGCTTGAAATGTTCTTTATTTCAACATATGGCTGTTGTGTACTCATCATTGACGATAAACCCCATTTACCCTGATGTTACGGGCATCCAATGAACCCAGGCTTTATCGACAAAATAAATTAAGAACACAAAGTGAAATGATAAATCTCTGTGACCCTGATTTGGATTGAAATGATAGATCCATCCCTGAATATCGAGAAATCTAAATTTAAAATTACTTGGCCATAGGATAGAAAATTATATATGGACACCGGTTGGTTAAATGATTTTTTTAACATTCAAATTTATTGATGGAAATTTCATTTAAGGAATATATCGATTTTTTTTTTCGATAAATATTTTTCTTCTTTGAAGATCTGAATATTGAATGTTATTGGAAATGGTTAAGGAAATTTCCCGAACAAATTTAAAAGTTTAAATTTGAATTTTATATGATTTGGAATTTATTTCAAATAATTGGGTGGGCTCGAGTTAAATAAATTCTTATTGAGTTTAATGTGGAATAAACATAATCGAGGATATTCGAAGTTGTTTGAACTTATCATGAATATAGTTTATATTTCCCTAAATTGGAAGATTGGGTTGAATGGCGTTGAAACAAGATATTGAACTAAGGACTCCATTTAGATTGGGGTATAGATTGAAGCATTTGAAAATTTGGAAGGAAGATTATGGTTAAAGAATTTATATATATATATATATATATATATATATATATATATTTATTTATTTACACATTTGATTTCAAAGGAATTATTCTTGCCTTAACTTTTATTATTAACCTTTACATATAAATTATTTTATTATAAATAACTTTTCCCTCATAATTTATTTTTCAAACTATATAGTAAACTTTTAATTTATGTCTATGCGTAATATTTGAATTCTTTATTTATTGAAATTTTTATATTTTATCTATATATCTATTATATAAGGTTTTCTTATAAACATTTATTTTACAAGTATTTTTGAATTTGTAAATTTCCTTCCGAATGGAGAATGTTGAATTTGAACCGCCGGTTCAAATGGAGTTGAGATAATAATTCATCCTATTTGAATAAATGAACCGATTTAAAATGACTTTATATGGAAGTATGAATTATATTCTTCTCGAATATAAATGGATCTCCTAAGAGATTTAAAAGGAGAAATTATGAAAGATATATTATAATTGAATATGAATGGATTTCCGAACATAAATCGATTGAAATAACTATAATCGCTGATGTGGAATACTCTACTTGAATATGAGTCGATTTTGGAATATTATATGGTTATAATACAAGGATATGGAAAAATATTCTAATTAAGAATATAATCGGTTTGGTATGATTTATGATATTTTGATATGAAATTTTATTCTATTGAATATAGATGTGGTTCGAAACAAAATATGATATTTTGAGATGAAAGCGAACCTTTGAAATGTAAAAGAACCAACCGATGTGAAAAGATGTAAGCGCTGGTTGTTAAAGAGACCGGAGTCGACATAAGGCATACTCTCTGTCAGTGTCGATACCACTTTGACAACTGTGAACGTTATGATGTATCCAGAATGAGTATGATGACTTGGAGGCGATTATTTAATCGAAGAAGATGCACGATGAATAAATATCCCTGACCTTCGGGTCAGAATTGAAATGACTAAAACAGGAGCTATACCGTGACTAACTGAGGTAGCACCTTTGATCGGACACACTTCTTCGATAATATTTCTTTGACTATGATGACGATGATATGGGCCCAATTTTGACTTTGGGAGTGTGTTCCGAGGTGGGCGGTAGTGGCTGCTATGCGTTACCACCGGTCCGGGAGTGCAATTGGTAGAATCCTACCCTGGGCATTGCCTCGAATTCCTTGTCATATATATCCTTATCGAGCCCCATACGATTTTGATTTAGCATTTCCTTCTATGGAGTGCCCTCTGATAACACCAGTACGGTGAATTTACGGTACTGTATAGACTGTTGATGCCTATAAACGGCGTAAGGGAAATATGTTAATCCCGCTTACGCTATTTTCAGTATTTATACTTTACTGGATAGACAATATCATAATAGCGTACTATATTATGTATGTATTAGTTTAACGGATCCTTGAGAGATGGAAAAATCCAGTAACATCTCTTGAGTTACTGTACCCATGACACTGATGTTATTTCGTATTTTGATTGGACTAATATGAGATGATTGTACAGCTGTATATATGTATATCCGCTGCATTATTTTTCCGCTGCTTATTATGTACAGCTGTATGTATATGTAACTCTGATAATCATTGAAGTTTATAGTCAATGTATATATATTTCAACTTCTTCTAAACTGCTATTTGTTTATTATATGTTGTCCTTCCGCTGTGAGGTTCTGTGATTGTTTTTCTCTTCTTTCTTTCTTTTTCTTCTTTTCCCAATAACTACCTGCATTTGCGATTTGTTCGGGTCGACATGTGTGGTTTATTGTCGATTTGAACGGTCAAAAAAATTGTGGGTCATTACATCAATCAAGCGGGGGTATAATTACCTCTCAGACCTTAACTGAACAATGTTTCAACATCGAAATAGTCAAAGTTTATCTTTTAAACCTTTAACAAACTTCCTTAGGTAACTCTCTTTCGAACAAATCCCCATTCGATAAATCCTCCCTTCGAATAACTATATTCGATAATCTCTCTTTCGAATAACTAGATTCGAAAACCTTTCTTCGAAAAAACTATATTTTATTTACTCTATTCAATTTACTCTTATCAATTAACTCTTATCAATTAACTCTATTGGATTAACTCTTTTTAATTAACTCTATTGATTAACTCTATTTGATTAACTCTTTTCACTTAACTCCTTCCAAATAAACTATATTCGATAATTCCTTTAACCATATTCGAATAAACTATATTCGATTTACTCCTTTCGAATAACAAGATTTGATAACTCCTTTCGAATAACTAGATTCGATAACTGTTTTCGAATAACTAGATTCGATAACTCCTTTCGAATAACCAGATTTGATAGCTCCTTTCGAATAACTAATATTCGATAACTCCTTTCGAATAACTAGATTCGATAAATCCTTTCGAATAACTAGATGCGATAACTCCTTTGAATAACTAGATTCGATAACTCCTTTTAATTTGATTCGAATAACTAATATTCGAGAACTCCTAATTCGACTAATTCTAATCCATTTATTCTAATTCGATTAACTCTATTTAATTACTCTATTGGTTAACTCTAACTCTAAATGGTTAGCTCTAACTAATCAACTCTAACTGGTCAAACCTAACTTGTTTACTTTATTCGATTAACTCTAATCGAATAACTAATATTCGATTAACTCATTTCGATTACTCTTTTGAATTAACTCCTTTGATTAATTCCTCTTCGACTTGTTTAATTAACAAATAACTATTCCCTCTTCAATTCTATTTATTTAACAAATAAATATTTCTTTTATCTTTTCTATTTATTTTACAAATTAATATTTCTTTTATCTTTCCTGTTTATTTAACAAATAAATATTTCTTTTATCTTTTCTATTTATTTGACAATTAAATATTTCTTTTATCTTTCCTATTTATTTAACAAATAAATATTTCTTTTATCTTTCTATTTATTTAACAAATAAATATTTCCGTTATCTAATTCTTTCCAAAAATATTTTCCTTTTATATCTGTTTTACAAATATTTCCTATTTTTTTTCAAATAACTATCCTTATAATATCATATTTATTTTCAAAATAAATATTCCTTTTATAAAATCCTATGATTTTATAAATAATTCCTTTTCAATTCTATTTGTAAATGGTTTACAAATATTTCCTCTTTATCTTCTATTTATTTTCCTAATAAATATTCCTTTATAAATTCTATTTACTTTCTAAGTAAATATCTTTCTTTATACTTCTATTTACTTGCTAAGTAAATAATCGTTTTACCCTTCTATTTACTTTCTAAATAAATAATCGTTTTATAAAATTCTTTGATTTTATAAATATTCTATTTCAATACACAGTTTGAAATTTCCCTTTTCCATTCCAATATTTCTTTTGGTATTCAACAGTACCAAATAACAGGACGGTGTCATTATAATCAATCACAGATTATACACCACATTATATAACACAATATATGAAAACAAGAGTATTATAAATATTGAGGAATCCTGTTGGATCCCTCCAACCTGTTTCCCTGCATCACAGATGTTAAACAACATAACTAACATCAATTTCATTTCGATATGAAATATTCTACTGAACAGTTCTAATAATACGCTGTAAAAATAGAACTGTTCAGAGTTGATGACTTTTACTCACTTTGGCAATTCATCGTTAAAGAACGATAAATTGTTGTTTGATTTGAATCGAACAATTTATTTCTCCATAAATTCAAACGAGCTCCAATCCACTCCCAGGCAGTCCCATTGGGTAGTGTCCGTCCATACGATCCCATTGGATCTTGTTTCGCTCAATTCTGATATCGTATCACGAAGTCATACCATTCAGAAGTTAGTACACTATTTAAAATAAACACATGGATTAAAAAATTAAAAATGGGCCTTAACCTTGATCCCTTGGCCAAACCCACGTTTACAAACAAGGCCCGCACTATTCTTCTTCCCCCAAATGAACTATCGTGGCTCCAGTAACAAACACTCACCATAGCCATGATTTCAAGCATTGATTCCCCATTTGACCCTTCACAAAAACATGAATCGAAATCATCGTGTCCACCTCCATGATAATCTCTTCTTAATCATACCAAAATCGAGTAGCTAGATGCTACCATTTACAACACGACCTGTAACCAAATCGACCCCATTGACCACGACTTTGACCACCTCCTGCTCCCACCTCTTTCATCAATACCGGCTACAACCACCACCAACGGGTTCTCCATCAAAAACCGCACCTGGGGGTCACTATCTCCCTGAACTCGAAGTCCCCCATGTCGATCCGACTTTATCTCCATTAAATCACTTGGACTAGGTGGGCCCAAGGTAGCTCAACGATCCAACCTAGTCCCATTGATCAAAGTTTCGGCAACTCGTGTATGCGAATGCCATTATTAGGACAATATATATCATATGTCGTGGCATGGATTCATATGGATTCTCCTTTAAGGCGAGGTCGAACCCAAATGCTGGGCGTAGGCGCTTTAATGATTGAGCACTTGGTGAGTACACAGGTGGTCATTGAGTCATGATTGACTTGGTTGTTTGATCCTCGAAGTTAAGTGAACATGATCATAGCTTGGCGTACGATCCCGAATTCCGATCCCGAAACGTTCGTTTGGGGCATGCCGATCCCCTGAATGTAGTTGCTTCCTTTCTTCTCTTCTCCGGATAGAAAATCAACGTAAGGCATGGAGGATGCCAAAATACTTCTTTTGTACTTTGGATGTTCGAGGTGTTGTTATGTTTTCGGAGAAGGGAAGAGAGATATGGAAAGTAAGAGGGCCTTCGGATTTGGTATTCAAGAACGTGGAGCGGCGGACCTTGGGAAACGGGATAACGAATTTGAATAAAGGTGGCCAAGCATGTGTGAATACGAGATTGGGCTTTGTGTCCCAAATTCTTATTAAATCTTTCACTCTCTTCAGGAGTTCGAACCTTGGTTGAGGAGATGACAACTAAGCCGGCGCGCAGGAGCATGAGACATAACTTTGCACTCCCATGACTTTGTCGAGCCCTTTCTTCGATCTTGAATTTTTAAACTTGAAACTTTGCAAGGCGCCATATGGGCGGACAGTGATTAGTGATTTTTGGTCTCGTGATGCGGTCCTCAAGGAATGGAGCTGCTTGGATTGTGAGCTTGAATGCTTATGTAAGATATCGACACATAGTCGAGCTGTTAGTCTTTAGATCCGATCAATTACCTAACCACGATGTGGCTGCATCTTGACTTAGGTGTTGCACTGGCGGTTGGTGATGGTCGTGGCGTTAGTTGTTGAGGATAAAGGTTGCCATCATGTTCCGGAATGTCAGATTTTTGTGGAGTCCGGTTACTAATGGAAGCAGAGAAGCCTCTAGGGCCTGAAATTTGGCTCTTGATTCGCTTCGTTGCAATGTGAAGGTGCTCCCAAGATGGTGGCTCCGTAGGATGCTGTGAAGTTGACGCCAGTGCAGAGACTTAAGGGGATCTGATCGGGTCTTGAGATTGCCAGGCCGGTGCAATAATCCGTAGAGGGTTGCCCCCAGGCCCGGGTACCTGCTTGATTCTGCTCGACGTCAGAGACGAGCTAGCAAGCTTGCATCGTTGCTCAATTTTTCATGTCTAGTCGGTACTTAGAGTTGAACGTAACACAATTGGTTGGCGAATGATTCTGGAAATGAACTTATTTGGACAGAATGCCCGGATACGTGCGCAAGATGCGGGCATACAGTCGAGTCGTTAGTCTCTAACAAAATTATGTCGGGATCATTATTCGATCCGAAAATGGTGATGAAGTTTACTAGTAACCACTACCATAGTTATCCAAACTAGGTGCCGTCGCCGCGTTTCGATGTACTTGTATGTATGGATCTAGGTGTGTGAGTTAGCTTCATGTTGTGTTTAAGTATGTGTTTTCTGGCAGGGCGCTGAGACTTTGCGAACCCAATGAACCGGCCATTGAAACCCTAGAACTTGCACCAAAATATGGATTTTTCATTTTGCGTATTGAGAATTTATCTAAGTTCTCTAGTTCCTCGTGGAATCAGTGGTTATATTGCTCCCTCTGTCCTTTGGTGCGGGCTTCTACGCCCGGTCTTCCTAGTATTGCCGAGAGGTTAGAAGATTCTAAGAACCGAGGCTTCGGGTCTAGGTCCTCCTTTTGGCTAGGTGTATGTTCCTCTTTATAATGGTTTCCTCGATGGCTGTGGTGATGGAAATACCGGCGCGGAAGCTGGTGGAGATCCTCCTCGGGTCCTGCGATGAGTAAGATGGTGCGGAGATAGGCGGGGGACTGCCCCCAAGCTCGAGTACTTGCTAACCGAAGAGGATGCGAGCGATGAACCCTCAAAGGTCAAATAGTTGCTTCTTTTGCCGGGAAGCCCCCTTGGAGCAGAGGCGACGCCAGGCTTTGCCCCCATGCTTCATCAAGTGTCCGAGTCCCGGTTCGAGTTACAGTGGGAACAATCTAGAGTAGTAGGAGAACCCGTGGCTTTGAGATCCCATATTCATATGAGCCTCCTCAGAGGAGGATAAGTTGTTGCTGGACAAAGCGCTCATGCGACAGGCGTAGTTGATGTAAGTCTGCAAACAAAGCAAGCTATAATGGAAGGTCAGGAAGCCCGGCTGGTGCCAAATTCAGAGGAACCGGAGGAGAAGAGGGACAGGATGAGGTTTCCATAAAATATTCATGGGCGAGGGCTAGTCGGGATACCCAGGAGAAATCTGCCTTTGGGGTGGCGAAAATGTAGGCCGATGCTAAGGCGGAGATGGGGATGGCCTCTGAGTAGGCTATTAAAAAGGAGAGCCGTCGGTGATGCCCACCAGGAGTGGACGAGATGACCCTTAGCGAACTTGAAGCGGATGAAGTTATGCAATTCCAGGGCAGGGAGCCAGCTGATCAGAAAGCCGCCTTGGATGCTGAGAAGAGGGCAGAGCAGGGAGCAAGGAAGACTTGGGAGAACCCAGGTTGAATTGGTCCTTTCTTCTTACATCGTCCCCAAGGTGTTGCCATGAATTTCCCTCGGGGAGGTTATGATGATTATAAGCGGCAAGGATGATAGCGGAAGGCACGGATCGGTGCCTCATGTATCTGTTACTTCTGTGTGGAGTAGAGAAGGAGGAAGCAGTTCTAGAAGGAAAGTGTAACGGCGCGATTTTTGATGCCTCGAAAGTCATGTCATTATTGAAAGAATTTAGAAGATGAGATAGAAAATATAGAACTAATAGAATAAAAAAAAGAAAAACATCAGAATCTCAAAGCGGAATTTAACGAGAACATAATATATTACATAACAGGGTCGAATACATCATAGTACAACATCATATTACATCTTCATAGTATAACAGCATAAATATAGATGATCACTTAGGCTAATGTAGATAGTTAAACTGGATACATAGAAATAGTTATACTACTAGACGGGTCTTGAATTTGAAGTTCATAAGGTTCCACTTGCCTACATGAATTACTTGTCTACTCATTATGAGTACCAAAGAGTTTAGGAGACACAGAAAATAAACTCTGGGTCAGTCAGGGGACTGGTGTGGGTAAACATAGTCAAAAGATGTCAGCAGGGAAATAAGAGATAAGGTTTCCACATTGATAGATTCATTTACTTTAGAAATCTTTAGACCAATCCATAACTAATATATGGATAATGACCCAAGTATTTTATATCACAACATTTGATATTACGATAGTTTTTGCCAAATAAATAATCATCTAGTGAAACGCTTGCATCTCACCTTCACGTATACAATATAAAATCTAAAACCGCAGAGTGCTTATTGGAGATTGGATCCCAACAGACAATGTCTGGTAGCACCTACCGATCAGTGTACTCTAGAGAGGATACAATAGGGTTCAATAAGAACGTCTTACAACCTGGCCACACATGACCGTCGACACATTTAGCTTGAGTGTAACGAATATATTACCACCTACACGGTTGGGAATGACCCACCGATTCCGAAGGTTTCAGCAGCGAAAAGAGATTTAGAAGTTATATATGGAAGTTCTCTAGATGGTGATAATATACCCTGCTTGGGTATGATCCAACTAGCCATGTTGCCTAGCCCAACTTTTGTTACTTCCTAGTTGTGAGGTTTGAGGACACGTTTATCCTTCTGACAGATTATTCCTTTAATAATTTGAATGCCACATCGTCATATCCATAAGAAACACTCATTCGATTACCCAAATATATTATGGGTAATGAAGCTAAGAGAAACGAATTTCTCCGCCACCAACGCAATATACTTACGTAAATTCGATGTGCAGAGTCCAATTGATATACATTGTTAGACACTCTTCAATTCGGGTTTGTCCTGGGACTGAAAAGACCAATGGTACTATTTAAAATAGTCCTTGCATATCTCCATCTTCAATATTTCTGACATGCTTCGTATACTTCGAGTCGAAGTGGAATAATTATTGATGACTCTTCGAAACGATGTACGAAATGTCTTTTATAGTCGATAAATAATTATCATCTTAATCTAATTATAATTCAGTTTTATACGTCCTATATCTATGGGTTTCAGTTAGTATAACAGTATATGGATATCTTGTTCCTGTCTGGATATTTTTAATATCTTTTATAAATGAACAATTAAAGTGTGTGCATCGCAAACGGTATTTTTCTTTTTTATCATCGACGTTTAGACGATGTTTAATGCTCCAGTTCTTCTGGTAAATTACTTATTACTTCTAATTTAACTTAAATAATTTTGTTTAATAATTTATTTAACTTATTTTCTAAATTTTCAAACTCGTTGAACATCTTCGGTCAACTTCTGTACTTGATCTTCCTGCCATTTTCTTCCTTCCACTAGCCTATGCCAAATTAAATAAAAAATCTCTTTTTATTTAATTATTTTATTTTACCTTAATTTCATTTATTTTCTATTTAATTAAAATAAATTTTAATTAAAAACTTCGTTCAGAAACTCATTTTTAAGCGTATTGACCAAAAGTACCAGTTTGCCAAAGTGCTAGTTCCAAAACACTATGATTTTGCTTGCCAAACCGCACTAGTTACCGTTCGTTCCAAAATTTGCAAAATACCACCTGGTACTTTCCCATTCACCAAAGTACCAATGCGCCAGCTCTCGAAATTTCTTGCCACAACCATTATTTTGCTCCGCCCCAAAATACCACTTGGTACTTAGCAAAGTGCCAAAGTACCAAAGTGCCAGATCTTTAGTCTCTGTGCCAACCACTCCTGATCACCACGTAAACACCATGCTCCGGTTAAAGTGCCAACTCCTGATGCACGCACCTACACATGTGGACGTGTACACGCGCCGTCGCCACCATTGATCACCGCCGACCATCTCCATAGGTCATCACTCACCTCTGGGTCCAACCACCACCTTCAGATCTGATCATCAGCAAGTGAACAGTGATTTTGTTGTCTTCTTCTTCCTGCATCGAATGGGTTTCATTGAGGAAAACCCATACCGCTCCCTCCTCAGTCCTCCCGAGTGCCTCCAGTTCCGGCCACCTCAAGACGACAACCCACTCCGTTGATCCCCCTAGGTACGGCGATCTAGTTCTTCCCCACGGTGGGGCAGTTCGACGCCAAACATCATGTCCCCGAAAACAAATTAAAACCCTAAATTTAATTCGTTTTCAAAATTTATGAATTGGAAAAATCATTTTACATTTTTCCCGTACTCCTCTTCTCTAAACGCCACTCTCCCCCTTTCGCCATGATTTCTGATCACCTGGATCGTCGTATATTGCTCAAAACCCATTTTCCGATCATCCCGAAAATTATCGATCATCACAGCGTTAAAAATCATGAAACTTGCTTTAAAAATCATGGGTTGAAGTCAGGTTTCCATTCATGTAATCAAAACATGTTTTCGTCTCATTTGAAATTTCGAGTTTTCAGAGGGTTACAGGGTATGTACTGTTATCTGTTTTCTTTGAATATGTTTTTCATTTCAATGTTCTTCTTGTTTGTTATCACTAGTATATATACTTTATACAGTTGTATTTGCATAATGCTATGGTGAGGTTTTGGTAGTATTCTCTTCTGAGAATCAGTGATCAAAATGTTCTGTGTTTTACAGAACACAGTAGAGGTTTAAATTAAAGCTTTAAACTAACACATCATTTTTACTAAACATATTGGTTTTTATAAATGTGAATGTACAGATGTAAGCAAGGGTTTTTAGCATCAACATGAGTTTTTGTTTAGCAAGATGATGGTGTTTACACAACATGAACTAGCAGTGAAAACTAAACACACATAAAACTGTTTACAGTAAAACAATAAATAGGAAATTTAAACAAGGTTTACTCACTAACTTTCTAACAGCATGATACAACTATCATAACTTACATTAGACTAGAAAAAGTAAAGAAAAGCCTAGTTTACTCACCGAAATGCTTTCTTATTTCCTGCTAGTTCATTCAGATTTTGGTGTAGAGAGAAATGCATGGTTTTTTGTCTATATATAGCCAAGAATTCATATTTAAAATTATTTACTCTTCACATCTTCTGCAGTAAGTAAATCGTTTAGGCTCACTCCTTTGTTTAGCTTTCTATGCCACGTTTTCAGAAGACAATACATGAAAGAAATATTTTTTACTTACATATTTTCCCAATCAGTTTGTCCTATGTTTTCCTTCTAGAAGCACACAATAGTCAACCCATGCTTCCATTAAATGCCCATCATACTCATATCTTTTCATGAATTATAAAATGGCTTTCTTAACCTCTAAGTGTTTGGATATTTTTCTAAGAAGGATTAAAATATTTTGCTACCTATAGTATTAATGGTCTTACCTATCCTTAGTGACACTATTCAAATCACATCTCATTATTGAATTTTTCTCCATATGACTTGAATTTTGTCTTGTCTTCTCACATATGTTCGTGGATGTTTTCACTTTTGTGAATTTGAGTCAAACAAATGATGTGCATACTATTTTATATGCTAAGGTATTCATACATGGCTGAATTGTTTCTTTGTCATATACCCTTATTTGGCTTTGTTTTTATTTCCATGTCCTTTGTATTTTTAAGGTGACAAAATACTTTCTTTTCATATGCACTCAAGTTATTATTTAAATTTGCATATTTATATTACGTTAAACGAGTTTAATCATAACCTTAAATATGTGCATTATTTGTTTACTCATACATTCATATGTTTTCACATATGTTTGATATTAATTTAGTTTTGTTAAATAGCTTTTTCATTATAATTTCCTCATTAAAATCAAATATCAAAAGCTAGAAGAAGTCGGGATATTATAGAAAGGGCCCATTTGTGGTGGTGACCTGCCTGTGTCGAACCTGTAGAGACAAAAGAAAAGAAAAGAAAAGGATGAGTAGCATTAGCAAATGTTAAAGGAATTAAAGATACTTTGGGTTAGGTAAACCAACAGTATATGCGAGTGCGGTCCTCGCTTTGGGTTCTTAAAGACATGGTGTGGTATTCATGTATACCCTGTCATTAGAGAGAAGAGATGTCATACAAGTAGTCTGTATAACTTGTGTGTTGGTGAAATGGAATATGAATTAGTAAAGATCGCGTTTCGTGTTAAGTGTTCGAACGTTCTTTTCATGTTTTCCGGTGTCCCGTACTTGCACAAGCGTACTTGTTGTTACGACAACGGAAATGCGATCGTAGACCGCGCTCTGGGTTGATTATTCCAGAGGGGTGTGATTGTGTATCGTTCTCCGGGTCAATTATTCCGGAGGGGTGTGATAGAGCGCAGGCTTCTAGTAAGTTTCCCTCATCTCAAGAAACCCGTAGTTTTCAAAGGCAGGCCGAGCACCTACTGCGTACTTGGGTTCCACGGGGTTAATCTCAAGTGTAGCGGAGGCATTTCACATCGCGTTATGCGGTCATTTTGGGGTACAGCTCTCCTGTCATTCATCGGGTTGGAGCGAGTGACGACGTCGTTTATTTGCCAGACAAAAGCTACGATCATCTTCCCGTAGGGTCCGATCATGGTCGTGAGCTACACCTAATCCTTTAGAGCTTCGGGGAGAAATGATTTAATGTCGGTCTCGGTGTTGTGCCAAGATTCGACAAGTAGCCATAGCCAGGGGAAGTTTACATTGCTCTCGGCTATCTGTTGATCGGCCCCAAGTCACTTGGGAGTTGGGCGCAGAACGATTCATCCTTGGCTTCGGCACATGGCCAAGGTTCGGGTTCGTGGTTATTTATACTCGGTCGCGCCGTGGGCCGGTGACTCGAGTAGCATTGCCGGTTCCAATGTTCCGGTTGTCGGTCATAGCTAATGTTTTCTGGCCTAGATGTTGGATCGAGGCTCGGAAGGCGACATCGACTCCCATGCTCGAGGCGCCGGTGCAGTGATCGAAAGTTTGTATGCAAGTTGGTTGTCAAGATTAATCAAACACATCATAAACGTCATGAACGGAGCAAACATGGAAGGGAGACAGGAAAATGAACCATTTCTAAGGATAACTTTGGCAGTGATAGCCTTTACAATGCCTTGAATTGCAGGAAAACAAAAAATCGTTAGAGTGCGTGAATTAATTATACACTGGTTTATGCAGAGTTGAGGTGAGGATGTTTGTTGTTCCATTCTCTTGGGTGTTTGGTTCCGTCCATGGTTGAGAGTTTGAAACTTCAATCGCTGAGCTTTCGCTACATGGGCATGGGCCATCCTGATGAGGAGTGAGGCCTGCAGGTGAAGGGAAGGCCCGTTTGAAGTCGAGACTGCCGATGTGCGTTCGAGCTGGCCTTTGGTTGAGCTTCCAGTCGTGCATCCAAGTGGACGGAGAATTAGTTAGATCAGGATGGTTATGATACAAAAAAGAGAAGGTGTGTCTTGGAGAAGGTTCCTTGCTTCTTGTTTTTAATTTTTTTGTAGGCCTATATATGTTGGCCAGAATGAGGCATCTATCCGTGAATGGATGATTCTGTTTGAATTGCATCGGTAACGACTATTGGAAAGGTTTCGACCCTTTATCCGTAGACAATTCCGTCGACAATTGTGCTCAAGGTCCTATTTTTTGACCTTTAAACATTAATGCATATGCCTTCTTTATGCTATTGAAACATCTCTGTCTCGTCCTCTTTTTTAATATGGGCGAGATGATGGTGTTAATGAGTCGATCAATGATATCTCCAATGATAACCTCCGGGATTATTGTATCATAAACGATTGTCGTGGGGAGGGTAGAGGACTGGAATTCTCGGGCTCGCTTCCGAATATTCCTCCGGCACTGCTTCCCAGCATGCCCGCTGCTGATCGAGAGCGCCGCATGGTGGATAAAAAGGGGCCATGACACACCGGATAAGAGGTGTCTTTTATGGGAGAAAGTTTGCTTTTATTTTATGTTCTGCTTTCAAAGAGGGAGGCAAAGGCAGGGAGGAGTTGCAAACTGACATTTCTGATGACAACCTAAGGTCAGCTGTGCCATGGAAGATGTATTTCTGACAAGGTGAGGGGACGATCTTGAGGGATTAGTTGTCGGTCGAAGTCATGTTTAGTGGGAAACTTTGATGAGCGCTGAGTAGCTCATAGATCCCATGTAGTGGGTGTCTTTGATGAGCGTTGTGTTAGCGGATGATGTAGAACCGACAATATGCTATGGAGTCCGTTGGTGTGCTCGTCGGACTTTTATGTCTTGGCCTTTTGCATGGTTGATAATTGCGCGTTGCAAGATAAAGTTTCTCGGGGTTGTTGCTCAGTAAGGCTACGGAAAGGAGGAAGCCGAAGGCGCTTCCTCTTATTCTTGCAAATACCCTTGCTGGCGTGAGCAAGAACGCGCAGAGTTGTGGAATTAGGGTCATTACAGCCCTGGGCGTCGCCACGAAGTTGTATGTTGAGGTGAGAAGCTCGATCCCTTTATGCTAACTCTCGACATAGGAAGTAGTCGGCCTCAATGCAGAAGACCCGCAGAATCTTTGATTGTTTTTTATCGGTCCATGCTCTAAGTATGCCTTTCGCAAGCTGGACGAGCGCAATTCGAGGAGTAGGTTTTCTGACCTCGGCCAAGGTAGTGTGGGATCTTGTGAGATAGCATTTGAGATTTTCACGGGTTTCTTGGTAAGTGTTCGAGACTGAGAGGATATCTCTGGGCGTTACAGCGTGCATCCTGGAATACAAGGCCAATCTCTTGGCTAGTTGGTCGGGAGTTGAGATGGTTTAAAGTGGAAGTCGAGAGAACCCGTATAGCACCGACCTGGATAGGGACGGGAAAGCACTTGCACTTGATGGCATTAGCGGCGTGTGATGAATCCATGTGTCATTCGTGGCAGCTAATGAAGTTTCGAGAATTATGGCCTCTTTAAGTATGGGTTAAGTGTTGGCATGTTGAAGTGCCGGCGCCACTCGGTAGTAAGGAAGTCGAAGTGAACGGGTTGCGCCTTGTACTGGTTTCGTAGATGTCATGGGCGTTCCCTCATGGTTTCTTCACAACTCCATGGATCGTGTGGGCGATAATTGGAAGTCGGGCCCCGACCTCATTATGGAGGTCGTGATCTGGTCCAGGACTTTGGAGCCTAGCAGGCCATCTTGGCGGAAGGTATTCCAACTTTGGTTGCATGATTCTGTGGAAGTCGGTTGAAGTGAACTTGGGCCTAGTTGGATTCCAGAAGGGCAGGCGATAAGTTTGGACTCACAATATTTTTAGTCCGCTTAGCGGAGGCTTGAGCGTCAAAGCCGGGGGGCAGCCGGGATGACATGTTCCATTCCTGATGGCGAATCTGACATTGTCGAGATTAGAGGTCGGTCTTGTTGTCATAGGACGCCACCTTTGGCATGTACAAGCGTCAGGGAGATATGCTGAAGGAGGGTTTTCTAATGAAACCCATTAGCTTTGGCGAACTACGGGAGTTCTCTTCTTTCGACGTCTTCTGTTGTACACATCCGGCTCTCTCTCTTTTATGTCATGTATGACCTGGTTTTGGTATGGTTGTCGAGTTTGGGCGAGTTTGTGTGCAACCTGGTCCGGGAGCACTCTAACCCGATGGGATGCTGGAAGAGTGGGACTCTGATTCTATGTGGCGACAAGTGGGCTCTTTCGAGTAGAAGGTTGGTTACTCGGACACATTTTGTTACTATCCTCCTTGGCCGTAAGTGACGATGGTTCGATATCATCTCATTTCTATTGTCGTTGATGTCGTTGTTTGAGTGTTGGAGTGGACGACGATATTTTTAATGAGGTTGAACCTTCTTCCTTGATGTGGGCCCCTAACTTCGACAAAAGAAATTTCTGATGTGGTGTGCCATGAGCGGGCGTAGTTCTGAGCAAGCTGAAGTAGAATGATGATGCGTCGACTTCTTTGAACTTGGCGCATAAGGTTGATGCTAGCCTTCAATGCCTAGCGCAAGAGCTGCATCCTTATACTCTTTATTAACTGTGTGAATTTGTGCTTGAGTTGCAGGAGCTTTGGGGTCCATAAGTGGAAGGAGATCTGTTTCCATCGGGTCCTCTACCGCTTGGGGCTGGTGACAGGAATGATGCTTATTGGACGTACTGCTCAAGGCGCTTCTCACGGATAAGCTTTTCGATTACGTCTTTGAATTGATGGCAATTATTGGTATTATGCCCGTATATGTCGTGGTACCAATAGTAATTGTCGGTCTTCTTCCCATGATTAGTGGATTCCCTTCTGTATGGTTTCTTGTATTGAAGCGTGTTGCACGTTTGCCAGTAGATAGTTTCCAAGTCTTCATTCAGCGGGATGTAGATCTCGTATGTCCAGCGAGAGCTGCGCTTTTTGGGTTCTATATAAACCTGGCCGTTGTTGCGGTCGCCTTGCCTACTGTTATTTGGTCTTTGTTTGTAGGGGCCTGCCCAGTTGTCCTTATCAAAGAGCTTCTCTATCTGTTTCCCTTTTACGTTGTCACTGAAGGTATTCGCATGTTGATTGTTGGGAAGACTGGCCGTGGAGAGTCGGTTTCGTATTGCTTCTTCTTGACATAAGTATTGCACAGCCTTTTCATAGAAAGCATCGAGGCTGTTTGGCTGCTTCCGATTGATCCATGCTCTGAATTCGGAAGTAGGAAGGACAACCTTTGCTAACTGACATAGTATGGTGCGAGGGTCCGGATCTTCGACCTCGGCGAGGGCGACGTTGAACCTAGAGAGTTAGCTTTTGAGCGACTCAGTGGGCCCTTGATATAGGTTGGAAAGGGTGAGATCGTTCTTTGAAGTTGGGATATCCACCCTGAATTGCTTGACCAATTTTTTTTCTAATTGGCCGAAGGTGTTAATGGAATCGAGTAGGAGGTGAGAGAACCATAACAAAGCGGTTCCTGATAAGAAGGCTGGAAAGAACTTGAATTTAACCAGATCGTTGCCCCGGCTCGAGTCCATTTGTCTTTATATTGGTTTAGGAAGGTACAGGGGCCGGTTGTGCCGTCATAGAGCGACATCTGTGGCATGCTGAAGAATCGCGACCACTAAGCTTCGTTTACCATTCTTGTGAAGGGGTTGCGCCTAATGTACGCTTCGCATAAATCATGCATGTTTCCTCGCCTCTCCCTCATGATCCTTCGGACCATGTCAGGAAGGTAAGTTGGATGAGAATCCGCCATAGGTTCCTATGGGTTTTGGCGAGTTTCCGTAGTCCTGTAGCGAGGGCGTCTTCTATGATGGACATCTGGATCGTCTTCCTTCATGTCCTCGACATCTAGAATCAGATATTGGTAAGGAGCGGGTTTATGCAGATCTTGTTCT
The DNA here is from genome assembly GCA_030737875.1 of Allium sativum. Taxonomy (NCBI): domain Eukaryota; kingdom Viridiplantae; phylum Streptophyta; class Magnoliopsida; order Asparagales; family Amaryllidaceae; genus Allium; species Allium sativum. Next base: position 731,640,700 of record CM060923.1, on the reverse strand, counting down.
AGAGGGGCGCGGGCCGCTGGACTGGTGGGGCCATCCTCCTTATTAGTGGACGTTGGGTTGTGTCGAGGAAGAGGTTGGTTAGTAGGACCTGGTTCGTCAATGATAATCAAACCAGAGCGACCTTGGTACCGTGCCCCCTAACTATACGTGACTGTAATTCCGTCGCCATAGTCGTTCCCATTGTCATTGTCAATGGCATTGGTACGAGTGTCGATGATGTTAATAAGATTAAACCTCCTTCTTGATGCGGGCCACTTGACTAGGAAGAGGCAGTTTCTGAGACAGTTGGTCGAGGTCGAATGTTGTTCCGAGCTAGTTGAAGTCGAGCGACGATGCGCTGACTTTCTAGAAGTTGTCGTATAAGGTCGATGTTATTCCTTAATGTTTGTTTGAGCTTGACATCAATGTTGTCATATTTTTCATTAAGCGTGCGGATTTGAGCTTGTGTTCCGGGTGCTTCGGGGTCCATAATAGGAGAGAAGGATTCATTAGTGGTCTGGAAGTTCACGGGTTGAGGTTGTCGGGATGTCCCGGCTACGGCTGTGGCTGAAGAGCCGATCATTGCGTCCTTTGGTCGCTTTGCCATCGTGAGCAGACTCGATAGTAGGTTCCGCAAGGAACCTTAAGGTCATCGGGCTTTGAGATGACAACGTGCGACAAAGGCGCAAAATCCAAGTTTTCTCAATGAAAGCACTAAATGTTGATGGGAAAAAATGTCGTAAACACCAAAGATTCCAATTACTAGGAAGTATAAATATGGTCGCATAGACAAGAACATAAAACGAAGCATAAAGCAGTAAATAACACAAGAGATTTATAGTGGTTCAGCCACAACGAGGGCCTATGTCCACTTTGAAGAGTTGTTTGAATTTTATTGATCACTTGAAAAATTACAAGGTTAAGATCCTCTCACTACATTCATTAGCTACCATACATGAAGTTACAATTGTCATATTTGCAAGAATTAGGAGAATGGACAATTTTCCCTTCTTCTTCCTTAAATAGGAGATGCCATTAATGGAGCTCTATGGAGGTCTCAAAGCTCAAGAATCCCACCAATTTAAAGCGTAAGGCCACGGGGTATTTATAGGAAGTCATTAGGTAGGAGTGGGTATGGGGACCAGGTACGGTAAATTCGCACCTCAGGCCCTCGCACCACGTTTTTTCACACCTCTTTCAAAGGGTGCGAATTTCGCACCTCTTCCAGAGGGTGCGAATTTCGCCCCTTGTGGGTGCTACGAAATTTTGCACCTCGCAGGTGCAAAATTTCACACCTTGAGGGTACGAAATTTCGCACCTCGAGGGTACGAAATTTTGCACCTCGCAAGTACGAAATTTCGCATCTCGAGGGTACGGATTTTCGCACCTCAAGGGTGTAGAATTTCGCACCTCTCGGGGGTACGAAAATTACGTTTGAGAGGCACGAGGTTTGTCCGAGTGGTTTGGGGACTCGAAATCCTGGTCGGTGAATCCAGGGATGTCGAGACCTTGCAGTTCTGGTAATTCTGGGCAACACGCTTGTTGGAAAAAATCGGATGAATCGGGGTTGTAGGGCCCTGGACTCCCACTGGCACTGTGCCCGGACCCGCTTGACGGGTCACCTTCGGCTCGGTGCACGGCTCTCCTTCAGCTCGGATGCGGATGGATACTTGAAGGAGGTTGCGTTTGAGGGACGCGACATCCAGCTAGTGGCCAGAATTGAGTCTTCTGGTACTGGACCCCGGATGATATTGGCGACGCCTCCGGGCTGTAATATCACGTGATATGTTGAGACGAGCGTGTCTTCTGTACTTTTGGTAACCGGACCAAAAGGACGATTAATTCCCTACTTCTCTTAGTACTTCAAAACAGTTATTCGTTGTAACCTTACCTATAATTCTCAAAGTAGCCCATACTTCCAATAATTACCCCTATTTTTTAACTAATGTGTTTTTGCAGCACCCAATCCAAATGATTCATCATCTTTCATATTTGTCGATCTACCCCTACTGTGCTCAAACTACTACTACTTCTCTTAATACTTCAGAATAGCCCTTCTTTTTAATCCTACCCGTAATTTTCTAAATATCCTTTACTTCCAACAATTACGCCTATCTTTATATTGACTGTGTAGTTTCGCACTAAACATCTGTCCTACTCAAAAAAAAATTACGCTATCTTTTTACAACTGTGAAGGGTTGGTATTTGCAGAACCCAATCCAAATGATTAATCATCTTTCATATTTGTCGATCTACCCTATATGCTTAAAAAACACCTCCTTCTCTTAGTACATCAAAACGATCCTTCTTTTTAATCCTACCCCTAGTTCTCTAAATAGCCATTCCTTCCAACAATTCCCCCTATTTTTTAACTACTGTGAAGGGTTGGTTTTTGTAACACCCAATCTAAATGATTCATCATCTTTCATATTTGTCGATCTACCCCTACTATGATTAAACTACCATAATTCTCTTAATACTTCAAAACAGTCCTTCTTTTTAATCCTACCCCTAATTCCCTAAATGCCCCTTACGTCCAACAATTACCCCTACTTTGTAACTACTGTGAGGGGTTGGTGTTTGCAGCACACATTCCAAATGATTCATCCTACTTCTCTTAATACATCAAAGCAGTCCTTCTTTTTAATCCTGCCCCTAATTCTCTAAATTGCTCTTACTTCAAAAAATTACCCCTATCTTTTTACTATTGTGAAGGGTTTGTTTTTGTAGCACCCAATCTAAATGATTCACCATCTTTCATATTTGTGGATCTACCCCTACCATGCTTAAACTACCCCTACTTCACTTAATACTTAAAAATCACCCTTCTTTTTAAACATACCCCTAACTCTCTAAATAGCCACTACTTCCAACAATTACCCATATTTTTTTATTTCTGTGAAGGGTTCATTTTTTCAGCACCCAACCCAAACTATTCATCAAGTCTCATATTTGTTTATCTACACCAACTTCTCTTAATACTTCAAAACATAGCTTCTTTTTAATCCTGCCCCTAATTCTCTAAATAGTTCTTACTTCCAGCAATAACCCCTATCTTTTTACTACCGTGAAGGATTAGTTTTTGTTGCACCCAATCCAAACGATTCATCATCTTTCATTTTTGTTGATCTACCCCTAATATGCATAAACTACCCCTCCTTTTCTTAATACTTTAAAACAACTCTTCTTTTTAATTCTACCCCTAATTCTCTAAATAGCCCTTCCAACCCTTCACAATAGTAAACTGATAGGCTTAATTGTTGGAAGTAAGGTCTATTTAGATAATTAGGGGTAGGATTAAAAAGAAGGATTGTTTTGAAGTATTAAGAGAAGTGTGCGTATTTTAAGCATAGTAGGGGTAGATCGACAAACATGAAAGACGATGAATCGTTTGGATTAGGTGCTGCAAAAACCAACCCTTCACTGAAGTAGAATGATAATTAGTTTACAAAGAAAGAAATGAATAATGGAAAACAAATTGAATAAAGGAAAACAGTAATAAAAGTATTGGGGTAGTTTAAGCATAGTAAGGGTAGATCGACAAATATGAAAGATGATGAATCATTTGGATTAGGTGCAGCAAAAACCAACCTTTCACAATAGTTAAAAAATATGGGTAACTTTGGAAGTTAGGGATATTTGGATAATTAGGGATAGGATTAAAAAAAAGGGCTGGTTTGAAGTATTAAAAGAAGTAGGTGTAATTTAAGAATAGTAGGTGTGGATCAACAAATATGAAGGGTGACGAATCATTTGGATTGAGTGCTGCAAAAAGCAACCCTTCACAGAAGTTAAAAAATAGGGGTAATTATTGGAACAACTATTTAGAGAATTAGAGGTAGGATTAAAAAGAAGAGATGTATTGGAGTATTAAGAGAAGTAAGGGTAGTTTAAGCATAGTAGGGGTAGATCGATAAAAATGAAAGATGATGAATCGATTGGATAGGTGCTGCAAAAATCAACCCTTCACAGTAGTTAAAAAATATGGGAAATTGTTGGATGTAAGGTCTATGTAGAGAATTAGGGGTAGTATTAAAAAGAAGGTTTTTTTTGAAGTATTAAGAGAAGTAGGGGTAGATTTAGCATAGTAGGGGTAGATCGACAAATACAAAAGATGATGAATCATTTGGATTAGCTTCTGCAAAAACCAACCGTTCACAGTAGTAAAAAGATAGGCGTGATTTTTGATACTAAGGGCTATTTAGGGAATTTTTGGTAGGATTTAAAAGAAGCTCTATTTTGAAATACTAAGAAAAGTAGGGGTAGATCGACCAATATGAGACATGATGAATCGTTTGGATTCGGTGCTACAAAAACCAATCCTTCACAATAGTAAAAAGATAGGCGTAATTGTTTAAAGTAAGGGCTACTTAGAGAATTAGGAGTAGGATTAAAAAGAATGATTGTTTTGAAGTATTAAGTGAAGTAGGGGTAGTTTAAGCATAGTAGGGTAGATCGACAAATATGAAAGATGATGAATCGTTTGGATTGGGTGGTGCAAAAACCAATCCTTGACAGTACTTAAAAAATAGGGGTAATTGTTGGAAGTAAGGGCAATTTATAGAATTAGGGGTAGAATTAAAAACAAGGGTTGTTCTGAAGTACTAAAAGAAGTAGATGTAGTATAAGCATAGTAGGGGTAGATCGAAAAATATGAAAGACGATGAATCGTTTGGATTGGGTTCAGCAAAACCAACCCTTCATAGTAGTTTAAAACTAGGGGTATTTGTTGGAAGTAAGGGCTATTTAGAGACTTAGGGGTGGGATTAAAAAGAACAGTTGTTTTGAAGCATTAAGAGTAGTAGGGGTAGTTTAAGCGTAGTAGGGGTGGATTGACAAATATGGGACATGATAAATCATTTGGATTGGGTGCTGCAAAAACCAACCCTTCATAGTAGTTAATAAATAGCGGTAATTTTTGGAAGTATGGGCTATTTAGAGAATTCGGGGTAGGATTAAAAAGGAAGCTTGTTTTGAAGTATTAAGAGAAGTAGCGGTAGTTTAAGCATAGTACGGGTAGATCGACAAATATTAAAGATGATGAATCATTTGGATTCGGTGCGGCAAAAACCAACCCTTCACAAAAGTTAAAAAATATGGGTAATTGTTGGAAGGAATGGCTATTTAGAGAATTAGGGGTAGGATTAAAAAGAAGGGTTGTTTTGAACTATTAAGAGAAGTATGGGTAGTTTAAGCATAGTAGGCGTAGATCGACAAATATGTAAGATTATGAATCGTTTGGATTGGATGCTGCAAAAACTAACCCTTCACAGTAGTAAAAAGATAGGCGTAATTGTTGGAATTAAGGGCTATTTAAAAATTGTGGTCGGATTTAAAAGAAGGACTATTTTGAAGATCTATTTAGAGCATTAGGGGTAGATCGACAAACTTGAAAGATGATGCATCATTTGGATTGGATCGAAAAATATAAAAGATGATGAATCATTGGGTGCTGCAAAAACTAATCCTTCATAGTAGTTAAAAAATAGGGGTAATTGTTGGATGTAAAGGCTATTTAGAGAATTAGGGTTTGGATTACAAAGATGGGATGTTTTGAAGTATAAGAGAAACAAGGGTAGTTAAACCATAATAGGGGTAGATCAACAAATATGAAAGACGATGAAACACTAGGATTGGTTGCTGAAAAAACTAACTGTTCATAGTAGTAGAATGATAATTGCTTTACAAAGAAAGAAATGAATAATGCAAAAAAAAAAAAAAAAGAATAATGAAATACAACAATAAAAGTAGGGCCAGTTGAAATATAGCGGTAATTGTTGGAAGTAAGGGCTGTTTAGAGAATTAGGGGTAGGATTAAAAAGAAGGGCTGTTTTGACGTATTAAGAGTAGGGGTAGTTTAAGCATAGTAGGGGTAGATCGACAAATATGAAAGATGATGAATCGTTTGGATTGGGTGCCGCAAAAACAACTCTTCACATTAGTTAAATAATATGTGTAATTGTTCAAAGCAAGGGCTATTTAGAGAATTAGCTGTAGGGTTAAAAAGAAAGACTATTTTGAAGTATTAAGAGAAGTAGAGGTAATTTAAGCATACTAGGTGAAGATCGACAAATATGAAAGATGACGAATCGTTTGGACTGGGTGCTACAAAAATCAACCCTTCACAGAAGTTAAAAAATAGGGGTAATTGTTGGAAGTAAGGTCTATTTAAAGAATTAGGGTAGTATTGAAAAGGAAGGTTGTTTTGAAGTATAAAGAGAAGTAGGGTTTGTTTAAGCATAGTAGGGGTAGATCGACAAATATTAAAGATGATGAATCATTTGGATTAGGTGCTGCAAAAACCAACCTTTCACGGTATTAAAAAGATAAGCAAAATTGTTGGATGTAAGGGATATTAAGAGAATTAGGGGTAGGATTAAAAAGAAGGATTGTTTTGAAGTATTAAGGGAAGTAAGGGTAGTTTAAGCATAGTAGGGATAGATCGACAGATATAAATGATGATGAATCATGTTGATTGGGTGCTACAAAAAACCTACCCTTCACAGAAGTTAAAAAATAGGGGTAATTTTTGGAAGTAAGATATATTTAGAGAACTAGGGGTATAATTAAGAAGAAGGGTTGTTTTGAAGTATTAAGGGAAGTATGTATAGTTTAAGCATAGTAGGGGTAGATCGACAAATATGAAAGATGATGAATCGATTGGATTGGGTGCTGCAAATACCAACCATTCACAAAAGTTAAAAAATAGGGGGAATTATTAAAATGAATGGCTATTTTGAGAATTAGGGGTAGGATAAAAAAGAGGTGTTGTTTTGAAGCATTTAGAGAAGTAGGGGTTGTTTAAGCATAGTAGGGGTAGATCGACAAGTATGGAAGATTATAAATCGTTGGGATTGGGTGTTCCAAAAACAAATCCTTCACAATAGTAAAAAGATAAGAGTAATTGTTGAAAGTAAGGGCTCTGTAGAGAACTAGCGGTAGGATTAAAAAGAATGACTGTTTTGAAGTATTAAGAGAAGTAGGGGTAGTTTAAGCATAATAGGGGTAGAACGACAAATATGAAAGATGATGAATCGTTTGGATTGGGTGCTGCAAAAACCAATCCTTCACAGTACTTAAAAAATAGGGGTAATTATTGGAAGTAAGGGCTATTTTGAGAATTAGGGGTAGGATTAAAAACAAGGCCTGTTCTGAAGTACTAAAAGAATTAGAGGTAGTTTAAGCATAGTAGGAGTAGATCGAAAAATATGAAAGACGGCGAATCGTTTGGATTGGGTGCTGCAAAACCTATCCTTCACAGTAGTTAAAAACTAGGGGTATTTATAGGAAGTAAGGGCTTTTTAGAGAATTGGGGGTGGGATTAAAAAGTACAACTGTTTTGAAGTATTTAGAGTAGTAGGGGTAGTTTAAATGTAGTAGGCGTGGAGCGACAAATATGAGACATGATGAATCGTTTGGATTGGGTGCTGCAAAAACCAACCCTTCACAGTAGTTAAAAAACAGCAGTAATTTTTGGAAGTATGGGTTATTTAGAGAATTAGGGGTAGGATTAACAAGGAGGCTTGTTTTGAAGTATTAAGAGAAGTAAGGGTAGTTTAAGCATAGTAGGGGTAGATCGACATATATGAAAGATGATGAATCGTTTGGATTGGGTGCTGCCAAAACCAACCCTTCACAGAAATTAAAAAATATGGGTAATTGTTGGAAGGAATGGCTATTTAGAGAATTAGGGGTAGGATTAAAAAAAGGGTTGTTTTGAAGTATTAAGAGAAGTATGGGTAGTTTAAGCATAGTAGGCGTAGATCGACAAATATGAAAGATTATGAATCATTTGGATTGGGTGCTGTAAAAACCAACCCTTCACAGTAGTAAAAAGATAGGCGTAATTGTTGGAAGTAAGGGCTATATAGAGAAATGGGGGTAGGATTTAAAAGAAGGACTGTTTTGAAGGGCTATTTAGAGCATTAAGGGTAGATCAACAAACTTGAAAGATGATGAATCATTTGGATTGGATCGACAAATAGAAAAGATGATGAATCATTGGGTGCTGCAAAAACTAATCCTTCATAGTAGTTAAAAAATAGGGGTAATTGTTGGATGTAAAGGCTATTTAGAGAATTATGGGTAGGATTACAATGAAGGGATGTTTTGAAGTATTAAGAGAAGGAGGGGTAGTTTAGCCATAGTAGAGATAGATCGACAAATATAAAAGATGATGAATCTTTTGAATTGGGTGCTGAAAAAACCAACCCTTCACAGTAGTAGAATGATAATTGGTTTACAAAGAAAGAAATGAATAATGCAAAAAAAAAAAAATTGAATAAAGAAAAACAATAATAAAAGTAGGGGCAGTTGAAATATAGCGGTGATTGTTGGAAGTAAGGGTTGTTTAGAGAATTAGGGGTAGGATTAAAAAGAAGGGTTGTTTTGACATATTAAGAGAAGTAGGGGTAGTTTAAGCATAGTAGGGGTAGACGACAAATATGAAAGATGATGAATCTTTTGGATTGGATGCCGCAAAAACCAAATCTTCATAGTAGTTAAATAATAGGGGTAATTGTTCGAAGTAAGGGCTATTTAGAGAATTAGGGGTAGGGTTAAAAAGAAAACTATTTTGAAGTATTAAGAGAAGTAGTGGTAATTTAAGCATACTTGGGGAAGATCGACAAATATGAAAGATGATGAATCGTTCGGATTGGGTGCTACAAAAATCAACCCTTCACAGTAGTTAAAAAATAGGCGTAATTTTTGGAAGTAAGGGCTATTTAAAGAATTAGTGTAGGATTAAAAAGAAACGTTGTTTTTAAGTATTAAGAGAAGTAGGGTTAGTTTGAGCGTAGTAGGGGTATATCGACAAATATGAAAGATGACGAATCATTTGGATTTGTTGCTGCAAAAACCAACCCTTAATAATAGTAAAAAGATAGGAGAAATTGTTGGATGTAAGGGATATTTAGAGGATTAGGGGTAGGAATAAACAGATGGACTGTTTTGAAGTATTTAGGGAAGTAAGGGTAGTTTAAGCATAGTATGGATAGATCGACCAATATAAAAGATGATGAATCATGTTGATTGGGTGCTGCAAAAACGTACCCTTCACAGAAGTTAAAAAATAGGTGTAAATGTTGGAAGGGCTGTTTAGAAAATTAGAGGTAGGATTAAAAAGAAGAGATGTTTTGAAGTATTAAGAGAAGTAAGGGTAGTTTAAGCATAGTACGGGTAGATCGACAAATATGAAAGATGATGAATCGTTTGGATTGGGTACTGCAACAACCAACCCTTTACAGTTGTGAAAAAATAAGGGTAATTGTTGGATATAAGGGCTATTTGGAGAATTAGGGGTAGGATTAAAAAGAAGGGTTGTTTTGATGTATTAAGAGAAGTAGGGGTAGTTTTTGCATAGTAGGGGTAGATCGACAAATGCGAAAGATGATGAATCATTTGGATTTTCTTCTGCAAAAACCAACCCATCACAGTAGTAAAAAGATAGGTGTAATTATTGAAAGTAAGGGCTGTTTAGGGAATTTTGGGTAGGCTTAAAAAGAAGCTCTGTTTTGAAATATTAAGAAAAGTAGGGGTAGATCGACAAATATGAGACACGATGAATCATTTGGATTGGGTGCTGCAAAAACCAACCCTTCACGGTAGTTAAAAAATAGAGGTAATTGTTGGAAGTAAGGGCTATCTATAGAACTAGAGGTAGGATTAAAAAGAAGGGTTGTTTTGAAGTATTAAGAGAAGTAGGAATAGTTTAAGCATAGTAAGGGTAGATCGACAAATATGAACGATGATGAACCGTTTGGATTGGGTGCTGCAAATACCAACCCTTCACAGAAGTTAAAAAATAGGGGGAATTATTAAAAGGAATGACAAATATGAAAGATATACATCACCAGCTCCTAACGTTTCTTGTTTCACAGAAATCCGATTTAAAATGGCATATGTATATTCATTTGAAGTTCGAGTCGCCAATTTACGAACTACAACGCCATTTCGAGCTCGATTATAATTATATTATAATTTATTCGTTCAAACTGTCGTTCAAATAATATATTCGTTGTTCAAATTCAATTCCAAACTGAATTATATACTTTGAATTGTCCAGTTCACATAATATTGTGAATTCTACTATTTCCGACTATTCTGGAATTTAAATATATTATTTAATTATTATTTTAATTAAATATTCATTATTGTTTAATTAAACGACCATTTAAATTCTCTAAACCATTCTTTAAATAAATAAATTAATTATTATACCGCTGAAGATGCGAGTCATTATATTCTTCCCCACTTAAAATAATTTCGTCCTCGAAATTGCTAAGTTATAAAACAAACCCTATCGACTGATTAGAACTTATATGTTCACTTCATAAATTCAGTTTCAATTGAACCAATTTAATTTCAATTAAAATATTAATTTAATTCTATTAACGAATATTTTCAAAAATCCTGAAAATTTTCTAATGCCTTAACTTTTCGAAATTTTTTGCCAGCACCTCCTTTGTACTGGTCAATAGGTCAAACTCCAGCTCGCCTCTCTAGGCCATCTCCAACCCGAAAGAAAATCAAACAGCCAAGCGGCTTGCCAATTCGGCTTATCAAAATCTCAAATCCATATATAATACAAACTGGTACCTTTTGTCGGCATATCATTTTATCCTTTCCACCTGTTATCAATTCAGCGGATACAAGGGTCATCCCAATCAAATTCCAATATGCTTTTATCCACAACACAACCATTCTCTTATATCCTAGCCAAATATCATTTCAACTCGAGTTTCTTCTCGATTCCCAACTCTTAACTTGATCATCACATTACACTTCAAATTTAAACTCACAATCCAATTTGTCTTGATATCATTCTAATTCAATCTCAGTTACCAGTTTACTATTTTTATTTTAATTCAATTTTGCTTTCAAAATTTCTGTTAAATTTGTTTTTAATTCAAACAGTCTTTCCCTGGGAGTTTTCAAACTGTTTACTCTTTTCAAAATCAAATTTTCCTGTTTGAATTTCAACACAACTTGTCTTTCCCAAAACACATTCAAAATAGTATCTCTGGTAGTAATTCGTCACTTACAACTCGAAATTGAATACTAATGATGTAGCTGTCATCATCAGAATCTATCTTCAGTGATCGAAGTGAGTTCAATAATATAAAACCATTTCTAAACATTTCCACTTTGAAATTCATTTCAAAATATAATTCACACTGCTTGTAAAACAATTTAAAATCTCCTAGGATCTTAAATTTTCCTTATTTTTAATCCAAATCAATTTACAAACACTTATCCAATTTTCCAGAATTTTAATTCAATTTCTGATTTAAATTTAAGATTTAATTTAGTTCATTCTACTTATCTGAATTCTGATTGATTATTTACATAACCATTTCACATTTTTATAATTTTATTCGATTATAATAACAACCAATATATCCACTATATTATAATTTTGATATATATCTTCTCTATATCAAGATATACCTTGGGTAAACTTATTTTAATTTACCCTCTTTTCAAAACATACCGTGTCGACCCATCGTATTCGAGTGTTTAAAAACTCCTTCCGATACAGTGGATCAAACTGATCGACCAGAACTCATAAACTACTCAACCAATGAATCTCCACAACATAAAAAAAATATCAAATAACAAATACGTTCACACGTATATGTACACTCAACACAATCTAGGGTATTTCTAACCCCATCTCTACTGAGTCACGCCACAGAGCCAAGGTACTTCACTTAACTTAAGCTCTGATACCAAATGTAATAACCCGAGAATCCGGTCCAATTTGAGCTCACTAAATAACACAAGTCCAACCCCAAATTGCACTGGAAACCAGGAAATTGATAGAAAGAAGACAACGGGTGAGGAAAGATAAGATAGAAACTTAGAATAGAAGAAGAAGATGAACACAACATCAGAGTAACACGAACCTCACAGCGGAACGAGTAAGATATAATAGATAACATATCTTTGAAATAACATATTGTACTTGAATATACATATCATCATCAAGTACAACACTTACAACACTGCTGAAATAAACTATAACTACATGATCCCAAAGCCTCCTGCTCCAGCTCTTCAAGTATCTGTAAATCCCGACTACTTGACTGCTCGTACAAAATTGGGCACCCAAGAGTTTAGGGAAAACAACAAAATAAACTCCGAGTCAGTCATGGGACTGGTGTGAGTAAAACAGTTCAAGCAGGTAAATGATATCTCATAAGACCACACCATATAACGGAATGGGTTTCTCCCTTATGAGAATCCAAATTATCTTTATATCAAAAACCTTTTGATATTATAATAATGTCTATCAACCACAATATAATAATCATCTAGCAGAAACGCTTTCATCTCACGTTCTACATATATAGTATACAATCAAAACCGCAAGCACGTATTGGGTAATGGATTTCCAACTATGACAAGGTATGGAACCACCTTTCGATAGTGTACCTCTAGAGAGGAATACATGGGTTCAACAAGAACATCTTGCAACCCGGCCACACATGACAGACCACTCATTTCGCTTGAGTGTATCGAATGTATATCACCAACGGTTGGGATCAACAACCGTTTCCCGAATGGGACAACATCAACAATAGATTTTTAGAAGTAAATGGAACTCTAGATTAGGTGATTATACACCTTACTTCGGAGCAACCGACTTAGCCATGCTGCCTGCCCGATTTCTGTCATTTACCGGTTGATGAGGCATGAGGTTACGCTTCATCATCACATCAGATTCACATCGAATGCCACATTGTCAGATCCATCAAAAATCACTAATTGACGTCTACAACAATACATTACGTGTTAGCTAAAGAAGTTTCCTTCTCCGCTTCCACTCTTGGTACGGTTGAAGAAATCAATGTACGTGACCTTTCTGGAAATACTCTGTCATACATTCATCCATACAAGTCATCCAAGAACAGGATGAACCGAAGGTACTATTCAGTATATCCATCTTAGGCACTGTTATCTAAGATTTATACCACAGCCCTTGCACTTTACTCTGTATTCAATTATCTTTGGCATATATGATTCGCAACGCTTATGCCAATACAGAGTGGTTCTTTAGATAATAATCCAACCGGTCTCTTCATATTAACAACATTAAAATGGTCAAAACTTTGATAGTTTGTGATTGAACTATCAAAGATAACACGTGTGCAAACAACGATATTATTTCCAAATGTAAATTCTATCAATCAATCATCGATCATATATATATATATATATATATATATATATATATATATATATCTCCTTATTCTCTATGTTTAGAAAATATATTTTATTAACACTGGAAAACATTTCCGTTTGTTTATTTACATATCACCATCATTTCACAACTATCAGTCCCTAACTGTAAACTAGTATGAGAACAATTCTCTAATTATAAACCCCGAAGGCCGAAACCAACATCAGATTGACACTTAAAAAACCATCCAATTTGCTAATCTTTAGTCAGTCTCTAATTTTGCTTAACCCTATTTGATTTACTCTGTTCGATTAACTAGATTCGATTAGCTCTTCTATTTATTTTCTAAATAGAAAATCCTTTATTCCATTTATTTTTCTTAACATCTCTTTTATAACTTATTTAATTTCTAAGTCAATATCCCTTAATCATAACTTATTCATTTCCTAAATAAATAAACCGTTTAATATCCTATTTATTTATTCTAAATGTTTCCTTTAATAACCTTATTTAGTTAATAAATAAATATGTCCTTTCCTTATTCTATTTATTTAACAAATAAATAAATCCATTATCTTATCCTATTTATTTAACAAATAAATATCTCACTTATTATCTCCTATTTATTTTCTAAGTAAATAGTCCATTTTATAACATCTCATTTATTTATCCTAAATAAATAATTCACTTTATAAATATTCCAATTTATAAATATTCTGTTTTCAATATTACATTGAAAATCTCCTTTTCCCATTCCAATATTTTATGGTACTTAACACATTATATCGCGATGACCAATATCGTCCAAACACATATAATCAACCACATATTATAAACCATATCATATATCACAATATATGAAAAACAATAAAATAACTGTTGAGGAATCCAGTCGGATTGCTCCAACCTGTTTCCCTGCATCCACAGATGTTACACAATAAAATCAACATCACTTTCAGTTCCATTTGATATATTCTGTTAAATAGAATCAATATAGAAATTCAACTAACTGACTAGCAGTTCAATCAAACGGCCAACACACAATCAATCAGACAATTTTTAATAGTTCTAAAAATGCAACATAAAAATATTAACTATTCAGAGTTAGTGAGATTTACTCACATTGGCAGTTCATCGTTAAAGAACGACAAACTGTTGCTTGATTTGAATCAAACAATTTATTTTGCTATAAATTCAAACTAGCCTCAATCCACTTTCAGTCAGTCTCAGTGGGTAGTGTCCGTCCATACGATCCCGACGGATCTTGTTTTGCTTAATTTCTTCAGCCCATTTACTGAATCCAGCGCACCCTTAAAGCCCAACGGATCATCTTCTTCCCTGAGTACACTATCACGCTTCCAAGAAATGCTCCAAAGACACACGCAAGTTTTGAGCTCCCTCAAACATTCTTATCACCATTTTAAACCATTTTAAAGTACCCACGCCTCCCTTCTCGTTCTTCTCACTTCCATCGTGTGAAACAAGACCACGTCCTGCTCCTATTTGTAAGACATCTACTTCATTTTGAAAACTTCAACTCCCTTCTCTTCCCATATTCATGTACGCACATTTACTTCCGTGCTTCTTTGAAAACCATTACTGATTTTCACACCACCTCAAATATCTTCATTTCCTCCAACTTTCACTCTAACTTCCACTTCTTGTAAAGGATTGAACACGCCTGGAAGCTTCTTCCATCACGTCCTCTTCTTTCACGCCAAATGGATCTCGCTCCTCCATGAATTCATACTCCTGCACAGTAATAGTGCGACATTTCTCAGCACAAAATCCAACAAAGCTTTACCCAATTTGCGCGCGTCGACCTCAGCAATAACATCCTTTTGAGTTCCAGGTTTCGGCAAAAGTAACTGAACGAGTTTGCTAAAAGTAGCATCCTCACGAAGCTCACGATAAACAGGATGGATCGAAACTGAAATTACATTTTTCTTCATTGTGGTTTGGATTTTTAATTGAGGTTTTAAAGGTTACGATTATATTGAGAGTGGCGGCTCGCTTCTATTGACTGATGAACGATAGAAATTAGGTTTCTAAGGGGATGGGTTTAAAGTCATTTTAAAGGTTACGATTCTATTGACTGTTGTACCGGGTCAAAACTTGGATGCTAGAACATAGAGATGGCACTATAATTATTTAGTTACATGTTTGTATATTTAACGGTAGGATTGCAAGACCGGTGAATTGCGAAAATGAATGTCTTGTGAAGGCAATGGTGGGCATGCGTGTATAAGGAATGAATATATACGTTCAAGTTTCAACTTATGTCAAAGCACTTTACTTTCTACCATTCACACAAAACCGTTTATATAATTTTGTTACTTTGTGTACTGCTATCGACAGAAATAAAAATATCGTTGTGACAAGTAAGATGTCACGATTTCAGAAATATGAAAATACCGGTAGATTAACTCATATTTTGAAACCTCAAAATGTTGATTACAGGGTGCAAAATAATAAAAGTAAAAAGTTGCTTATTTAATTACTTAAAAATTACCATAAAAATCTAAAAATTAAATTATCACTACGTCTCTAAAGAACCTCGTCAAAATTCAAACCCGATATGCAATTATATCAAATAAACTGTTACGGTCGATGGACGATTCTATAGCGACTATTATAAAATTTGATTTGGACACAAATCAAAACCTACATGACGAAATCTCGATTTTTCTCTTCACTAGAAAGATATAATTCACCCGCTCCTAACGTTTCTTGTTTCACAAAAATCCGATTTAAAACGGCTTCTGTATATTCAGTTGAAGTTCGAGTCGCCAATTTACTAACTACAGCGACATTTCGAGCTCGATTATAATTACATTATAATTTATTCATTCAAACTATCATTTAAATAATATATTCATTATTCAAATTCAATTCCAAACTGAATTATATACTTTGAATTGTCCAGTTCACACAATATTGTGAATTCTACTATTTCCGACTATTCTGGAATTTAAATATATTATTTAATTATTATTTTAATTAAATATTCATTATTTTTTAATTAAACGACCATTTAAATTCTCTAAACCATTCTTTAAATAATTAAATAAATTAATTATTATACCGCTGAAGATGCGGATTGTTATAGAGAATTAGGAGTAGGATTAAAAAGAAGGGATGTTTGGAAGTAATAAGAGAAGTAGGTATAGTTTAAGCATAGTAGGGGTAGCTCGACAAATATGAATGGACTGGGTGCTGAAAAATCAACCCTTCACAGTAGTAGAATGATAATGGGTTTACAAAGAAAGAAATGAATAATGCAAAAAAAAAAAAAAAATTGAATAAAGAAAAACAATAATAAAAGTTGGGATAGACAAAATATAGCGGTAATTGTTGGAAGTAAGGTATATTTAGAGAATTAGCGGTAGTATTAAAAGAAGGCATGTTTTGAAGTATTAAGAGAAGTAGGGGTAGTTTAAGCATAGTGGTGGTTGATCGACAAATATGAAAGATGATGAATCTTTTGGATTGGGTGATTAAAAAACCAACCCTTCAAAGTAGTTAAATAATAGGGGTAATTTTTGGTAGTAAGGGCTATTTAGAGAATTAGGAGTAGGAATAAAAAGAAAGGTTGTTTTGAAGTAATAAGAGAAATTGGGGTAATTTAAGCATAGTAGGGGTAGATCGACAAATATGAAAGATGACAAATCATTTGGATTGGGTGCTACAAAAACCAACCCTTTACAGTTGTAAAAAGATCGGGGCAATTGTTGGAAGTAAGGACTATTTAGAGAATTAGGGGTAGGATAAAAAAAGATGGATTGCTTTGAAGTACAAAGAGAAGTAGGGGTAGTTTAAGCATAGTAGGGATAGATCGACAAATATAAAAGATGATTAATCATATGGATTGGGTGCTGCAAAAACCAACCCATCATAGAAGTTAAAAAATAGGGGTAATTATTGGTAGGGCTATTTAGAGAATTAGGGTATGATTAAAAAGAAGGGTTGTTTTTAAGTATTAAGAGAAGTAGGGTTTGTTTAAGCATAGTATGGGTAGATCGACAAATATGAAAGATGATGAATCGTTTAGATTGGGTGCCGCAAAAACCAACCCTTCACAGTAGTTAAATAATAGGGGTACATGTTTGAAGTAAGGGCTATTTAGAGAATTAAGGGTAGGGTTAAAAAGAAAGACTATTTTAAGTATTAAGAGAAGTAGAGGTAATTTAAGCATACTAGGGGAAGATCGAAAAATATGAAAGATGACGAATCGTTTGGACTGGGTGCTGCAAAAATCAACCCTTTACAGTAGTTAAAAAATAGGGGTAATTATTGAAATTAAGGGCTATTTAACGAATTAGGGTAGAATCAAGATGAAAGGTTGTTTTGAAGTATTAAGAGTAGTTGGGGTAGTTTAAGCATAGTAGGGGTAGACTGACAAATTTAAAAGATGATTAACCATTCGGATTGGATCGACAAATATGAAAGATGATGATTCATTTGGATTGGGTGATGCAAAAATAATCCTTCACAGTAATTAAAAAATAGGGGTAATTGTTGGAAGTAAAGGTTATATAGAGAATTAGTGGTAGGATTAAAAAGAAGGGATGTTTTGAAGTATTAAGAGACGTGGGTGTAATTTAAGCATAGTAAGGGTAGATCGTCAAACATGAAAGATGATAAATCGTTTGGATTGGATCTCGAAAAAACCAACCCTTCACAGTAGTAGAATGATAATTGGGTTACAAAGAAAGAAATGAATAATGCAAAAAAATTGAATAAAGAAATAAATAATGAAAACCAACAATAAAAGTAGGGATAGATAAAATATAGCGGTAATAGTTAGAAGTAAGGGCTATTTAGGGAAGTAGCGGTAAGATTAAAAAGAAGGGCTGTTTTGAAGTATTAATGTAACGACCCGGAAAATCTGAACCAATTTAAATTTTTTAAATTGGCTATTTTAGTGGATTTTAAATATTTAAAATAAATATTATAAATAATAACGATGAAAAGTAAGTTGAATCGACATTTGAAAGGGAATATAATTAATTCTAATTATAAACAAGGCCTGAAATGACGCGGTAGTTTCAAAATTTGAATTCAAACTTTGACAGACTATATCGGGTGCAAAACAAAGCGGATTTGAGTAAAACCAAAAATATTTAAATCTGTTAGTGAACATCTTTCTAACGAATCTGAAAAATCGAAGTTTCATAGCGGGAAGCAAAAGTTATGGCCAAATGAATTTTCAGAAAGGTCGCTATGGAATTTATATAGCCCGTGAAATTGGCCATTTTGCATAAAACCATGGAATTCTACGAAACCACTTTTGTTGGATCCGGGATGTCAAATTATTGCTAGGTTTCAAATTTCATAATTTTTGAAGCTAGTATGTGAGCGTGGTAAAGGAAAATGTGTTTGGTCGATTTCTGTCAAATCGGATCGACAGAAAATGGCCATTTTATAAACGGTCTCAGAGTTCGACGAAACCAGTTTTGTTGGGACCGTATCGACAAAACAAAACCAGATATAATTTTTCTGGAATTTTTAGAAGCAGTATGTCGCCCCGGCAAATTAAAATGTACGTTCAAAATAGAATTTGAATGTTTTATATATTAATTTGATGAATATGTGACGGTAACAGTCGTATTAGCCTACGAAACATATCCCATTGTGTTCGGAATCGGGGTATTTAGCTAGGGACGACAGTCATTGGGTTTGGATTGGAGTTCGTATGTGAAAGGGTTATTTTCGGATTTTATAAAATTTACAAATATAAAAAAGGAGGCGGGCCAATCTTAATTCTCCAAATCCGTTTCTCTCTCCCCGTTACCCATCTCTCGACGGAAATCACCTTCGCAGCTTCCTGGCCATTTTCCGGCCACACCACGCCCCGAAACCACCCCCTCCAGTGAAGTTTTTTGTAGATCTCCTCCCCCTCTTCCAATCCATACCATCCTCGACCTCCCAATCCTCGTCTCCACCGAGAATCGCGCCCAGGAAGATCGTCGGCGTCGAGCCAAAATCCGCCGCAACCACTGCTTCGAACCCAACGCCACCATTACGCGCGGATAGCCCCTTCCTCCCTCTACAACGCTGCAACCTCCGATCGTCCTACCTCCTCACGGTTTCCATGAAAAATCCAACCCTAGATTCGAAGCTCAACTAAAAGGCGTTGCCTTTATATATTTAAACTGCTTTATAGCGCTTTAAAGCGCTGCGAATTATGATTTTAGAATAAAAAACATTTCTTTTTCATATGCGATCGAAATCCAGTGAAACAAGAGACATCGGGACCGTGAGGACGTCTTCTCCATTCTAGAAGAGACCGCATATTTTTCTGAGCTTTCTGCTTTTTTTGGTGGAGTGGAACCCAATGTGAAAGAACCCGTAACTTCCCCGTGAAGGAAAGCACGAATACTTTGAGAACAACACACAAAAGGACGCAGACGAAAGAACATTTCATTGTTATTTTACAACAATTCCATCAGATACAAGAATATACAGAGTATAAATGAATAAATTACATTCGACGAATATCAGATATTACAATAAATTACATAGCAGCGGAAAATATACAAAACACAACTGAAAGTGATACACGGATACAGAGCTTTCCGAGCATCGTTCCAGCTGTAAACCAGGTTCCTGTGAATATAAATCTGCAAAACCAAAACTACTAGCTGCCCGTGCGGAAAATAGGGGCACCCAGAGTTTAGGTTAAAACAATAAACTCCAGGTCAGTCATGGGACTGGTGTGAGAACTAAAACAGTTATTAATCTTTATTTTAAAGTTCGGTAAATCAAGGGACCACGCCGTATAACACGGAACGGGTTTCCTCCCAAGAATACCAGTGCATAGAACAAACAGCGCAATGCTAAATAAAGAAAAATGAAGCTATTATAAGACCCAGGTCCCATCACACAATGCAACGCAAGCCGGAGGATAGGGTTTTTACCTTATAACAGCCAAAGCATGCTTGATACGTTTAAAACACATTATTTGATACTATTATAGGTGTATAGTGTCAAAACAATTTCAATCATAAATATCAATCATAGGCGGCATTAATGACCCATACCACTATGTCGCCATACTAGGTTCTACAAATAAAACCGCACTATCACGTATTGGAAATTGGATTTCCGTCATGAGCCGAGGCAAGGGGCAAGCTCCTCTCCGCGTTCGAGACACTCTAGCAAATGCCTCAGGACCCCACTATGATCCTTGGAATCGGCTGGGCCGGTCCTCTCTTACTTTTGAGGATTGGCAATTCCTGAACACACGTTTCTCGGTCCTTACAGACCTATATCCGAGGCGCCTCGCATTCCAACAACCACACAGGTGAAAAGTATATAAATGTCAGGGCTGGTAGGTCACTGACACCACCCTAGCTAGAAAGAAACGTCGTGCTCTCCCAGCGGTCCATCTCCCGTTTTTGACTCATACCGAGGTGTGAGGCTCGCGAATTCACGTTATACACAAAGCTACGCCACACAGGCCGTGCTTTGATCATCAACCACAAGACTTTGCTTTTCAACAGAAGCCTTGATCAATTGCCACTTACGCATGCCACATTGGCAATTCACTCCATGCGACTGATGTCCATCGATATACAACCTCTGAGCTCGTACGTCTCAGGGAAGGGCGTTAAGCAAGAGAATAAATTCTCCGCCGCCAAACAGATGTATATTTAATAGAGATCAATCAGCACAGAATAAAATCCAATGTCAGACACACAATCCATTTACAAGTTCGTTCTGGGTCTGAACGAAACCGGAGGCACTTTCCTCGCATATCCATCCATCTCCAAGTACGTCTGGACGATCACCAACTGATTCCCTCATCCTGGGTGTACAGCCCAATCAAGATCATCAGTAATCACCCAAATGATGTGAAGACTTCCGGTCTTCAACCACTGTCTTCATCTTCGACATCTCGTCGAATCGATTATTCAGAATGGGTATAAACCCGGCCTTTCTGAATAACCCACGTATATAATAAACGAATGTTACACAAACACAACGAACGCCTCATTCCAATTCAGAATATTCTTTTATTCACAAAATCACATTCTTAGGGAAAGGTTCCCATTAATTTTATCAAAGATAAATTCTTCTAAATTTATTCTTTAATCTTCCTTTGGATATCATCTCAACTAGTCGGGATTAACGAACCACACCGAAGTAATTATTTAGTTTATTTCCCAATCCCAACCTATATATCCCATGGAGCAAAACTGGTGATACTCCATATCTAACACCACGGTGTTATCGGTAAAATTAATTACCATTTCACGTTCAAATCTAATTAAAGATTTAACTATCACTTTGGGGCAAAACTGGTGGTACTCCATTCTCGATCGCTTTTCAGATTTGATAATCTAAATTATCAATTCACATTTCAATCTAATTAAAGATTCATTAAAACTCCACTTAGTTTTAATCTTTTCAAAAATTAACATCTTGCATTTAACTGGATTAAAGAACCAATGTCTTCTAAAACACGATTCACGACAAACCCAAATCACGTTTGATATTAAATACAAGGCTTTGAATAGAAAATATATCGGCTTATATTCAATATCAAATTCTGAAACCAAAAAATATCGTATTGGAAATAACGATATAAAATATCTTTCAAATCCCCCTAACAATATTTGTATAGTCACGAAATCCAACATCGAAATATTCCGAAGATAATTTCGATTCAACTCCAGTCCAATTCACGTATTGGAAATATTGATTATTTTCAAAATCACTTTCAAATTTAATTTATTTATTTCAAAAATAAATTGATTTTAATTCTAGTTCAACACTAGTTCATTTCGATAGAAATCTATTTTTACCTATTCAAATGTGGAATTTTCCAGCCCAATTCTTTCCAATTCACATATTATAATTTTGCACGAATTATAGATATTTTTAATAATTTTATCAAGGCCCGTACAGTCGATTTCCATCAACGGCCATCGAACTGCACTTACAGCGACCTTTTCTGAAATTGATTTGGACATAATTCCAAATCCAACCGTTAGATTTCAAATTTCTAATATTCATTGGAAAGCCCTTTTCGATACGAACCCAACGGTTCCGGTTTTAGGAGAATCCGACTGTCGGATCTCCCGCAACGTCAATTTGAAATAAATGGTCGAAATTCACGAACTGCCGCGGCGCGGCGCGTTCTATTCAGGCCATTATATTATATATATAATAAATATAATATATATTTCGTCGATTTCTATTTAAAACGAATTTTATAAATCGTTTTAAATTCGTTTTCAAAACCATTACAACACTATATTCAATTTCAAATTTATTGGATTTCAATTCAACTCGAATTCATTTAAAATTGATTTCAATTCAATTTCAGTTCGTTTTAAATTTCAATTTCAATTTAATTCAATTTGAATTTCAATTTAATTCAATTTGAATTCATTTCTATTTTATTCGATTTCAAATTCACTTTCTATTCAATTCGACTTCGAATTCATTTTCTATTCGATTCGAATTCATTTCAAATTGATTCAATAAATTTTCCATTCAAAATATTAAATCTTGAAATCACTTTTCAATATTCATTATAAAACGAATAAAATCGATATAAACATCGTTCGCGTCAAAATAACGCATCTCTAATCAACACGGCTTTATATTTCAATAATTCGTTATTCTATTCAACAAATGAATATTTGTTCTATTCAACACATGAATCTATATTTCTTTCAACACACGACTAATCTCAACACATGAGTACTGTCAACACATCACTATTTTTGTTATGTAAAATATTTTATAAAACTATGGTATCTATCGTTTGATTTTTAATTAGACTTCTACAGGGAAGTAGTTCTAATTTTAAATGTGATAAAGATGTAATTTATTTTATTTAAAATATTTTACTCAACACATGAATAGTTTCAACACATGATCATCGTCAACACATGACTATTTTTATATTCAACACATGAATTTTCTTTTATAATATTCATTGTTTTCCCGATTGGAATGAGGCCCAATCAATCACCATATAATGTTAATTATATGGATTCCATACAACACATGTATATAATAGCATTGAAAAATAATCAATCATCAACCAAAGTGCACTACACTGTATAATCATCAAATATAGATATCTGACGCTTATAACAGCCTGTCAATCAATCGATCGACATATTTAATCAATCAGGATGAGTGAACTTCAAATTTCATCCCAACACCCGTGTGGGGTTTCAAACAATCAAACATAGATTTTATTTGTGCAGTTGGGCGATGTGTAAAATTTACCGTCCCAATCAATGTCCTTCGAATAGGTGTACATAAAACAAACCGTCCGGTTTGTAAATGAATATTTTATTTTATTCACTTCCACGTTAAAAATTATATTTTTAACGATAAAATATTCTATTTCAACACATGAATTTCTATTCATTTCATTTACACAATAAAAATGATATTTTTATTTTTCTAACATATTTTAGAAAATTTCGGCGGCATAACGGCACGATACTAGAAACGGAACAAGGCCTAGCCTTATCCTCTGTCTAGTGAAGGCCCACGCCATTCACACATCAATCAAATCCATTCAATTCACCAAATAATTCAATTTCACATCAAATCATCTAATCAACTACACAACCAAACAATTTTAACAAACAAGCCATCCATGGTCTGTGGATGACGGGTGTCGGGTGCTACTAAACACCGTCTACATCCTAGTATATATATATAACTAGAAAAAGAATTTAGAGTGAGAAGTTCTCACCTAAAGCTATCCAATACCACGACTCTTCATTTATAGAAATCTTCTTCGTTATCCCATCTTCGTCATCTTCGTTGCCCGTAGTCACTATATACATAAAAATCACATTTTTATATTTTGATTTCTTTTAAAATAAAAATCACATTTTTATTTGTTCGTTTTCAATTTAAAATCATATTTTTATAATCACTTCATATATTTGAAAATCGAATTTTTACTATGCTATTCAATATATAAAAATCATATTTTTACTTTCACGCTATATGGATAAAAATGCTATTTTTACACTGCTACTATATAGATAAAAATTCTATTTTTACATCGTTATTCTATATATAAAGATCTCGCCTTTTCAACTATAAAGATTTCATCTTTATATAAAAAAAAACAACACTTTATTTCGACGTATAGAAAATAAAAATCAGATTTTTATTTTGCTACATACACAAGATGATATTTTTATATTCTCTATCCTATAAAGATTATATTTTTAATACTTTAAAAATATAAAAATCATATTTTTAATATTTCTATATAGTAAAGATTATATTTTTAATACTTTAAAAATATAAAAATCATATTTTTATCACTTTAAAAATATAAAGATCACACCTTTTACCAAATAAAAATCCTATCTTTTCACCTTTTAAAGTTCTAATCTTTTTCCATTTAAAATTCAAACCTTTTCTATTTTAAATTCTTTTTAAAATCAGTTTTAAATTACTTTCAAAATCAGTTTTCTTTATTTCTTAAAAAAAATCAGTTTTTATATTTTCCTTAAATCAGTTTTAAAATTCCTAAAAAAAAATCAGTTTTAATTTTCTATTTATATAAAATAAAAGTAAAACAAATAAATAAAAAAACCGACTTACAGGGGGCTACGTCGGTCATCAGGGGGGGGGAAGCTGTCACGGTGGCTTGGAAGGTTCGGAGGGGGCTGACGCGAGGTGGAGGTGGGTGGCGGCTCTGGGTCTCAGCGGCGGCGCGTTTTGGGGCGAGGGGGGCTTCGACTTCGGCGCTGGAGGGGAGAGAGAAGCAGGAAGAGGGGCAGAGGATCGGAGGGGGGGTCGGCGCCAGGGCGCGGCGATCGCCAAGGGGGCGGCGGGCGGGTCCGATCCCCTTTCATTTTTTTTTATAGATTCTGAGAAAAAATAAACGCGGGGGGGGGGGGGGGGGTATAAAAAAAAGATTTTATATATTTAATTCAATTTTAATTTATTTTATTTGCAAATAGTTGACTTTTACATACGACCTCGAAACGAGGTCCACTGCCTGTCGTCCATAGCGTTTCACCACCATTCCGAACACAATGGGATATGTATCGCAAGCTGATTCGATCGTTTCGATCAGTTTCCGTTAAATTTGCATTTATATCACTATATTGAATTTTAAACGTGCATTTCAAATTGTCGGGGTCACATACTAGCTCGATAAATTGCAGAAAAATATTTTCTAGCTTCGTATTGATGATACGGTCCTAACAAAACTAGTTTCGTCGAATTCTGAGACCGTTAGAAAAATGGCCAATTTCCAGTCGATTAAAATCAACTGAAATGGTCAAAACACGTTTTCCTTTGCCACGCTCACATATTGATTCGAAAAATTACGAAATTTGAAACCTAGCAATAGTTTGACATCACGGACCCAACAAAAGTGGTTTCGTCGAAATCCGAGGTCATTTGCAAAATGTCCATTTTTAAGGGCCTGAATTCCATAGCGACTATTCAGAATTTTCAACTGGACATATCTTTTGATTCTCGCTACGAAATTTTGATCTTTCGGATTCGTTGGAAAGATATCATCAAATAGATCCTAATATTTTTTGTTTCACTAAAATCCGGATTGCTTTGCACCCGGTACATTCAATTGAAGTTTGAAATCAAATTATCGAACTACCGCGCCATTTTCAATTCTATTTATAATTATATATAAATATTATATTCTAACGACGGCGTATATAATATATACGTTGAATTATATTCAAAATAAATTTTCCCGTCGATATTATTTAAAATAATCCATTTTAAATATTCAAAATTCATTAAAATTGCCAAAATAAAAATTTTAAGCTGGCCCAGATTTTCGGGTTATTACAATCTCCCCCACTTAAAACTTTTCGTCCCCAAAAAGGAACAAAGTCAAAAGTGGTTTGATCATTCGACTCTACGATCGATCAGGCTTCCATTCTCCAACTTTTCAGTTTCTGAGAATTTTCAAAATTTCAAAAATTTGGCTAACACCCTAAATTTTCGAAAAATTTCGCCATAACCTCCCATGCAATGGGAGCATCGGGGAATTTCAAATAGCTTCCCCGGTCCTTCAGATCTCAAAAAGAAAAAGAAAAAGCCAAGCGGCTAGCCAATAGGCTCACAAAATCATCATCACCCAAACAAAACAGGAAATTATGTAGTAAACATGTACCTATTTGTCGGGCAAACAAATTTTATTCTCTGCTCTAGCCTCCTTGCTATGACCTGTTCAATGTAAGTATATGTATATGCAAGCACATGCGACCAATTTTCAATACAATTCAATATTTGATTATATTAGGCATAAATGGTTAAAAATTAGCAAACAAATAGGCAAACAACACAAACATCAATCAATTAGTGGATTAACATTTCAAATTCATAAATTTTGATACATATACAAAAAATCATGTTTTGATGCCAATTCACAACAATGTATTCTAGCTATATTAGTTTTGGTTCTCACACCAGTCTAATGGAAATATATAGAAATCACACCTTCGAAACTCGAATATGAATACTGATGATGTGGCCACATCATCAGAATTATCCCCGGGTGTCTAGAATGTGATTCTATATCTATCCAATATATTAAAACTTCGACTATACGTTCATGACGCGTATACGCGAAATCTATATATACTCGATTGTCCATATTCAAAATAAATAAATAATCAAATACGTATAAAGCGATTTAAATTTTAAAACAATATTGTTTTCATTTGAAAAATATACTCTTCACACTCGTTCTAGGATACTACTGACCCTATCTCTAACGAGTCATTCTAATTGGATATTACTAATCCAATATCTAATGAATTCTTTCGTATGATTCTAATGTGTCTTGTTCTCGAGCTCTGTAAACCAAAGCTCTGATACCAACTAAAAGAACCCGTAACTTCCCCGTGAAGGAAAGCACGAATACTTTGAGAACAACACACAAAAGGATGCAGACGAAAGAACATTTCATTGTTATTTTACAACAATTCCATCAGATACAAGAATATACAGAGTATAAATGAATAAATTACATTCGACGAATATCAGATATTACAATAAATTACATAGCAGCGGAAAATATACAAAACACAACTGAAAGTGATACACAGATACAGAGCTTTCCGAGCATCGTTCCAGCTGTAAACCAGGTTCCTGTGAATATAAATCTGCAAAACCAAAACTACTAGCTGCCCGTGCGGAAAATAGGGGCACCCAGAGTTTAGGTTAAAACAATAAACTCCAGGTCAGTCATGGGACTGGTGTGAGAACTAAAACAGTTATTAATCTTTATTTTAAAGTTCGGTAAATCAAGGGACCACGCCGTATAACACGGAACGGGTTTCCTCCCAAGAATACCAGTGCATAGAACAAACAGCGCAATGCTAAATAAAGAAAAATGAAGCTGTTATAAGACCCAGGTCCCATCACACAATGCAACGCAAGCCGGAGGATAGGGTTTTTACCTTATAACAGCCAAAGCATGCTTGATACGTTTAAAACACATTATTTGATACTATTATAGGTGTATAGTGTCAAAACAATTTCAATCATAAATATCAATCATAGGCGGCATTAATGACCCATACCACTATGTCGCCATACTAGGTTCTACAAATAAAACCGCACTATCACGTATTGGAAATTGGATTTCCGTCATGAGCCGAGGCAAGGGGCAAGCTCCTCTCCGCGTTCGAGACACTCTAGCAAATGCCTCAGGACCCCACTATGATCCTTGGAATCGGCTGGGCCGGTCCTCTCTTACTTTTGAGGATTGGCAATTCCTGAACAAACGTTTCCCGGTCCTTACAGACCTATATCCGAGGCGCCTCGCATTCCAACAACCACACAGTTGAAAAGTATATAAATGTCAGGGCTGGTAGGTCACTGACACCACCCTAGCTAGAAAGAAACGTCGTGCTCTCCCAGCGGTCCATCTCCCGTTTTTGACTCATACCGAGGTGTGAGGCTCACGAATTCACGTTATACACAAAGCTACGCCACACAGGCCGTGCTTTGATCATCAACCACAAGACTTTGCTTTTCAACAGAAGCCTTGATCAATTGCCACTTACGCATGCCACATTGGCAATTCACTCCATGCGACTGATGTCCATCGATATACAACCTCTGAGCTCGTACGTCTCAGGGAAGGGCGTTAAGCAAGAGAATAAATTCTCCGCTGCCAAACAGATGTATATTTAATAGAGATCAATCAGCACAGAATAAAATCCAATGTCAGACACACAATCCATTTACAAGTTCGTTCTGGGTCTGAACGAAACCGGAGGCACTTTCCTCGCATATCCATCCATCTCCAAGTACGTCTGGACGATCACCAACTGATTCCCTCATCCTGGGTGTACAGCCCAATCAAGATCATCAGTAATCACCCAAACGATGTGAAGACTTCCGGTCTTCAACCACCGTCTTCATCTTCGACATCTCGTCGAATCGATTATTCAGAATGGGTATAAACCCGACCTTTCTGAATAACCCACGTATATAATAAACGAATGTTACACAAACACAACGAACGCCTCATTCCAATTCAGAATATTCTTTTATTCACAAAATCACATTCTTAGGGAAAGGTTCCCATTAATTTTATCAAAGATAAATTCTTCTAAATTTATTCTTTAATCTTCCTTTGGATATCATCTCAACTAGTCGGGATTAACGAACCACACCGAAGTAATTATTTAGTTTATTTCCCAATCCCAACCTATATATCCCATGGAGCAAAACTGGTGATACTCCATATCTAACACCACGGTGTTACCGGTAAAATTAATTACCATTTCACGTTCAAATCTAATTAATGATTTAACTATCGCTTTGGGGCAAAACTGGTGGTACTCCATTCTCGATCGCTTTTCAGATTTGATAATCTAAATTATCAATTCACATTTCAATCTAATTAAAGATTCATTAAAACTCCACTTAGTTTTAATCTTTTCAAAAATTAACATCTTGCCTTTAACTGGGTTAAAGAACCAATGTCTTCTAAAACACGATTCACGACAAACCCAAATCACATTTGATATTAAATACAAGGCTTTGAATAGAAAATATATCGGCTTATATTCAATATCAAATTCTGAAACCAACAAATATCGTATTGGAAATAACGATATAAAATATCTTTCAAATCCCCCTAACAATATTTGTATAGTCACGAAATCCAACATCGAAATATTCCGAAGATAATTTCGTTTCAACTCCAGTCCAATTCACGTATTGGAAATATTGATTATTTTCAAAATCACTTTCAAATTCAATTTATTTATTTCAAAAATAAATTGATTTTAATTCTAGTTCAACACTAGTTCATTTCGATAGAAATCTATTTTTACCTATTCAAATGCGGAATTTTCCAGCCCAATTCTTTCCAATTCACATATTATAATTTTGCACAAATTATAGATATTTTTAATAATTTTATCAAGGCCCGTGCAGTCGATTTCCATCAACGGCCATCGAACTGCACTTACAGCGACCTTTTCTGAAATTGATTTGGACATAATTCCAAATCCAACCGTTAGATTTCAAATTTCTAATATTCATTGGAAAGCCCTTCTCGATACGAACCCAACGGTTCCGGTTTTAGGAGAATCCGACTGTCGGATCTCCCGCAACGTCAATTTGAAATAAATGGTCGAAATTCACGAACTGCCGCGGCGCGGCGCGTTCTATTCAGGCCATTATATTATATATATAATAAATATAATATATATTTCGTCGATTTCTATTTAAAACGAATTTTATAAATCGTTTTAAATTCGTTTTCAAAACCATTACAACACTATATTCAATTTCAAATTGATTGGATTTCAATTCAACTCGAATTCATTTAAAATTGATTTCAATTCAATTTCAGTTCGTTTTAAATTTCAATTTCAATTTAATTCAATTTGAATTTCAATTTAATTAAATTTGAATTCATTTCTATTTTATTCGATTTCAAATTCACTTTCTATTCAATTCGACTTCGAATTCATTTTCTATTCGATTCGAATTCATTTCAAATTGATTCAATAAATTTTCCATTCAAAATATTAAATCTTGAAATCACTTTTCAATATTCATTATAAAACGAATAAAATCGATATAAACATCGTTCGCGTCAAAATAACGCATCTCTAATCAACACGGCTTTATATTTCAATAATTCGTTATTCTATTCAACAAATGAATATTTGTTCTATTCAACACATGAATCTATATTTCTTTCAACACACGACTAATCTCAACACATGAGTACTGTCAACACATCACTATTTTTGTTATGTAAAATATTTTATAAAACTATGGTATCTATCGTTTGATTTTTAATTAGACTTCTACAGGGAAGTAGTTCTAATTTTAAATGTGATAAAGATGTAATTTATTTTATTTAAAATATTTTACTCAACACATGAATAGTTTCAACACATGATCATCGTCAACACATGACTATTTTTATACTCAACACATGAATTTTCTTTTATAATATTCATTGTTTTCCCGATTGGAATGAGGCGCAATCAATCACCATATAATGTTAATTATATGGATTCCATACAACACATGTATATAATAGCATTGAAAAATAATCAATCATCAACCAAAGTGCACTACACTGTATAAGCATCAAATATAGATATCTGACGCTTATAACAGCCTGTCAATCAATCGATCGACATATTTAATCAATCAGGATGAGTGAACTTCAAATTTCATCCCAACACCCGTGTGGGGTTTCAAACAATCAAACACAGATTTTATTTGTGCAGTTGGGCGATGTGTAAAATTTATCGTCCCAATCAATGTCCTTCAAATAGGTGTACATAAAACAAACCGTCCGGTTTGTAAATGAATATTTTATTTTATTCACTTCCACGTTAAAAATTATATTTTTAACGATAAAATATTCTATTTCAACACATGAATTTCTATTCATTTCATTTACACAATAAAAATGATATTTTTATTTTTCTAACATATTTTAGAAAATTTCGGCGGCATAACGGCACGATACTAGAAACGGAACAAGGCCTAGCCTTATCCCCTGTCTAGTGAAGGCCCACGCCATTCACACATCAATCAAATCCATTCAATTCACCAAATAATTCAATTTCACATCAAATCATCTAATCAACTACACAACCAAACAATTTTAACAAACAAGCCATCCATGGTCTGTGGATGACGGGTGTCGGGTGCTACTAAACACCGTCTACATCCTAGTATATATATATAACTAGAAAAAGAATTTAGAGTGAGAAGTTCTCACCTAAAGCTATCCAATACCACGACTCTTCATTTATAGAAATCTTCTTCGTTATCCCATCTTCGTCATCTTCGTTGCCCGTAGTCACTATATACATAAAAATCACATTTTTATATTTTGATTTCTTTTAAAATAAAAATCACATTTTTATTTGTTCGTTTTCAATTTAAAATCATATTTTTACAATCACTTCATATATTTGAAAATCGAATTTTTACTATGCTATTCAATATATAAAAATCATATTTTTACTTTCACGCTATATGGATAAAAATGCTATTTTTACACCGCTACTATATAGATAAAAATTCTATTTTTACATCGTTATTCTATATATAAAGATCTCGCCTTTTCAACTATAAAGATTTCATCTTTATATAAAAAAAAACAACACTTTATTTCGACGTATAGAAAATAAAAATCAGATTTTTATTTTGCTACATACACAAGATGATATTTTTATATTCTCTATCCTATAAAGATTATATTTTTAATACTTTAAAAATATAAAAATCATATTTTTAATATTTCTATATAGTAAAGATTATATTTTTAATACTTTAAAAATATAAAAATCATATTTTTATCACTTTAAAAATATAAAGATCACACCTTTTACCAAATAAAAATCCTATCTTTTCACCTTTTAAAGTTCTAATCTTTTTCCATTTAAAATTCAAACCTTTTCTATTTTAAATTCTTTTTAAAATCAGTTTTAAATTACTTTTAAAATCAGTTTTCTTTATTTCTTAAAAAAAATCAGTTTTTATATTTTCCTTAAATCAGTTTTAAAATTCCTAAAAAAAATCAGTTTTAATTTTCTATTTATATAAAATAAAAGTAAAACAAATAAATAAAAAAACCGACTTACAGGGGGCTACGTCGGTCATCAGGGGGGGGGGAAGCTGTCACGGTGGCTTGGAAGGTTCGGAGGGGGCTGACGCGAGGTGGAGGTGGGTGGCGGCTCTGGGTCTCAGCGGCGGCGCGTTTTGGGGCGATGGGGGGCTTCGACTTCGGCGCTGGAGGGGAGAGAGAAGCAGGAAGTGGGGCAGAGGATCGGAGGGGGGGTCGGCGCCAGGGCGCGGCGATCGCCAAGGGGGCGGCGGGCGGGTCCGATCCCCTTTTTTTTTTTTTTTTATAGATTCTGAGAAAAAATAAACGCGGGGGGGGGGGGGGGGGGGGCTATAAAAAAAAGATTTTATATATTTAATTCAATTTTAATTTATTTTATTTGCAAATAGTTGACTTTTACATACGACCTCGAAACGAGGTCCACTGCCTGTCGTCCATAGCGTTTCACCACCATTCCGAACACAATGGGATATGTATCGCAAGCTGATTCGATCGTTTCGATCAGTTTCCGTTAAATTTGCATTTATATCACTATATTGAATTTTAAACGTGCATTTCAAATTGTCGGGGTCACATACTAGCTCGATAAATTGCAGAAAAATATTTTCTAGCTTCGTATTGACGATACGGTCCTAACAAAACTAGTTTCGTCGAATTCTGAGACCGTTAGAAAAATGGCCAATTTCCAGTCGATTAAAATCAACTGAAATGGTCAAAACACGTTTTCCTTTGCCACGCTCACATATTGATTCGAAAAATTATGAAATTTGAAACCTAGCAATAGTTTGACATCACGGACCCAACAAAAGTGGTTTCGTCGAAATCCGAGGTCATTTGCAAAATGTCCATTTTTAAGGGCCTGAATTCCATAACGACTATTCAGAATTTTCAACTGGACATATCTTTTGATTCTCGCTACGAAATTTTGATCTTTCGGATTCGTTGGAAAGATATCATCAAATAGATCCTAATATTTTTGGTTTCACTAAAATCCGGATTGCTTTGCACCCGGTACATTCAATTGAAGTTTGAAATCAAATTATCGAACTACCGCGCCATTTTCAATTCTATTTATAATTATATATAAATATTATATTCTAACGACGGCGTATATAATATATACGTTGAATTATATTCAAAATAAATTTTCCCGTCGATATTATTTAAAATAATCCATTTTAAATATTCAAAATTCATTAAAATTGCCAAAATAAAAAATTTAAATTGCCCCAGATTTTCGGGTTATTACAATCTCCCCCACTTAAAACTTTTCGTCCCCAAAAAGGAACAAAGTCAAAAGTGGTTTGATCATTCAACTCTACGATCGATCAGGCTTCCATTCTCCAACTTTTCAGTTTCTGAGAATTTTCAAAATTTCAAAAATTTGGCTAACACCCTAAATTTTCGAAAAATTTCGCCATAACCTCCCATGCAATGGGAGCATCGGGGAATTTCAAATAGCTTCCCCGGTCCTTCAGATCTCAAAAAGAAAAAGAAAAAGCCAAGCGGCTAGCCAATAGGCTCACAAAATCATCATCACCCAAACAAAACAGGAAATTATGTAGTAAACATGTACCTATTTGTCGGGCAAACAAATTTTATTCTCTGCTCTAGCCTCCTTGCTATGACCTGTTCAATGTAAGTATATGTATATGCAAGCACATGCGACCAATTTTCAATACAATTCAATATTTGATTATATTAGGCATAAATGGTTAAAAATTAGCAAACAAATAGGCAAACAACACAAACATCAATCAATTAGTGGATTAACATTTCAAATTCATAAATTTTGATACATATACAAAAAATCATGTTTTGATGCCAATTCACAACAATGTATTCTAGCTATATTAGTTTTGGTTCTCACACCAGTCTAATGGAAATATATAGAAATCACACCTTCGAAACTCGAATATGAATACTGATGATGTGGCCACATCATCAGAATTATCCCCGGGTGTCTAGAATGTGATTCTATATCTATCCAATATATTAAAACTTCGACTATACGTTCATGACGCGTATACGCGAAATCTATATATACTCGATTGTCCATATTCAAAATAAATAAATAATCAAATACGTATAAAGCGATTTAAATTTTAAAACAATATTGTTTTCATTTGAAAAATATACTCTTCACACTCGTTCTAGGATACTACTGACCCTATCTCTAACGAGTCATTCTAATTGGATATTACTAATCCAATATCTAATGAATTCTTTCGTATGATTCTAATGTGTCTTGTTCTCGAGCTCTGTAAACCAAAGCTCTGATACCAACTAAAAGAACCCGTAACTTCCCCGTGAAGGAAAGCACGAATACTTTGAGAACAACACACAAAAGGACGCAGACGAAAGAACATTTCATTGTTATTTTACAATAATTCCATCAGATACAAGAATATACAGAGTATAAATGAATAAATTACATTCGACGAATATCAGATATTACAATAAATTACATAGCAGCGGAAAATATACAAAACACAACTGAAAGTGATACACAGATACAGAGCTTTCCGAGCATCGTTCCAGCTGTAAACCAGGTTCCTGTGAATATAAATCTGCAAAACCAAAACTACTAGCTGCCCGTGCGGAAAATAGGGGCACCCAGAGTTTAGGTTAAAACAATAAACTCCAGGTCAGTCATGGGACTGGTGTGAGAACTAAAACAGTTATTAATCTTTATTTTAAAGTTCGGTAAATCAAGGGACCACGCCGTATAACACGGAACGGCTTTCCTCCCAAGAATACCAGTGCATAGAACAAACAGCGCAATGCTAAATAAAGAAAAATGAAGCTGTTATAAGACCCAGGTCCCATCACACAATGCAACGCAAGCCGGAGGATAGGGTTTTTACCTTGTAACAGCCAAAGCATGCTTGATACGTTTAAAACACATTATTTGATACTATTATAGGTGTATAGTGTCAAAACAATTTCAATCATAAATATCAATCATAGGCGGCATTAATGACCCATACCACTATGTCGCCATACTAGGTTCTACAAATAAAACCGCACTATCACGTATTGGATATTGGATTTCCGTCATGAGCCGAGGCAAGGGGCAAGCTCCTCTCCGCGTTCGAGACACTCTAGCAAATGCCTCAGGACCCCACTATGATCCTTGGAATCGGCTGGGCCGGTCCTCTCTTACTTTTGAGGATTGGCAATTCCTGAACAAACGTTTCCCGGTCCTTACAGACCTATATCCGAGGAGCCTCGCATTCCAACAACCACACAGTTGAAAAGTATATAAATGTCAGGGCTGGTAGGTCACTGACACCACCCTAGCTAGAAAGAAACGTCGTGCTCTCCCAGCGGTCCATCTCCCGTTTTTGACTCATACCGAGGTGTGAGGCTCGCGAATTCACGTTATACACAAAGCTACGCCACACAGGCCGTGCTTTGATCATCAACCACAAGACTTTGCTTTTCAACAGAAGCCTTGATCAATTGCCACTTACGCATGCCACATTGGCAATTCACTCCATGCGACTGATGTCCATCGATATACAACCTCTGAGCTCGTACGTCTCAGGGAAGGGCGTTAAGCAAGAGAATAAATTCTCCGCTGCCAAACAGATGTATATTTAATAGAGATCAATCAGCACAGAATAAAATCCAATGTCAGACACACAATCCATTTACAAGTTCGTTCTGGGTCTGAACGAAACCGGAGGCACTTTCCTCGCATATCCATCCATCTCCAAGTACGTCTGGACGATCACCAACTGATTCCCTCATCCTGGGTGTACAGCCCAATCAAGATCATCAGTAATCACCCAAACGATGTGAAGACTTCCGGTCTTCAACCACCGTCTTCATCTTCGACATCTCGTCGAATCGATTATTCAGAATGGGTATAAACCCGACCTTTCTGAATAACCCACGTATATAATAAACGAATGTTACACAAACACAACGAACGCCTCATTCCAATTCAGAATATTCTTTTATTCACAAAATCACATTCTTAGGGAAAGGTTCCCATTAATTTTATCAAAGATAAATTCTTCTAAATTTATTCTTTAATCTTCCTTTGGATATCATCTCAACTAGTCGGGATTAACGAACCACACCGAAGTAATTATTTAGTTTATTTCCCAATCCCAACCTATATATCCCATGGAGCAAAACTGGTGATACTCCATATCTAACACCACGGTGTTATCGGTAAAATTAATTACCATTTCACGTTCAAATCTAATTAATGATTTAACTATCGCTATGGGGCAAAACTGGTGGTACTCCATTCTCGATCGCTTTTCAGATTTGATAATCTAAATTATCAATTCACATTTCAATCTAATTAAAGATTCATTAAAACTCCACTTAGTTTTAATCTTTTCAAAAATTAACATCTTGCCTTTAACTGGGTTAAAGAACCAATGTCTTCTAAAACACGATTCACGACAAACCCAAATCACATTTGATATTAAATACAAGGCTTTGAATAGAAAATATATCGGCTTATATTCAATATCAAATTCTGAAACCAACAAATATCGTATTGGAAATAACGATATAAAATATCTTTCAAATCCCCCTAACAATATTTGTATAGTCACGAAATCCAACATCGAAATATTCCGAAGATAATTTCGATTCAACTCCAGTCCAATTCACGTATTGGAAATATTGATTATTTTCAAAATCACTTTCAAATTCAATTTATTTATTTCAAAAATAAATTGATTTTAATTCTAGTTCAACACTAGTTCATTTCGATAGAAATCTATTTTTACCTATTCAAATGCGGAATTTTCCAGCCCAATTCTTTCCAATTCACATATTATAATTTTGCACAAATTATAGATATTTTTAATAATTTTATCAAGGCCCGTGCATTCGATTTCCATCAACGGCCATCGAACTGCACTTACAGCGACCTTTTCTGAAATTGATTTGGACATAATTCCAAATCCAACCGTTAGATTTCAAATTTCTAATATTCATTGGAAAGCCCTTCTCGATACGAACCCAAAGGTTCCGGTTTTAGGAGAATCCGACTGTCGGATCTCCCGCAACGTCAATTTGAAATAAATGGTCGAAATTCACGAACTGCCGCGGCGCGGCGCGTTCTATTCAGGCCATTATATTATATATATAATATATATAATATATATTTCGTCGATTTCTATTTAAAACGAATTTTATAAATCGTTTTAAATTCGTTTTCAAAACCATTACAACACTATATTCAATTTCAAATTGATTGGATTTCAATTCAACTCGAATTCATTTAAAATTGATTTCAATTCAATTTCAGTTCGTTTTAAATTTCAAATTCAATTTAATTCAATTTGAATTTCAATTTAATTAAATTTGAATTCATTTCTATTTTATTCGATTTCAAATTCACTTTCTATTCAATTCGACTTCGAATTCATTTTCTATTCGATTCGAATTCATTTCAAATTGATTCAATAAATTTTCCATTCAAAATATTAAATCTTGAAATCACTTTTCAATATTCATTATAAAACGAATAAAATCGATATAAACATCGTTCGCGTCAAAATAACGCATCTCTAATCAACACGGCTTTATATTTCAATAATTCGTTATTCTATTCAACAAATGAATATTTGTTCTATTCAACACATGAATCTATATTTCTTTCAACACACGACTAATCTCAACACATGAGTACTGTCAACACATCACTATTTTTGTTATGTAAAATATTTTATAAAACTATGGTATCTATCGTTTGATTTTTAATTAGACTTCTACTGGGAAGTAGTTCTAATTTTAAATGTGATAAAGATGCAATTTATTTTATTTAAAATATTTTACTCAACACATGAATAGTTTCAACACATGATCATCGTCAACACATGACTATTTTTATATTCAACACATGAATTTTCTTTTATAATATTCATTGTTTTCCCGATTGGAATGAGGCCCAATCAATCACCATATAATGTTAATTATATGGATTCCATACAACACATGTATATAATAGCATTGAAAAATAATCAATCATCAACCAAAGTGCACTAAACTGTATAAGCATCAAATATAGATATCTGACGCTTATAACAGCCTGTCAATCAATCGATCGACATATTTAATCAATCAGGATGAGTGAACTTCAAATTTCATCCCAACACCCGTGTGGGGTTTCAAACAATCAAACACAGATTTTATTTGTGCAGTTGGGCGATGTGTAAAATTTATTGTCCCAATCAATGTCCTTCAAATAGGTGTACATAAACAAACCGTCCGGTTTATTAATGAATATTTTATTTTATTCACTTCCACGTTAAAAATTATATTTTTAACGATAAAATATTCTATTTCAACACATGAATTTCTATTCATTTCATTTACACAATAAAAATGATATTTTTATTTTTCTAACATATTTTAGAAAATTTCGGCGGCATAACGGCACGATACTAGAAACGGAACAAGGCCTAGCCTTATCCCCGGTCTAGTGAAGGCCCACGCCATTCACACATCAATCAAATCCATTCAATTCACCAAATAATTCAATTTCACGTCAAATCATCTAATCAACTACACAACCAAACAATTTTAACAAACAAGCCATCCATGGTCTGTGGATGACGGGTGTCGGGTGCTACTAAACACCGTCTACATCCTAGTATATATATATAACTAGAAAAAGAATTAAGAGTGAGAAGTTCTCACCTAAAGCTATCCAATACCATGACTCTTCATTTATAGAAATCTTCTTCGTTATCCCATCTTCGTCATCTTCGTTGCCCGTAGTCACTATATACATAAAAATCACATTTTTATATTTTGATTTCTTTTAAAATAAAAATCACATTTTTATTTGTTCGTTTTCAATTTAAAATCATATTTTTATAATCACTTCATATATTTAAAAATCGAATTTTTACTGTGCTATTCAATATATAAAAATCATATTTTTACTTTCACGCTATATGGATAAAAATGCTATTTTTACACTGCTACTATATAGATAAAAATTCTATTTTTACATCGTTATTCTATATATAAAGATCTCGCCTTTTCAACTATAAAGATTTCATCTTTATATAAAAAAAAAAAACACTTTATTTCGACGTATAGAAAATAAAAATCAGATTTTTATTTTGCTACATACACAAGATGATATTTTTATATTCTCTATCCTATAAAGATTATATTTTTAATACTTTAAAAATATAAAAATCATATTTTTAATATTTCTATATAGTAAAGATTATATTTTTAATACTTTAAAAATATAAAAATCATATTTTAATCACTTTAAAAATATAAAGATCATACCTTTTACCAAATAAAAATCCTATCTTTTCACCTTTTAAAGTTCAAATCTTTTTCCATTTAAAATTCAAACCTTTTCTATTTTAAATTCTTTTTAAAATCAGTTTTAAATTACTTTTAAAATCAGTTTTCTTTATTTCTTAAAAAAATCAGTTTTTATATTTTCCTTAAATCAGTTTTAAAATTCCTAAAAAAAAATCAGTTTTAATTTTCTATTTATATAAAATAAAAGTAAAACAAATAAATAAAAAAAACGACTTACAGGGGGCTACGTCGGTCATCAGGGGGGGGGGAAGCTGTCACGGTGGCTTGGAAGGTTCGGAGGGGGCTGACGCGAGGTGGAGGTGGGTGGCGGCTCTGGGTCTCAGCTGCGGCGCGTTTTGGGGCGAGGGGGGGCTTCGACTTCGGCGCTGGAGGGGAGAGAGAAGCAGGAAGAGGGGCAGAGGATCGGAGGGGGGGTCGGCGCCAGGGCGCGGCGATCGCCAAGGGGGCGGCGGGCGGGTCCGATCCCCTTTCTTTTTTTTTTTTTTTTTTATAGATTCTGAGAAAAAATAAACGGGGGTGGGGGGCCTATATAAAAAAAGATTTTATATATTTAATTCAATTTTAATTTATTTCATTTGCAAATAGTTGACTTTTACATACGACCTTGAAACGAGGTCCACCGCCTGTCGTCCATAGCGTTTCACCCCCATTCCGAACACAATGGGATATGTATCGCAAGCTGATTCGATCGTTTCGATCAGTTTCCGTTAAATTTGCATTTATATCACTATATTGAATTTTAAACGTGCATTTCAAATTGCCGGGGTCACATACTAGCTCGATAAATTGCAGAAAAATATTTTCTAGCTTCGTATTGACGATACGGTCCTAACAAAACTAGTTTCGTCGAATTCTGAGACCGTTAGAAAAATGGCCAATTTCCAGTCGATTAAAATCAACTGAAATGGTCAAAACACGTTTTCCTTTGCCACGCTCACATATTGATTCGAAAAATTATGAAATTTGAAACCTAGCAATAGTTTGACATCACGGACCCAACAAAAGTGGTTTCGTCGAAATCCGAGGTCATTTGCAAAATGTCCATTTTTAAGGGCCTGAATTCCATAGCGACTATTCAGAATTTTCAACTGGACATATCTTTTGATTCTCGCTACGAAATTTTGATCTTTCGGATTCGTTGGAAAGATATCATCAAATAGATCCTAATATTTTTGGTTTCACTAAAATCCGGATTGCTTTGCACCCGGTACATTCAATTGAAGTTTGAAATCGAATTATCGAACTACCGCGCCATTTTCAATTCTATTTATAATTATATATAAATATTATATTCTAACGACGGCGTATATAATATATACGTTGAATTATATTCAAAATAAATTTTCCCGTCGATATTATTTAAAATAATCCATTTTAAATATTCAAAATTCATTAAAATTGCCAAAATAAAAATTTTAAACTGGCCCAGATTTTCGGGTTATTACACAATGTGAGGTTTCTAATTTATAAACGATATGGAAAACGATGATGTATTAATTATATAGTCGGTGTATGAGTTATATAAGCGTTGTACACCTCTTGTATAAGCGTTGTATAAGTTGTACGTTCGATGTATAAGTTATAAATGCATTGTAAAAATTCTATATGTGTTGAAATAAAAGTGAAATGCTTATATAATATATATATATATATATATATATATATATATATATATATATATATATATATATACGCCCCTCTTCCATAAACCATGAACGATATTTATTGGTTGTGATTGGTGTGAAAGTTGGTTGATAGTGAATGGTTGATTATACTTGTTTGTGGTTGAAATTGATTGATTGTGGTTGAAAAATACCAATTTGTGGTGGAGAATTATTTGGTTGAAACCACATAGGATTAGTTTGTGGAAATGAAAAATATATACATGCCGCCTGTGTGTGAACTAGATGCATGATTCCCCATTGTAAAAAGCTGCGAGGCTTTAAGGTAGAGCGAGGAGCCGTACTGGGGACGGCCCCAGTTTTAACTACCCTGCCGTTATGCTGCCGAAATTTTGAAGAATTTTCATGTGTTGAATTGAAATTCATTCGTTGAATAGAAATTCATGTGTTGAATGGTATTCGTGTTTTAAATACAAAAATCACCTTTTTATCTATATATATATAAACTATAGAAAACCTTCATGTGTTGAATTGAAATTCATTCGATGAATAGAAATTCATGTGTTGAATGGTATTCGTGTTTTAAATATAAAAATCACCTTTTTATCTATATATATAAACTATAGAAAACCTTCATGTGTTGAATTAAAATTCATTCGTTGAATAGAAATTCATGTGTTGAATGGTATTCGTGTTTTAAATATAAAAATCACCTTTTTATCTATATTTATAAACTATAGAAAACCTTCATGTGTTGAATCGAAATTCATTCGTTGAATTGAAATTCATGTGTTGAGTGGTATTCATATTTTGAAACAAATTGTTTTATAATAAAAATCCTATTTTTATCATCAATATGAACTATATAAAATACTCTTGTTTTTAAATAAATTGTATTATAATAAAAATCATATTTTTATTACCTATATGAACTATATAAAATAATTGCATTTTGAAATGAATTGTTTTACAATAAAGATCACCTTTCTACTATACACATGAGTTGTTAAAAATAGTGAAGTGTCGAAGTGAATGATTGTTGGATAAAAATATAATTTTTATCAAATATATGAAAAGAATATAGCTCTGAAATCGAAGAAACGATATATATATATAAATAAAATTGAAATATATCGAATAACAAAGCTACATTTCGTGTTTTGAAACCGTGATTTCAAACGATTAATGTGGGAGATCCGACCATCGGATTTTCTCGAAACCGAAACCGTTGGGTACGCTTTGGAAATACCTTTCCAATGGCACCAACTTTGTAAAGATCGAACGGTTGGATTGTCTGGAATGTTTAATTCAAATCTGAAGAAAAACAGCGCCAGAATCGATTATATATATATAATTAAATCGAATAACGACGCTGCAGTTCGTATTTTGAAATCGAAACTTCAAACGATTGTACCGGGAGATCCGACCGTTGGATTTTCCCGAAACTGGAACCGTTGGATTCGTTTTGAAAAGATCTTTCTAATGATTTAAATTTTGTGAAGATCCAACGGTTAGATTTTCAGATATGTGTAAATCAAATCTGAAGAAAAATAGCGCCACGGCCGCATTATTGCCCGATGCGTCGTTTTGATTAAATTGGCTATTTTAAAATAAATAAAAGTAGCGATAAATCGTTATAAAATGTTATAAACAATACGGATGCGAAATTTAGAAACTAACTGAAGGTTGGCTAAGTCGAATGGTTTCTTGGGTGTTGATCTGATGTTGGTTTCGGCCTTTTTGGTTAATATTTGGGAAATCGTTCTCTTACAGATTTACGGTTAGCGACTAATGAATTGAAATGATGTGTATGTGTGTTTGTGTTGCACTTGTTTATTATATACGCGAGTTGCTCAGAAAGATCGGGTTTATCCCATTTTGAATAACTGAATCGACAATAAGAAATCGATGATGAAGACGGTGGTCGAAAACCGGAGTTTTTCACCTCGTTTGGATGGTAACTAATGTCTTGATTGGGATGCATCCCGAAATATGGATAATGAGTGGTGACTGTCCAGATGTACGTGGAGATCGATGTGTTTGCGAGGTATATAGTGCCTCCGGTTTCGTTCAGACCCAGAACAGACTTGCAAATGGACTATGTGTCTAACATTGGAATTCATTCTGTGTGATTGATAACCGTCAGTTACATAGTGTGAATTGCCTGTGTGGCATGCTAAGATGCTGTGATCAGGGCTTCTGTTGAAAAGCAAAGTCTTGTGGTAGATGATCAAAGCACCGCCTGTGTGGCGTAGCTTTGTGTATAACGTGAATTGGCGAGCCTCACACCCCGGTATGAACCAGAAACGGGAGAAGGACCTAAGGGAGGACATGCGTTTCATTCTACCAAGAGGTGGTGTCAGTGCTTAAACTGACTGACATTGATATTATTTTCACCTATATGGTTGTTGCTGTTGCGAGGCGCCTCTGATATATCGGTCGATCCGGGACCGATGGAGTCATTCGTTGGCTCATTTGTGCCCCATAGGGGGGGATACGTTTTGGTCAGGCATAATAATCCACATCGGTGGACCGGCCCTGACGATCCGAGGGTCACTCGAGCTCTGATCCTGAGACATGGTAGGCTAGATTGTCTAGAAGTTGGTAAGGACTATCTTTTGCCTTGGTTCATGACGGAAATCCAATTTCCAAATACGTGATGGTGCGGTTTTGATTGTATATATATATATATATATATATATATATGGCGACATCATATATGGTACCCATGCCGTCTATGATTGATAGTTATGGTTCGAAATTGTTTTTGAAACATGTAAACACTAGTAATAATATCAAATGCTTTTGTTTTATTCGTATCAAGCATATTTTGGCCGTTATAAGGTAAAACTTTATCCTCCGGTTTGCATTGCATTGTGCGATGGGAACTCAGTCTTATAATGGCTTCATTTTTATAAAAAGAATTGCGATGTTTAAAAGAATTATTTGTTTTAAAGCACCGACAATCCAATCGAGTAAACCCGTTCCATGAAAGTGGCATGTTCCTGTGATTAGCCATATTTTAAGTGTGTTAAGTAGATTTCTCATACCAGTCCCATGACTGACCCGTAGTTTTTTTCACTTGCAAACTCGGGTGCCCCTTTTTCTACACGGGCCGCCTTGTGTTCAGGTTTTTAGCAGGCTCTTTCTGGGTAGCTGGAGCTAAAGATGGATACTACCATTTATCTATTTTTATGTTGTTCAGCTCCTATTGTACATTATGTTTGTTTTCCACTGTAGACA
The DNA here is from genome assembly GCA_030737875.1 of Allium sativum. Lineage (NCBI taxonomy): Eukaryota > Viridiplantae > Streptophyta > Magnoliopsida > Asparagales > Amaryllidaceae > Allium > Allium sativum. The sequence continues at coordinate 731,596,248 of CM060923.1, read as the reverse complement.
TTTATGTATAGCTGAACTTTATTTCTACTAAGTAAGATCCTGTATACTGTGTAACTCTGATGATTACGTTTATCCAGTATATTCTATTGTGCATTATCTAGTGTATTTATTTATTTCTATTCTACTATTATCTGTTTCTGTGTTATATTCCAATGATTACCCTTGTCACCGTCAGTACGGGATTTGGGGTCGTCTCATTTAAGAGAAGTAGGGGTAGTTTAAGCATAGTGGCGGTAGATCGACAAATATGAAAGATGATGAATCGTTTGGATTGGGTGCCGCAAAAACCAACCTTTCAAAGCAGGTAAATAATAGGGGTAATTGTTGGAAGTAAGGGATATTTAGAGAATTGGGGGTAGGAATAAAAAGAAGGGTTGTTTTGAAGTATTAAGAGAAGTAGGGGTAGTTTAAGCATAGTAGGTGTAGATCGACAAGTGTGAAAGATGACGAATCATTTGGATTGGGTGCTACAAAAATCAACGCTTTACAGCAGTAAAAAGAAAGGCGTAATTGTTGGAAGTATGGTCTATTTAGAGAATTATGGGTAGGATTAAAAAGAAGGACTATTTTGAAGTACTAAGAGAAGTAGGGGTAGTTTAAGCATAGTAGGGGTAGATCGACAAATTTGAAAGATGATTAACCATTTAGATTGGATCGACAAATATGATAGATGATGAATCGTTCAGATTGGGTGATGCAAAAACAATCCTTCACAGTAGTTAAAAAATAGGGTAATCGTTGTAAGTAAAGGCTATATAGAGAATTAGGGGTAGGATTAAAAAGAAGGGATGTTTTGAAGTATTAAGAGAAGTAGGTGTAGTTTAAGCATAGTAGTGGTAGATCGACAAATATGAAAGATGATAAATCGTTTGGATTGGGTGCTGAAAAAACCAACCCTTCACAGTAGTAGAATGATAATTAGTTTACAAAGAAAGAAATGAATAAAGCAAATAAAATGAATAAAGAAGTGAATAAAGAAAAACAACAATAAAAGTAGGGATAGATAAAATATAGCGGTAATTGTTGGAAGTAAGGGCTATTTAGAGAATTTGCGGTAGGATTAAAAAGAAGGGTTGTTTTGAAGTATTACGAGAAGTAGGGGTAGTTTAAGAATAGTGGTGGTAGATCGTCAAATATGAAAGATGATGAATCGTTTGGATCGGGTGCCCCAAAAACCAACACTTCAATGTAGTTAAATAATATGGGTAATTGTTGGAAGTAAGGGATATTTAGAGAATTAGGGGTAGGAATAAAAAGAAGGGTTCTTTTGAAGTATTAAGAGAAGCGGGGATTGTTTAAGCATAGTAGGGGTAGATTGACAAATATGAAAGATGAAAAATCATTTGGATTAGGTGCTACAAAAACCAACCCTTTGTAGTAGTAAAAAGATAGGCGTAATTGTTGGAAGTAAGGGCTATTTAGAGAATTAGGGGTAGGATTAAAAAGAAGGACTATTTTAAAGTACTAATAGAAGTAGGTGTAGTTTAAGCATAGTAGGGATGGATCGACAAATACAAAAGATGATGAATCTTATGGATTGGGTGCTGCAAAAACCAACCTGGGACAACAACGAATTTCGCTCGATCCGAATAAGTTGCTAAACCGATCTAGACCGTTCGAAACGCCTGATTATTTCCAGAACACGACAAAATAGAACGCAGACGGAAGAACATTTCATTGTAATTACAACAATCCATCATAATACAAGAATATACAGGGTATGAATGAATATTACACAGAAATATTAGAGATTTAAATTACATTTAAATACATCACAGCGGAAAATAATATAATACTCAACTAGAAGGGATATACGGATACAAAGCTTTCCGGATATCATTCCAGCTGTAAACTAGGATCCTGTTTATATAAATCTGCAAAACCAAAACTACTAGCTGCCCGTGTCAAAATAGGGGCACCCAGAGTTTAGGTTAAAACAATAAACTCTAGGTCAGTCATGGGACTGGTGAGAACAAAAACAGTTATCAATCTTTATTTTAAAGTTAGGTAAATCAAGGGACCACGCCGTATAACACGGAATGGGTTTCCTCCCAAGAATACCAGTGCATCAAACAAACAGCGCAATGCTAAATAAAGAAGAATGAAGGTATTATAAGACCCAGTTCCCATCACACAATGCAACGCAAGACGGAGGATAGGGTTTTTACCTTATAATTGCCAAGAATGCTTGATACATTTAAAACAAATCATTTGATAATATTATAAGCGTACAGTGTATAAAACAACTTCAAATCATAAGTATCAATCATAGACGGCATGGGTACCATATACCGTGTCGCCATACTAGGCCCTACAAATAGAACCGCAAATGTCACGTATTTGGAAATTGGATTTCCATCTATGAACCGAGGCAAAAGATAGTCCTCAACCGATTCGAGACTCTCTAGCCCGAGCCTCAGGACCCAGACTTAGGTGAGCCCTTGGAGCGACAGGGCCGGTCCACCAATGTTGATTAAAATGCCTGAACATGCGTTTCCCCGCCCCGTGGGGCATAAATGAGCAACCGAATGACTCCATCTGACCCGGATCGTCTGATCAAACCGAGGCGCCTCGCAACAGCAACAACCACATAAGTCAAACTCGTTAGGGCATGTAAAACCACTGACCCCACTTCTAACTAGAAAGAAACGCATGCCCTCCCTGAGGTCCGTCTCCCGTTTTTGGTTCATACCGGGTGTGAAACTCGCGAAGTAAACGTTACACAAAGCTACGCCACAAAGGCCGTGCTTTGATCATCAATAACAAGACTTTTCTTTTCAACAGAAGCCTTGATCATTTGCCACTTAGGCATGCCACACAGGCAATTCACTCTATGCATTAGATATCCATCAATATATAACCCCTGAGCTCGTACGTCTCAGAGGAGGGCGTTAAGCGAGAGAATTAATTCTCCGCCGCCAAACAGATATATATTTAATAGAAATCAATCACACTGACTGAAATCCAATGTCAGACACACAGTCCATTTAAAAGTCCGTTCTGGGTCTGAACGAAACCGGAGGCACCTAGTACCCCGCATATCCATCGATCTCCAAGTACGTCTGGACGATCACTAACTGTTTCCATCTTCTTGGGTGCACAACCCAATCAAGATCATCAGTAATCACCCAAACGACGTGAAGACCTCCGGTCTTCGACCACCGTCTTCATCTTCGACTTATCGTCGTATCAGTTATTTAGAATGGGATAAACCTTGTAACACCCCACCTCCGTTAAGGTCACTCACAAAGAGAATGCCTTAACTTTGGTGGAGCATTTTAGTAAACAGAACAGAAACTTACAAGACAAATAAAACAGTACTTGAAAATTTTTAACTTTATTACAGTAGAACCAGAAATAAATATGGTTACATCCTTTCAAATCTCAGGATTCAAGTACAAATATCAGTCTTGTACAAAACCCTTCAAAATGCATGTTTTAAAATCATAATCCCCATAGAACGGGAGCTATACATAGCCAAGCCATACTTTAAGCACTTCAAGCAGAGAGAAATCCGGATCAAGCTAAAGTATTCCCTCCTTGGATAACCTGGGGGGGAACGGAAGAAAGGAGGCGAAACAACAAGGGTCAGACAAAAAGTCTGGCAAGTCCAGTGACTTTCAGCATATGAACAGATAATAATAATATGACATGAACATAAAACTGGATGAGAGATAACTGTAACAGGTGTAGCAGATATAACGGAAGAGCAGAATGACATAGACTATTGCTTTACACTTCTCTGCGCTAATACTAGTATAACAGAATTAGGTGTCACCCTAATGTCTAAACTGAAATAGAAACGGGTACAGAATAATTTAACAGAAACAGGATGTTAATAATGGGCCTTTACTACCCGACCAGAAACAGACAGATTCAGAAACAGATTAGTCCCTACGGAAACAGAATGTAGAATTAGGTGTACACTAGTAATGGGCCTTTACCACCCGAACAGACGGTACCACGCAGAAACAGACAGGTGTTACCACCCAACAGAAACAGACGGTACCAACAGAAACAGACAGAACTAAGTGTACCCTAAAATCCTACCCCAAGCGATCGGCTCCCTAATACATAAATATCCTGTGTCGGCCCCACAGTAGGGTGTATCACTCCCTAAAGTGACAACCAATTGGCACAGACCTATTTACAGATGTCACGGCGTCTTACATCCTCAGAGGCAGACCGGGATCCATGCACGCACATGACCCGGTTGGAACGCACCATCAACACCCCTCGCCATTATCAGAACGAATCGCTTATAATTAGTTCAGTAAGCGTGCCCAGACCCTACTTCCTGTTGGGTCAAAGTTTTGATGCCAGAAAGGGTTACTTACTAATATGGGTCCCAAACAACAGATGACACAAGTAATTCCCCTCCTAACCTTGTGTCCCCAGACTAACAGATTTCAGTTTAACTTGTCTACAAGTTTCAGACATACAAAATTTAGATTAACTAGTTCACTGATCAGGCAATCAAGTTAACAGGTTTTCAGACTAACGGATCAGATGTTCGGATTAACAGGCTTACAGATTAACTGGTTCCAGATTATCTAACTTTGTATTGGGCCTATGGATTCACGAAACGGGTTTATCAGATTCATTGGTCCAATTGGTTTAACCTTACCCAACACGTTTTAGACATCACAGTTATCTCAGATTTTCATTAATTAAATATTGATGCCCAAACCTCTCACATTAGACTGACAGTTTGCGGCTACTGGTTAGGCCGGTTGGTTCCAGGCAGGTTTCTGTCGCAAACTGAGTCTAACCTCGGGTTTCAAGCACGTTATGACTAACTTCTCACATTAGAACCTATTGTTTGCGACCACTGGAATATGCCGGGCGGTTCCGGGCAGAATTACGTCGCAAACTTATTCTAACCTCGAGTTAGCCATGTTTATCTTTGCGGCCAATTAATTAACGATTTACCATTTATACTCATGCCTAATATACATGTCAATTATTCATAGCTAATGACAACAACAGACTGAATATATCAACTTCACGGATATAGAAGATAACAAGTTTTGCAGATTAGGCGACTTAACGGATTTAGCCGATTAAAAAAACTAGCAGATTTTAGCATATAACAGATTAGGCAACTCAACAGGCAAATTTAACAGACTAGGCATCTCAATCTAATTAGCAGTTTAGGCAGAATTGGCTGATTAGAACTAGCAAATTAGGCAAATATATTAGATTTAATCATTCCTTAAGGTTTCACAACATATCTTGCCTAAATATAAATCTTGCCTTAGTTCACATGCATAAATAATAGTCATGATTCCCAATATGATCATTTATCCCATGTTTGCATTAAATTCACATAGCACAGATTATGGTCATAATTTACCATATATCATATGTTCCCCTTTTTATTAAACTTGCAAAGTACAGAAGATCCATATATAGATTATACCAAATATAACCATAGATTACTATGCATGTCAAATATCCCAAAGATCCCATACTTAGGTGTTTATTTACATAATAGATATCCTACTTCCATGTAAATCTTTCTACCTAAGCCATATTCCCTTTTTTTTAAAGTCATAGTCCGGTATATAAAATATGCCCAAGGATCTAGATCTAACCTGTATTATGTCTTTCTATTCAGATCTTAATTTTTAACATGCCTTATATTCCAGATTTACAGTCATATATTATCATATGATAATCCCAAATTGTCATATATGCATAGATCTAGATCTAGTTTACAACCTATGTCCTTCACTCAAATCAGTCACAAATCAGTCCAATTATGCATCATTCATTTTATTGTCCCAAATATTTTAGCGTATGCTAATCTCTTATGAGATTGGCTCAGGCTCGTGGTAGCCTGGCTATAGAACAAAAAGAGGAAAGAGATAAGATAGATCCAAACAGAACAGAAAAGAACAGATATAATCTCATATTCAGATTTACAATTCATGTCACAATCAGAATTAAATTTTATATCGTAAAATAACTGTACTTGCCTTGATTGGATTAAAGAAAGAACTTTAACTTGTTGTAGAATCTTTGCAGAAACTTTAATCTCTAGTTTGAATTGAGTTGCTTAGGCTGATGTTGATTAGCTTCTAGTTTTGATTCCAGTAGAGTAGCGACGCCATTTTTATTTTTAATTAGAAGAAGAGAGCAATGGAGGCTAGAGAATTGTGTAAGAAACCTAGGTTTAGGTTAGGGATGTATTTATAGGAGGATAGGGTGATTTAGAGCCTTCAGATCAGTCCAGAAGTCATCAGAATCGCACAGCTCGAATACACATCATCCAGCCACTCAAAAGAAGACACGTCACCTCAGAACACTCCAGAATTCGGTGCTGGATTTGTATGGGCGCACTTGGCAGGTGCACCAGTGTATTTTTGTACTGGCGCACTTCACAAGTGCGCCAGTGTATTCTGGCCTGTTTCCGGTTTTTCTGCCTAACTTCGTTCGTCCATATCTTCTTCATACAGACTCCGATTTACGCAAATTCGGACTCTATTTCGCGTATTTTTCCGAGACGAACACAATGGCGCAACCCGTTTCCCTTATTTCTTTCCTAAAAATTAATTATACCTTGATTTTTAACTCTTATGTTTACAGAAAATACGGGGTGTTACATTCTCCCCTCCTTAGAGGATTTCGTCCCCGAAATCTTCAAGTTAAGAAGAATGTGTCCTACCATCCAATCACCCATCTACTCAACCATCATCCACAAGCATCTATTGTCCTTAGAAAACTTCTAATGTTGTATGAACATATGCAAAAGTGTGTGTATATGTTCCTTATCTAATGCAAAGATCAGGCGGTCTACTGATTCAGTTGACCTCCTTAATGTGAATTATGTCAGTGCCATGAGTCCAACATGTATGCAATAGAATTCTAATGATATATATTATTTCTATATGAGTGCACAATCATTCACTCAAATGCAACATCCATGTGCTGAATCAATCATTTTGCATCCACAAGAATTGAAAAATGCTCACCCATCCATATGCAGTATGAGAGTGTTTTCGAGCCGATCTAGTGCCTAGTGTGTGTATATGCATCCACAGGCAACCACTAGCAACCACTTGCATCCACTTGCAACCATCAAACATAACATGTCTCAAACACATGTTTACACCCATTAGTTTCTACCTAAAGTTCGAAGATTCGATCGATAGGATACAGTCGAATGATGGAAGCGAGTACAGATAGAACGAAAATTTGGTTCCCATTAGACATGGGTCCTAAGTATCGGCCCCAAAGACCGAAACCAACATCAAATTGACACCCAGAGGATTACCTTCTTTAGACAATGTCAAAACTGGAAATCCTATCAAAAGTATTTAGATATTTACAGACTACTGGTACAGATCAGGTTCCCTAATGATTCTTAGGAAGCTAAGCATGATAAAATCATACCCCACGAAAACTCAGAATGTATGCATCATACTTGACGCCTGACACAGATATCCCTCAAACCCCAATCTCAAACAGATGAGCCATAACCCTTATGGGCCTGAGTCTACAGCAAAATTCAGAAATAATACTAGTATTAAAGTGCAGAGTATCGATTACAAAATCAAAATACCAGAATCAGAAAAAGTCTTAACTCCATAATCAGATAAAGAAATTGAACCTACTATAGAAATTTCCCTATTCCTATCCTAGCCACTAGCCTCGAGAGTGTTTGCCAGCCCTCCTTGCCCTCGTCTCTTCGGGCAGTCCCTGGTGAAGTGTCCTATCTCTCCACAGTTGAAGCAAGTGCCTTTCCTCTTTCTGCAATCCTTGTTCAGATGAGTCGAGCTCCCACAAGTAAAGCACTTTTTCCCCTTCTTATCTTCAGACTTCTCATCCTTCTTTTGTGTTTCCTTTTTGGGTCCCGCTTTCTTATTCTGTGGTTCTTCCTTCTTTGTCTCTTTCGGCCCTTTGTCTTCCTCGTGCAGTAGTACCATATCCACCAATTTCTCGTAAGTTGGTCCCATGGGTACACGGGTCATGGCTAGGCTGTGCAGTGGCTCATTCAATCCTTTAACAAAGCGGAGAGCCTTTTTATGCTGAGTGTTGACTAAATCCAATCCGAATCTTGCTAGTTGGTTGAACTGGTTGACGTATTCCTTGACCGTCATACTTCCTTGCTTAAGAGATAAGAACTTTTCCAATTGCAAACTTCGTTCAGCTTGCGAGAGGAATTTTGTCTCAAACCTTGTTCTGAAATCCATCCATGTCTCAACCGGCCTCTCGGCGTTAGTGACTTCCCACCAGTAGGAAGCTTCGTCTTTGAGCAGCCATACTGCCAACTGTACCTTCTGCCTATCGTCCACCTCGAAGATAACGAATAGATCCTCAGTTTCTTTGAGCCAATTCCTTGCTTCTACGAATGATCCAGTTCCTTTGAAATCCTTCCCACCCATGGCCCTAAAATCTCTATAGATCTTTGAGAAAGCAATTGCACGAGGAGGGGGTGGAGGAGGGGGATCATTTGCTGGACCTGCAGTGGCGGTCCTAGCCTCAAGATATTGACGAACCCAACCGGGTACATGAACACCCTCTGGTATCTCAGATGCTTCAGACATGCTGGAACGAAAAAGGAAAGGTTCAATACAAAAAGGACTGAAAGAAAGATATATGGCTCTTGGGGATCATGTTTTTCAAAATAAGCTTTATTTTTGAAAATACTTCCTTCCAAAACCTTTTTGAAAATAGTTTTCAAAAACTTTACCCAATCTGGTAACCTTCAGCTCTGATACCAAGTGTAACACCCCACCTCCGTTAAGGTCACTCACAAAGAGAATGCCTTAACTTTGGCGGAGCATTTTAGTAAACGGAACAGAAACTTACAAGACAAATAAAACAGTACTTGAAATTTTTTAACTTTATTACAGTAGAAACAGAAATCAATATGGTTACATCCTTTCAAATCTCAGGATTCAAGTACAAATATCAGTCTTGTACAAAACCCTTCAAAATGCATGTTTTAAAATCATAATCCCCATAGAACGGGAGCAATACAGAGCCAAACCATACTTTAAGCACTTCAAGCAGAGAGAAATCCGGATCAAGCTAAAGTATTCCCTCCTTGGATAACCTGGGGGGGGGGAACGGAAGAAAGGAGGCGAAACAACAAGGGTCAGACAAAAAGTCTGGCAAGTCCAGTGACTTTCAGCATATGAACAGATAATAATAATATGACATGAACATAAAACTGGATGAGAGATAACTGTAACAGGTGTAGCAGATATAACGGAAGAGCAGAATGACATAGACTATTGCTTTACACTTCTCTGTACTAATACTAGTATAACAGAATTAGGTGTCACCCTAATGTCTAAACTGAAATAGAAACGGGTACAGAATAATTTAACAGAAACAGGATGCTAATAATGGGCCTTTACTACCCGACCAGAAACAGACAGATTCAGAAACAGATTAGTCCCTACGGAAACAGAATGTAGAATTAGGTGTACACTAGTAATGGGCCTTTACCACCCGAACAGACGGTACGACGCAGAAACAGACAAGTGTTACCACCCAACAGAAACAGACGGTACCAATAGAAACTGACAGAACTAAGTGTACCCTAAAACCCTACCCCAAGCGATCGGCTCCCTAATACATAAATATCTTGTGTCGGCCCCACAGCAGGGTGTATCATTCCCTAAAGTGACAACCAATTGGCACAGACCTATTTACAGATGTCACGGCGTCTTACATCCTCAGAGGCAGACCGGGATCCATGCACGCACATGACCCGGTTGGAACGCACCATCAACACCCCTCGCCATTATCAGAATGAACCGCTTATAATTAGTTCAGTAAGCGTGCCCGGACCCTACTTCCTGTTGGGTCAAAGTTTTGATACCAGAAAGGGTTATTGACTAATACGGGTCCCAAACAACAGATGACACAAGTAATTCCCCTCCTAACCTTGTGTCCCCAGACTAACAGATTTCAGTTTAACTTGTCTACAAGTTTCAGACATACAAAATTTAGATTAACTAGTTCACTGATCAGGCAATCAAGTTAACAGGTTTTCAGACTAACGGATCAGATGTTCGGATTAACAGGCTTACAGATTAACTGGTTCCAGATTATCTAACTTTGTATTGGGCCTATGGATTCACGAAACGGGTTTATCAGATTCATTGGTCCAATTGGTTTAACCTTACCCAACACGTTTTAGACATCACAGATATCTCAGATTTTCATTAATTAAATATTAATGCCCAAACCTCTCACATTAGACTGACAGTTTGCGGCTACTGGTTAGGCCGGTTGGTTCCGGGCAGGTTTCTGTCGCAAACTGAGTCTAACCTCGGGTTTCAAGCACGTTATGACTAACTTCTCACATTAGAACCTATTGTTTGCGACCACTGGAATATGCCGGGCGGTTCCGGGCAGAATTACGTCGCAAACTCATTCTAACCTCGAGTTAGCAATGTTTATCTTTTCGGCCAGTTAATTAACGATTTACCATTTATACTCGTGCCTAATATACATGTCAATTATTCATAGCTAATGACAACAACAGACTGAATATATCAACTTAACGGATATAGCAGATAACAAGTTTTGCAGATTAGGCGACTTAACGGATTTAGCCGATTAAACAAACTAGCAGATTTTAGCATATAACAGATTAGGCATCTCAACAGACAAATTTAACAGACTAGACATCTCAATCTAATTAGCAGTTTAGGCAGAATTGGCAGATTAGAACTAGCAAATTAGGCAAATATATTAGATTTAATCATTCCTTAAGGTTTCACAACATATCTTGCCTAAATATAAATCTTGCCTAAGTTCACATGCATAAATAATAGTCATGATTCCCAATATGATCATTTATCCCATGTTTGCATTAAATTCACATGGCACAGATTATGGTCATAATTTACCATATATCATATGTTCCCCTTTTTATTAAACTTGCAAAGTACAGAAGATCCATATATAGATTATACCAAATATAACCATAGATTACTATGCATGTCATGTATACCAAAGATCCCTTACTTAGGTGTTTATTTACATAATAGATATCCTACTTCCATGTAAATCTTTCTACCTAAGCCATATTCCCTTTTTTTTAAAGTCATAGTTCGTTATATAAAATATGCCCAAGGATCTAGATCTAACCTGTATTATGTCTTTCTATTCACATCTTAATTTTTAACATGCCTTATATTCCAGATTTACAAGTCATATATTATCATATGATAATCCCAAATTGTCATATATGCATAGATCTAGATCTAGTTTACAACCTATGTCCTTCACTCAAATCAGTCACAAATCAGTCCAATTATGCATCATTCATTTTATTGTCCCAAATATTTTAGCGTATGTTAATCTCTTATGAGATTGGCTCAGGCTCGTGGTAGCCTGGCTATAGAACAAAAAGAGGAAAGAGATAAGATAGATCCAAACAGAACAGAAAAGAACAGATATAATCTCATATTCAGATTTACAATTCATGTCACAATCAGAATTAACGTTTATATCGGAAAATAACTGTACCTGCCTTGATTGGATTAAAGAAAGAACTTTAACTTGTTGTAGAATCTTTGCAGAAACTTTAATCTCTAGTTTGAATTGAGTTGCTTAGGCTGATGTTGATTAGCTTCTAGTTTTGATTCCAACAGAGTAGCGACGCCATTTTTATTTTTAATTAGAAGAAGAGAGCAATGGAGGCTAGAGAATTGTGTAAGAAACCTAGGTTTAGGTTAGGGATGTATTTATAGGAGGATAGGGTGATTTAGAGCCTTCAGATCAGTCCAGAAGTCATCAGAATCGCACAGCTCGAGTACACATCATCCAGCCACTCAAAAGAAGACACGTCACCTCAGAACACTCCAGAATTCGGTGCTGGATTTGTATGGGCGCACTTGGCAGGTGCGCCAGTGTATTTTTGTACTGGCGCACTTCACAAGTGCGCCAGTGTATTCTGGCCTGTTTCCGGTTTTTCTGCCTAACTTCGTTCGTCCATATCTTCTTCATACGTACTCCGATTTACGCAAATTCGGACTCTATTTCGCGTATTTTTCCGAGACGAACACAATGGCGCAACCTGTTTCCCTGATTTCTTCTCCTAAAAATTAATTATACCTTGATTTTTAACTCTTATGTTTACAGAAAATACGGGGTGTTACAAACCTGGTCTTTCCGAATAACTCGCGTATTTTATAAACAAGTGTTACAAAAACACAACATACGCCTCATTCCAATTCAGAATATTCTTTTATTCAAATATTCCTATACTTTGGGAAAGGTTCCCATTAATTTTATCAAAGATAAATTCTTTAAATTTATTCTTTAATCTTCTTTTGAATATCAATTCAAACTAGTCGGGATTAACGAACCACACCGAAGTAATTATTTATTTTATTTCCCAATCCCAACCTATTTATCCAATGAAGTAAAACTAGTTATACTTCATATCTGACACCACAGTGTTGTCGGTAAATTCAATTACCATTTCACGTTCAAATCTAATTAAAGATTTAACTATCGCCTGGAGCAAAACTGGTGATACTCCATTCTTGATCTTTTCAATCTAATTAAGATTCATTAAAACTCCACTTAGTTTTTGTTAGATCAAAATTTGGACCTAACACCCAAATTTTTCTAATTTGTAGAGAATTATAATTGGAGAATGAAGAAAAAGCAGAAAACACATAGAATTTATAGTGGTTCGGCATTAACGAGCCTACGTCCACTTTATATGTTATCGATTATACTTTGAATGCTAGTACAATCAATGATTTCTCTCAAACTCACTCTTACAATTATGATTTCTCTCAGTAATCTCGAAGTAAAACTGATAAGAAATAGTGGTATGACAGTAACGGTGGAATCAGTGCTCAATACTGCCAAAAAGCTCATGAAAAATGTCAGTCTCTGGGCTATTTATAGATGATTCTGTCAGGCGGTTCGCGGTCACAAGTGGTGCAGATCCCGAGAAAATCGGATTGGATCGAGCGTTGAGGAGGAATTGGTCAATATCACAGTTGTGGATAGGTGTCGCGAGATCTGTGCATTTCGGATCGCTGAAGACCCGTTCGTGGTTTGAACAAGTCAGAGGCTTCGCTGCGCGTCTGGGAATCGGATCAGAGCGAGGTGGTAGCATTGGTGCGGATTGAGTCGTGATGAGGTGGACGGGTAGGGTCGCGAATAATGCTGGCGATCCGAGAGGCGTGATCTGTGAGTACGATCCGCTGGTGCGATCCGATCTTTGAGGAATGTAGTTCCATACTTTCTTCTTGTGTGTGAACCTTGGTGGCTTGGTCCAAAAAGCTAGCCAACATTTTGCCCCCTCGAAGTATGTTTTATCGAGGATGTAACATGCTTCGAAATTGCAGAGACGTCCTTTCGCGAAGTGACGCAATTCCAAGGTCGTGCCTGTCTTGTATCGCGATCCATGGCCACGGATCGTGGTCTAGTGACTTGACGGGCTTCATGGCGAATCGAGGTGGGCTTCAGCCCGCGGCCCGCTCGGTTCGAATAAAACAAAAGGTAGGAGACCAACGGTCGCGATTTCCTCTATATAAGCCCGAACCCTCTCCACTCTTTTCCCTTTCTTCTTCGTTTATCACGCGCCGACGCCTCCTCCGATAGAAAAAAACCCTAATACTTCATCAAGTCCCAAAAATCTTCCTTACTTTCCCGAATTTCAGAAAGGTAATTCCATTAAAAGCTTTCTCTCTCGTGATTTCTGAGTTTTTCACTGACTTGAGGGAGAAATGAGCGGAATTCGATGGTTTTTGAGGCGTTGGAGGCCGTGGAGACGCCATGGCTGACGGGTTCAAATTGCTGGAGAGGAAGAGGAGGAAGAAGAAGGAAAGGGAAGAGCAGGTCGGTTCATTTCGTGAGCGAGGCTTGGGTACAAGCGAGGCTGTGGATCGTGGAAATGGCAAGGGAGCAGATCGGGTCGGGGAGATGGCAAGGGAGCGGTTCGTGGTGGAAGTTGTGAGGTGACGGATCGGGGAAAGAGAAAGGTAGCGGATCGTGGCGAGGGTTGCGAGTTGTGGATCGTTAGGAGGTTATCACGATCCGTTCATATATGAATCGATGTGTTGCGCGATCCGCGACCCTTCCTTGAACTAGAACCTTTCCACGAACCGAATCCTTCTTCACGAGCTGACCATGTAACGCGATCCGAACCCTTACCCACGATCCGAAGGATTATCACAAGTCACATAATGAACGATCCAATGAACTTGTAAAACAAGCAGTGCAACTTAACTCTATCATACCACTGGACAGCTAGGTTAGAGCCTCCGTGACGAACTTTCTGGACTGGACGATAACATAATTTAACTTCATATGACGACTAATATCTTGATGATCTTGATAACCTTTATGTTTTTTTCTTTAAGACATGCACAGGCACACACTTGCACTCATAAACACAGGGGGGACGGGTAATTACAATCTTATTTCTCATGTTTTACTCGCCTTAACAGTAATGTCGGATAATCGTTCCCCTTCAAGATCTGACACAGAGACGGATCCTGAGGTGTATAAGCATCTGAACCCCGAGGTTCTTCCAATTAATCCAGAGGGTGCGGACTCTGGATCCGAATATGAGGCTGAAACAGAATCGAATCGGTCTGAGCGTACCTCGCTTGATGAAGAGTCAGAGGTAGATGGCCGAGCTCCCGACGAAGTCCCTGGTGCAATAGAAATAGAGAAATTCATAGACTCTCTGGCTTCCAAACTTGATGACATAAAGCTTAAGAGAATTTGCTTGAGACATGGGTTCCCCTGAGGACACCCGGCAGCGAAGATAAACCTCATTTGGCTCTGGAGGGGTATAAGACAGTCAGCCGACTCATGTACTGGGTAGGAGTTAGCTATTCCTGTGTTTCCTCCAATCGTCATTGAGACCCTAAAACGATTGGGTATTGCTCCAATGCAGCTTCATCCCAATGCCAATGCAGCTTTATACACGCATACGCGGAAATCCTGCATACCGAGCTCACATTTAAAGATTTGAAATTCTTTTACTGTTTCAAGCATCGCTCCTCGGCAACCCCAAATTTCTCTTTCTTCAAATCGGTAGCAAATAGGAAGGTTCTGTCTGACGGACACAGCAACATAGGGGATCCCAAGGCCGATTGGTTCTATATAAAGAGACAGGCTGGGTGTTCAAGAAGATGGCTTAAATCAAGCAATCTTTAAACTTTTGACTGAATAACTTGTTTGAGAAATCAAAGCATTAACATGACTCCAAATTTTTTTAAGCAGATCACGCCTTTCCCAAGACGGAAGGCTCGGTATACAATAATCGACTGTCTCATCTTCTACAAAGCAAATATGATTTTCTAAAAATCAGGAAGTGCATTACTGACAAGAACCTTCACAAGCACCGCCTTCTGGATATAAGGTTTGGACTTGGTGCGGGCGGCAAACCCTACAAATAAGTGCCCCCGACAGAGGGAGAAGGAACGTTACGGGCAGTAGAAACAACTAAATTTCGTGAGAGTCCTTCGCCGATAGTCATTCAGGACGACGAAGACCTAAACATATATAGAGGAGATGAGGCCCGTGGTGATAAGTCAAAGGAAATCCCAGTTTCTCCGGGGGGTTTCCCCTCAAGGGCCTCTCTTCCGGTTGAACCTGCTGCTCCCGATGATTTAACAGAAGAGCAACTATTTAAAGAGCTGAGAAAAATTCCTTTACCTGATGATGTATACACACAGGGAGACTTCAAAGGGGAGTCATTTTTCCCTGTTTCTGAGGAAACAACCGCTCTAGTTGGGGAACGAGAAACTACTCAGATGAGCCTAACTTCGGGCCCTGGTATGTTGGGGGGAATTATATGGGATGCACAAATCACACGCACTGCCCGACCCCACACTTTTATATCAACAGTATTCAATGTTTTAATATGCTCTTTTTTCTTTTGCAGGAAAGTTGTCTCGCAGGCGATCTTATTCCTATCGCTCTCTCCGTGAAGGTACACCCTGCCTTCATCCAAATCCTGAGCGTTCTCGCGGCCTTTCTCACAAGCCTACTTCTTCACAATCCCGGTCTCCATCAAAACCAACCTCTGGCAAGCTTCCCAGTTATTCGGTGCCATCTACAGGGGGAAAACAACTTCCTAAAGACTTAACCCCTCCGAAGAGTGCACCCTCTCACAGCAGGTCATCAAAAAGACACTATGAGCGCAAGGATAAAAGCAAGGATCCAATCAAGGATTCTGAGAAGGAGAAAATTGACATTGTCCCTTCCAGCCAACAAGGTTTAATTGCCCCCGGGTCACGAGATTACATCCATGGTACTGAGACTCAGGCTAAGCTGGAAAAGTTGCGAGAACAATTCCCCGACATCTTCTTAGAAAGGATGATGTTTGTTCCAGCCTTCGAACCAGTCCCTAGGAACTGGGATTTGAAGTCATCGGGCACATTCGCCATGTAGCCAAGCAGTATGAGGCAATGAAGAAACATGCTGTTAATCTTTCAGAGGTCATCCGAATGCTTGAGATGGAAGCACATAGATCCAAAGTGAGGATAGATAACAATGAAAGGGCCAGGGAAAAAATGGAGAAGGACTTAGAGGATGCACAATCTCTGCTTACCTTGGCCCAACGAGACGCTAAAGCTTACAAAACAGAGTCGGAGGAGGCCGGGCAACGTTTCCATAATGAGCTTGATTCTAATAGCAAAGAGCGAGTGTTATTGAAGCAAGAGGTGGAAGATCTCAGGATGGCCAACTCCGAATTGAAAACAGCACAGGATCACTTCGAGGCCGAAAGAGCTGCTTGGGAGAAAGAAAAGGCAAGTTTGAAGGAGAGTTTAGCTTTGGCCGAAGGAGAGAAAGTAATTATGAATGAGCAAGTCGCGGATGCAGAGAGGCGCGCGGCTCTCGCCGAAAAGAATGTAGAAAGTGCCATTGAAATGGCTACTGCTTCTAACGATAAGCTCCTCGAGAGAGAAAATGATATCGAAGGGTTTGAAGAAACGATATTTGACTTCCTCGGCCACGTCCTCAAAACCCGTAACATCTCATGGATCCCGGACTACCACATCACATTAGCCAACATATGGGATGCCATCGTCGAGGATGAGAAGCGGAGATTAGGAGTTGAAGAGATTAACGAAGATGAGCCGATGAGGACCATTCTGAGGGATAACGAGCCCGAGGATTTGGCAGAAGGTCGGCGCATAATTCAAGAAGAGATTGAGAAGGAGAGTACTCTAGCTAAGGGCAAAAACAAGATTGACGAAGGTTCGAGCTCAGCTGTTGAGCCCAAGGCCTTCGGAGTTGAGGAATACAATCCTGATGATCCATTAATTCCTTTGGGCCCGACTCCTTTGGTTGTCGGAGCTTCTGCAGCTAGCTTGGATGGAGGATCAGCGGAAGGTTTCTCCATTTTTTCCCCACAATTTATCAAAGCAATTGTGAGTTGTCGTCGTCTGGCGGAGCTACCAATCGAATTAATAACACGTGTTTCTCATAATACAGGTGGCGGGCCCGTCGATAAGGATGTCGAGAAGAAGACAGAGGCGGAGAAGATTGACGTCTCGCCTAGCGCCAGTGTTGATGCACCAAAGCAGGCTGAAGGTACGACAGCGGAGAAGGGCGTCCTGGCACCCAGTGTTGATGCTCCCAAGGATGACGAAACCATCGAAGCCTTGAAAGATATGGATGGGAGCCATGTAGATGATGAGGAGGATATCATTATCACCAAAGAACTCAAAGGCGATGATGACGAGACCTTAGCTAAAAGAAAGGCTAGGCAGAAAAAGCAGCTGGCTTTAAAGGAGGAGGAACAAGAGCCTTTGAACGTAGCTCCTATCTCGGAGTTTGATCCCAAAACTGAGATGGTTCTGAAACCCTAGCCCAAATCGATCACTAAACAGCTTCATTTTGAGAATCCCGATGATTTCCCAGCTTCCCTTACTAATAAAAGAAAGCGAAGGAAGGAGGAGGAGGAGTCTTCGGATGAACGATCGGCTCCTCTTATAGACAGAACGAATAGAAAGAAGGATGATCAATCTGATATTAACATGGCGGAGCTGGAAAAGCAGAAGAAGGAGAAAAAGTAAAAACGTAAATAGGATACTACCGATTGTCTATGTTTTGTCTTTAAGATTCCCACTGGCCATGAAGTGTAGTTGTGAGACTGGCCCTCACTTTTGTTTTAGGTTGCTTTTCACGTTGTAGGCTTGCAGTTTATGAATGAGAATTTATTTCTTTTGCATCATCGTGTACCTGCATTTATTAAACTTTTCATGCTTAGTCATAAATCATTTGCTTATAACTACAAATCATTCAAGCAACAAAAAGACTTTAACAGTATTGTACTGCATCAAGATACATGTATGCATATATATGCCCCCAATTAATCGTTAAAGATTGATTTGAGTTGTATGCATGTCGGCCCCTGTTTCTGAACATGGGGGACATGGAAATTTTTGTAGAATTACAGTTCTTGCGGTGCCAGGATTTTGGCACTTCGATACTCTCCCGATCCGTTTGCGGGTCAAAGTTCAAACTCGTGTCATAATCTACGCACCGATCCTTCAGCGGGGTAGAAATCCTGTGGGCGCTGAGTCTCCAGCACCGTTCTCAGCTCTTAATCATAGACGCTTTTATACTCTTCTAGCAGTCGCCGAGGTTAGAGTTCGAGCTCAGCATTTATGTCGCTCCCCGATCCTTCAGCGGGGTAAGAGCTCTTTCTCAGCGCTTAATCGGAGAGGCTTTAATACTCTCCTGGCAGTCGTCGAGGTTAGAGTTCGAGCTCAGAAGTTCTGTCGCTCCCCGATCCTTCAGCGGGGTAAGAGCTCTTTCTCAACGCTCAGTCGGAGACGCTTTTATACTCTCCTGGCAGTCGCCGAGGTTAGAGTTCCGTCAAGGCGGTTCCGATCATGGTACACCGCCATGACTTATGGACATCGCTTTCATGTCCGTTATGCTCTCTCTCGGCTCTGGAGAGTTAGAGTGCTATCAATGATATGATTTACTTTATCGCACCCTCAGAGTTTTGACTATTGATTGCATTCCATTCTGATGGAAGGCACCTATAATTATATGCTTATGTGATCGTTGCATGGTTCATAGCCATTTCCATAAAAATAGAAAGGCAGCTAAATAATAATGCAATAAAGGTAAACGACACACAATATTTTTATAGTGGTTCGGTCGAATCATGACCTGCATCCACTTTATAATTTTTTGCTTAAGAAATCGGACTATTCTAGGCAAGTCATGCCTTGTACATGATCCTTACTAAAGCAAAAGAATAGATCTGACATCTTTATGTTAGATACGGCCGTAAATGTTGGGCATTCCACACTCTGGGGATTTCCTTTCCATCTATGGTTGCTAGCTTGAAGGTTCCATTACCAAGCTTGCACAGAATGGAGTACGGTCCTTCCCACTTCGCACCCATATGAGTTGGGGGTGGAAAGACACGCTTTAGAACCAACTCTCCGGGTTCAAAGGTTCAGGATCGAACCTTTTTGTTGTAGTATCGGGCGACCTGTTGCTTGCATCTTAAGGCACACAGGTCTGCTTTGTCCCTCTTCTCTTCGACCATATCTAGGGATTCAAGGAGCAATTCGTTATTAGTCATCGGATCGTAATAAGTCACTCGGTGAGAAGGTACTTTTATTTCAACCGGGATGACTGCTTCTGTTCCAAAAGCAAGAGAGAAGGGGGTATGGCCTGTTGCCGATTTGTATGTTGTCCTGTAGGCCCATAGTGCTAAGGGTAATTCATCAACCCACATTGCTCTGGCCCGTTTCAGTCTTCTTTTCAGAATGGACTTAATCACATTATTCACCGCTTCGACCTGTCCGTTCGACTGCGGATGCGCCACAGAGGTGTACCATTTCTCAATGTGGTATTTCTGGCAGAAGTCTCTGAATTCAGTGCTATCGAACTGAGTTCCGTTGTCAGTTATAACGATCTTTGGAATCCCAAATCGACAGATGATGTTTCTAACGACGAAGTTGATCACTCGTTTGGTTGTGATTGTAGTCAGTGGCTCAGCCTCGACCCACTTAGTGAAGTATTCTACAGCTATAATAGCAAACTTTGCTCCACCCATAGCTATGGGGTGACTTCCGATTATATCAGTTCCCCACATAGCGAAAGGACATGAGCTTGTCATCGTTTTTAACTGACTAGGAGGTGCCCTAAGTATCTTTGAAAATCTCTAGCATGCATCACACCGTCGGGCGTACTTTGCCGCATCTTTGTTTATGGTAGGCCAGAAATAACCATGCCGCAGCACCTTTTTTGCCAATGTTTGCCCTCCAGTGTGATCGCCGCATTCGCCCTCATGTACCTCCTGCAGTACACGCTTAATGTCGTCATGAGCTATACACCAGAGAAGGGGCATCGAAAATCCCTGTCTGTAAAGGAATCCGCCTTGCAGAACGTACCGGGAAGCTTTACGAATTACTTTACGCCTCTCGCTCTTCTTGGTCGGAAGCGTTCCATTTATCAAGAAATTCTTTAGAGGGGTCATCCATGACTCCCTTTCTGGTTCTGTCTCTAGTACCGGATCAATTTCCATCTGATCTACACTAGGAGACCGAAGTATTTCAACTGGGGCTAGCCCGGTGTCTTCAGGATCGTCGGAACTAGCCATCTTTGCCAACTTATCCGCCTGTGGGTTCTCTGACCGCGGAAAATGAGATATGTTGTAGTGATCGAAGCCGTTCAGCAATCCCTTCACTTTCTCCAAGTATAAAATCAATCTTGGACCTTTGACTTGGAATTTTCCAGTGACCTGGTTTACAACTAACTTGGAGTCACATAATATGTCCAGCTTTGTGATTTCCAACTCCTTTGCGATTCTTAACCCGGCTATCAGGGCTTCATATTTGGAGTCGTTGTTAGTGGCGTGAAACTACATCCGAATAACATAGGATATCAGCCGTTTCTCAGGAGTTTCAAGCACTACTCCAGCGCCGGATCTCTTGTCATTCCTAGCGCCATCAGTATTCAATCTCCAGGCACTGGGATTGAGAAGTAACTTTGGGGGTCAACTTCTTCGTTCGCTATATCTTCCTTCGGGACAGTAAACTCTGCTATGAAATCAGCTATCACTTGCACCCGTATTGACCGCCGGGGCTGAAAGTTCAGATCAAATTGACTCAACTCAATGTTCCATTTGAGTAGTCTTCCAGTCGCTTCTGGTCTCTTCAGAACTTGCTTGAGTGGATGATCAGTGTACACGGTGATGGGATGAGCCTGAAAATAATGTCGAAGCTTTCTAGAGGCAATCAGCAAACTGTACGCCAACTTTTGTATCCTTGGATAATTACGCTCTACTGCCGCCAATTTTTTGCTCACGTAATACACTGGTCTTTGAACTTTATCTTCTTCTCTCACCAATGCTGAGCTGATCGCGTGGGACGACACTGCCAAGTACACGAATAAGTCTTCGTGATCCACCGGCTTAGATAATATCGAAGGTTTCTCCAGGTGACTCAGCAGGTTCTTAGACGCTTCTATGCAGTCAGGCGTCCATTTGAATTGGCGTTTTCCTCGCTTTATCAATTCGAAGAATGGGATGCATTTGTCCGTAGCCCTGGAGATGAATCTGCTTAGTGCTGCTACTTTCCCTGCAAGGCTTTGCACATCTTTAATTTGCCTTGGCTCCTGAATGCCTCTAATTGCTGTGATCTAGTCTGGATTAATCTCAATCCCGCGAGAACTGACGATGAATCCCAAGAATTTTCCGGAGGCGACCCCGAATTAACATTTCGTTGGGTTGAGTTTCATCCCGTACTTTCGAAGAATGCCAAACATCTCTGCCAAGTCTGTAGTTTGATTGGAGGATTGCCTGGAATTAACCAACATGTCGTCGACGTATACTTCCATTGTTTTCCCAATCTGGTTATAGAACTGTTAGCCTACTTTGTGAACTAGGCAACACAAAGTCAAGAAACCAAACATTGAATGATATTTTTAATTATAAGGCTTCGGTTCGGATTGAAGGAAAACACTACAGTTCAAATTGAGAGCTGCAGCTGTTCGGATCGGATTGAATCCCGTTCGGATCGGATAGAATTCCCTGATCGGATCGGTGATCTCTTACTGGATAAATTGGTGAGGCATATCCAATCGGATCGGAAGGCAACTAAATCTCGAACGGATCGGAAGGCCATCTGCTTGCCACAACACTGGAGCAGAGCGGAATAGGTTAGAGAAGGAGAGGCGCCCAAACCAATCCGGGTCGGATCGGGTATCCCGATCCGAACACCTTACCTGCATGTCTCCGACCCGCACCCATGATCTATGTTAATCTCCTATAAAATAGCCTGGAGAACCGGACCGGCTATGACTGATTCCTATCCCTAACGTCCTCCCTTTTGATGTGTTGTCAACCTGATAGTTCATCCGAACCCGAAGAGAATGCGATGGATGACACGTGGCCCGACCCGGATCAAGTCTCAAGCAAATTCACACCTATAAATACCCCATCTGGAGACAAAGAGAAGGATCTTTTTTCAGCACTAAAAGAATTCAATCACCTCCAACATCCGAACTCCATTACTCCCGGAAAATCCAAATCATCTTTTATTTCTTGTTTTAGTCAATTGAGTGAACAAAAGTGAGTTGTGAGTGAATTAGTCATTGTATTTGCAACTTAATTATTGAATATAGTAAAGAATAAGTGGACGTAGGCATTTGTTCGCCGAACCACTATAAATCTTGTGTGTTCATTTTTATTTCTATCTCATTTTATCTTGTTTCAAATCAATTTGGGTGTTAGACCCACTTTTGGGTCTAACATTTTGGTGCTTTCACTGAGAACTGAACTCAGGATTCTTTATTTTCCGGGATCTCTTTCTACTTTTTGGACCGTCGAGTTCAAAGAAGTGAATCCTTAAGTTTCTCCGCTTTCTTACATTCATTGAAGTAACTGTCAAAGACTCATGGCCAAAGGAAAAGGCAAGGAAGTTTAGTCTTTTCGAGGAAATGGAGCTGGCAAAGATCAGCAAAATGCTGTTGTAACAAGGTCTCGGGGGCAGAGTTCAGCAGCAGGAAGAATCAATGCAGGAAATCCGAACCGACAGCAAGGGGAGAGCTCCGATCCGATCCGGGTAGGAGACTCTGAAGCGGTGCACTCCCCCGATCTGAACCGACCCGAGTTGCTCGCTGCACACCGATCCGACCAGGCACCCCAGCTCCGATCCGACCCGACTTCCTACCTCCGATCCGACCCGATGCTTGGTGAAGCTGGAACATCTACTCGAGTCCCCACGAATGCTCCAATTCCAGCTGCCAGGGTTGGTGATCAGGTCAATTCATCTGCGCCCATCACTCAAGGAGATTTCTCGCGCTTGCTTGATATGCTTGAGAGCACGAGGGAAGCTATGAGAGTTCATGAGCGCACTAATCTCATGATGCAGGAAAATATGAGGCTCATGAGTCGGGAGATTAGTGAACTCCGTCGGCAAAGGACTCCATCACCAGTTCTTCACACACCAGTAGATCAATCTTCATCTTCCGAGGAAGAGAGGCCCCGTGAACGGAGGCCACTCGAACGACCTCAGAATGTGGAGCAGCTAACATTTGGATCTTTGGGATCTCGCGAGGATATCGCACGAGCATTAGGAAACGATGACCCCACTCGGGGGCAAAGACTCCAGTCCCCTCTTCCCGAGATCGACCGGGAACGCAGGGAACGGAATCGAGCAGAAGAAGCTCGAAGAAGAAGGGCATCTCCTGAGCAAGAGCCCAGAAGGATCTCGGATACTAGGGCCAGGGAACCTGAGCAGCCCCTAACTAGTGCCGATGTACAGGCAATGGTTCGCCGAATTATGTCCGAGAGCCGGAATTATACAAATGAAGACTATGGCATTGAGCGAAGCCATACTCCGTTCACTGACGATATCCTCGACTTCCAGTTTCCCCGACGCTTTAACTTGCCACAGATGGACAAATATAACGGAAGGACTGATCCAGGACAGCATTTGATGCGGTATTCGTGGCTCATGAATGCCGCTGCTGCCCCTGATGAAGTGAAGTGCAAAGCATTTCCAATCTACCTGGAAGATGTGGCATTATTCTGGTTTACCCGACTTCCTCCTCGTTCAATTTCTAATTACAAAGAACTAAGCGAGCGTTTCATGAACCAGTTCCGACTACATGCCCGAAAGTCCAAGAGTGTTATTGAATTGTCGAGAATCAAACAGGCACCGGGAGAGTCTTTAAGGGCATATCTAGATCGTTTTAACCAAGCCGTAACTGAGGTCAGTGACCCTCACGAGCCCACTATTCTGATGGCATTAAAGGAAGGAGTCGATCCTGAATCCGAGTTTGGAGACTACCTTTCTGGGAAAACACCCCCCACAAGGGCGATATTCTACGAAAAAGCCGATATTTATCTAAGACGAGAGGAAGCCAGGGCAAACCGAAAGAGAAAGTCTGAGACAGCTTCAAAGGAGAATGTGCAGAGTAATATTGCTGTGAAGCAGTCTGGGGAAAGTTCTGGCAAAATTGAAGTAAATGTAGGAAACAAGGGTGGAAACAGCAATACTGGAAATGGGGGAAACAACAATAACCGTAATTCGAACGGTAACAGAAGAAATAGAAATAGGGGAAGTGACCCTAACAAAAGGCCCCGCTTCCAGAATTACGAGAACTATACACCATTAAATGACACCCTGGAAAATATTTACCTGGATACGTACAATTTGTTGCAGTATAAAAGACCGCCACCTCGTGATTCGACCGAGAAAGAAATGGCGACAGGGAAATTTTGCTTGTTTCACGGAACACATGGACATTCGACCAATGAATGTCGGCATTTGAGGGATGTAATTGAAAAGCTGCTGCGTGAAGGAAAGTTGGATGAGTACAAGGTTGCCCCGAGGGACAGGGGGCAAGGAGAGCAGGCTCCAAAACAGATCCTACCTGCTCCTAAGCCTACCGCGCAGCAGAAAGGTAAAGGGATCGTCATCAACTCCATAGTAGGCGGACCTCACCCGGCAATCCGAAGTTTTAGGTCAATGGACCAATATGTGAACGCTGCCAAGCATCTAGATGTGAATGAAGGTGACGATTTGGAAGATGTCACCCCCATAAAACAACAAAAAACCATGTTCGATGACGTGGTATTTCGCAGCCGAGACAACACGAGGATACAATCTCCCACCAATGATCCGTTGGTTATTACTACCACCATTGGGCCGGCCTTGGTCCATAAGGTATTAGTAGACAACGGAAGTTCCGTTAATATTTTGTTCAAGAAGTCATTTTATCAGATGAAGCTTGAGCCCGAAGATCTGAAACCTTGTGAAGGATGGATTAGAGGCTTCAACGGAGCGACGACAGCTCCCATGGGATATATAGAGTTGCCCGTGACCCTAGGGCAAGGAGAACGTAGAAGAGTGCGAATGCTTCAGTTCGTAGTATTGGACGTAGATTCGCCATATAACGCATTTTTAGGGAGACCTGCCCTCGCTGAATTTAGAGTTTGTATCGCCCCTTGGTGCTTGTTACTAAAGTTCCCAACCGAAGCCGGGACTGGAGTAATAAGAGGGGATCAGGTTTCTGGACGGGCCTGCTATGTGGCCGAACTGAAGATGTTGATGAAAGGAGTTAATGCTGAGAGTAAGGATGCCTCATCTCCCTCAAAGGGGGACTCGGCATAGCAATTAGAGAGATTGAACCCAAGGGAGTTGCCCAAAGGAACGCCTGAAGACCTGGATCCTAGAAAAGACGAGGAACCAGAGGCTAGGAATGCAACTCCTAATGAAGCGACAGTGGAAATTCCTGTTGATAAAGCTGATCCGACGAAAGTTTTGAAGATTGGTTCCCAATTGGATCCACGTCGTGCTGAAGAGCTGACGGACTTCTTGAAGGCAAACTTAGATGTGTTCGCCTGGACCCATGCTGACATGTGTGGGATATCACCTTCCATTATCAGTCACAAATTGAATGTAAATCCGAAGCATCCGCCTGTGAAGCAAAAGAGACGCATGCTGGGTCCAGAAAGGTCGGCTGCTCTCAAAGAGGAAGTAGAGAAATTGAAGCAAAATGGATTTATTCGAGATTCGACTTATCCCGACTGGATATCGAATCCCGTCTTGGTAAAGAAGCCAAACGGAAAGTGGCGAACTTGTATTGACTTTTCAGATTTAAATAAGGCTTACCCAAAAGATAGTTTCCCACTTCCCAGGATTGACCAGCTTGTAGACTCGACAGCAGGTCATGAACTTCTCTCTTTCATGGATGCATACTCTGGATACAACCAAATTCCTATGCATGTACCAGACCAAGAGCATACGAGTTTCATTACGAACTTGGGGCTATATTGTTATGTTGTAATGCCATTTGGATTAAAAAACGCTGGAGCTACTTATCAGCGTTTGGTAAATAGAATGTTTTATGATCAAATAGGAAAAACTATGGAAGTTTATGTGGATGGTATGCTTGTTAAATCAAAGCAGTCTTCCAGTCATACGCAAGACTTAGCGGAAATGTTTGGTATCTTGCGAAAATACCGTATGAAATTGAATCCTTTAAAATGTTCATTTGGAGTGGCATCGGGAAAGTTCCTTGGCTTCATTGTGAGTTCCCGAGGAATTGAGATCAACCCTAGCCAGATAGCAGCGATTAGAAACATCGAAGAACCAAGGAGAATTAAAGACGTCCAAAGTCTGGCAGGGAAGGTAGCGGCGCTGAGTAGATTCATCTCCAAAGCCACCGACAAATGTGTTCCGTTTTTTGATTTAATAAAAAGGGGAAAGAAGAACTTCCAATGGACTCCCGATTGTGTTGAGGCCTTTCAAAATCTGTTAGAACTGTTAGAGAAACCGCCAATCTTATCAAAGCCCGTTGATCACGAAGAATTATTTGTTTATCTAGCAGTCTCGGCCCACGCTGTCAGCACAGCCCTGGTTCGAGAAGAAGACAAAGTACAAAGGCCAGTATACTATGTGAGTAAGAAATTAGCAGCGGCAGAGCGCAACTACCCAAAGATTGAGAAGCTTGCTTACAGCCTCCTGATTGCATCCCGAAAACTTCGTCACTACTTCCAAGCCCATCCAATCACCGTATACACCGATCAGCCGTTAAGACAGGTGTTGCAGAGACCCGAGGCATCGGGAAGGTTGATTAAATGGAACATAGAACTAAGCCAGTTTGATTTGAATTTTCAACCACGAAAGTCAATCAGGGGGCAAGCTCTAGCAGACTTTATTGCGGAGTTCACCATTCCAGAGGAGGAAATAATCAATGACCGAGTGGTCAAATCCGAGGATAAGCTAGAGATGAATCCGTGGAAATTATATACAGATGGAGCTAAAAATGACCGAAGGTCCGGAGCTGGAATTGTCTTAGTCACTCCCGAGGGACGGACGTTATATTACGCCCTGCGATTAGAATTTTCAGCAACTAACAATGATACTGAGTATGAAGCCCTGATTGCCGGGCTGAAACTTGCTAAAGACCTCGGAGTAAAAATGATGGACATATTTTCTGACTCTAAGATTGTTGTTTGTCAAGTGCGAGAGGAATTCGCGGCTCGAGGACCTCGACTTATTGCCTATCTCAAGAAAGTGAAAGAGCTATTGAATTGCTTAGAGCGGTACAACATAACACATATTCCCAGAGTTGAAAATCAGAAAGCGGATAGACTGGCAAAACTAGCTAGTTCTGACAATCCAGAAGGGACTGAGGTAATTCCAATTGAAACGTTGGAGTCACCAAGCTTTGAGTCAATGGAAATTGAATTCTCTCTTGAAGCGGAACCAGAGAAGGAGTCATGGATGACTCCAATTAAGAATTTCCTTAAGAATGGGACACTCCCATCGAGGAAGAGTGAGAAAAGAGCTGTAGTTCGCAAAGCAACCAGATATGTTATGCAAGATGATACTCTCTACAGACAAGGATTTTCTATGCCCCTGTTACGATGTATCGCACACGACGACATCAAGCGTGTACTAAGAGAAGTGCACGAAGGTGAGTGTGGAGATCATACAGGAGGTCAAACTTTAGCAAAGAAAATATTACGGTACGGATACTTCTGGCCTACAATCAACAAAGATGCAGCTGATTATTCACGACGCTGCGATAAGTGCCAGAGATTCGCCAAAATCCCCAGGGCACCGTCAACCCAGCTTAAATCGATGGTGAGTCCCTGGCCATTTGCCCCATGGGGGATTGATATCATTGGAGTTTTACCGATTGCTAAAGGAGGAGCTAAGTATGCAATAGTAGCCGTGGATTATTTCACAAAGTGGGTGGAAGCTGAGCCCCTGACTAAGATCACCACAAGAAAGGTGATAAGTTTTGTGGTCAGAAATATTACATGCCGATTCGGAATCCCAAGGACGATTGTTACTGACAACGGGACCCAATTTGACAGCTCTGAATTCAGAAATTTTTGCCAGAAATATAAGATAGACAAACGATATACTGCAGTTGCCTATCCACAATCGAATGGGCAAGTAGAGGCAATAAACAAGGTAATAAAATCCATCCTCAAGAAGCGATTAGAGCGTGCAAAGGCAAAATGGGTTGATGAATTGCCCCTAGCTTTGTGGGCATACCGAACAACGTTTAAAACGGCTACCGGTCATACCCCTTTCTCTCTCTCCTTTGGCTCAGAAGCAGTAATTCCAATTGAACTGGAAGTTCCTTCCCACAGGGTGACGTATTATGACCCGATGACGAATCGGGCACTTTTACTTGAGTCTCTTGATGAAATCGAAGAGAAAAGGGACGAAGCAGACTTGCGTGCAGCGAGACATCGGCGTCAGATGGCACGCTATTATGACAAAAAAGTTCGCCTCAGAACTTTTGAACCAGGAAATTTGGTACTAAAGAGAGTTTTTCCATCCCTTCCTCACCTCGGCCCAAAATGGGAAGGACCCTTTGTCATCCAACGGAAACTTGAAAAAGGAACCTTCAAGTTAACGACCGTAGATGGCGAAGAAGTTCCTCGAGCATGGAATGCCCAACACTTAATGCGATATTTGGATTAGAAATGCTATATTTTTTGTTATTTTTACTGTGGATTCTGTAACAAGACATGCTTTGCCTTGGGAAAATCTGATGATATGAATAAAGGACAATAAAGTGGACGTAGGCTACGACTTAGCTGAACCACTATAAAAATATTGTGTGTTATTTACCTTTATGCATTTACATTCATTAGTTGTTCTGTTGTGATTATAAAATACAGGATAACTCAGAGCCTAAAAAAGGTTGAAAACAGTTTGGACATAAAAAGAAGCACAATGATTATTTGTGCAATAAGACGTAAAAGAATGAGAAAACGACTTTCTAACTCTAACTCTCCAGAGAAAGAGAGAGAGTATAAAAGCGTCTCAGACTGAGCGCTGAAAAAGAAATTCTATTCTTAACTCTAACTCTCCAGAGAAAGAGAGAGAGTATAAAAGCGTCTCCGACTGAGCGCTGAGAAAGAGATTCAACTCCGAACTCTAACTTTCCAGAGAGAAAGAGAGTATAAAGGCGTCTCCGACCGAGCGCCGAGAAAGAAATCTTTTCCCGTTGAACGACCGGGGAATAAACAAATAACTGAACTCGAACTCTAACTCTCAAGAGAATGAGAGAGAGTATAAAAGAAATGCCAGGAAAAACAACAGGTATTGATGACACAGGAAATGCTATCCCGTTAGAGAATCGGGAGCATTCAGATTGCATGGTTAAGCATTGAATAACTTATGGAAATTGACTGGGGACACATATACATACACATATCTCCCCTCTCCACAACTTTGTTTCATAACTATAGACATGCATTTTTACATAAGTGCAGAACTGCTAACAAATAAACATTGCAAAAAGTGAATTATTTTTATTTGCAAATGAATGAATTTGTACAGGGAAATAACTAAAAAAGAAAGTGCGGAAGCTGCTGTTGTAGCAGCACTTATTGGTTTACAAAGATGCTAAAAGGACACAGGGGAACCCACTATTTGGGTTTGGGATGAGCCTTCGATTTCTTGGCAGCTTTTTCCGCATCCTTTGCTTCCTTCTCGGCTTCAGTCAAGATTGGCTTTGATTTCTTTTTCCCTGAAGATGTAGTACTGGAGCCAGCAGACTTCTTCCCGGAGGGCGGGGCACTGGAATCAAGAGAAGATTTTTTAGCAAGTTCTTCGGTAATAGATCTAGTTGAGAGCTTAACAACTAACCTTGAACCTGCATCCACAACTGCGAGGGGCTTGAGGACCTCAGGGTCTAATTCTTCAGCTTTTAATTGCAAGAGCTTGTCTTGATCGGCTTTCATGGCCGCCAAGGTAACGTCATCGGCGCTTTTTGACTCCCCGGTTATTGTAACCTCCGGTTCCTCATCATGCCCCTCGTCTCCTCCGTCGTCTTTTAAAGCTGCAATCATTTCTTCATCATGGGGAGTAGTGACCTTAGTTGGCTCACTTCTTTCCCCCAGGTCTGTGGAAGCAGCCTTGTCTTCCCCTTCTTTGACCCTATCAGCGGGCTTTGTCCCAGCGGTAGCTCCTTGAGCTACATCTGTCTTTGCGGATGATTCAACGCCTACAAAATGAGAAACATCGGTTATCAACTCAGGCAAAAGCAAAGGATTTCTCATCGAACGTTCAATCATGTAGCCAAAGGTAGTAGTAGCCTTGGCAAATTGAGGAGAAAAGATAGGGATACCTTCTGAAGACTTTTCAGCGGGGGTGACTACTACCTCTGGAGTTATTTCAGGAATAGGAGATAGCAAAGTTGTTCGGGGAATTCCCGGGTTTTCGGGATCATACCCTTCTACTTCCGGAGTTACAGGAGCAGAAGAAGAGGAACCAGCTTCAGGAATGATTTTCTGTTTAGACTTCCGCCTCTCTTATTCCATGGCCTCAGCAATTAGACGGCGCCCTTCAGCTAGGCGCTCCGGTTCGTCGACTCTCAAGTATTTCTCCATCAGCTTATCTTCATCGAGGGAATCGACCTTAAGTTCTTCTTTTTCCCACTCGACGATTTGATTCCACACTTGAACCAGAGTAGATGGATAGTCCTCGATCCAGGAAATGTTTCGACGACGAATAATGTGCGCGAAGAATTCAATCATTAGCTCGCCGAAGCCCTGAATATCAGCCTCCGCCTCTGATAGTTGTTTGCGGGTTTCCTTCGCAGATTTAATAGCGCATTCCACATTGCCCTCAGCCAGAGCAGCCCTGTTTTCCGCCTCCAACAATTTTGAAGCCAAGTCTGCGTTTTTCTTTTCTAACTCAGCACTCCTTTTTGCTAACTCGGCGTTTTTCTGCTCAAGCTCAGCATAAGCAAGGCGTGTCTTAGCAGCCTCTGATTTGGCCTCGTCAGCTTGCTTCTTCAACTCAGAACGCTCCTGAGTGTGGGACTCAAGTAAGTCATGATAACGCTTTTGCATGTCCTCAAATTGTTGTTTGAAATTAGAAGCGTTCTTTTGAGCAACAGCCAGTTGGGCTTGAGTGTCTTCTAGGTCCTTTCCTAAGGTTTTTAAGGCCTTAGCATCCTCCTCTGCAGTCTTTTGCATTGAGTCAGCATTTGACATTAGAGTGCGGATGATTCTAGAAAGATTGCGGGAATACTTGAACATCTCGGTATATTGTTTTTCCACCAAATCGATTTTTGCCTTGGCCTCCTCTGCCCAATTAGAAGAAATAGGTTCAAGGGTAGGTAGAAAGGTCAGAGTCTCGAAGTAGTGCTCGGGAAATTGCTCATTTAAATATGCCAGCCTTACTGCAGTTCCCGCATCTGGTGGAGGAGGAGCGAGGATTGTTAGTTCGGTGTCCCTTCCTGAAGAAGATTCTATAGAACCCTTGTCTGTCCTAGGTCGTTTAGTAGCAGGGACTTTTTGCTTACTTCGAGACCCAGTTTCCTTTGGAGGAGTTTTCTCTCTACTCCGCTTTTCATGGGAGGAAGTGGAATCCCTAGATTGCGGTCTATCCTCCTCCCTACGACCTTGATAGCTCTTGTATTTCTCTTGTTCCAGTCGAACTGGTGAGCGGGAGCGTGAGGGTCGAGATCGATAGGGATCATAGGGTCTTCTTTCCTCCCTACCACGGTCATCCCGGCGATCATACTCGACATCCTGAGGAGGATTGGACATGCTGCGACGAAGCTTTCTTATATCATAATAGGACCGAGACATTGTACCTGCACGATAAAATAAACGAAGTTTAGAATCAATGGGTTCATGGAGAAAGAAGTGCAATGAATGCTAATGCTGTGGTATAAAGTGCATCCTAAGTGGTGTGTGTGTCCCCCCAACCAACCCGAGTCTGGAGCTAGACTGGTGCGGGCAGGCTCTTTGGCCTTAGCAGGAGTAGTTTCTTCAGAAGAAGTGAAGACTAAAGGGTCCTTCCTAAAATCCTCTGAAGTATATATAGTCTCAGGTAAGGGGAGATCCCCCAAACCCTGAAATATGCGCTTGTCAGTGCTAGGAACATCCCCTTCGGAAGCGCGAAGTGGCGACTCTTGGGAAGACTTTGACTTGTCTGGAGAAGTAGTTTCCTCGGGGGAAATATACCCTTCACGATGTTTTTCGGCCAGATTAGCCAGTTCGTCATCTTGTGTGGAAGAGGGAGAAGGTGAAGTTTGAAGAGGAGCTGCAGGAATTCCCGAGCCTTCTCCTATCTCTGGAACTGTTTCCACTGGAGGAATGTATGCATAAGGGACCGTCCCATGACCGATGCTACGGAAAACGGATAGCAGCCCGTGAAAATGAAGGTATTCATCTTTAAGGACCTCGTCGATAGTCAGGATTTTTTGGTCGCCATTGAGAAGACGGTGCATCCGATCAAAGAACGCTTGGTCTGATATCTGTTTGGGATTGTCGACTGTAAACAAAAAGGAAAACAGGTCTGGGTGATGATTCAAGTGTATAAAGTCCGGGTTCAGAAAATCAATGCTTTACTTGATTTTGTCCATCTCCTGGCGCATCCAGACTGTTGCTTTATATAGAACCACTCTAGTCTGGAATCTCCAGCTTTACTGCTAAACGGCGTAGAGATTATCTTCATTTTGGGACTGATTCAAAGTAACAGAAAGATGGAGTTTCTCTAGTCCGATGTTTGAAATTATAGAAGAAATGAACATCATCGAACGTGAGCTCTACGCCTAGAATTTCACGATATGCTATGAACAAGGTATGCAGATAGGCATATGAATTGGGATGCAACTGCATGGGGGCAATCCGCATTTGTCTTAAGAAATCAACGATGAAAGGCGAGAATAGAGGAATGGCGCCGACCATGCACATCAGTCGAGTAACCGTCATATATCCTTCCGGAGGGTTGTGGGGACGGTCAGAGCGTGAGGGCACTAGGGTGTCCCTTTTCATTATTCCATACTTCAAGCAAATTCGAACAAGTCGGTCGTTGTCGATTCTACGGAATCTGGAGGAGACTCCAATATAATGGCCGAGTCAAATTCATCGGGTGCTCGATTGTCACCAATCCCTCCTTCCTCCTCAAAGCCTAGGGAAACTTCATTTTCTGAAGACATTTCGTCGCTTTCCCGATGACCAACTCCATAATCCGGACCCTCACTGTCCCATTCTGGGTCAGACGAAGAAGATATATCCTCAAGAGTAGTTTTGTTGGAAGTTTCCGGAGCTTCTTTCCTCTCAGCTAGACGAGAAGAGCGTCTGGGCCTCATTGTCATGGAACTATTGAAGAAGCAATAGCACGGATTAGAGTAAATTATCCCGTGTCCCTTTTTTTGTGTATGTGTGTGAACTAAAGTGTGTGCAGCAAATGTGGGAAATGAAAAATAAAAGTACAGTAATGTAAGACGAAGCTTTAAAGAGAAGGTGATAGTCAGAGTTGTTCTTAATTCTCGTTTATGTTCACAAGGCACTATCCTAACTGTCCGCGAAGCATATTCGTCTAGAGTAAGTGTTAATTGAATTAGTTGGGTAGTCTTTATGTGCCAAGCTTGATACGTTCGGTTTGGTTCGGATATGCATATGATGACTGGCTCAATGCAAATACAGATAACGGTCGGTTCGGGTGCTTCATTAAGGCAAGGTCAGTTCAAGACAAGGAAAACAAATGGGTTCGGAAGCAGGACTGATCTGATCGGATCGGGTGACCTGATCCGAACCGAACCAGCACCACTTAACCGGTCCACTTATTTCAACCCATTATCCCATTCACTTCTCCGACCCGAACCGACATTTTCTTTCCTTCCCGTCTTTCTAAAGTATGAAACCCAAACCGATCCCCTTTCCTTCTCCTTCCTTTTTGCTCCTTCGTCTTCTACCCGAACCGGACTCCGATTTGTCATCACGCTCCTCATCTTCTTCCTCTTTCCCCCCTACTCGCAAACAAATCTGTTCTATCGTCAAAGCTATCGTTAAGGACAAATGTTTGCCCTCCCCAGCCTCGCAACGCCTCGAAGTGACGGCGGATCCACCAGTAACGACGTGGAGTTCAAGTAAAGCCCCGTGGCTAAACCATCCCGGTCAATCACGAATTGAAACCAAGTACAGTTACAACGAAGTTACTCGAGATTAAAAAGCTACGTATATGTTCGATTTGAGAAATCTACGAGGAATGGTTTCAGAATATTCGAGTTTCTGACGTTTTCAATACTAGGGTTGGGAGCGGCAGCAAAAAAGAAGAAGGAAGGAAGGAAGATAGTGGCGGATTTATATAAGGGGTGATGTTGACTCCTCGTATTCCTATTCTTTCTCACCCGCTCGGACCGGAGTGAAGGCCCAATAGCACAACTCTGTCTGAAGGCCCAACGTCCAAGAACCTAACCCACGAAAGCGCTTCGGGTCGGAATCCGAACCGAGCAAATTTCACACATTAATTTAGCATCCGACTCAAATTGAGTTCAAACGAGAGATAGAAGAAGCGCGTACCCGAGATAAGCACTATATGTCGATAAAAATTCCCAAACTTGTTCAGAAATGAAGAAAAAGTACTCGAGTCAGACACCGAACCGATTGGAAATCTGTGCATTTCTCCTGACCGTTCCGATTCAAGGACTAGCATCTCGAATGACATCAAAGCATGCTTCGTATACAACAGAAGCATCCTTTGAGGGGGCAGAATGTTAGCCTACTTTGTGAACTAGGCAACACAAAGTCAAGAAACCAAACATTGAATGATATTTTTAATTATAAGGCTTCGGTTCGGATTGAAGGAAAACACTACAGTTCAAATTGAGAGCTGCAGCTGTTCGGATCGGATTGAATCCCGTTCGGATCGGATAGAATTCCCTGATCGGATCGGTGATCTCTTACTGGATAAATTGGTGAGGCATATCCAATCGGATCGGAAGGCAACTAAATCTCGAACGGATCGGAAGGCCATCTGCTTGCCACAACACTGGAGCGGAGCGGAATAGGTTAGAGAAGGAGAGGCGCCCAAACCAATCCGGGTCGGATCGGGTATCCCGATCCGAACCCCTTACCTGCATGTCTCCGACCCGCACCCATGATCTATGTTAATCTCCTATAAAATAGCCTGGAGAACCGGACCGGCTATGACTGATTCCTATCCCTAACGTCCTCCCTTTTGATGTGTTGTCAGCCTGATAGTTCATCCGAACCCGAAGAGAATGCGATGGATGACACGTGGCCCGACCCGGATCAAGTCTCAAGCAAATTCACACCTATAAATACCCCATCTGGAGACAAAGAGAAGGATCTTTTTTCAGCACTAAAAGAATTCAATCACCTCCAACATCCGAACTCCATTACTCCCGGAAAATCCAAATCATCTTTTATTTCTTGTTTTAGTCAATTGAGTGAACAAAAGTGAGTTGTGAGTGAATCAGTCATTGTATTTGCAACTGAATTATTGAATATAGTAAAGAATAAGTGGACGTAGGCATTTGTTCGCCGAACCACTATAAATCTTGTGTGTTCATTTTTATTTCTATCTCATTTTATCTTGTTTCAAATCAATTTGGGTGTTAGAACCACTTTTGGGTCTAACAAGAACATTCTATTCACTAACCTTTGATATGTAGCACCTACGTTCTTCAAGCCAAACGGCATTACCACATAGCAGTATAATCCCAGATCCGTAATGAAGCTAGTGTGTTCTTGATCTGGAACATGCATTGGAATCTGGTTATATCCTGAATAAGCATCCATAAACGAGAGAAGTTCATGACCCGCCATTGAGTCCACCAACTGATCGATCCTGGGTAACGGAAAACTGTCTTTTGGGCAGGCTTTATTCAAATCCGAGAAATCGATACACGTACGCCACTTCCCGTTGGCCATCTTTACCAGAACTGGATTTGAAATCCAGTCTGGATAGGTTATGTAACACCCCGAATTTTCTATTAACACTAAAGTTGCTAAAATATTAATAAGTGTGTAAGAGAGGGGATGTATCTAATATGAATATAAAAATATTAATAAGTGTGTAAGAGAGGGGATGTATCTAATATGAATATAAAAATATAAATAAAGTGTGTAAGAGAGGGGATGTATCTAATATGAATATAAAAATATTAATAAGTGTGTAAGAGAGGGGATGTATCTAATATGTATATAAAAACAATAATAAGTAAAGGGGGATGTATCTAATAAGTACATTGTAGAAAATATATATATATTTATGACATGAATAGAAGTTTATTAATATGCTGAGTGTTTGCTGAGTCACTTCTGACTCATTGCTGAGTCAACAAGATAAACCCCATCTTGTCTGAACGGCTGCGGTTATTTCTAGGTTAAATCTAATGGCCTAAATGAATTCTAAAATCTATAAATAAGTGGGTAGACCCTAGACCTAAACACTTGTAAAATTAGAGAAGCTACCATCATGCTGCTGCCATGGAGTTCAGCATAGCCGTCACAAACTAAGAAGAGAAAGCCTAATCATCTACAACTAAATCTACACAAATCAAATCAAAAGATCTCTCTTTCTCTAATTCTTTTCTTTTGTTGGTGAGTATGATGATTCTCACAAGACTATTACAAACTAATTTGACTCAGTTATGAATGGATCACAAGAAAGTGATGTGATTTGTAATTGTAAATTCTATATATTGTGGATCTCTTATTATGTTATTATGTGGTCGTATGATGCAAATTATATATGCTATGTCATGCTATGTTGTAAATTCTCTTATGCTATGTCGTGCTATGTTGAGAATCATGTCAAGCTATGTTATACTATCATACTATGCCATGTTATAAATCATGCTATATTATGTTGAAAAATCATGATGTTGTTGGATCATGCTTAAAGTTATGTTTTTTTTTTCTTAATTTAAATGGATCTTGTTTATGGGAATTTGCCTATTAAGTTAGGTGTACCCATAAACTTGAAACTATAATTAAATAAAACTTGATTATGGGAATTTGCCTATTGAGTTAGGTGTACCCATATTAAACCATGTTGTTAAAAAATTAGATGATGTTGATTCACACATGTTCATATGTAAGTTTATGAAAATTGATTGAGATTATATTAGGTGAATTTTGAACAAGTTGACACCTTTAGGTCCATGACATGTATAATCTATGCAAGTTGGACATATGCAAGTTTCACCACTTATTATGATTCATTTGGTCACATATACATGTTGTTATTATGATAATCTCTTTTATGCTATGAGTTAGGCTATTCGAGTCTAACATATATTTTGCGAATAAACGTTCAAACGTGGGGTAGGGGTAATATTAGGAATTAATAAATTGGGTGCAATTTTGTAAGATTTTGCATACCACGAATGGATGTCCATAATTGAGTCAATTATGGACATTGTTAAAAATTGGAAGTAATTAATAATTCAAGTAGGGAATTATTAAATTGGGAGAAAGTGGATTATTATTAATAATCAATGCTTAGGACACGAGGTTAGACCCGTTTGTGATGTAAACCTGCCCGGACCCGCCCGGCAAATCCAGTAGTCACAAATGTCGGCCCAATGTGAGAGGTCCTAGCCCAAACTATAGCATAACAGTTGTAAAGACACGAGCTTAGACTCTTTTATGGTGTAAGACTGCCCGGACCCGCCCGGCAAATCCAGTTGCCATAAATGCCAGTCTAATGTGAGAGGTCTTTATGAGGTTATGGCCTTAATGAACTAAGAAATACTTAACCAGATAATCATGTAAGGTGGGACATGGGGGTTAAGTAGGTGCCTTGGGTGGCATGAGGAATCTTGTGGTTGCCTTTAGAGGCATTTGAAATACGATTAGACTTAACCAAACACACATGTAAATGAACATGACTAAGTGGGTTAAGAGGGATGGACTAA
Organism: Allium sativum; assembly: GCA_030737875.1. Lineage (NCBI taxonomy): Eukaryota > Viridiplantae > Streptophyta > Magnoliopsida > Asparagales > Amaryllidaceae > Allium > Allium sativum. The sequence continues at coordinate 731,558,100 of CM060923.1, read as the reverse complement.
TGGGGACAAGCTTAGGTGGAATGCTTGTGGTAAATAGTGGGGGCCCATTTCAGCCAGTATCCCAAAACGTATCTTTGTGGGCTCGACCCAAGTCGAGGACGGGACACGCATACTGGGTTTGACTATAAGAGGCCAAAACAGGGAGCGGTGGCAACGCAAGTCCAACGGGTTTCATATGCGTGTGTGGACCCGGGCTGGTAGGTAAGACGTTGTTGCATCGTGTAGGTATAAGCCGTGCATGTCCGTTGTATCAGGTTGCCACTTTAGGGGAGTGATACACCCCACTGTGGGGCCAGCACGGGTATCTACGAGTTAGGGAGCCGATCGAATAATGGGAAGTAGGGTACACCTAGTGGAGATAGGGGCAGGCGGCACCTATGTAGTTAGCTAGGGGTACGTAAAGCCATTGGGAAAGTTTCTAAGTGAAGCTAAGTGGGATGAATCTTTAGGGTGACTGGTGTGGTGCAGTATAGTGTTTATCCTTTAGTATTTAGGAGCGCCTATAACGTTGCCTTTAGCGATTGTCTATGTCCTTAATCTGCTCTTCATAGACATTTTCTTGTTTTCCAGCTTATGCCTTAGTCCAGTTATTTTGGTAATAGTATTGTAGAATTATCATATTCACCAGACTTTATGTCTGACCCCCTCTTTTCCATCCTTTTTCTCCCTTCAGGTCCGCAGGTTGGGCCAAGTTCTAGTGGAGTCTAGTTGGATCGCTTATCTTCTGGAAAGCTTGGACTGCTGAAGTAAAGTCCAGCTTGTTGTCTTTCTTTTTAATGGCTATTCATGTAATGGGATTATGTACTTGTTTTATCAAGATAGATATTGTACTTGACATTGAATATGGTGTTATGATGTAATCAAACATGTTTTGAGTTCTGCTACAATGAAATAAAGTTTTTGAATTTCCAAGTACTATTTTATATCTGTCTTGTTGTAATTTTACTGTTCTATATTCACTTAAAACCTCCATGGAAGTTAATGCATTCCCTTTGTGAGTGACATTAATGGACGTGGGGTGTTACACGTGGTATCAGAGCATAAGGTTACCAGAACAGAAAAAAAAAATTTAGAAAAATAATTTTTTTTCTAAAGTATTTTTGGAAGAAGTGCTTTCAAAAAAAAAAAAACATGTTATTTAATGAGAGTTTTTATGAAAAACATAATCCCAAATAGCCACATCCTTATCTTTATCTTTCGAATTCTCCATTTTGAATCTTTCCTTTTTCGTTTCAGCATGGCTGAAGATCTTAATCTCCCAGAAGGTGTGACGATTCCAGGGTGGTTTAGGAGATACTTGGAGGCTAGGGCCACCACTGCAGGCCCAGCGGATACTCCTCCACCCCTAGTTGCACCCATTCCTCCTCCTCCTCCTCGTGTTGACACTTTTGCAAAGACGTGCAAGGAATTCAAGGCTATGGGAGGAAAAACTTTTCAAGGGACTGAGACGTTTGTGGAGGCCAGAGATTGGCTTAAGGAGACTGAGGAATTGTTGGATATCTTTGAAGTGGAAGATGGGAGGAAAGTCCGTTTAGCTGCTTGGTTAATGAAGGGAGAGGCCTCGTTTTGGTGGGAGGTCACTAACGGGGAACGTCCAGTTGATTCATGGGCGGATTTCAGACGAAGGTTTGAGGCAAAGTTTCTTTCAAGGGCAGAGGAGAACTTAAATATGGAAAAATTCCTGGCACTAAAGCAAGGGAGCTCATCAGTAAAGGAATATGTCAATAAATTTAATCAGTTCGCAAGGTTTGGCTTGGAGTTGGTGAACATGCCAGAGAAGAAAGCTTTGAGGTTCGTTAGAGGCTTGAATGAACCGTTGCAAGGGTTGGCTATGACCTACATCCCTATGGGAGCCACCTTTGAAAAGCTAGTAGAAATGGCACTTATGCATGAGGATAAGGCAGTTGAAAAGAAAGGGGATCAGAAGAAACCCCAACAGCAAAATAAGAAGGGTGGTAAAAACAATAATGGCAAAGGGAAGAAGAAATGCTTAAATTGTGGGATGCCTGGCCATCTCAGCAAAGATTGTAGAAAGAAAAATAAGACTGGTTGTTTTCATCGTGGAGATGCGGGACATTTAGTGAAGGACTGTCCAAAAAAGGGGCAGAGGGCAGGGTCTACCTCGGGAGGACAGGTGCAGGCTCTTATGGCACCAGGGCAGGCAAGGGGGCAAGTTCAGGCTATTGCGGCCCCACCGCTGCAAGAAAGAGGTAGGACAATTTCTGTTGAAAGCTTAGTTTTTCTGTTTGATCATCCTGTCCGTACCTTATTCGATTCTGGCGCATCTCATTCGTTTATCTCTGCATCATTAGTCGAATCACTGCACTTGAACACCAGTTTAGTAGAGGATCCCTTGGTAGTTTCAAATCCAATTGGGGGTTCGGCTCATTTGACCATGATATGTTTGGATTTGAAAATCTCTATACTTAGCGTTGAATTTAGATGTGATGCTTATGTATTGGGCTTCACGGGCTATGGGCTAATTTTAGGAATGGATTGGTTGTCTAGAAATAGGGCCATTCTTGATTGTGAAAGGAGAGTAGTTAGGCTTGTGACTCGCCTTGGTAATGCTCTCGACATCTTTTGTAATCCCATAAATTCCGTTATGCTAAGTTGTCTTGAATCACTTGACGCGTCTGTAGAGAACCTGCGATCGGTAGAAGTGGTCCGGGAATATCCGGATGTGTTTTAGGAGGTGAAGGGCTTACCTCCAAAGCGGGAGATAGACTTTCGAATTTATCTTGTGGATAATGCTAAACCCGTATCTTTGCCAGTGCGCCACATGGCTCCTCGTGAAAGGAGGGAACTCAATAAGCAAGTAAAGGAGTTGCTTGAGAAGGGGTTCATAAGACGTAGTATATCGGAGTGGTGTGCTCCAGTAGTTTTTGCCACAAAGGCGGATGGGTCTCTTAGACTTTGTATGGACTATAGAGAACTAAACAAGCTTACTAAAAAGAACCGACACCCACTGCCGAGGATTGACGATCTCTTTGATCAGTTAGTTGGCGCCTCAGTGTTTTCGCAGTTGGACTTAGCCACTGGCTTTCATCAACTGAGAGTGGCTGAGGATAGTATAGATAAGACTGCTTTTAGGACTCCTGACGAATTCTATGAATGGCTAGTGATGCCCTTTGGTTTGACAAACGCCCCTGCATATTTTGTTGATTTGATGAGTAGGGTGTTTAGGGAATACCTTACCAAATTCGTGGTAGTCTTTGTGGATGACATCTTAGTCTTTTCTAAGAATAAAGAAGAGCACTCCCTACATCTTAGGGAAGTGTTGGAAACCCTTCGAGCGCATAACCTTAAGGCAAAATTTTCTAAGTGTCACTTCTGGAGGAAGGAAGTACGGTTCTTAGGGCACGTGGTTTCCAAAGAAGGGATAGCAGTGGATCCCGCAAAGGTGGTGGCCATCCAAGATTGGAAGGTCCCTAAAAATGCAACCGAAGTAAGAAGTTTCTTGGGGTTGGCTGGCTATTATAGGAAGTTTATCAAAGACTTCGCAAAAATATCAGCTCTATTAACACGGTTAACGAAGAAGAACCTGGTTTTTACGTGGGACAAAGATTGCGATGATGCGTTCCAACGTTTAAAGAGAGCCTTAACTTCAGCCCCAGTCTTAGTGATGCCAGACGGGAATAAACCGTTTACCATCTATACTGATGCTTGTGGGATGGGACTTGGCGCAGTCCTCATGCAAGAGGGAAGAGTAATAGCCTATGGTGGAAGGCAGTTGAGGGTTCATGAAAAGAATTACCCCACGCATGACTTAGAGCTAGCCGCAATTGTTTTCGCGCTTAAGTCTTGGCATCACTATCTTCTTGGTGAGAAATTCGAACTGTTCACTGACCACAAATCATTAAAATACTTATTCTCTCAGAAGGATTTGAATTTAAGGCAGCAACGGTGGATGGAATTCTTAGCCTCCTACGATTTTGAAATAGCATATACCCCGGGCAAGGGTAACGTGGTGGCAGACGCCTTAAGTAGGAAAAGGTTGTCCTTGAGTCCGTTGTTTGTTGAACGACAAAGCTTAGAATTCATCTCTATGTTTGACTTTAGACCCTCCGTTGACTTAGTACCCGGTCTGTTAGCATCCTTGGAGGTTAGACCTACACTTCTAGGACGGGTTGGTGAGGCACAGCGAGACGACCCACAGTTGGTTGAGATAGTAGAAAAGCTCAAAGGGGGGGAGTCGTCAAGCCATCTTCGTAGGTATACCCTAGACGATAAGGGTTGGTTAAGAAGGGATAATAGACTTTGTGTACCACAAGACGAAGACTTAAGGAAGGCCATTCTTGATGATGCTCATCGCTAAAAAATGACCATTCATCCCGGCGGGGATAAGATGTACAAAGATATGAAGCGGGTTTTCTTTTGGGCCGGTATGAAAAAGGATGTGGCCGAGTACGTCGCTAGATGCTTGGTGTGCCAACGAGTTAAAGCAGAACAAAAGAAACCCGGTGGGTTGCTTCACCCATTAGAAGTTCCACTATGGAAATGGGAAAGCATCTCAATGGATTTTGTGGATGGATTACCAAGATCAAGGAAGGGTAACACGGGGATTTGGGTTATAGTAGATAGACTTACTAAAAGCGCCCATTTTATTCCCGTGAAAAGTAAGAGGACTGCTCCGTGGTTGGCTTCTGTATACATTAAGGAGATAGTTCGTTTGCACGGTATTCCTTCTAGTATAGTAAGCGACCGTGACCCCATCTTTACTAGCGAATTTTGGAAGAGTTTACAAGAGGTGGTAGGGACTCAGCTATGTTTGAGCACCGCATATCATCCCCAGACAGACGGCCAGACCGAGAGGGTGAATCGCATTCTAGAGGATCTTTTTAAGGCTTTGTATCCTAGACTTTGGGGGTACATGGGAAGAGCACCTTCCGTTAGTAGAATTCGCATATAATAATAGCTTTCAGTCTAGTATTGGCATGGCACCTTTCGAAGCTCTTTATGGAAGGCCTTGCCGTTCACCTACATGTTGGTGGGAATCTACCGATAAAATCCTACTTGGGCCCGATATGGTTAGGGAAACCTCGGAGAAGATTGAGTTGGTTCGAAGGAGGATGAAAGCAACACAAGATAGGCAAAAATCGTATGCTGATAAGAGGAGGACAGATCTTGAGTTTGACATTGGGGACATCGTTTTTATTAAAGTATCTCCGTTACAGAATGTTGTTCGCTTTGGGTCCGTGGGGAAATTAGCACCAAGGTTTGTAGGGCCGTTTCCTGTAAAAAAACAGGATTGGGAAGATGGCATATAGGGTGGAGTTGCCTGAGAAACTTAGTGGAGTACACGACGTATTCCATGTATCACATTTGAGGAAGTGTTTGCACAAGACCGCGGAGGTGGTAGAGCCGAGCTTGCTTAAAGAGGTGGAAATAGAGCGTGATGCAACAATTAGACGAGCTCCTACATGCATTCTTGGGTCGGAGATCAAAAAGTTGAGGAATCGAGAGGTCAGACTGGTTAAAGTGCAATGGGGAGATGATGAGAGCAACGCAACTTGGGAGACAGAAGAGAAGATGCGTTCGTTGTACCCTTTTCTTTTTGAGGGTATGTCTTTTAATTTCTCCTTTATCGCTAGGCTTATCTTATCTTATCTTTAGTATGTCCTCTCATTAGTATCTTTGACCTTTAGTTAGGATAATCCTATGGTTGAAACATGTGTTTGAGACATGTTATGTATGATGGATGCAAAATGGATGCAAGTGTTTGCTAGTGGTTGCTCGTGGATGCATATATACACACACTTTAGGCACTAGATCGGCTCAGTCACTTCATATTGCATATTGTATATATATGGATGTATTTAGTATAATGGATGTATAATGGTTGTACCATCATATGGATGCTGCATTCGGTTGAATGGGTGTGCACGCATATAGAAGTAGTATGTAAGCAATTAGGATCTTTTGCATACATAATGGATTCATGACACTTACATAATTTGCATTAAGGAGGTCAACTGAATCAGTAGACCGCCTGATTTCGCATTAGGTAAGGACATGTACACACACTTGCATATGATCATAAAGCATTAGAAGTCTTTTAAGGACAATGGATGCTTGTGTATGATGGATGAGTAGATGGACGTTTCGATGGTAGGATATACATTCTTCCAGACTTGAAGATTTCGGGGACGAAATCCTAAAAGAAGGGGAGAATGTAACACCCCGAATTTTCTATTAACACTAAAGTTGCTAAAATATTAATAAGTGCGTAAGAGAGGGGATGTATCTAATATGAATATAAAAATATTAATAAGTGTGTAAGAGAGGGGATGTATCTAATATGAATATAAAAATATTAATAAAGTGTGTAAGAGAGGGGATGTATCTAATATGAATATAAAAATATTAATAAGTGTGTAAGAGAGGGGATGTATCTAATATGTATATAAAAACAATAATAAGTAAAGGGGGATGTATCTAATATGTACATTGTAGAAAATATATATATATATATTTATGACATGAATAGAAGTTTATTAATATGCTGAGTGTTTGCTGAGTCACTTCTGACTCATTGCTGAGTCAACAAGATAAACCCCATCTTGTCTGAACGGCTGCGGTTATTTCTAGGTTAAATCTAATGGCCTAAATGAATTCTAAAATCTATAAATAAGTGGGTAGACCCTAGACCTAAATCACTTGTAAAATTAGAGAAGCTACCGTCATGCTGCTACCATGGAGTTCAGCATAGCCGTCACAAACTAAGAACAGGAAGCCTAATCATCTACAACTAAATCTACACAAATCAAATCAAAAGATCTCTCTTTCTCTAATTCTTTTCTTTTGTTGGTGAGTATGATGATTCTCACAAGACTATTACAAACTAATTTGACTCAGTTATGAATGGATCACAAGAAAGTGATGTGATTTGTAATTGTAAATTCTATATATTGTGGATCTCTTATTATGTTATTATGTTGTCGTATGATGTAAATTATATATGCTATGTCATGCTATGTTGTAAATTCTCTTATGCTATGTCGTGCTATGTTGAGAATCATGTCAAGCTATGTTATACTATCATACTATGCCATGTTATAAATCATGCTATATTATGTTGAAAAATCATGATGTCGTTGGATCATGCTTAAAGTTATGTTTTTTTTTCTTAATTTAAATGGATCTTGTTTATGGGAATTTGCCTATTAAGTTAGGTGTACCCATAAACTTGAAACTATAATTAAATAAAACTTGATTATGGGAATTTGCCTATTGAGTTAGGTGTACCCATATTAAACCATGTTGTTAAAAAATTAGATGATGTTGATTCACACATGTTCATATGTAAGTTTATGAAAATTGATTGAGATTATATTAGGTGAATTTTGAACAAGTTGACACCTTTAGGTCCATGACATGTATAATCTATGCAAGTTGGACATATGCAAGTTTCACCCCTTATTATGATTCATTTGGTCACATATACATGTTGTTATTATGATAATCTCTTTTATGCTATGAGTTAGGCTATTCGAGTCTAACATATATTTTGCGAATAAACGTTCAAACGTGGGGTAGGAGTAATATTAGGAATTAATAAATTGGGTGCAATTTTGTAAGATTTTGCATACCATGAATGGATGTCCATAATTGAGTCAATTATGGACATTGTTAAAAATTGGAAATAATTAATAATTCAAGTAGGGAATTATTAAAATTGGGGGAAAGTGGATTATTATTAATAATCAATGCTTAGGACACGAGGTTGGACCCGTTTGTGATGTAAACCTGCCCGGACCCGCCCGGGAAATCCAGTAGTCACAAATGTCGGCCTAATGTGAGAGGTCCTAGGCCCAAACTAAAGCATAACAGTTGTAAAGACACGAGGTTAGACTCTTTTATGGTGTAAGACTGCCCGGACCCGCCCGGCAAATCCAGCTGCCATAAATGCCAGTCTAATGTGAGAGGTCTTTATGAGGTTATGGCCTTAATGAACTAAGAAATACTTAACCAGATAATCATGTAAGGTGGGACATGGGGGTTAAGTAGGTGCCTTGGGTGGCATGAGGAATCTGGTGGTTGCCTTTAGAGGCATTTGAAATACGATTAGACTTAACCAAACACACATGTAAATGAACATGACTAAGTGGGTTTAGAGGGATGGACTAATGGGGACAAGCTTAGGTGGAATGCTTGTGGTAAATAGTGGGGGCCCATTTCAACCAGTATCCCAAAACGTATCTTTGTGGGCTCGACCCAAGTCGAGGACGGGACACGCATACTGGGTTTGACTATAAGAGGCCAAAACAGGGAGGGGTGGCAACGCAAGTCCAACGGGTTTCATATGCGTGTGTGGACCCGGGCTGGTAGGTAAGACGTTGTTGCATCGTGTAGGTATAAGCCATGCATGTCCGTTGTATCAGGTTGCCACTTTAGGGGAGTGATACACCCCACTGTGGGGCCAGCACGGGTATCTACGAGTTAGGGAGCCGATCGAATAATGGGAAGTAGGGTACACCTAGTGGAGATAGGGGCAGGCGGCACCTATGTAGTCAGCTAGGGGTACATAAAGCCATTGGGAAAGTTTCTAAGTGAAGCTAAGTGGGATGAATCTTTAGGGTGACTGGTGTGGTGCAGTATAGTGTTTATCCTTTAGTATTTAGGATTGCCTATAACGTTGCCTTTAGCGATTGTCTATGTCCTTAATCTGCTCTTCATAGACATTTTCTTGTTTTCCAGCTTATGCCTTAGTCCAGTTATTTTGGTAATAGTATTGTAGAATTATCATATTCACCAGACTTTATGTCTGACCCCCTCTTTTCCATCCTTTTTCTCCCTTCGGGTCCGCAGGTTGGGACAAGTTCTAGTGGAGTCTAGTTGGATCGCTTATCTTCTGGAAAGCTTGGACTGCTGAAGTAAAGTCCAGCTTGTTATCTTTCTTTTTAATGGCTATTCATGTAATGGGATTATGTACTTGTTTTATCAAGATAGAGATTGTACTTGACATTGAATATGGTGTTATGATGTAATCAAACATGTTTTGACTTCTGCTACAATGAAATAAAGTTTTTGAATTTCCAAGTACTATTTTATATCTGTCTTGCTGTAATTTTACTGTTCTATATTCACTTAAAACCTCCATGGAAGTTAATGCATTCCCTTTGTGAGTGACATTAATGGACGTGGGGTGTTACAGGTTAAGTCTCTGATAAATCCATTACTCTTTAGCTTACCAACTTCTTCTTTCAAGGCAGCGGACCTCTCTGCGCCCAGCATTTGCCTTTTTTGTTTTACCGGAGGATGCTTAGGGTTAATGCTTAATGAATGGCTCATGATTGATGGAGATATCCCACACATGTCTGCGTGGGTCCAAGCAAATACATCCAAGTTATCTTTCAAGAAATCCATCAGTTCTTTAGCTAAATTCAGATTTAACTGGGATCCAATCTTAAGGACCTTCTCTGGGTCACTATCATCGATCGGTACATCCACAGTTGTCTCGTTGGGTCGCCATTCTGCCCCCATGTTCTTTGTCATCTCTAGGATCTATATCCTCGGGCAACTCTCTGGGCGACTCACCTACGGTTATCCTCTTTAATTGCTATGAGGTCTCCGCCCTTGTGGGGGGAGAAGCTCCCTTGTTTTCTATGTCTCCTCCGTTGCGGAGTAGCTTTAGCTCTGCAATATAACATGCTCGTGCGGCAACCTGATCTCCTCTGACAATACCAACACCAGCTTCTGTAGGAAACTTCAATAACAAGCACCAGGGGGCTTACAGGCTCTGAATTTTGCTAGGGCCGATCGGCCCAAGAATGCATTATAGGGCGATTCAATACCCAAAACCATGAAGGGAAGAATTCTCACTCTCTGGCGTTCTCCTTCCCCAAGTGTAACTGGTAGCTCTACATATCCCATTGGAGCGGTGGATGCTCCGTTAAATCCACGGATCCATCCCTCACAGGGCTTCAAGTCTTTTATCTCGAGATTCATCTGGTCGTATGTTTTTTTGAAAAGAATGTTGAAGGAACCCCCGTTATCCACCAAGACTTTATGAACAGTGGCCTGGCCAATAGGAACTGTGATTACAAATGAATCTTCGGCTGGAGCATGGACTCCAATGCTTTCTCGTTCGCGGAAAACGACGTCGTCGGACATCATCTTTTGTTGCTTTACTGGGACATTGTCCTCAGGGTTGCTACACTCTCCTACCCCGAGGTGCTGCTTAGCTGCATTGACATTCTGATCCAATGCCTTAGAAATGTGCCTGGCAAGATAAAGCCCTCCGATTATGGTATTGATAACAAGGTCCTTTCCCTTTTGCTGGGCAGTTAGCCTGACCGTAGGTTGATTCTGGTTCTGATTGGGGGCCTGTACGGCTTGCCCCCTTTCTCTGGGTGTCACTCTGTATTCATCCAATTTTCCTTCTCGGAGAAGCTTCTCGATCACATCTCTTAGGTGATGGCATTCATTTGTTGAGTGGCCGTGAGTCTGATGGAAGAGACAGAACTTCCCCATCACACGTTCTTTCTTCGTCGACTATCTGGGAGGAGGCCTTTTATTTTGGAGGAAGTTGTACGAATCCATGAAGATATTCTCCAAAGTATCGTTTATTGGCGTATAACTTTCAAAAGACCTGGGACGAGTCCTTCTCAGGGAGTCGTTCCCTCGATTAATGTAACACCCCGAATTTTAGTTAATACTAAAATTCACTAATTTCAGGATAAATAATCTCAGATGTGGGAATTAGGGGAAACGGGCTGCGTCATTACGTTCGTCTCGGAAAAATACGCGAAATAGAGTCCGAGTTTTCGAAAATCGGAGTCCGTATGGCCCAGTTATGGCCCAATGAAGTTTGCAGAAAATTTAAAACTAAAACAGATTTAAAAATTTAAAATATTCAGATTTGGAATGGGCCAGGCGGGGTCAGGAGGGAAGCTTCCCGCCCAGCCCATGTCGACAGGGCTGTCGACAGGGGTGTCGACATGCCTGTCGACTTGCCTGTCGACAGGGTGGCGCCGTTCTGTGAACCTGGGTGCACCAGGTTGCACCAGGTTGGGTTTCAGGCTGGCTAGGAGTGCTGGTTCTAGAGATTTCCTAAATCTAAGGGTCCTAATCTAATCTAGGGTTAATCTAAGGGCCTAAAACACTCACCTAATCCTATAAACAAGACCATAACCCTACCCTAATTCATACATAATTATGTCTTGTAACTAAACTATGGCAAAATGAAATTTGAGCCTGGCCTCCACTAGTTCATGAAGAAAGTTGCAAGCTAATCCCTCTCTAATCAATCTCTAATCATCATTATCTTCATAGTTTGCAACTAATAAGGTGGCTAATTTTGAGTTTGGTGAGTTTCTATCACTTTAACATCAATTGTTAAAGTAAGTAGATTGGGTGTAATAAGACTTATGGTCTTAAATGCGGATTAGTGAGTATGAATCATGTATAATGACATGTTACTCTAAGTTGTTCTATGTTTATGCATATTTGATAAGTTGGTTTATGCATGCTTAATAAGTTGATTCATGCATGTTTAACAAGTTAATATATGCATGTTTAATATGTGGATTTATGCATATTTAATAAGTGGTATTATGCATGTTTAGCAAAGTGAGATATGCAAGTTAAGTGTATGTTTAAATGCAAGTTGAAAGTGATATGCAAGTTAAGTGTATGTTTAAATGCAAGTTGAAAGTGATATGCAAGTTAAGTGTATGTTTAAATGCAAGTTGAAAGTGATATGCAAGTTATGCATGCTTATGCAAGTGTATGGATGCTTATGCAAGTCATATATATGTTTAATGCAAGATTTATGTGATATGCAAGTTATGCATGCTTATGCGAGTATATTAATACTTATGCAAGATATGTATATGCTTAAATGACATGATATGCAAGTTATGCAAGTATGTGAATGCCTATGCAAGTATGTGAATGCTTATGCAAGTTATGTGTATGCTTAAATGCATGTTTAACATGTTATGCAAGATTGAGAATGCCTATATGCAAGTTTAACATGTTATGCAAGATATGTGTATGATAATATGCAAGCTCATATGCAACATGTTATGCAAATCATATGTATGATAATATGCAAGTTTGGGTTATATGTAGTTGGGTTAATATATGCTCATATATGCAAGTTGACATCCTCTTAACCCATGACAAAGTTGTATGCTAAACCCATGATATTTGTGATGATCTTCCCCTTATTATGTCATGTAACGAGAACGATTTACGTGGGGAACGATGGGGTTGGTAAATATGTTAATAAATGAATGATTGGGTATGATTAAGCATACCATAAAAATAAATTACCATAAGTGGGAATTTACCTATTGAGTTAGGTCTACCCCATGGGAATTTACCTATTGAGTTAGGTCTACCCATGTTATGGAAAACTTGATATTAATTAGGGATAATTAATATGGGGGTGATTAATTAGGTGTAATTAATCGACTAAGACACGAGGTTGGACTCATTTGTAGTGTAAAACTGCCCGGACCCGACCGGCTTAACCAGTTGCTACAAATGTCAGCCCAATGTGAGAGGTCTTAGCCATAAATTAAATACGTGATTAAGGTAAAGACACGAGGTTAGACTCTGTTATGACGTAAGACTGCCCGGATTCTACCGGCTTAACCAGGCAGTCATAACAGCCAGTCTAATGTGGGAGGTCTTTATGGGAGATCACGGTCTTAATTAATTAAAAAACACTTAACCATAATAGCATGTAGTGGGACATGAGGGGTTAAGTGGGTGCCTTGGGTGGCATGAGGAAGTTTGGTGGTTGCCTTGGGTGGCATGTGGAATCTAGTGGGTTGCCTTGGGTGGCAATAGAAAATACGATTAGAATACTTAACCAAGTGGAAACATGTAATTAAACATGATTAAAGGGTTAAGTGGGATACACTAGATATTTGACAAGCTTAAGTGGGTAGCTTGTGGGGGCCCATTTCAACCAATATCCCAAAACGTATCTTTGTGGGCTCGACCCATGTCGAGTGACGGGACACGCATATTGGGCTTGATTATAAGAGGCCAAAACGGGTTAGCGGTGGCAACGCAAGTCCAACGGGCTTCATATGCGTGTGTGGGCCCGGGCTGGTAGATAAGCCGTTGTTGCATCGTGTAGATATAAAGCCGTGCACCGTTAGTATTGGGTAGCCACTTTAGGGGAGTGATACACCCCACTGTGGGACCAGCACGGGTATCTACGGTAGGGAGCCGATCGCTTGGGGAGTAGTGGGTACACCTAGTGGAAATAGGGGCAGACGGCACCTATGTAGGGGTACACGAAACTACTGGGTAAGAATTACTGGGTACACCTAGTGGAGATAGGGGCAGACGGCACCTATGTAGTGGGCTAGGGGTACATGAAACTACTGGGGAAATTTTCTAAGTCCTTGGAAAGGATCAACCTTTAAGTAGGAATGACAAGTGTGGTGCAGTTAGTAATTATCCTTGGGTGGGTAGATGCGTCCTGACGATTATCTTAGTTTATCCTAAGTCTAACAAGCCGCTTAGTGTAGCCATTCGTCCCCAGATATTACCGTAGGTCAAGTTTATGTCTTCTCTGGTTACCTTAATGATTGTATTGTTAAAGTTATAGGACTCACTCAGACTTATGTCTGACCCCGTTGTTTTTATCTTTTTCCCAACCCTCAGGTCCTACGGTGGATCCTAGCGGTAGTAGAGCTTGATCGGATTGCTGTTCCAGTCTTTCGGAGCTTGGGTAGATGTAAAGCTCCAGTTATCCAGTTATCTTTTCTTTTGTTATGGCTATTGTATGAGAGAGTGGGATTATGTACTTCTTTATTTTGATGGATATTGTACTTGACTTTTATCATGGTTTTATGATGTAACCAGACATGTTTATTTTCCGCTGTTATGAGATGATGTTTTAAAATTTCAAGTACTATTTATATCTGTCTTGTTGTAATTTTTCTGTTCTATATTCACTAAAATACTCCACCGATGCTATGGCATTCCCTTTGTGAGTGACCCTAGCGGGCGTGGGGTTTTACAATTACTCTTCCGGTTATTGCCATTACTGTTATTACCATTGTTTCCTAACTGGCGACCACCCTGGTTCCGGTTTCCGACATTAACTTCGACCTTCCCCGAGCTGTCTCCTGTCTGCTTAATGGCGACATTGCTCTGGATTTCCTCCTTATCGGCCATTTTTGCCTTTCGGTTAGCATATACCTCCTCCCGACGTAAGTGCACGTTAGCATTTTCGCAGAATAACTCTCTAGTATGAGGTGGCTTGCCGGCCTGGTATCTCCCAAATTCGGTGTCTTTATCTACCCCATCAATCAGGGCTGCCACAACAGTTGGCTCATGAGTATCTTTGACTTTAGTAGCAGCTAGGTTGAAACGGTCTAGATACACCCTCAAACTCTCGCTTGGTCGTTGCTTGACAAGGAACAAGTCAATCACACTCTTCGTCCTTTGTGCATAAATGTGGAACTGCTCCACAAACCTCTCACTCAACTCCGTGAAGCTGGAAATTGATCTTGCTGGTAAGCGAGTAAACCATAGTAACGCTACATCCTCCAGGAATATAGGAAATGCTTTGCACTTGACAGCGTCGGAAGCTGCGCCAGCGGTCATTGACCAAGATTATCTCATCAGATGATGGATGGGATCAGATCTACCGGCGTAACGGTTCATTTGCGGCATGTTGAAGCGCCTCGGGAACGTCGCATCTAAAATGTCATCAGTGAAAAGGGTGTTACTGCGGTCAATTCCCCAATCTTCATTCCGTTGTCCACGGCTACCTGCCAGAATTTGATGGATCATAGCTACAACATTTGCACTGGTCAGTGGAGGCTCGGGATAAGTGCTTCTTACTCGGTGGAATTCTCTAATCTCCCTTCCAGGAGCAACCACGAAATCCCGGGCCAGATTGGGCTTTGCTGCCCCCTGTTACCATGAGCATTTGTACGGCGAAGGGGCTGAGGTAGTCTATTCTCAATAGGGTTGTCCACGCCTCGAGCTCTGCGAGTTGCGGCACGATTATTCACATTGCGGTTTGAGGGCCCTGCACCAAACTCATTCTTACAATTATGATTTCTCTCAGTAATCTCGAAGTAAAACTGATAAGAAATAGTGGTATGACAGTAATGGTGGAGTCAGTGCTCAATATTGCCAAAAAGCTCCTGAAAAATGCCTATCTCTGTGCTATTTATAGCTGATTCTGTCAGGCGGTTCGCGGTCACATGTGGTGCAGATCCCGAGAAAATCAGATCGGATCGAGCGTTGAGGAGGAATTGGTCAATATGACAGTTGTGGACAGGTGTCGCGAAATCCGTGCATTTCGGATCGCTGAAGACCAGTTCGTGGTTTGAACAAGTCAGAGGCTTCGCTGTGCGTCGGGGAATCGGATCGGAGCGAGGTGGTAGCATTGGTGCGGATCGAGTCATGATGAGGTGAACGGGTTGGGTCGCAAATAATGCTAGCGATCCGAGAGGCGTGATCCGTGAGTGCGATCCGCTGGTGCGATCCGATCTTTGAGGAATGTAGTTCCATTCTATCTTCTTGTGTGTGAACCTTGGTGGCTTGGTCCATAAAGCTAGCCAACAGTTTTAATCTTCACAGAAGTCAATATCCTGTCTTTAACTGGGTTAAAGAACCAATGTCATTTAAAACCGGCTCACTTTAAACCCAAAATCACATTACATTAATTGGCGGGTTAAAGAACAAGTGTTATTTAAAACACTGTTCACGATAAACCCAAAAATCAATAACAATTCAATTCCAATTAAATATCATTTAATTAGTACACTTCATTAAATCTAAATAAAAAGATTTAATCTTTTTCTCAACTGGGCTTAAGAACAGTGTTAATGAAGACACCATTCACGATAAACCCAAATAACATTTGATATTAAATACGAGGCTCTGAATAGAAAATATATCGGCTTATATTCAATATCAAATTCTACGACCAACAAATATCGTGTTGGAAATAACGATATATATATATATATCTTTCAAATCTCCATAACAATATCTTTATCGTCACGAAATCCAACATCGAATTATTCCAAAGTCAATTTCGATTCAAACCCAATCCTATTCAATTATTGGAAATTCTGGTTATTTTCAAAACCATTTCAAATCCACTTTATTTATTTTAAAAATAAATAGAATTATAATTCTAGTTCAGAACTAGTTCATTTCGATAAAAAACTATTTTTATCCTTTCAAATATGGAGTTTTTCATCCCAATTCTTCCCAAATCATTTCTTATGATTTTATACAAATTATTACTATTTTAATAATTTTATCAAGGCCCGTACAGTCGATTTCCATCAACGGGCATCGAACTGCACTTACAGCGACCTTTTCCGAATTTGATTTGGACATAATTCCAAATCCAACCGTAAGATTTCTAATTTCTAATATTCGTTAGAAAGCTCTTTTCGATACGAACCCAAAGATTCCAGTGTTAGGAGAATCCGACGGTCGGATCTCCCGCAATATCCATTTGAAGTCAATGGTCGAAATTCACGAACTGCCACGGCGCGACGCGTTCTATTCAGGCCATTATATTATATATATATATATATATAATATACTTCATCGATTTCAATTCAAAACGTGCTTTATAAATCGTTTTAAATTCATTTTCAAAACGGTTTCAACTTCATATTCAATTTCAAATCAAAATTGAATATTCCAATATAAATTCGTTTTAAATTCATTTCAAATCGATTTCAATTCAAATTGATTTCTAATTCAATTTCAGTTCGTTTTCAATTCAATTCAATTTAAATTCGAATTCATTTATATTCAATTTCAATTCGAATTCATTTCTATTCAATTTAATTCGAATTCATTTCCATTCAATTTAATTCAAATTTCAATTCTTTTCAAAATATCAGATTTTGTAATCACTTTCGATATTCATTATAAAATGAATAAAACCGATATAAATATCGTTCACATCAAAATGGCGTCAATCTAATCAACACGGCTTCATATATTTTTATTTTCAAATATTCTATTTCAAATATTTCTATTTAAAATATTTATTTTTCAAATATTTCTTTTTCAAATATGGAATGAGGCCCAATCAATTACCATATAATGTTAATTATATGGATTTTCTACAACAAATGTTTACAATAACAACGATGAATAATCAACCATCATCTAAAGTGCATTCTACACTGTATAAGCATCAAATATAAATATTCAACGCTTATAACAGTCTGTCAATCAATCGATCGACATACAAATAAACAATCGGGATTACTGTACGTCAAATATCATCCCAATACCCATGTGGGGTTTCAAACAATCAAACACAGATTTTATTTGTGCAGTTGGGCGATGTGTAAAATTTATCGTCCCAATCAATATCAGTCAAATGTGTGTATATAAACAAATCGTCCAATTTGTTTATTTTTATTTCATTTCATGTACACGTTAAAATTTCTATTTTAAACTATAAAATATTTTCAACTATATAAATATTTTATTTCATTTCACATCACATCACACAATCAGCTACACATCAAAATTAAACAACCAAGCATACAAGCCGTCCATGGTCTGTGGACGACGAGCGTCGGGTGCTACTAAACACCGTCTTTATCCTAGTATATATTTATATAAATAGAAAATAAAATTAAAAGGTGAGCAGTTCTCACAGATTTGCTAATCCAACGCCTCGGCTCTTCTTATGTAGAAATCTTCGTCGTTCTTGCTTCTTGTCACTTTCTCTGCCCGTATTCTCTACATATGTAAAAATCGAATTTTTACTTTGCTATTCAATATATAAAAATCGAATTTTTACTTTGCTATTCAATATATAAAAATCGAATTTTTACTTTGCTATTCAATATATAAAAATAGAATTTTTACTTTGCTATTCAATATATAAATATCTAATTTTTACTTTGCTATTCAATATATAAAAATCAAATTTTTACTTTACTTTACTCTATATCATTAAAAATCATATTTTTATTTCTCCATTCCTATCATAAAAATCACATTTTTATGTTGTAAAAAAAATCACATCTTTATGTGGTTAAAAACCAAATCTTCACTGTTAAAAATTTATGATCTTTACTGTTAAAAAATTATAATCTTTACTGTAAAAACAAGATTTTTATGTAAATAGAAATTATAAAACACACAGCGTTATTCGGAGGAAGGATGGGGAGGAGTTTACTGCGCCTGAGGTGGTCGGAGGTGCTGGTGGGCCGCGCTTGGAGGTCGGGGGAGCTTTGCTGACATCGGAAGTGGGTGGTTTGGGGGATCGAAGCATGAGGGTCACGGTTTTGGGGGTTCGGGAGATCGGGGTCCTTTCATCGGGCGAGGAGACGGCGGAGATTGGGGGAAGGGGGTTGGTGGCGCGCGCCTGAGGTGGTGCGCCTGGAGATGGCGGCGGCGGCGCTGGCCATCCCCCAGGATGGAGCGGCGGCGATCGACTTCCCCTCTTTCTTCCTTTTTTTATTTCCTTTTCCTTTCGTCGATCTGAAATGAGAAAAAAAGGGGGGGTATATGTTAATTTATATATAAATTATTTTATTATTTTATATTACTAAAGGTTGACTTTTTCATTCGATCTCTAAACGAGGCCCACCGCCTGTCGTCCATAGAGTATTACCCCCATTCCGAACATAATGGGATATGTATCGTAAGCTGATTCGGCCGTTTCGATCAGTTTTCGTCAAAATCAAAGTATAACTCTATATATTGAATTTGAACGCGTATTTCAATTTACCGGGGCCACATACTAACTAGAAAAATTCCCGAAAATTATTTCTAGCTTCGTATTGACGATACGGTCCTAACCAAACTAGTTTCATCGAATTTTGAGACCATTTGAAAAATGGCCATTTTCCAGTCGATTAAAATCAAATAAAACTGATCAAACACATTTTCTTTGCCACCCTCACATATTGATTCGAAAAATTATGAAATTTGGAATCTAGCAATAACTTGACATCACGAATCCAACAAAAGTAGTTTTTTCGAAATCCGAGGTCGTTTGCAAAATTCCCATTTTTAAGGGCCTGAATTCCATAGCGACTATTCGGAATTTTCAATTGGACATATCTTTTTATCCCCGCTATGAAATTTTGATTTTTCGGATTTGTTGGAAAGATATTCTCTATTAGGTTCTATTATTTTTGGTTTCACTAAAATCCGGATTATTTTGCACCCGGTATGTTCAATTGAAGTTTGAAATCGAATAATCGAACTACCGCGCCATTTTCAATAACTTTTATAAATATAAATAAATATTTATATTCTAACGATGCTTCAAATGAATATATACGTTCGAATTATATTCAAAATAAATTTCACGTCGTTATTATTTAAAATAATTCATTTTAAATAATAAAAATTCGATAAAATTGCCAAAATAAAAAATTTAAATTGGCTCGGATTTCCGGGTTATTACAATCTCCCCCACTTAAAATTTTTCGTTCCCCGAAAAGGAACGAAGCCGAAAGTTGTTTCATTAATCAACTCAACTTTCATTGTTTTTCGTTACGGCTTAAGTTCTTCAACTTTTCAGTTTCTAAGAACTTTTCAAATTTTTCAAAAATTTGGCTAACACCCTTTTCGTCCCCGAAAAGGAACGAAGCCGAAAGTTGTTTCATTAATCAACTCAACTTTCATTGTTTTTCGTTACGGCTTAAGTTCTTTAACTTTTCAGTTTCTAAGAACTTTTCAAATTTTTCAAAAATTTGGCTAACACCCTAAATTTTCGAAAAATTTCGCCATAACCTCCCCAGCACCGGGAGCACGGGAAAATCCAGAAATTGCCATACAGGCCTTCTGATCTCAAAAAGAAAAAGAAAAAGCCAAGCGGCTAGCCAATCGGATCATAAAATCATCGTCACCCAAACAAAACAGTAAATTATAGTAAACATGTACCTATTTGTCGGGCAAACAAATTTTATTCTCTGCTCTAGCCTCCTTGCTATGACATGTTCAATGTAAGTACAAGAATATGCAAGTAATTGCGACCAAATTTCAATACAATTTACTATTTGATACAATTGGGCTATATGGTATAAATTTTAACTAATCAATCAATAATCAAACAACACAACCATCAATCAATTAGTTGGTTACCATTTCAAATGCATATCTTTGATACATAGTCAAAAATCAGATTTTTGATGTCAAATCACAACAATAGGCCCTATCTAATTTTGGGTCTCACACCAGTCAATAGGAAATATATAGAAAGCCCACTTTCGTCACACGAACATAAATTCTAATGATGGAGCTCTATCATCAAAATCATCTCCGGGCGATTAGAGTGTAATTCTATATCTATCCAGTATATTAAAACTTCGAATAGACGCTAGCTAGGCGCATACGCAAAATCTTTATATATTGGATTGTCCTAATCAATATGAAATAAATAATCAAATACGAATAATTGATTTTAAATTTTCAAAACAAAATTCGTTTCATCTTTAAAAATGTACTCTTCACACTCGTTCTAGGATACTACTGATCCCATCTCTAACGAGTCATTCCCATTGGATATTACTAATCCAATATCTGATGAATTCTTCCGTATGGTTCTAATGTGTCTTGTTCTCTGAGCTTTGTAAACCAAAGCTCTGATACCAAATGTGACAACAAGGAATTTCGCTTGATCCGAATCAGTCGCTAAACCGATCTAGACCGTTCGAAACGCCTGATTGTTTCGAGAACACGACAAAATAGAATGCAGACGGAAGAACATTTCATTGTTATTACAACAATCCATCGGAATACAGGAATATACAGAGTATGAATGAATATTACACAGAAATATCAGAGATTTAAATTACATTTAAATACATCGCAGCGGAAAATAATACAATACACAACTAGTAGAGATATATGGATGCAAAGCTTTCCGGATATCATTCCAGCTGTAAACCAGGATCCTGTGATTATAAATCTGCAAAACCAAAGCTACTAGCTGCTCGTGTCAAAATAGGGGCACCCAGAGTTTAGGTTAAAACAATAAACTCCTGGTCAGTCATGGGACTGGTGTGAGAACTAAAACAGTTATTAATCTTTATTTTAAAGTTAGGTAAATCAAGGGACCACGCCGTATAACACGGAACGGGTTTCCTCCCAAGAATACCAGTGCATCAAACAAACAGCGCAATGCTAAACAATGAAGAATGAAGGTATTATACGACCCAGTTCCCATCACACAATGCAACGCAAGCCGGAGGATAGGGTTTTTACGTTATAATAGCCAAGAGTGCTTGATACGTTTAAAACAAATCATTTGATACTATTATAAGCGTATAGTGTATAAAACAACTTCAAATCATATGTATCAATCGTAGACGGCATGGGTACCATATATCATGTTGCCATATTAGACTCCACAAGTAAAATCGCAAATGTCACGTATTTGGAAATTTGATTTCCATCTATGAACCGAGGCAAAAGATAGTCCTCAACCGATTCGAGACTCTCTAGCCTGAGCCTCAGGACCCAGACTCAGGTGAGCCCTTGGAGCGACAGGGCCGGTCCACCGATGTGGATTAAAACGCCTGAACATGCGTTTCCCAGCCCTATGGGGCGTAAATGAGCCAACGAATGACTCCATCGGACCCGGATCGTCCGATCAAACCGAGGCGTCTCGCAACAGCAACAACCACATAAGTCAAACTCGTCAGGGCGTGTAAAACCACTGATGCCACTTCTAACTAGAAAGAAACGCATGCCCTCCCTGAGGTCCGTCTCCCGTTTTTGGTTCATACCGGGTGTGAAACTCGCGAAGTAAACGTTACACAAAGCTACGCCAAAAAGGCCGTGCTTTAATCATCAACCACAAGACTTTGCTTTTCAACAGAAGCCTTGATCGTTTGCCACTTAGGCATGCCACACAGGCAATTCACTCTATGCATTCGATATCCATCAGTATATAACCCCTGAGCTCGTACGTCTCAGAGAAGGGCGTTAAGCAAGAGAATAAATTCTCCGCTGCCAAACAGATATATATTTAATAAAAATCAATCACACTAACTGAAATCCAATGTTAGACACAGTCCATTTACAAGTCCGTTCTGGGTCTGAACGAAACCGGAGGCACCTAGTACCCCGCATATCCATCGATCTCCAAGTACGTCCGGACTATCACTAACTGTTTCCATCTTCTTGGGTGTACAGCCCAATCAAGATCATCAGAATCACCCAAACGACGTGAAGACCTCCGGTCTTCGACCACCGTCTTCATCTTCGACTTGTCGTCGTATCAGTAATTCAGAATGGGATAAACCCGGTCTTTCCGAATAACTCGCGTATATTATAAATAAGTGTTACACAAACACAACATACTCCTCATTCCATTTCAGAATATTCTTTTATTCAAATATTCTTATACTTTGGGAAAGGTTCCCATTAATTTTATCAAAGATAAATTCTTTAATTTTATTCTTTAATCTTCTTTTGAATATAAATTCAAACTAGTCGGGATTAACGAACCACACCGAAGTAATTATTTATTTTATTTCCCAGTCCCAACCTATTTTTCCCATGAAGTAAAACTGGTTATACTTCATATCTAACACCACGGTGTTGTCGGTAAATTCAATTACCATTTCACGTTCAAATCTAATTAAAGATTTAACTATCGCCTGGAGCCAAACTGGTGATACTCCATTCTCGATCTTTTCAATCAAATTAAAGATTCATTAAAACTCCACTTAGTTTTAATCTTCACAGAAGTCAATATCCTGTCTTTAACTGGGTTAAAGAACCAATGTCATTTAAAACACGGCTCGCTATAAATCCAAAATCACATTACATTAATTGGCGGGTTAAAGAACAAGTGTTATTTAAAACACTGTTCACGATAAACCCAAAAATCAATACCAATTCAATTCCAATTAAATATCATTTAATTAGTACACTTCATTAAATCTAAATAAAAAGATTTAATCTTTTTCTCAATTGGGCTTAAGAACAGTGTTAATGAAGACACCATTCACGACAAACCCAAATAACATTTGATATTAAATACGAGGCTCCGAATAGAAAATATATCGGCTTATATTCAATATCAAATTCTACGACCAACAAATATCGTATTGGAAATAATGATATATATATATATCTTTCAAATCTCCATAACAATATCTGTATCGTCACGAAATCCAACATCGAAATATTCCAAAGACAATTTCGATTCAAACCCATTCCAATTCAATTATTGGAAATTCTGGTAATTTTCAAAACCATTTCAAATCCACTTTATTTATTTTAAAAATAAATAGAATTATAATTCTAATTCAGAACTAGCTCATTTCGATAAAAATCTATTTTTATCCTTTCAAATGTGGAGTTTTTCATCCCAATTCTTCCCAAATCATTTCTTATGATTTTATACAAATTATTACTATTTTTAATAATTTTATCAAGGCCCGTACAGTCGATTTCCATCAACGGCCATCGAACTGCACTTACAGCGACCTTTTATGAATTTGATTTGGACATAATTCCAAATCCAACCGTTAGATTTCTAATATTTGTTAGAAAGCTCTTTTCGATACGAACCCCACGGTCCTGGTGTTAGGAGAATCCGACGGTCGGATCTCCCGCAATATCCATTTGAAGTCAATGGTCGAAATTCGCGAACTGCCGCGGCGTAGTGCGTTCTATTCAGACCATTATATTATATATATAATATATATAATATATACTTCATCGATTTCAATTCAAAACGTGCTTTATAAATCGTTTTAAATTCATTTTCAAAACGGTTTCAACTTCATATTCAATTTCAAATCAAAATTGAATATTCCAATATAAATTCGTTTTAAATTCATTTCAAATTGATTTCAATTCAAATTGATTTCTAATTCAATTTCAGTTCGTTTTCAAGTCAATTCAACTTAAATTCGAATTCATTTATATTCAATTTCAATTCGAATTCATTTATATTCAATTTAATTCGAATTCATTTCTATTCAATTTAATTCGAATTTCAATTCTTTTCAAAATATCAGATTTTGAAATCACTTTCGATATTCATTATAAAATGAATAAAATCGATATAAATATCGTTCACGTCAAAATGGCGTCAATCTAATCAACACGGCTTCAAATATTTTTATTTTCGAATATTCTATTTCAAATATTTCTAGTTCAAATATTTCTTTTTCAAATATGGAATGAGGCCCAATCAATTACCATATAATGTTAATTATATGGATTTTATACAACACATGTATACAATAACAAGGATGAATAATCAACCATCATCCAAAGTGCATTCTACACTATATAAGCATCAAATATAAATATTCAATGCTTATAATAGTCTGTCAATCAATCGATCGACATACAACTAAACAATCGGGATTAGTGTACGTCAAATATCATCCCAATACCCGTGTGGGGTTTCAAACAATCAAACACAGATTTTATTTGTGCAGTTGGGCGATGTGTAAAATTTATCGTCCCAATCAATATCAGTCAAATGTGTGTACATAAAATATCGTCCGATTTGTTTATTTTTATTTCATTTCATATACACGTTAAAATTTCTATTTTTAACTATAAAATATTTTCAACTATATAAATATTTTATTTCATTTCACATCACATCACACAATCAACTACACATCAAAATCAAACAACCAAGCATACAAGCCGTCCATGGTCTGTGGACGACGGGTGTCGGGTGCTACTAAACACCTTCTGCATCCTAGTATATATTTATATAACTTGAAAATAAAATTAAAAGGTGAGAAGTTCTCACAGATTTGCTAATCCAATGCCTCGCCTCTTCTTATGTAGAAACCTTCGCCGTTCTTGCTTCTTGTCACTTTCTCTGCCCATATTCTCTACATATGTAAAGATCGAATTTTTACTTTGCTATTCAATATATAAAAATCGAATTTTTACTTTGCTATTCAATATATAAAAATCGAATTTTTACTTTGCTATTCAATATATAAAAATCGAATTTTTACTTTGCTATTCAATATATAAAATTCGAATTTTTACTTTACTTTACTCTACATCATTAAAAATCAGATTTTTATTTCTCCATTCCTATCATAAAAATCACATTTTTATGTTGTAAAAAATATCACATCTTTAGGTGGTTAGAAACCAAATCTTCACTATTAAAAATTTATAATCTTTACTATTAAAAATTTATAATCTTTACTATTAAAAATTTATAATCTTTACAGTTAAAACAAGATTTTTATGTAAATAGAAATTATAAAACTCACATCATTATTCGGAGGAAGGATGGGGAGGAGTTTACTGCGCCTGAGGTGGTCGGAGGTGCTGGTGGGCCGCGCTTGGAGGTCGGGGGTGCTTTGCTGACGTCGGAAGTGGGTGGTTTGGGGGATCGAAGCATGGGGG
The DNA here is from genome assembly GCA_030737875.1 of Allium sativum. NCBI lineage: Eukaryota > Viridiplantae > Streptophyta > Magnoliopsida > Asparagales > Amaryllidaceae > Allium > Allium sativum. Next base: position 731,532,762 of record CM060923.1, on the reverse strand, counting down.
TCGCGGTTTTGGGGGTTCAGGAGATCGGGGTCCTTTCATCGCGCGAGGAGAAGGAGGAGATTGGGCGGGGGGGGGGGGGGGGGGTTTGGTGGCGCGTGCTTGAGGTGGCGTGCCTAGAGATGGCGGTGGCGGCGCTGGCCATCCCCCAGGAGGGAGCGACGGCGATAGACTTCCCCTCTCTCTTCCTTTTTTTTTATTTCCTTTTCCTTTCATCGATCTGAAATGGGAAAAAAGGGGGGCGTATATGTTAATTTATATATAAATTATTTTATATTACTAAAGGTTAACTTTTTCATTCGACCTCTAAACGAGGCCCACCGCCTATCGTCCATAGCGTATTACCCCCATTCCGAACACAATGGGATATGTATCGTAAGCTGATTCGGCCGTTTCGATCAGTTTTCATCAAATTCAAAGTATAACTCTATATATTAAATTTGAACGCGTATTTCAATTTACCGGGGCCACATACTAACTAGAAAAATTTCCGAAAATTATTTCTAGCTTCGTATTGACGATACGGTCCTAACCAAACTAGTTTCATCGAATATTGAGACCGTTTGAAAAATGGCCATTTTCTAGTCGATTAAAATCAACTAAAACCGATCAAATGCATTTTCCTTTGCCACCCTCACATATTGATTCGAAAAATTATGAAATTTAGAATCTAGCAATAACTTGACATCACGGATCCAACAAAAGTGGTTTTGTCGAAATCCGAGGTCGTTTGCAAAATTCCCATTTTTAAGGGCCTGAATTCCATAGCGACTATTCAGAATTTTCAACTGGACATTTCTTTTTATCCCCGCTATCAAATTTTGATTTTTCGGATTCGTTGGAAAGATATTCTCTATTAAATTCTATTATTTTTGGTTTCACTAAAATCTGAATTATTTTGCACCCGGTATGTTCAATTGAATTTTGAAATCAAATTATCGAACTACCGCACCATTTTCAATTCCTTTTATAAATATAAATAAATATTTATATTCTAACGACGATTCAAACGAATATATAAAATCAAATTATATTCAAAATAAATTTCACGTCGTTATTATTTAAAATAATTCATTTTAAATAATCAAAATTCGCTAAAATTAGCAAAATAAAAATTTTAAATAGGCTCAGATTTTCGGGTTATTACACAACCCTTGACAGAAGTTAAAAAATAGGAGTAATTGTTGGAAGGGCTATTTAGAGAATTAGGGTAGGATAAAAAAGAAGGGTTGTTTTGAAGTATTAAGAGAAGTAGGGGTAGTTTAAGCATAGTACGGGTAGATCGAAAAATATGAAAGATGATGAATCATTTGGATTGGGTGCCGCAAAAACCAAACCTTCACAGTAGTTAAATAATTGGGGTAACTGTTCGACGTAAGGGCTATGTAGAGAGTTAGGGGTAGGGTTAAAAAGAAAGACTATTTTGAAGTATTAAAAGAAGTATAGGTAATTTAAGCATATTAGGGGAAGATCGACAAATATGAAAGATGATGATTCGTTTGGACTGGGTGCTGCAAAAATTAGCCCTTCACAGTAGTTAAAAAATAGGGGTAATTGTTGGAAGTAGGGGCTATTTAAAGAATTAGGGTTGGATTAAAATAAAGTTTGTTTCGAAGTATTAAGAGAAGTATTGGTAGTTTTAGCATAGTAGGGGTAGATCGAAAAATATGAAAGATGATGAATCATTTGGATTGGGTGCTACAAAAACCAATCCTTTACAGTAGTAAAAAGATAGGCGAAATTGTTGGATGTAAGGGATATTTAAAGAATTAGGTGTAGGATTAAAAATAAGGACCGTTTTGAGGTATTAAGAGAAGTAGGGGTAGTTTAAGCATAGTAGGGATAGATTGAAAAATATAAAAGATGATGAATCATGTGGATTGGGTGCTGCAAAAACCTACCCTTCACAGAGGATAAAAATAGGGGTAATTGTTAAAAGGGCTATTTAGAGAATTAGAGGTAGTATTAAAAAGAAGAGATGTTTTGAAGTATTAACAGAGGTAGGGGTAGTTTAAGCATAGTAGGGGTAAATCGACAAATATGAAAGATGATGAATCGTTTGGATTGGGTGCTGCAAAAACCAACCATTCACAGTAGCTAAAAAATAAGGGTAATAGTTGGATGTACGGGCTATATAGAGAATTAGGAGTAGGATTAAAAAGAAGGGCTGTTTTGAAGTATTAAGAGAAGTTGGGATAGTTTTAGCATAGTAGCGGTAGATTGACAAACACGAAAGATGATGAATCATTTGGATTCGCTTCTGCAAAAACCAACCCTTCGAAGTAGTAAAAAGATAGGCGTAATTTTTGAAAGTAAGGGCTATCTTGGTAATTTTGGGTACGATTGAAAAGAAGCTCTGTTTTGAAGTATTAAAAAAAGTAGGGGTAGATCGACAAATATGAGACATGATGAATCATTTGGATTGGGTGCTGCAAAAACCAACCCTTCACAGTAGTTAAAAAATATGGGAAATTATTGGAAGTAAGGGCTATTTAGAGAACTAGGGGTAGGATTAAAAAGAAGGGTTGTTTTGAAGTATTAAGAGAAGTAGGGATAGTTTAAGCATAGCAGGGTTAGATCGACAAACATGAAAGATGGTGAATCATTTGGATTGGGTGCTGCAAATACCAACCCTTCACAGAAGTTAAAAAATAGGGGGAATTGTTAAAAGGAATGGCTATTTAGAGAATTAGTGGTAGGATTAAAAAGAAGGGTTGTTTTGAAGTAATAAGAGAAGCGGGGGTAGTTTAAGCATAATAGGGGTAGATCGACTAATATGGAAGATTATGAATCGTTTGGATTGAGTACTACAAAAACCAACCCTTCACAGTAGTAAAAAGATAGGTGTAATTGTTGGAAGCAATATCTATTTAGAGAATTGGGGGTAGGATTAAAAAGAAGGATTGTTTTGAAGGGCTATTTAGAGACTTAGAGGAAGGATTAAAAAGAAGGGTTGTCTTAATGTATTAAGAGAAGTATGGGTAGTTTAAGCAAAGTAGAGGCAGATCGACAAATTTGAAACATGATTAACCATTTGGATTGGATCGACAAATATGAAAGATAATGAATCATTTGGATTGGATGATGCAAAAACAATCGTTCACAGTATTTAAAAAATAGGGGTAATTGTTGGAAGTAAAGGCTATTTAGAGAATTAGGGGTAGGATTAAAAAGGAGAGATGTTTTGAAGTATTAAGAGAAGTAGGTGTAGTTTAAGCATAGTAGGGGTAGATCGACAAATATCAAAGATGATAAATCGTTTGGATTGGGTGCTTTAAAAACCAACCCTTCACAGTAGTAAAATGATAATTGGTTTACAAAGAAAGAAATGAATAATGCAAAAAAATTGAATAAAGAAACGAATAAAGAAAATTAATAATAAAAGTAGGGGTAGATAAAATATAACGGTAATTGTTGGAAGTAAGGGCTATTTAGAGAATTAGCGGTAGGAATAAAAAGAAGAGTGGTTTTGAAGTATTAAGAGAAGTAGGGTTTGTTTAAGCATAGTGGTGGTAGATCGAAAAATGTGAAAGACGATCAATCGTTTGGATTGGGTGCCGCAAAAACCAACCCTTCAAAGTAGTTAAATAGTAGGGGTAATTGTTGGAAGTAAGGGCTGTTTAGAGAATTACGGGTACGATTAAAAAGAAGGGTTGTTTTGAAGTATTAAGAGAAGTAGGGGTAGTTTAAGCATAGTAGGGTTTGATCGAAAAATATGAAAGATGACAATCATTTGGATTGGGTGCTGCAAAAACCAACCCTTACAGTAGTAAAAAGATAGGCGTAATTTTTGTAAATAAGGGCTATTTATAGAATTAAGGGTTGGATTAAAAAGAAGGACTACTTTGAAGTACTAAGAGAAGTAGGGGTAGTTTAAGCATAGCAGAGATAGATCGACAAATATAAAAGATGATGAATCATATGAATTTTGTGCTGCGAAAACCAACCCTTCACAGACGTTAAAAAATAGGGGTAATTGTTGGAGGGCTATTTAGAGAATTAGGGTAGGATTAAAAAGAAGGGTTGTTTTGAAGTATTAAGAGAAGTAAGGGTAGTTTAAGCATAATAAGGGTAGATCGACAAATATGAAAGATGATGATTCATTTCGATTATGTGCTGCAAAAACCAACCATTCACAGAAGTATAATGATATCTCTTAATACTTCAAAACAACCCTTCTTTTTAATCCTACACCTAATTCTCTAAATAGCCCTTAATTCCAACAGTTACCCTTATTTTTTTACTACTGTGAAGGGTTGGTTTTTGTAGCGCCCAATCCAAACGATTCATCCTGTCTCATATTTGTCGATGTAACCCTACCATGTTTAAACAACACCTAGTTCTCTTAATACTTCAAAACAACTCTTCTTTTTAATCCTACGCCTAATTCTCTAAATAGCCCTTACTTCCAACAATTACCCCTATTTTTAACTTCTGTAAAGGGTTGGTTTTTGCAGCACACAATCCAAACGATTCATCATCTTTCATATTTGTCGATCTACCCCTACTTGCAACACCCCACATCTGTTAAGGTCACTCACAAAGGGAATGCCTTAACTTCAGTGGAGTATTATGGGTACTGGAACAGAAATATTACAATATAGACATATATAAAACAGTGGAAAAAAAAGTGGAAGTGCTTCAAACCATTTATTAAATATCTGTCTTGCTCAAGAACAAAGAAGCATAAAAACAAACTGCAGTTTTCCCCAGTAAAGCAAAGCAAGCCATAGCCAAGAGAAATCCAAGCCATACATGAAAGAGCCTTGGAGCTTGGTAAGATCCGAACAAAGCTGTATTCCCACCCTGTGAACCTGGGGGGGAAACGGAAGAAAATGAGGCGAAACAAAACGGGTCAGTCATAAAGACTGAGTAAGTCCTAGTGACTTTAAGCATAAAAATGAGTAAAGATAAGATGGCATGAATAAACTGAAAGTAAACATAAGCATGATGACAAGGTAGGCAAGATAAACTAAGATAACAAGATAAACTATGATAACAAAATAAACAAAGGTAACAAGATAAACTTCGGGCACGATGAAACAAGTATAACATCCCATAATTCCCATCATGTACCCCACCGCATGGTTTCTATCAAGAATAACATCGCAAGGTTTCAAAGCTTTACCATTAAAACGATGTCTATTTGCTCTACACCACCTAACTAGCATCCTTATAAGTGTCTTTCATGGAATGATCTGTACTCCTACTAGTATCCCAACTAGTGTCCTGTGTAACAAGGATCTGTACCCCCTACTAGTGTTCCAACTAGTAGCCCGTGTTATATAATAATTACAATGTGATCCCAATCCCCGCAATTATGGTAGCCTTCAGGTGTACATCGATTTTGAGGATTCCACCTCTATCACCCCAATGGCCATGTATATATTCGATGCACCCTTGCTACCCTATCGATCGGCTCCCTACTTGACCTAGTTTTCGTTTGTGTCATACGACCCCCTACTTGTAGATACCTGTGCTGGTCCCACCATGGGGTGTATCAAGTCCCATGGTGGCAACCCTGACACAATCAAGATGCACAGCTTTATACCTACTGATGCCCAGTGGCTAAATTTTCTGCGCCAAAGTGTGTGCACGCCCGCACTCCGTTAGAACCTGCACTGCTACACCAACCGCCGATAATTTGACCTCTTATAATCAGCCTAGTAATCGTGCCCCACCCTGCCTAGCTCAGGGTTCCGTTGATACCTAATGTGCGTTACTGCTGAAATGGGTCCCTGTTACTAGGTTTTTCTAATGGTTAAGTCTGTGGGCCTATACTCTCTGATATTACCCACCAACCCTGATGTGTACTTAACTCCGCTACTGATTCAAGCATGCGTATTTATTGGTTAAGTGTATGTGGGCCTATATTTACTAATATTACCCACCAACCCGATATGTACTTAACCCTTCTTCTCGTTATGTTACCATGGTTAAGTGTTTACCTTTGTTAACTTAACCTTTCTTGCTTATTATGTTTGATTGGTTAAGTGTGGTTTATTAACTTAACCCCGTTCGTCTATCTGGTTACATTGGTTAAGAATTTTCTTGTTAACTTAACCCCATGTGTTACTTAACCCTACTACGCATCACATCAGATTGGTTAAGTGCATGTTAACTTAACCCCATCCACTAGTCATATTATAATGGCTAAGTGTAATCAACATATTCAAGTTAACTTAACCCACCCGCTTGTCCTATTATGTTGGTTGAGTGTTACTACTTAACCGCAACCACTTGTCTAATTAACCCATTGTATTAGTTAAGTGTTCTCATTAACTTAACCTCACTCTCTAGTCCATTTTAATCATGTTATAATGGTTAAACATTTGCTTAACCTTACCCACTCCCGTAGTCAACTTATTAAATTGGTTAAGTGTCCAGATTAACCTAATCATATTACTTAACCCACCCATTTATATCATATTGGTTAAGTATTCTTATTTACTTAACCCTACCCACTGGTCTAATTACCATGTTACGTTGGTTAAGTATTACTATTCGTATTTCCATATGTCACCCACTTAACCCCAATGCCCCACATTATGTTTATCTGGTTAAGTATTTCTTAATTCATTAAGGTCGTAACCTTATAAAGACCTCTCACATTAGACTGACATTTATGGCAGCTGGATTTGCCGGACAGGTCCGGGCAGTCTTACACCATAAAAGAGTCTAACCTCGTGTCTTTACAACTGTTACGCTTTTAATTTGGGCCTAGGACCTCTCACATTGGGCAGACATTTGTGACTACTGGATTCGCCGGGCGGTTCCGGGCAAGTTTACGTCACAAACGAGTCCAACCTCGTGTTCTAAGCATTGATTATCACTTATAATCTTTTACCCCAATTTGAATTTATTTCCCCTATTCAAATTATCAATTAATTCCTAATTTAACGATGTCCATATTTGACTCAATTATGTCCATCAATTAATGGTATGCAAAATCATACCAATTTTACCACAATTTATCTTAGGCCATTAAAGGCAACTTATCTCAATTTATATTTATCCCTCTTTTAAGGCTATTACATACCAACTAATATATGTACCCAATTCTAGTCAGTTTACATATATACTATGTTTCATGCTTTTTTTTTCATATGTCAAGATCTAGCCAAAATTACATTTATCAAGTTTCATACCCAATAAACCCAAATCCGATGATTCATGATGTAGTTATCTCAAACTATAATCTTTTTATTTCAATACATGCCAGTTGCCCAAGTTCATAATACATGTTTATGACAATTATAAGTTTACAATCGCTTTCATGCTCAAATTTCCAAGTCTACACATGGCTAATTAACATAAGCCCAATCTTTTGATTTAATTTACATAGGCTCCAAAACTCATAATTTTATTTTACATGCCAAATTACGTACATGTTATATATACCAAATTTTATGTTACATTACATAGATCCAATAAGTGTCGAATTCCATGTATATAATATTTATGCAAATTTTATCATAATAGGATTATACCAAAATTTACAGATCTACCCCAAACTTGCAAATAAAATGATAACATCCAATTTCATGTTGCCAATTATTAATCATATTCTTATAGGCCATAATCCCATTATTCCCCCGTATACATCTCGTATGCGAATCGCGATTTTAGCCCAAGGTCCAAAGTTGACCAAGGTTCATCAAAAGAAAATAAATAAGGGAAGGTAGAAATTTGCATAATAAATAGATCAGAGAGAAAACAACATCATGATAGGCATAAAGATTACAACTTGTTGATAACATCATTACGAATCAAGGAAATTGCTGAATAAATCACAAACTAGTCATGAGAATAAAGGTAGACAAGTCTCAAAACTAAAGATTCAAAAAGCAATAGGAATAGATCTGAATCGACAAACATACTTAGATCCAATTCCACTTTATTTCATGACCATATTAAAATTAAATATTTAGATCTGAAACTAACTAGCACTTATAGAGAACGGCTAATGAATTAAGAAGTGAATTTGTCTTAGAAAGTCGCAGTGTCATTGATCTATCCCCTTGAATTTGTTGTAGAAGCAATGATCTTTGATTTGATTTGAGTTTGGACGCTTAAGCTTTAATTTGGAGACGGCGGCCGTGGCTCAAGAGAGATTCCAGCAGCATTTAGGTGTAAGAATGATTTGTTATGAATTATGTGAGGCCTTAGGTCGTATTTATAGATGTTAGGAGTAGTTTAGGCCCTTAGATAAACCCTAGAGTCAATCCGGACCATCAAAACTCATCCCAGGCCTCAAAAATGGGTTCTGGGCCACCCCAGGCGGACCAGGTCGACCTGTACAGGGGGGGAGTCGACACTACAGTCGGCACAGGGGGGGGGGGGGCAAGTCGACTAGAGTGTCGACACTACAGTCGACACGGGTAGTCTGCCAGAAAGTCTCCTGAAATCTTATTTTGGCCATATCTTGGTCCTACGGACTCCGATTTTCGAAAAATCGGACTCTATTTCGCGTATTTTTCAGAGAGGAATGGAATGGTGATGTCCATTTTACCTAATTCCTGATTCTTGAATTAGTTATCCTTATTTTACTATCTTTTCCGTTACATACGCCGTTATCGAACTAATTTTTCTTCTCTTCCATGTATTAACTAATTCTCCTTATGCATCACCATTATTTACCTATCATAAGCATATTATCATATATTTTATTTCATTTTTAATTATATTAAAAAAAATATGGGGTGTTACATTCTCCCCTTCTTAAAGGATTTCGTCCTCGAAATCTTCAAGTTAAGAAGAATGTGTCCTACCATCCATCATCCATCTACTCAATCATCAATCACAGGCGTTCATTGTCCTTAAGAGATTTCTAATGCTGTATGAACATATAAAAGAAGTGTGTGTATATGTTCCTTGTCTAATGCAAATGGTCAGGCCTGATTGATCTTTCTAATGCAAAATATGTTTAAGTGCTATGAATCCACATGTATGCAAATAATCCTAGTCACGTAAACATTATATGTGTGCACAAACATCCATCCATATGCAACATCCACATGATAACACATTCAATTTCATCCATAAACAAGTGTAAACACTCATGCATATGCAATATGGAAGGTGACTGAGCCGATCTAGTGCCTAATATGCGTGTATATGCATCCACGCGCAACCACTAGCAACCACTTGCAACCACTTGCAACCATCAATCATAACATGTCTCAAACACATGTTTACACCCAATTGCTCCTACCTAAAGATATAGTCAAATGATAGAAGCAAGTAAAAACTTTCTGCCAATTAGGCAATGTCAAAACCGGTAACCTATGCCACATATATATTGATTAGGAGAAGAACTCTCTAAGCATCAGCCCCGAAGACCGAAATCAACATCAGACCGACACCCAAAGAATTACTCATCCCAACCAATATATATGATTCTAGGAAACTAAGCATGATGGACTCCTATTATGTCACAAGGAAATCCCTTCCTAAGACCATCCTTTATCCTATAAAACCCAAAGAGTTTATTCAACCCAACGAACACCCTCAAGCCCCAACATGTGTTACTAATAGATGAGTCATACTCCCTATGGGGTTTGCAACATAAATTGGATTGAGAATAGGACCGAGAGGATATACACGAAAGATAGCATGCAAGTAATCTCTATAGGAAAAAGGAATCAAGGATATACCCTTAAAAAGCGATATGATGCACGAATATAGTCTTCAATCTTCTAAGCCACATTTCCTTGATCTTAACTCCATTGTGCTTTGACCATCTTTAACATCACAATTTCGTAGCTTCTTAATTCTTGATTCCAAAATATGAGTTGGAACCCATTTCACTATTGCCTCTCGTTCCACTTTCACTTATTCTCCTTTTTGTATAATCGGCTTACACATAACAGCATACTCATGGTTTCACACAAGCTCTCCAAAATTTACTAGAAAGTATTCCACATAGATGAATTATCTCTTAAAAATAAACAAATGTCGACCATGTTGCCCAATGTACTCACTTAAGTGACTCTCTATAACTCATGCATAAGCGAAATGACCCATCCGCCTTAGTGGCGAACACTACTCGAGCGGATCAACTAATGTATCAAGAGATTCTAGGTAACTAATCGTAATAGAACCCTAAAGGTTACACGCGACTTCGAGGGTATTACCGAGGCAAGTCAAAAATCTAACTACCCTCCTTTCGAAACCGAGAATGGCACCCTTATCGGATAACCACTTCATCCCTAGAATTAACCCATAGCTCACCAAAAACATGAGCATTCCTTCTAAACTCAACACTTAGCACAGACATTCTCAAATCCTAACAAGTCATAAATAAACGAGTTGATTCCCCAACAGGATTTGAGACAAAAATGGGATCCTCTACTATGCTAGTACTAAGTTGTAGAGACTCAATTTTCGAAGTAGAATTAAAAGGATGCGATGTACACAAACAAAGTTCTAGTGGGATGATAGAAAAGAAAAGCTAAACCTTTAACATAAACATTACCACTCTCTTAGGTACGCTAGTAGTGAGAGCATTAAATTGTCCTCTTGACGATCTTATCCCTTGCCTTTGTTCTATAATACTTAACTACATGTCCCTTCTCACTAAAGATACTCTCTCTTGTCATGGGTTTAACTATTCTTTCACTTTGGTCTCTTTCCTCTCACCTTTTTCCTCCTTCATGGATTAAGCTATAACAACTAGTTTCTTGTTCTTACTGTCCTCGTATAATTTATTGACAAGTCTCTCGAAGCTACCTCCAACGCACGGCACTCTACCCAAATTGAAATAAGATTAGACGCAGATTGAACTACTACGGCTACAGATGGAGGTTAGGCACTCCTTTTCCCTCCGACCTGTGTCGGATGCCTACGAAACTATGGCGAAAAGAGAGAGAAGAGATTTCAAGAGAGAATCAAAAGATAGTGCATATGGCTTTGGGGAATATGCCTTTTAATCAAAACAAAGTTTTCTTGAAAATTTTCTTCTTTGTAAACATTTTGAAAACTAGTTTCAGATGGTTTTTGAAAACTTTTGCCTAGTTTGGTAACCTTCTGCTCTAATACCAAATGTAACACCCCACATCTGTTAAGGTCACTCACAAAGTGAATGCCTTAACTTCAGTGGAGTATTATGGGTACTGGAACAGAAATATTACAAGACAGACATATATAAAACAGTGGAAAATAAAGTGGAAGTGCTTCAAACCATTTATTAAATATAAATGTTTACAAGAAAAGCCCATCAACTTCCAATACCCAATTTCATGGTAAAAATATCTGTCTTGCTCAAGAACAAAGAAGCATAAAAACAAACTGCAGTATTCCCCAATAAAGCAAAGCAAGCCATAGCCAAGAGAAATCCAAGCCATACATGAAAGAGCCTTGGAGCTTGGTAAGATCCGAACTAAGCTGTATTCCCGCCCTGTGAACCTGGGGGGAAACGGAAGAAAAAGAGGCGAAACAAAATGGGTCAGTCATAAAGACTGAGTAAGTCCTAGTGACTTTCAGCATAAAATTGAGTAAAGATAATATGGCATGAATAAACTGAAAGTAAACATAAGCATGATGACAAGGTAGGCAAGATAAACTAAGATAACAAGATAAACTATGATAACTAGATAAACCAAGGTAATAAGATAAACTTCGGGCACGATGAAACAAGTATAACATCCCATAATTCCCATCAAGTACCCCATCGCATGGTTTCTATCAAGAATAACATCACAAGGTTTCTAAGCTTTACCATTAAAACGATGTCTATTTGCTCTACACCACCTAACTAGCATCCTCATAAGTGTCTTACATGGAATGATCTGTGCTCCTACTAGTATCCCAACTAGTGTCCTGTGTAACAAGGATCCGTACCCCCTACTAGTGTCCCAACTAGTAGCCCGTGTTATATAATAATTACAACGTGATCCCAATCCCCGCAATTATGGTAGCCTTCAAGTGTACATCGATTTTGAGGATTCCACCTCGATCACCCTAATGGCCATGTATATATTCGATGCACCCTTACTACGTTATCGATCGGCTCCCTACTTGACCTAGTTCTCGTTTGTGTCACGCGGCCCCCTACTTGTAGATACCTGTGTTGGTCGCACCATGGGGTGTATCAACTCCCATGGTGGTAACCCTGACACAATCAAGATGCACAACTTTATACCTACTGATGCCCAGTGGCTAAATTTTCTATGCCGAAGTGTGTGCACGCCCGCACTCTGTTAGAACCTGCACTGCTGCACCAACCGCCGCTAATTTGACCTCTTATAATCAGCCCAATAATCGTGCCCCACCCTGCCTAGCTCAGGGTTCTGTTGATACCTAATGTGGGTTACTGCTGAAATGGATCCCCGTTACTAGTTTTTTCTAATGGTTAAGTTTGTGGGCCTATACTCTCTGATATTACCCACCAACCCTGATGTGTGCTTAACCCCGCTACTGATTCAAGCATGTGTATTTAATGGTTAAGTGTATGTGGTCCTATATTTACTAATATTACCCACCAACCCGATATGTACTTAACCCTTCTACTCGTTATGTTACCATGTTAAGTGTTTACCTTAGTTAACTTAACATTTCTCGCTTGTTATGTTTGATTGGTTAAGTGTGGTTTATTAACTTAACCCCGTTCGTCTATCTGGTTACATTGGTTAAAAATTTTCTCTTTAACTTAGCCCCATGTGTTACTTAACCCAACTACGCATCACATCAGATTGGTTAAGTGCATGTTAACTTAACCCCATCCACTAGTCATAATATAATGGTTAAGTGTTATCAACTTATTCAAGTTAACTTAACCCACCCGCTGGTCCTGTTATGTTGGTTGAGTGTTACTACTTAACCGCAACCACTTGTCTAATTAACCCATTATATTAGTTAAGTGTTCTCATTAACTTAACCTCACTCTCTAGTCCAGTTTAATCATGTTATAATGGTTAAACATTTGCTTAACCTTACCCACTCCCGTAGTCAACTTATTAAATTGGTTAAGTGTCCAGATTAACCTAATCATATTAGTTAACCCACCCATTTATATCATATTGGTTAAGTGTTCTTATTTACTTAACCCTACCCACTGGTCTAATTACCATGTTACGTTGGTTAAGTATTAATATTCGTATTTCCACATGTCACCCACATGTCACCCACTTAACCCGCATGCCCCAACACATGTTTATCTGGTTAAGTATTTCTTAATTCATTAAGGCCGTAACCCTGTAAAGACCTCTCACATTAGACTGACATTTATGGCAGCTGGATTTGTCGGGCGGGTCCGGGCAGTCTTACACCATAAACAAACTCGTATCTTTACAACTGTTACGCTTTTAATTTGGGCCTAGGACCTCTCAAATTGGGCTGACATTTGTGACTACTGGATTCGCCTGGCGGTTCCGGGCAGGTTTAAGTCACAAACGAGTCCAACCTCGTGTCCTAAGCATTGATTATCACTTATAATCTTTTACCCCAATTTGAATTTATTTCCCCTATTCAAATTAACAATTAATTCCTAATTTAACGATGTCCATAATTGACTCAATTATGTCCATCAATTAATGGTATGCAAAATCATACCAATTTTACCACAATTTATCTTAGGCCATTAAAGGCAACTTATCTCAATTTATTTTTTTCCCTCTTTTAAGGCTATTACATACCAACTAATATATGTACCCAATTCTAGTCAGTTTACATATATACCAAGTTTCATGCTTTTTTTCATATGTCAAGATCTAGCCAAAATTACATGTATCAAGTTTCACACCCAATAAACCCAAATCCGATGATTCATGATGTAGTTATCCCAAACTATAATCTTTTTATTTCAATACATGCCAGTTGCCCAAGTTCATAATACATGTTTATGCCAATTATAAAGTTTACTATCGCTTTCATGCTCAAATTTCCAAGTCTACACATGCCTAATTAACATAAGCCCAATCTTTTAATTTAATTTACATAGGCTCCAAAACTCATAATTTTATTTTACATGCCAAATTACATACATGTTATATATACCAAATTTCATGTTACAATACATAATCCAATTGGTGTCGAATTCCATATATATAATATTTATGCAAATTTTATCATAACAGGATTATACCAAAATTTGCAGATCTACCCCAAACATGCAAATAAAATGATAACATCCAATTTCATGTTGCCAATTATTAATCATATTCTTATAGGCAATAATCCAATTATTCCCCTGTATACATCTCTTATGCGAATCGCGATTTTAGGCCAAGGTCCGAAGTTGACCAAGGTTCATCAAAAGAAAATAAATAGGGGAAGGTAGAAATTTGCATAATAAATAGATCAGAGAGAAAACAACATCATGATAGGCATAAAGATTACAACTTGATGATAACATCATTACGAATCAAGGAAACTGCTGAATAAATCACAAACTAGTCATGAGAATAAAGGTAGACAAGTCTCAAAACTAAAATTCAAAAAGCAACAGGAATTGATCTGAATCGATAAACATACTTAGATCCAATTCCACTTTATTTCATGCCCATATTAAAATTAAATATTTTGATCTGAAAATAACTAGCACTTACAGAGAACGGCTAATGAATTAAGAAGTGAATTTGTCTTAGAAAGTTGCCGTGTCATTGTTGTATCCCCTTGAATTTGTTGTAGAAGCATTGATCTTTGATTTGATTTGAGTTTGGACGCTTAAGCTTTAATTTGGAGACGGCGGCCATGGCTCAAGAGAGATTCCAGCAGCATTTAGGTGTAAGAATGATTTGTTATGAATTAGGTTAGGCCTTAGGTTGTATTTATAGATGTTAGGAGTAGTTTAGGCCCTTAGATAAACCCTAGAGTCAATCCGGACCATCAAAACTCATCCCAGGCCTCAAAAATGGGTTCTGGGCCACCGCAGGCGGACCAGGTCGACCTGTACAGGGGGGAGTCGACACTACAGTCGACACAGAAGGGCGCAGGTCGACTTGGGTGTCGACACTACAGTCGACACGAGTAGTCTGCCAGAAAGTCATCTGAAATCTTGTTTTGGCCATATCTTGGTCATACGGACTCCGATTTTCGAAAACTCAGACTCTATTTCGCTTATTTTTCCGAGAGGAACGCAATGGTGATGTCCATTTTACCTTATTCCTGATTCTTGAATTAGTTATCCTTATTTTACTATCTTTTCTGTTACATACGCCGTTATCGAACTAATTTTTCTTCTCTTCCATGTATTAATTAATTCTCCTTATGCATCACCGTTATTTACCTATCATAAGCATATTTTCATATATTTTATTTCATTTTTAATTAATTTAAAAAAAATACGGGGTGTTACACTACTTCTCTTAATACTTCAAAACAATCCTTCTTTTAAATCCAACCTTTCATTCTCTAAATATCCCTTACTTCCCACAATTACCGCAATTTTTTAACTTTTGTGAAGGGTTGGTTTTTGCACCACCTAATCCAAATGAATTATCATCTTTCATATTTGTCGATCTACCCCTATTATGCTTAAACTACCCCTACTTCTCGTAATACTTTAAAACAACCATTCCTTTCAATCCTACCCCTAATTCTATGAATAGCCATTCCTTCCAACAATTACCCTTATTATTTAACTACTTTGAAGGGTTGGTTTTTGCGGCACCCAATCCACACGATTCATCATCCTTCATTTTTGTCGATCTACCCCTACTATGCTTAAACTACGCCTACTTCTCTTAATAATTCAAAACAACCATTTTTTTTATCCTACCCCTAATTCTCTAAATAGCCATTCCTTCCAACAATTACCTATATTTTTTTAACTTCTGTGAAGGGTTGGTTTTTGCAGCACCCAATCCAAACGATTCATAATCTTTCGTATTTGTCGATCTAGACCTAATCTGCTTAAACCCCCTACTTCTCCTTATACTTCAAAACATCCCTTCTTTTTAATCCTACCCGTAATTCTCTAAATATCCCTTACTTCCAACAATTACCCCTATTTTTAAACTACTGTGAAGGGTTGGTTTTTGCAGCATCCAATCCAAATGATTCATCATCTTTCATGTTTGTTGATCTACCCCTACTATTCTTAAACTACACCTACTTCTCATAGTACTTCAAAACAACCCTTCTTTTTAATCCCAACCCTAATTCTCTAAATAGCCATTACTTACAACAATTACCCCTATTTTTTAACTACTGTGAAGGGTTGGTTTTTGCAGCAACCAATCTGAACGATTCATCATCTTTCATATTTGTCGATGTACCCCTACTTTTATTATTGTTTTCCTTTGTTCATTTATTTCACATTTTTTATTTCTTTCTTTGTAAACCGATTATCTTTCTACTTCTGTGAAGGGTTGGTTTTTGCGGCAATCAAAACGATTCATCATCTTTCGATCTACCCCTACTTCTTTTAATACTTCAAAACAACCTTTATTTTTAATCCTACCCCTAATTCTCTAAATAGCTACTGCTTCCATCAACCACTCCTATTTTTCAACTACTGTGAAGGGTTTGTTTTTGCAGCGCCCAATCAAAACAATTCATCATCTTTCATATTTGTCGATCTACCCCTACTATGCTTAAAATACCCCTACTTCTCTTAATACTTCAAAACAATCGTTCATTTTACTCCTACACCTAATTATCTAAATAGCCCTTCCAACAATTACCCCTATTTTTTAAATTCTGTGAAGGGTTGGTTTTTGCAGCTCCCAATCCATATGATTCATCATGTTTTATATTTGTCGACCTACCACTACTATGCTTAAACTACCGCTACTTCTCTTAATACTTCAAAACAATTCTTCTTTATAATCCTACCGCTAATTCTCTAAATAGCCCTTACTTCCAACAATTACGCCTATTTTTTACTGTTGTGAAAGGCTGGTATTTGCAGCACCCAATCCAAATGATTCGTAATCTTTCATATTTGTTGATCTAACCCTATTATGCTTAAACTACCCCTACTTCTCTTAATACATCAAAAAAAAACCTTCTTTTAAATCCTACTCCTAATTCTCTAAATAACCCTTACTTTCAATAATTACTCCTATCTTTTAACCACTGTGAAGGGTTGGTTTTTTCAGCATCCAATCCAAATGATTCATCATCTTTCATATTTGTCGATCCAATTCAAATGATTCATCATTTTTATATTTGTCGATCTACCCCTACTATGCTTAAACTACCCATATTTCTCTTGATAATTCAAAACAGTCCTTTTTAATACTACCCATAATTCTATATATAGTGCTACCTTCCAACAATTAGCCCTATTTTCAACTATTGTGAAGGATTGGTTTTTGCAGCACCCAATCTAAATTATTCATCATCTTTCATATTTGTCGATCTAGCCCTACTATGCTTAAACTACCCCTATTCACCATATCCAGATGATTCATCATTTTAATATTCGTCGGTGTACCCCTACTTTTATTATTGTTTTCCTTTATTCATTATTTTATTCATTTATTTTGCATTATTTATTTGTTTCTTTGTAAACTGATTATCATTATACTTCGGTAAAGGGTTGGTTTTTGTAGCACCCAATCAAAATGATTCGTCATCTTTCATATTTGTCGATCTACTACTACTTCTTTTAATACTTAAAAACAACCCTTCTTTTTAATCCTACCCCTAATCCACTAAATAGCCATTACTTCAAACAATCACCCCCACTTTTCAACTACTATGAAGGGTTGGTTTTTGAAGTACCTAATCCATATGATTCATCATCTTTCATATTTGTTGATCTACCACTACTATGCTTAAACTACCCCTACTCCTCTTAATACTTCAAAACAGTACTTCTTTTTAATCCTACCCCTAATTCGCTAAATATACCTTACTTCCACCAAAAACGTCTATCTTTTTACTACTGTGAAGGATTGGTTTTTGCAGCACCCAATCCAAATAATTAATAATCTTTCATATTTTTCGATCTATCCTACTATGCTTAAACTACCTATATTTCTCTAAATACTTCGAAACAGCCCTTCTTTTTAATCCTACCCCTAATTCCCTAAATATCCCTTATTTCCAACAATTACCCCTATTTTTTAACTACTGTGAAGGGTTGGTTTTTCCATCAACCAATCCAAATGATTCATCATCTTTCATATTTGTCGATGTACCCCTCCATTTATTATTGTTTTACTTTATTCATTTTTTTCACATTATTTATTTCTTTCGTTGTAAAACAATTATCATTCTACTTCTGTGAAGGGTTGGTTTTTGCAGAAATCAAAACGATTCGTCATCTTTCAATCTACCCTACTTCTTTTAATACTTCAAAACAACCTTTCTTTTTAATCCTACCCCTGATTCTCTAAATGGCTATTACTTCCATCAATCACCCGTATTTTTCAACTACTATGAAGGGTTGGTTTTTGCAGCACCTAATCAAAACAATTCATCATCTTTCATATTTTTCGATCTACCCCTACTATGCTTAAACTATCCCTAAATTTATTAATACTTCAACACTACCCTTCATTTCAATCCTACACCTAATTATCTAAATAGCCCTTCTAACAATTACCCTAATTTTTTAAATTCTGTGAAGGGTTGGTTTTTGCAACACCCAATCCATATGATTCATTATCTTTTATATTTGTGGATCTATACATACTATGCTTAAACTACCCCTACTTCTCTTAATACTTCAAAACAGTCCTTCTTTTTAATCCTAACGCTAATTCTCTAAATAGCCCTTACTTCGAACAATTACGCCTATCTTTTTAGTACTTTGAAGGGTTGGTATTTGGAGCACCCAATCCAAATGATTCATAATCTTTCATATTTGTTGATCTAACCCTACTATGCTTAAACTACCCCTACTTCTCTTAATACTCCTAAACAACCCTACTTTTTAATCCTACCCCTAATTCTCTAAATAACCCTTACTTTCAACAATTACTCCTATCTTTTTACCACTATGAAGGGTTGGTTTTTGCAGCACCCAATCCAAATGATTCATCATCTTTCATATTTGTCGATCCAATCCAAATGATTCATCATTTTTTATATTTGTCAATCTACCCCTACTATGCTTAAACTACCCATATTTCTCTTAATAATTCAAAATAGTCCTTCTTTTTAATACTACACCTAATTCTCTAAATCGCGTTTCCTTCCAACAATTAGCCCTATTTTTAACTTTTGTGAAGGATTGGTTTTTGCAGCACCCAATCTAAATTATTCATCATCTTTCATATTTGTCGATCTACCAATATTATGCTTAAACTACCCCTACTTCACCCAATCTAGATGATTCATTATCTTTCATATTTGTCGGTGTACCCCTACTTTTATTATTGTTTTCCTTTATTCAATTTTTTTTTCATTTATTTCGCATTATTTATTTGTTTCTTTGTAAACTGGTTATCATTCTACTTCGGTAAAGGGTTGGTTTTTGCAGCATCCAATCAAAACGATTCGTCATCTTTCATATTTGTCGATCTACCACTCCTTCTTTTAATACTTTAAAAAACACTTCTTTTTTATCCTACCCCTAATCCTCTAAACAACCATTATTCCAACAATCACCCCCATTTTTCAACTACTATGAAGGGTTGGTTTTTGAAGCACCCAATCCGTATGATTCATCATCTTTCATATTTGTCGATCTACCACTACTATGCTTAAACTAACCCTACTTCTCTTAATTCTTCAAAACAGTACTTCTTTTTAACCCTACCCCTAATTCGCTAAATATCCCTTACTTCCAACAAAAACGCTTATCTTTTTACTACTGTGAAGGGTTGGTTCTTGTAGCACCCAATCCAAACGATTCATAATCTTTCATATTTGTCGATCTAACCTACTATGCTTAAAATACCTATACATCTCTTAATACTTCAAAACAACCCTTCTTTTTAATCCTACCCCCAGTTCTCTAAATAGCCCTTATATCCAACAATTACCCCTATTTTTAAACTACTATGAAGGGTTTGTTTTTGCAGCAACCAATCCAAACGGTTCATCATCTTTCATATTTGTCGATGTACCCCTACTTTTATTATTGTTTTCCTTTATTCATTTTTTATTCATTTATTTCGCATTGTTTCTTTCTTTCTTTGTAAACCGATTATCATTCTACTTCTGTGAAGGGTTGGTTCTTGCAGCAATCAAAACGATTCGTCATCTTTCGATCTACCCTACTTCTTTTAATACTTCAAAACAACCTTTCTTTCTAATCCTACCCCTAATTATCAAAATAGCTATTACTTCCATCAATCCCCCCTATTTTTCAACTAATGTGAAGGGTTGGTTTTTGTTGCACCCAATCAAAACAATTCATCATCTTTCTTATTTGCCGATCTACCCCTACTATGCTTAAACTACCCCTACTTCTATTAATACTTCAAAAAAAACCCTTCATTTTAATACTTCTAAATAGCCTTTCCAACAAGTACCCCTATTTTTTAAATTATGTAAAGTATTGGTTTTTGTAGCTCCCAATCCATATGATTCATCATCTTTTATATTTGTCGATCTAACCCAACTATGCCTAAACTACCCCTACTACTCTTAATACTTAAAAATAGTCCTTCTTTTTAATCCTACTGCTAATTCTCTAAATAGCCCTTACTTCCAACAATTACGCCTATCTTTTTACTACTGTGAAGGGTTGGTATTTGCAGCACCCAATCCAAATGATTCAAAATCTTTCATATTTGTTGATCTAACCCTACTATGCTTAAACTACCTCTACTTCTCTTAATACTCCTAAACAACCCTTCTTTTTAATCCTACCCCTAATTCTCTAAATAACCCTTACTTTCAACAATAACTCATATCTTTTTACCACTGTGAAGGGTTTTTTTATTTTTTAAATTTTTTTTTTTTTTTGCAGCACACAATCCAAATGATTCATCATCTTTCATATTTTTCAATCCAATCCAAATGATTCATCATTTTTCATATTTGTTGATCTACCCCTACTATGTTTCAACTACCCATATTTCTCTTAATAATTCAAAACAATCCTTCTTTTTAATACTACCCCTAATTCTCTAAATAGCGCTTCCTTCCAACAATTAGCCCTATTTTTAAATATTGTGAAGGATTGGTTTTTACAGCACCCAATCTAAATTATTCATCATCTTTCATATTTGTCGATCTACCCCTACTATGCTTAAACTACCCTTACTTCACCCAATCTAGATGATTCATCATCTTTCATATTTGTCGGTGCACCCCTACTTTTATTATTGCTTTCCTTTATTCATTTTTTTATTCATTTATTTCGCATTATTTATTTGTTTCTTTGTAAACTGATTATAATTCTACTTCGGTAAAGGGTTGGTTTTTGCAGCACCCAATCAAAACAATTCGTCATATTTCATATTTGTCGATCTATCACTACTTCTTTTAATACTTCAAAATAACCCTTCTTTTTAATCCTAACCCTAACCCTCTAAATAGCTATTACTTCCAACAATCAACCCAATTTTTCAAGTACTATGAAGGGTTTATTTTGAAGCACCCAATCCATATGATTCATCATCTTTCATATTTGTCGATATACCACTACTATGCTTAAACTAACCCTACTTCTCTTAATTCTTCAAAACAGTACTTCTTTTTAATCCTACCCCTAATTCGCTTAATATCCCTTACTTCCAACAATAACGCCTATCTTTTTCCTACTGTGAAGGGTTGGTTTTTGCAGCACCCAATCCAAACGATTCATAATCTTTCTTATTTTTCAATCTACCCCACTATGTTTAAACTACCTATAGTTCTCTTAATACTTCAAAACAACCCTTCTTTTTAATCCTACCCCGAATTCTCTAAATAGCCCTTATTTTCAACAATTACCCCTATTTTTTAACTACTATGAAGGGTTGGTTTTTGCAGCAACCAATCCAAACGGTTCATCATCTTTCATATTTGTCGATGTACCCCTCCTTTTATTATTCTTTTCCTTTATTCATTTTTTATTCATTTATTTCGCATTATTTATTTCTTTCTTTGTAAACCGATTATCATTCTACTTCTGTGATAGGTTGGTTTTTGCAGCAATCAAAACGATTCATCGTCTTTTGATCTACCCTACTTCTTTTAATACTTCAAAACAACCTTTCTTTCTAATCCTACCCCTAATTCTCTAAATAGCTATTACTTCCATCAATCACCCCTATTTTTCAACTAATGTGAAGGGTTGGTTTTTGTTGCACCCAATCAAAACAATTCATCATCTTTCTTATTTTTCGATCTACTCCGACTATGCTTAAACTACCCCAACTTCTATTAATACTTCAAAAAAACCCTTCATTTTAATCCTACACCTAATTATCTAAATAGCCCTTCCAACAATTACCCATATTTTTTAAATTCTGTAAAGGATTGGTTTTTGCAGCTCTCAATCCATATGATTCGTCATCTTTTATATTTGTCGATCAACCCCTACTATGCCCAAACTACCCCTACTTCTCTTAATACTTCAAAATAGTTCTTCTTTTTAGTCCTACTACTAATTCTCTAAATAGCCCTTACTT
This sequence comes from Allium sativum, assembly GCA_030737875.1. NCBI lineage: Eukaryota > Viridiplantae > Streptophyta > Magnoliopsida > Asparagales > Amaryllidaceae > Allium > Allium sativum. Next base: position 731,510,305 of record CM060923.1, on the reverse strand, counting down.
CCAACAATTACGCCTGTCTTTTTACTACTGTGAAGGGTTGGTATTTGCAGCACCCAATCCAAATGATTCATAATCTTTCATATTTGTTGATCTAACCCTACTATGCTTAAACTATCCCTACTTCTCTAAATACTTCAAAAACAACCCTTCTTTTTAGTCCTACTCCTAATTCTCTAAATAACCCTTACTTTCAACAATTACTCCTATCTTTTTACCACTGTGAAGGGTTGGTTTTTGCAGCACCCAATCCAAATGATTCATTATCTTTCATATTTGTCGATCCAATCCAAATGATTCATCATTTTTCATATTTGTCGATCTACCCCAACTATGCTTAAACTACCCATATTTTTCTTAATAATTCAAAACAGTCCTTCTTTTTAATATTACCCCTAATTCTCTAAATAGAGCTTCCTTCCAACAATTAGCTCTATTTTCAACTATTGTGAAGGATTGCTTTTTGTAGCACCCAATCAAAAATATTCATCATGTTTCATATTTGTCGATCTACCCCAACTATGCTCAAACTACCCCTACTTCACCCAATCCAGATGATTCATCATCTTTCATATTTGTTGGTGTACCCCTACTTTTATTATAGTTTTCCTTTATTCATTTTTTTATTCATTTATTTCGCATTATTTATTTGTTTCTTCGTAAACTGATTATCAATCTACATCGGTAAATGGTTGGTTTTTGCAACACCCAATCAAAGCGATTCGTCATCTTTCATATTTGTCTATCTACCACTACTTCTTTTAATACTTCAAAACAACCCTTCTTTTTAATCCTGCCCCTAATTCTCTAAATAGCCATTACTTCCAACAATCACCCCCATTTTTCAACTACTATGAAGGGTGGGTTTTTGAAGCACCCAATCCAAATGATTCATCATCTTTCATATTTGTCGATCTACCACTATTATGCTTAAACTACCCCTACTTCTCTTAATACTTCAGAACAGTACTTCTTTTTAACCCTACCCCTAATTCGCTAAATATCCCTTACTTCCAACAATAACACCTATCTTTTTACTACTTTGCAGGGTTTATTTTTGCAGCACCCAATCCAAACTATTCATAATCGTTCATATTTGTCGATCTACCCTACTATGCTTAAACTACCTCTACTTCTCTTAATACTTCAAATCATCCCTTCTTTTTAATCCTACCCCTAATTCTCTAAATAACCCTTATTTCCAACAATTACCCCTATTTTTTAACATCTGTGAAGGGTTTGTTTTTGCAGCACCCAATCCAATTGATTCATCATCTTTCATATTTGTCAATCTACCCCAACTATGCTAAAACTACCCCTACTTCCCTTAATACTTTGAAACAGTCCTTCTTTTTAATCCTATACCTAATTCTCTAAATAGACCTTACTTCCAACAGTTACACCTTACTACTGCGAAGGTTTCGTTTTTGCAGCACCCAATCTAAATGATTCATCGTCTTTCATATTTGTCAATCTACTCCTACTATGATTAAACTACCCCTACTTCTCTCAATGCTTCAAAACAACCCTTCTTTTTAATCCTACCCGTAATTATTGTTTTCCTTTGTTCATTTTCTTTTGCATTATACATTTATTTCTTCGTAAACCAATTATCATTATACTTCTGTGAAGTGTTGGTTTTTGCAGCAACTAATCCAAACGATTCGTCATCTTTAATATTTGTCGATATCCCTTTACAATGCATGAACTACCCCTACTCCCCTAATTCTCTAAATGATTCATTATCTTGAATATTTGTCGATCTACTTCTACAATGCTTAAACTACCCCTATTTCTCTTAATACTCCAAAACAACCCTTATTTTTAATCCTACCCCTAATTCTTTACCCTTCATAGTGGTTAAAAAAATAGGGGTAATTCTTGGAAGTAAGGGCTATTTAGAGAATTAGGTGTAGGATTAAAAAGAAAGGTGGTTTTGAAGTATTAAGAAGTATCATTCTACTTCTGTGAAGGTTGGTTTTTGCAGCACCTAGCCGAAACGATTCATCATCTTTCATATTTGTCAATCTACCCATACTATGCTTAAACTACCCCTACTTCTCTTAATACTTCAAAACATTACTTTTTTTTAATTCTTCCCATAATTCGCTAAATATCCCTTACTTCCAACAATAACGCCTATCTTTTAACTACTGTGAAGGGTTGGTTTTTGCAATACCCAATCCAAACGATTCATAATCTTTCATATTTGTCGATCTACCCTACTATGCTTAAACTACCTCTACTTCTCTTAATACTTCAAAACAACCCTTCTTTTTAATCCTACCACTAATTCTCTAAATAGCCCTTTTTCCAACAATTACCCCTATTTTTTAACTTCTGTGAAGGGTTTTTTTTTGTAGCACCCAATCCAAGTGATTCATCATCTTTCATATTTGTCAGTCTAGCCCAACTTTGCTAAAACTACCCCTACTTCTTTTAATACTTCGAAATCTTCCTTCTTTTTAGTCCTACACCTAATTATCTAAATAGCCCTAACTTCCCAGTTACACCTATTTTTTAACTACTGCGAAGATTTCGTTTTTGCAGCACAAAATCTAAATGATTCATCATCTTTCATATTTGTCGATCTACTCCTACTATGATTAAACTAACCCTACTTCTCTCAATGCTTCAAAAAATCTCTTCTTTTTAATCTTACCCGTAATTATTGTTTTCCTTTATTCATTTTCTTTTGCATTATTCATTTATTTCTTCGTAAACCAATTATCATTATAATTCTGTGAAGTGTTGGTTTTTGGAGTAACTAATCCAAACGATTCATCATCTTTCATATTTGTCGATATCCCTTTACTATGCTTGAACTACCCCTACTTCCCTAATTCTCTAAATGATTCATCATCTTGAATATTCGTCGATCTACCCATACTTTTCTTAATACTCCAAAACAACCCTAATTTTTAATCCTACCCCTAATTCTTTACCCTTCACGGTAGTTAAAAAATAGGGGTAATTTTTGGATGTAAGGGCTAATTAGAGAATTAGTTGTAGGATTAAAAAGAAGGGTTGTTTTGAAGTATTAACAAATATCATTCTACTTCTGTGAAGGGATTGTTTTTACAGCACCTAATCAGAACGATTCATCATCTTTCATATTTGTCAATCTACCCCTACTATGCTTAAACTACCCCTACTTTTCTTAATACTTCAAAACAGCCCTTCTTTTTAATCCTACCCGTAATTCTCTAAATAACACTTTCTTTCAACAATTAACCGTATTTTTTAACTATTGTGAAGGATTAGTTTTTGCAGCACCCAATCCAAATGATTCATCATCTTTCATATTTGTCGATCTACCCTTACTATGCTTAAACTACCGCTACTTACCTTAATACTTCAAACAGTCCTTCTTTTTAATCCTACCTATAAATCTATAAATAGCCATTACTTCCAACAATCACCCCATTTTTCAACTACTATAAGGGGTTGGTTTTTGAAGCACCCAGTCCATATGAATCATTATCTTTCATATTTGTCGATCTACCACTATTATGCTTAAACTACCAAAACTTCTCTTAATACTTCATAACAATACTTCTTTTTAATCCTAACCCTAATTCGCTAAATATCCCTTACTTCCAACAATAACGCCTATCATTTTACTACTGTGAAGGGTTGGTTTTTGCAACACCAAATCCAAACGATTCATGATCTTTCATATTTGTTGATCTACCCTACTATGCTTAAACTACCTCAACTTCTCTTAATACTTCAAAACAACCCTTCTTTTTAATCCTTGCCCTAATTATCTAAATAGCCCTTATTTCCAACAATTACCCTATTTTTTAACTTCTGTGAAGGGTTTGTTTTTGTAGCACCCAATCCTATTGATTCATCATCTTTCATATTTGTCAATCTACCCCTACTATGCCTAAATTACCCCTACTTCTCTTAATAACTCAAAACGGCCCTTCGTTTTAGTCCTACCCTTAATTCTAGAAATAGCCCTTACTTCCAAAAATTACCTCTATTTTTTAACTACTATGAAGGGTTGGCTTTTACAGAACCCAATCCAAATGATTCATCATCTGTCACATTTGTCGATCAACCCCAACTATGCTTATACTACCCCTACTTCTCGTAATACTTCAAAACGGTCCTTCATTTTAATTCTACCCCTAATTCTATAAATAAACTTTCCTTCCAACAATTACCCCTATTTTTTGACTTCTGTGAAGGGTTGGTTTTTGCAGCATCCAATCCAAACGATTCATAATATTTCATATTTATCGATCTAACCCTGCTATGCTTATACTACCCCTACCTCTCTTAATACATCAATACTATCCTTCTTTTTAATCCAACCCCTAATTCACTAAATAATCCTTACTTCCAACAATTACCCCCAATTTTTGACTACTGTGAAGGATTGGTTTTTGAAACACCCATTCTAAATAATTCATCATCTTTCGTATTTGTCGATATAACCCTACTATGCTTAAACTGCCCTACTTCTCTTAATACCTCAAAACAACCCTTCTTTTTAATCCAACCCCTAATTCTCTAAGTAGCCCTTCCAACATTTACCCCTATTTTTTAACTTCTGTGAAGGGATGGTTATTGCAACACCTAATCCAAACGATTCGTCAACTTTCATATTTGTCGATCTACCCTTACCATTCTTAAACTACCTCTACTTCTTTTAATACTTCAAAACAGCCCGTCTTTTTAATCCTACACCTAATTCGCTAAATAGCCCTTACTTCCAATAATTACGCTTACTTTTTAACTACCATGAAGGGTTGGTTTTTGTAGTACCCAATCCAAACGATTCATCATCTTTCATATTTATCGATCTACCCCTATTATGCTTAAACTACCCCTACTTCTCTTAATAATTCAAAATAAGCCTTCTTTTTAATCCAACCCCTAATTCTCTAAATGGCCCTTCCTTCCAAAAATTTACCCTATTTTTTAAGTACTGTGAAGGGCTGGTTTTTGCAGCACCCAATCCAAACGCTTCGTCATCTTTCATATTTGTCGATCTACCCCTACTATGCTGAAACTACATCTACTTCTCTTAATACTTCGAAACAACCCTTCTTTTTAATCCTACCTCAAATTCTCTAAATAGCCCTTACTACCAACAATTACCCCTATTTTATAACTACTGTGAAGGGTTGATTTTTTCATCACCCAATGCAAATGATTCATCACCTTTCATATTTGTCGATCCAATCCTATTGATTCGTCATCTTTCATATTTATCGATCTACCCGAACTAATTCTCTGTATAGCGCTTCCTTCCAACATTTAGTCCTATTATTTAACAACTGTGATGGTTTGGTTTTTGCAACACCCAATCCAAACGATTCGCCATCTTCCATATTTGTCGATTTATCCCTACTATGCTTAAACTACCCCTACTTCTCTTAATCCTTCAGAAGAAACCTTCTTTTTAATCCTACGCCTAATTCTCTAAATAGCCCTTACTTCAAATGATTACCCCTAATTTTTAATTACTGTGAAGGGTTGGTTTTTGCAGCACACAATCCAAACGATTCATCATCTATCATATTTGTCGATTTACCCTTACTATGCTTAAACTACCCCTAGTTCTCTTAATACTTCAAAACAGCTCTTCTTTTTAAACCTACCCCTAATTCTCTAACTAGCCCTTTCTTCCAAGAATTATGCCTATTTTTTAAATACTGTGAAGAGATGGTTTTTACAGCACCTAATCTAAATGATTCATCATCTTTCATATTTGTCGATCTACCCCTACTATGCTTAAACTACTCCTACTTCTCTTTGTACTTCAAAATAGCCCTTCTTTTCAATCCTACCCCTAATTCTCTAAATAGCTCTTACTTCCAATAATTACCCCTAATTTTTAACTACAGTGAAGGTTTTTTTTTTTGGCAAAATCAAATCCAAATGATTCATCATCTTTTATATTTGTCAATCTGTCTCTACTGTGCTTAAACTACCCCTACTTCTCGTAGTACTTCAAAACAACTCTTATTTTTATTCCTTGTTCTAATTCTCTAAATAGCCCTTACTTCCAAAAATTACCCCTTTTTTTTAACTATTGTGAAGGTTTGGTTTTTGCAGCACCCAATCCAAACGATTTATCATCTTTCATATTTGTCGATCTACCACTACTATGCCTAAACTACCCCTACTTCTCTTAATACTTCAAAACAAGTCTTCTTTTCAAACCTACCCCTAATTCTCTAAATAGACCTTACTTCCAACAATTACACCTATATTTTAACTACTGTGAAGAGTTGGTTTTTACAGGACCCAATCTAAATTATTCATCATCTTTCATATTTGCTGATCCACCCCTACTATGCTTAAACTACCCCTACTTCTCTTTGTACTTTACTACGCTTAAACTACCCCTACTTCTCTTAGTACTTACATCCAACAATTACCCCTATTTTTTAACTACTGTGAAGAGTTGGTTTTTACAGGACCCAATCTAAATGATTCATCATCTTTCATATTTGCCGATCCACCCCTACTATGCTTAAACTACCCCTACTTCTCTTTGTACTTTACTACGCTTAAACTACCCCTACTTCTCTTAGCCCTTACATCCAACAATTACCCCTATTTTTTAACTACTGTGAGGTGTTGGTTTTGGCAGCACACAATCCAAACGATTCATAATATTTCATATTTGTCGATCTACCCCTACTATGCTTTAACTACCCCTACTTCTCTTAATACTTCAAAAGAGTCCTTTTTAATCCCACCCCTAATTCTCTAAATAGCCTTTGCTGCCAACAATTACCGCAATTTTTTAACTACTATGAAGGGTTGGTTTTTGCAGCACCCATCCAAAAGATTCATCATCTTTCATATTTTCGATCTACCCCGACTATGCTTAAACTACCCCTACTTCTCTTACTACTTCAAAACCGCCATTCTTTTTAATCCTACCCCTAATTCTCTAAATAACTATTCCTTCCAACAAATTCCCCTATTTATTAACTTCTGTGAAGGGTTGGTTTTCGCAACCCCCAATCCACACGATTCATCATCTTTCATATTAGCCGATCCTCCCCTACTATGCTTAAACTACCCCTACTTCTCTTAATACATCAAAACAGTCCTTTTGTTTAATCCAACACTTAATTTTCTAAATAGCCCTTACTTCCAACAATTACCCCTATTTTTAACTACTTTGAAGGGTTGGTTTTTGCAGCACCCAATCTAAATGATTCATCAACTTTTATATTTGTTGATATACCCCTGCCATGCTTAAACTACCCCTACTTCTCTTCATACTTCAATACAACCCTTCTTTTTAATCCAACCCCTAATTCTCTAAGTAGCCCTTCCAACAATTACCCCTATTTTAACTTCTGTGTAGGGTTGGTTTTTGCAGCACCCAATCCAAACGATTCATCATCTTTCATATTTGTCGATCTACCCTTACTATGCTTAAACTACCACTACTTCTCTTAATACTTCAAACCAACCATTCTTTTTAATCCTACCACTAATTCTCTAAATAGCCCTTACTTCAAACAATTACCCCTACTTTTTAACTACTGTGAAGTATTGGTTTTTGTAGCACCCAGTCCAAATGATTCATCATCTGTCATATTTATCGATCTTCCCCTATTATGCTTAAACTACCCCTACTTCTCTTAATACTTCAAAACAACACTTCTTTTTGATCTAACCCCTAATTCTGTAAATACCCCTTCCTTCCAACAATTACCCTTATTTTTTAGCGGTTGTGAAGGGATGGTTTTTACAGCACCCAATCCAAACGATTCATCATCTCTCATCGATCGACCCCTACTATGCTTAAACTACCCCTACTGCCCTTACTTCTAACAATTACCCCTATTTTTTAACTTTTGTGGAGGGTTGGTTTTTGCTGTAGCTAATCCAAAGGATTCATCATATTTCGTATTTGTCGATCTACCCCTACTATGACTAAACTACCTATACTTCTCTTAATACTTTGAAACAACCCTTCTTTTTAATCCTACCTCTAGTTCTATAAATAGCCCTTATTTCCAACAATTACACCTGTTTTTTAACTCCTGTGAATGGTTGGTTTTCGCAGCACCCAATCCAAATGATTCATCATCTTTCATATTTATCGATCCAATCCAAATGATTCATCATTTTTCATATTTGTCGATCGACCCCAACTATGCTTAAACTATCCAAACTTCTCTTAATACTTCAAAACAGTCCTTCTTTTTAATCCTGCACCGAATTCTCTAAATGGCGCTTCCTTCCAACAATTAGCCCTTTTATTTAACTACTGTGAAGGGTTGGTTTTTGCAACACCCAATCCAGACGATTTGTCATCTTTCATGTTTGTCGATTTACCCCTACTTTGCTTAAACTACCCCTACTTCTCTTAATACTTCAAAACAACCTTCTTTTTATTGCTACACATAATTCTCTAAATAGCCTTACTTCCAAAAAATACCTCTATTTTTTAACTACTATGAAGGTTTTGTTTTAGTAGCACCCAATCCAAACGATTCATTATCTTTCATATTTGTCGATCTACCCCTACTATGCCTAAACTACCTCTACTTCTCTAAATACTTTGAAACAACCCTTCTTTTTAAACCTACCTCTAGTTCTATAAATATTCCTTACTTCCAACATTTACGCCTATTTTTTAACTTCTATGAATGGTTGGTTTTTGCAGCACCCAATCCAAATAATTCATCATCTTTCATATTTGTCGATCCAAAACAAATGATTCATCATCTTTCATATTTGTCGATCTACCGCTACTATGCTTAAACAACCTGTACTTCTCTTAATACATCAAAACAAACCTTGTTTTTAATCCAACCCCTATTTCTCTAAATGGCCCTTCCTTCCAACAATTACCCTATTTTTTAACTATTGTAATGGGCTGGTTTTTGCAGCACCCAATCCAAACGATTCATCATCTTTCATATTTGCCGATCTACCCCTACTATGCCAAAACTACATCTACTTCTGTTAATACTTCGAAACAACCCTTCTTTTTAGTCCTACCTCTAATTCTCTAAATAGCCCTTACTGCCAATAATTACCCCTATTTTTTAACTTCTGTGAAGGGTTGGTTTTTTCAGCACCCAGTCCAAATGATTCATCATCTTTCATATTTCTGGATCCAATCCAAATGATTCATCATCTTTCATATTTATCGATCTACCCGAACTATGCTTAAACTACCCAAACTTCTATTAATACTTCAAATATTACCGATGAAAGACTTAAGTTCTGAACATCTTTTGTCGATCTTTTTATCCAAACTCTCGAGTTTGTTGTCGGTACGTTTAAGTCTCGCTTCGAGGAGGAATTGGTTCCATGCAATTTGTGCTAGTGAATCCTTAGTTGAAGAGGAAGGTTTAAGGAATTTGTCTTCTTTCGGTTTAGGCTTGGGAGTCGTAGAAGAAGTGGTTTCTTGAGGACCTAGCTTTTGGTATTGTTCAAAAGGAATGATTTTCACACAAGGTTCAGGGAGGTTCATTCTCTTTTTATTTGCTTTGTCGATGCACTTTGGCTTGGAGATTTTAGACTCACAAGACTTGACACCACAATCTAGTAAAAGTCTCATAATGTATTCATTGTAGAATATGTATGGCCTTGTGTAACAACCCGTATTTTTAAACAACACGTTATAACTTAAAACAGGGAAGAATTAAATGTTAAAATCTGAATCAGGGGAAACGGGCTGTGCCATTGCGTTCGTCTCGGAAAAATACGCAAAATAGAGTCCGAGTTTTCGAAAATGGAGCCCGTATGACCAAGATATGACCCGTCAAAGTTTTCAGAAAATTTCAAAAACAGTTCAAATTTAAATTCGGAATTCAAATTCAGCCAAAACAGACGGGGCGGGAAAATTCCCGCCTAGACAGGTCGACGGGGGGTCGACACTAGGGTCGACCTCCCCCCCAACGAGGTCTACACTAGAGTCGACCTGGGGGTCGACCTCCCTGGTCGGCCAGGTCGGCCTGGTGCAATTATTTTGGCTGTTTGGACCTGTTTCGTTTGCTAGTGACGTGATTTGATGGCTCAGATTTGATTTAGGGTTAATCCTATGGCTAAAACTAATCCTAAACTCTATAAAAAGACCCCTAAGCCTATCCTAAACTCACACAAACTAATCCTACAACTAAGTGCTGCCAAAATGCTCTCTAATCATGGCCTCCACCTTCTTCATGAGAGCATGAGTGTTCCAAATCAAATCCAATTCCAAGAAGCTATCTTTCTTAGTTCAAAGAGCCATCTTTCTTCTTCATAGAAGCTATTTTACTTATTTCTCAAGGCTTACAGTGGAACATATTATTTTCTTTGCGGATTTGCTAGTGGCTTCGTCTCAATCATATATTCTAAATCACATAGCCACGAATTGTAAGCCCTATTCTGCTCTTAGATTTAAACTATGAAGTTAAATATGACATGTTGCAAGTTTGAGTTTGGGCCTAAGTATGATTTGTGCTTTGAATCTATCATGTTATGCATAGATTTGTTCTATGTATGTTTGTAAAGCTATCACCTTGACTTTGTGGATAGAAAGCTATGAGCTTTATTTGTTGGTTACGCATAATGCAACATAGAGCTTGGTAGTTATGCATAAATGCAACATAGAACCATCTCATAACCTTTATGTTAACTTGCATGTAACACCCCGTAATTTTATAACATTAAAATTCACAAATTAAAGTATACTTAATTTGTAGAAAGAACTAAGTGAAATGGGTTGCGCAGAGAAATATATATATATTGATATATATATATATATATATAAATTAAAAATTAAATAAATAAATATGCGAAAAATTTCAAAACACCGAATTGGGAAGGGAAATGACCGAACCGGCCCATTTTTGAGGTCGACCGAAGCCCCGCTGGGTCGACTAGGGATTAATCCATGGTGTTTGGCTGTCAACCCGTGGGCCGATTCGCTCAAATGCAGATTTTGCATTTAATTGTATCTCATGGTTCAGGGTTAATCTAATGGTCCTAAATAACTTCCTACACCTATAAATACATCCTAATGCTAACCCTAAACCTAATTAAAATAGAATTGTTACCGTCGCCATGGAAATCAATGGAGCCACCGCCAACTAAGAAAGAAGAAAAGCAAATTCAATTCTAGTTCTCTCAACCCTAAAGCAAAGCAAAACTCTCTCTTTTCTTCTCTAAATTGTGTGTATGATGATCTTAACAAGATTATTATCATTTTAATCAGGTTGAGTTATGAATGGATGATGAGTAGATGATGTGAATTATCATATATGTTGTTATAAACCCCTTTTGCTATCATGTATATTGTAAATCCAATGTTACGTGATGATGATATCTTATATGTTGTAAATCATGCTATGATGATGTTATGTATGTTGAAAGTTTCTATGCTAAGTTGTGATGAATCATACATGTTAAAAAGGCAATGATGTTACCATCTATGCTAGTTAGTTCACATTAATTAAATCATCATGTTTGGGTTATGTTGATCTATATGACAAGTCACATATGCAAGTTAGATAGATTAGAAAAGTTATGAACATATGCCAAGACATCTATTATGACATTTAGAATTATGCTATGATATGTGTGATATCCTATGCTAGTTCACACCATCATTATGTTGCCTAAAAACCCCATATGCAAGTTTATGTATATATTTGGACTATGATCATATCATGTAAATTGAGACATTTAACAAGTTGACACATTTTGATCCTTAACATGTGTAGTTTATACAAGTTTCACCCCTATTATGATTAGATTTATTTTAATTGTCTATATGTTGTGATAATTTATCTTTGTGCTAGGTTTTAGACTATACAAGTCTAGCCTATATTATGCGTTGAATAAGCGAACGTATAAACGTGGGGTAGGGGTAATATTAAGGATTTAATATTAAAAAGTAGGGGTGCAATTAATATGATTTTGCATGCCATAAGTGGATGGCCATAATAGAGTCAATTATGGACATCATTAAAAGTTGACTTAATTAATAATTTAAAAGTGTTAATCAATGCTTAGGACACGAGGTTGGACCCGTTTGTGACGTAAACCTGCCCGGACCTGCCCGGCAAATCCAGTTGTCACAAATGTCAGCCCAATGTGAGAGGTCCTAGGCCTAAACTAAAGCATAACGGTTGTAAAGACACGAGGTTAGACTCTTTTATGGTGTAAGACTGCCCGGACCCGCCCGGCAAATCCAGCTGCCATAAATGCCAGTCTAATGTGAGAGGTCTTTATGAGGTTATGGCCTGAATGAATTAAGAAATACTCAACCAGATAAACATGTAAGGTGGGACATAGGGGTTAAGTAGGTGCCTTGGGTGGCATGAGGAATCTAGGGGGTTCCCTTATTGGCATGTAAAATACGATTAGTAAGACTTAACCAAACACACATGTAAATGAACATGACTAAGAGGGTTAAGTGGGATATACTAGTGACAAGCTTAGGTGGGTAGCTTGCGGGGGCCCATTTCGACCAGTTTCCCAAACGTATCTTTGTGGGCTCGATCCAAGTCGAGGACGGGACACGCATGCTAGGTTTGACTGTAAGAGGCCAAAACGGGTAGCGGTGGCAACGCAAGTCCCACGGGTTTCATATGCATGTGTGGACCCGGGCTGGTAGGTAAGACGTTGTTGCATCGTGTAGGTATAAGCCGTGCATTCTCAAGTTGTATGGGGTTGCCACTTCAGGGGAGTGATACACCCCACTGTGGGGCCAGCACGGGTGTCTACGAGTAGGGAGCCGATCGAAAGTGGGTATTGGGGTACACCTAGTGGAGATAGGGGGAGACGGCACCTATGTAGTCAGCTAGGGGTACGTAAGGCTATATATAAAGTTTCTGTGTGAAGCAAGTGGGATCAAACAATAGGGTGACTGGTGTGGTGCAGTGTAGTAATGTGCGGTGCAGTGTAGTAATCATTCGTTAGTAATTAGGTGTGCCTTGGCCATTATCTTTAACGTTAACTTAAACGCTATCTTTATCTTCCTTAGAGTTCATAGACATCTGCTTGTCTTCCAACTTATGCCATAGTCTAGTTATTTTGATAATATTATTGTTAGAATTATCATACTCGCCAGACTTTATGCCTGACCCCCTCTATTTCTATCCTTTTTTCCCCTCCAGGTCCCCATGTTGGGCCCAGCTCTAGTGGAGTTTGATTGAATTGCTTCATCTCTCTTTGGAAAGCTTGGACCGTTGAAGTAAAGTCCATCTTGTTATCTTTTTAATGGCTATTTATGTAATGGGATTATGTATTTTGTTTTTATGAAGATGAATATGGTACTTGGTTATGATCTATGGTTTTATGATGTAACAAACATGTTTAATTTCCGCTGCAATAAAATGAAGTTTTAGATTTCCAAGTACTATTTACTGTCTGTCTTGTTGCAATTTTTCTGTTCTATATTCACTTATAACCTCCATGGAAGTTAATGCATTCCCTTTGTGAGTGACATTAATGGACGTGGGTTGTTACACGTGGTATCAGAGCTTAAGGTTACCAGAACAGATAAAAATACTTTAGAAAAATAGTTATTTTTGGAAGAAGTGCTTTCAAAAACATGTTTTAATGAGAAATTTAAAGAGAAACGTTTTTAAGAAAAAAAAATCCCCAATAACCATATACCTTTATGTTTCGAATTCTCCATTTTGAATCTTTCCTTGTTCGTTTCAACATGGCTGAAGATCTTAATCTACCCGACGGTGTAACGATACCAGGATGGTATAGGAGGTTATTAGAGGCTAGGGCCGCTGCAGGTCTAGCCAATGTTCCTCCACCACCAGTTGCACCCGTTCCTCCTCCTCCTCCTCGCGTAGATACTTTTGCAAAGACGTGCAAGGAATTCAAGGCTATGGGAGGAAAACGATTTCAAGGGTCAGAAACGTTTGTGGAAGCTGGAGATTGGCTTAAGGAGGTGGAAGAATAGCTAGAAATATTTGAAGTAGAAGAAGGGAAGAGAATTCGTTTAGTAGCTTGGTTGATGAAGGGAGAGGCCTCGTTTTGGTGGGAGGTCACTAATGGGGAGCGTCCTGTTGACTCTTGGTCGGATTTCAGACGTAGGTTCGAGGCGAAGTTTCTCTCAAGGGCAGAAGAAAATCTATATATGGAAAGGTTCTTGACATTGAAGCAGGGAAGCTCATCAGTGAAAGAATATATCAATAAATTTAATCAGTTAGCAAGGTTTGGCTTGGACTTAGTGAACATGTCGGAGAAGAAGGCGCTAAGGTTCGTGAATGGCTTGAATGAACCATTGCAAGGGTTGGCTATGACCCACATCCCTATGGGGGCCTCCTTTGAGAAGTTAGTAGAAATTGCGCTTATGCATAAGGAGAAAAGCGCTAAAGCTGATAAGGCACCCGAGAAGAACGGGGATCAGAAGAAACCACAACAACAAAACAAGAAGGGTGGAAAAGACAATAATGGCAAGGGAAAGAAGAAGTGCTTTAACTGTGGAACCCCAGGCCATCTCAGCAAGGATTACTGAAAGAAAAAGAAGACAGGTTTTTTTCGTTGTGGCGATGCGGGACATTTAGTGAAGGACTGCCAAAATAAGTGGCAGAGGGCAGGAGCTACCTCGAGAGGACAGGTGCAGGCTCTTATAGAACCAGGGCAGGCAAGGGGACAAGTTCAGGCTCTCGCGGTCCCACTGCTGCAAGAACGAGGTAGAACCATTTCTGTTGAAAGCTTAGTTTTTCTGTTTGATCATCCTGTCCGTACCTTTTTCGATTCGGGCGCATCACATTCGTTTTTCTCTACATCATTAGTTGAATCACTGCACTTAAACACCAGTTTAGTAGAGGATCCCTTAGTTGTTTCGAATCCAATTGGGGGCTCAACTTATTTGTCTATAATGTGTTTGGATTTGAAAATTTCCATACTTAGCATTGAATTTAGATGTGATGCTTATGTGTTGGTCTTCACGGGCTATGGTCTAATTTTAGGAATGGATTGGTTATCCAGAAATGGGGTCGTTCTTGATTGTGAAAGGAGAGTAGTTAGGCTCGTGATTCGCCTTGGCAACACTCTCGAAATCTTTTGTAATCCCATAAATTCGGTTATGCTAAGTTATCTAGAATCGCTTGACGTGTCTGAGGAAAATCTACGATCTGTTAGAGTTGTCCGAGAATATTCGGATGTGTTTTAGGAGGTGAAGGGCTTGCCTCCGAAGCGGGAGATAGATTTTCGAATATATCTTGTGGATAATGCTAAACCAGTATCTTTGCCAGTATGCCACATGGCTCCACGTGAAAGGAGGGAACTCGATAAGCAAGTGAAGTAGTTGCTTGAGAAGGGGTTCATAAGACGAAGTATATCGGAGTGGGGTGCTCCAGTAGTATTTTCCCGAAGGCGGATGGGTCCCTTAGACTTTGTGTAGACTATAGAGAACTTAATAAGCTTACTAAGAAGAAAAGACACCCACTACCGAGGATTGACGATCTCTTCGATCAGTTAGTTGGCGCCTCAGTGTTTTTGCAGTTGGACTTAGCCACTGGTTTCCATCAGTTGAGAGTGGGTGAGGATAGCATTGACAAGACTGCCTTTTGGACTCCGGACGGTTTCTATGAATGGCTAGTGATGCCCTTCGGTTTGACAAACGCCCCCGCATACTTTGTTGATTTGATGAGTAAGCTGTTTAGGGAGTACCTTAACAAATTCATGGTAGTATTTGTAGATGACATCTTGATCTTTTCTAAGGATGAAGAAGAGCATGCCCTGCATCTTAGGGAAGTGTTGGAGACCCTACGAGCGCATAGCCTTAAGGCTAAATTTTCTAAGTGTCACTTCTGGAGGAAGGAAGTACGGTTCTTGGGGCACGTGGTTTCCAAAGAAGGGATAGCTGTAGATCCCACGAAGGTGGTGGCCATCCAAGATTGGAAGGTTCCAAAAAATGCTACCGAAGTGAGAAGTTTCTTGGGGTTGGATGGCTACTATAGGAAGTTTATCAAAGACTTCGCAAAGATATCAGCTCCATTGATACGCTTGACGAAGAAGAACCCAGTTTTCACATGGGACGTAGATTGTGATGATGCGTTCCAACATTTGAATAGAGCTTTGACTTCAGCCCCAGTCTTAGTATTGCCAGACGGGAGTAAGCCATTTACCGTTTATACCGACGCTTGTGGGACAGGACTAGGCGCAGTCTTAATGCAAGAGGGTAGGGTAATAGCCTATGGTGGAAGGCAGTTGAGAGCGCATGAGAAGAATTACCCCACACATGACCTAGATTTGGCCGCTATTGTTTTCGCGCTTAAGTCTTGGCGTCATTATCTTCTTGGCGAGAAATTCGAACTATTCACTGACCATAAGTCTTTAAAATACCTATTCTCTCAAAAGGACTTGAACGTAAGGCAGCAAAGGTGGATGGAGTTCTTAGCGTCCTACGACTTTGAGATAGCATATACCCCTGGCAAGGGTAACGTGGTGGACGATGCCTTAAGTAGAAAAAGATTATCCTTAAGTCCTTTGTTTGTTGAGCGGCAAAGTTTAGAATTCATTTCGATGTTTGACTTTAGACCTTCCGTTGACTTCGTACCCGGTTTACTAGCATCCTTGGAGGTCAGACCTACTCTTTTGGGACAGATTGGAGAGGCACAGCGAGACGACCCATAGTTAGTTGAGTTAGTAGAAAAGCTCAAAGGAGGGGAGTCATCAAGCTATCTCCGTAGGTATACCCTAGATGATAAGGGTTGGTTACGTAGGGACGGTAGAATTTGTGTACCAAAAGACGATGACCTAAGGAAGACTATTCTTGACGAAGCACATCGTTCGAAGATGACCATTCATCCCGGCGGGGACAAGATGTACAAAGACATGAAGAGAGTTTACTTTTGGGCCGGCATGAAGAAAGACGTGGCCGAGTATGTCGCTAGATGCTTGGTGTGCCAACAAGTAAAAGCAGAGCAAAAGAAACCCGGTGGGTTGCTTCACCCATTGGAGGTTCCACTATGGAAATGGGAAAGCATCTCGATGGATTTTGTGGATGGATTACCGCGATCGAGGAAGGGTAATATGGGAATTTGGGTTATAGTAGATAGACTTACTAAGAGCGCCCATTTTATTCCCATGAAGAGTATGAGGACTGCTCCATGGTTAGCTTCTATATACGTTCGAGAGATAGTTCGTTTACACGGTGTTCCTTCTAGCATAGTGAGCGACTGCGATCCTATTTTCACTAGCGAATTTTGGAGAAGCTTACAAGAGGCGGTAGGGACTCAGTTATGTTTAAGCACTGCATATCATCCTCAGACGGACGGCCAGACCGAGATGGTGAATCACATTCTAGAGGATCTGTTGAGGCTATGTATCCTAGACTTTGTGGGTACATGGGAAGAGCATCTTCCATTGATTGAGTTCGCGTATAATAAAAGCTTTAAGTCCAGCATTGGTATGACACCATTCGAAGCTCTATATGGACGACCTTGTCATTCACCTACATGTTGGTGGGAATCTACGGATAAGATCTTACTTGGGCCCGATATGATTAGGGAGACTTCGGAGAAGATCGACTTGATTCGAAGGAGGATGAAAGCGGCGCAAGATAGGAAGAAATCTTATGTGGATAAGAGGAGGACAGATCTCGAGTTTGAAGTTGGGGACATGATCTTTGTCAAAGTGTCTCCATTACGAAACGTTGTTCGCTTTGGGTCCGTTGGGAAATTAGCACCAAGGTTTGTATGGCCGTTTCCTATTAAGGAGAGGATTGGACGGATGGCATATAGAGTGGAGTTGCCCGAGAGACTTAGTTGTGTGCATGACGTATTCCATGTGTCACATTTGAGGAAGTGCTTGCACGAGACCGCGGAAGTGGTAGAGCCGAGCTTGCTTAGAGAGGTGGAGATAGAGCGTGATGCGATAATTCGACGAGCTCCTACACACATTCTTGGGTCAGAGATCAAGAGGTTGAGGAATCAAGAGGTCAGACTAGTCAAAGTGCAATGGGGAGATGATGAGAGCAACGCTACTTGGGAGACGGAAGAGAAGATGCGTTCATGATACCCTTTTCTTTTTTAGGGTATTTCCTTTAATTTCTCCTTTATTGCTTAGCTTGTGCTTATCTTATCTTTAGTATATCCTCTCGCTAGTATCTTTGACCTTTAGTTAGGATAATCCTATGGTTGAGACATGTGTTTGAGACATGTTATGTATGGTGGATGCAAAGTGGATGCAAGTGCTTGCTAGTGGTTTCTCATGGACGCATATACACACACTATTAGGCACTAGATCGGCTTAGTCACTTCATACTGCATATTGCATATAAATGGCTGTATTTAGTAAAATGGATGTATAATGGTTGTGCTATCATATGGATACCGCATTTTGGTGGATGTTTGTGCACGCATACAGAATTAATATGTATCATTAGGAATCTTTTGCATACATATTGGACGCATGGCACTATCATGAATTGCACTAAGGAGGTCGATTGAATCAGTAGACCGCCTAATTTTGCATTAGATATGGACATATACACACATTGTGCATATAAACATTGAAGCATTAGAAGTCTTTTAAGGACAATGGATGCTGGTGTTTGATGGTTGAGTAGATGGACGATTAGATGGTAGGATATACATTCTTCTTGACTTGGAGATTTCGGGGACGAAATCCTTTAAGGAGGGGAGAATGTAACACCCCGTAATTTTATAACATTAAAATTCACAAATTAAAGTATACTTAATTTGTAGAAAAGAATTAAGTGAAAAGGGTTGCGTAGATATATATATATATATATGTATGTATATATATATATATATATATTAAAAATTAAATAAATAAATATGCGAAAAAGTTCAAAACAGTGAATTGGTAGGGGAAATAACCGAACCGACCAATTTTTGAGGTCGACCCAAGCCCCGCTGGGTCGACTAGGGGTTAATCCAGGGTGTTTGGCTGTCAACCCGTGGGCCGATTCCCTCAAATGCAGATTTTGCATTTGATTGGTTCTCATGGTTCAGGGTTAATCTAATGGTCCTAAATAACTTCCTACACCTATAAATACATCCTAATGTTAACCCTAAACCTAATTAAAATAGAATAGTTACCATCACCATGGAAATTAATGGAGCCGCCGCCAACTAAGAAAGAAGATAAGCAAATTCAATTCTAATTCTCTCAACCCTAAAGCAAAGCAAAACTCTCTCTTTTCTTCTCTAAATTGTGAGTATGATGATCTTAACAAGATTATTATCATTTTAATTAGGTTGAGTTATGAATGGATTATGAGTAGATGATGTGAATTATCATATATGTTGTTATAAACCCCTTTTGCTATCATGTATATTGTAAATCCAATGTTATGTGATGATGATATCTTATAAGTTGTAAATCATGTTATGATGATGTTATGTATGTTGAAAGTTTCTATGCTAAGTTGTGATGAATCATACATGTTAAAAAGGCCATGATGTTACCATATATGCTAGTTAGTTCATATTAATTAAATCATCATGTTTGGGTTATGTTGATCTATATGACAAGTCACATATGCAAGTTAGATAGATTAGAAAAGTTATGAACATATGCCAAGACATCTATTATGACATCTAGAATTATGCTATGATATATGTGATATCCTATGCTAGTTCTTACCATCATTATGTTGCCTAAAAACCCCATATGCAAGTTTATGTATAGATTTGGGCTATGCTCATATCATGTAAACTGAGACATTTAACAAGTTGACACCTTTTGATCCGTAACATGTGTAGTTTATGCATGTTTCACCCCTATTATGATTAGATTTATTTTAATTGTCTATATGTTGTGATAATTTATCTTTATGCTAGGTGTTAGACTGTACAAGTCTAGCCTATATTATGCGTTGAATAAGCGAACGTATAAACGTGGGGTAGGGGTAATATTAAGGATTTAATATTAAAAAGTTGGGGTGCAATTGATATGATTTTGCATGCCATAAGTGGATGTCCATAATTGAGTCAATTATGGACATCATTAAAAGTTGACTTAATTAATAATTTAAATAGGGAATTATTAAAAATGGGGTAAAAGATTTTAAGTGTTAATCAATGCTTAGGACACGAGGTTGGACTCGTTTGTGACGTAAACCTGCCCGGACCCGCCCGACAAATCCAGTGGTCACAAATTTCAGCCCAATGTGAGAGGTCCTAGGCCTAAACTATAGCATAACGGTTGTAAAGACACGAGGTTAGACTCTTTTATGATGTAAGACTGCCCGGACCCGCCCGACAAATCCAGCTGCCATAAATGCCAGTCTAATGTGAGAGGTCTTTATGAGGTTATGGCCTGAATGAATTAAGAAATACTTTACCAGATAAACATGTAAGGTGGGACATGGGGGTTAAGTAGGTGCCTTGGGTGGCATGAGGAATCTAGGGGGTGCCCTTAGTGGCATGTGAAATACGATTAGTAAGACTTAACCAAACACACATGTAAATGAACATGACTAAGAGGGTTAAGTGGGATATACTAGTGACAAGCTTAGGTGGGACCATTTCGATCAGTATCCAAAACGTATCTTTGTGAGCTCGACCCAAGTCGAGGACGGGACACGCATGCTGGGTTTGACTGTAGGAGGCCAAAACGGGGAGCGGTGGCAACGCAAGTCCAACGGGTTTCATATGCATGTGTGGACCCGGGCTGGCAGGTAAGACGTTGTTGCATCGTGTAGGTATAAGCCGTGCATTCTCAAGTTGTATCGGGTTGCCACTTTAGGGGAGTGATACACCCCACTGTGGGGCCAGCACTGGTATCTACGAGTAGGGAGCCGATCGAAAGTGGGTAGTGGGGTACACCTAGTGGAGATAGGGGAAGACGGCACATACGTAGTCAGCTAGGGGTACGTAAGGCTATTTATAAAGTTTCTGTGTGAAGCAAGTGTGATCAAACAATAGGGTGACTGGTGTGGTGCAGTGTAGTAATCATTCGTTAGTAATTAGGTGTGCCTTTACCGTTATCTTTAACGTTATCTTAAATGCTATTTTTATCTTCCTAAGAGTTCATAGACATTTACTTGTCTTCCAGCTTATGCCTTAGTCTAGTTATTTTGATAATAGTATTGTTAGAATTATGATACTCGCCACACTTTATGTCTGACTCCCTCTATTTCTATCCTTTTTCCCCCTCCAAGTCCTCAGGTTGGGCCCAGCTCTAGTGGAGTTTGATTGAATTGCTTCATCTCTCTTTGGAAAGCTTGGACCGTTGAAGTAAAGTCCAGCTTGTTATCTTTTTAATGTCTATTTATGTAATGGGATTATGTATTTTGTTTTTATGAAGATGGATATGGTACTTGGTTATGATCTATGGTTTTAAGATGTAACAAACATGTTTAATTTCTGCTGCAATAAAATGAAGTTTTAGATTTCCAAGTACTATTTACTGTCTGTCTTGTTGTAATTTTTCTGTTCTATATTCACTTATAACCTACATGGAAGTTAATGCATTCCCTTTGTGAGTGACATTAATGGGAGTGGGCTGTTACATTGCATATGGTGTTATACGCGAATCAAGAGTTATCATCCTATGCCATCTATGACCATGTATCACCTATTTGCTAAGTTTGATGTCATGCATGTTTTGAGGCTTATAATGTAATATGCATGTTTAATGAACACATTTTGCCTCATGTGCCACCATGTTTAACTTGTGGCCAAATCCTATCACCTTATGCCCATTTTTGTCATACTTCTAAGTTTCCTCTTTTAATCTATTTTGTGTTGTGATGAAACGTACATGCGATGGGGATGCGTATGGGTAGTTAGGTAACTTGAATGACATAAAAACATGGTTTTGAAATATGACTTGTGATTATGCTTGAAAAATATGAACATGGACATGACATTTAGAAAACATGAAAGTGGCCAACTCGAGGTTGGGTTGAGTTTGTAGCATAAATCTACCAGAAACCGACCGGCCTAACTAGTAGCTACAAACAATTGGACCCAATGTGAGTAGTTGGTCATGTCGCGCTTAAAACCCGAGGTTAGACTAAGTTGTGGTGTAAAGCTACCCGGACTAGCCCGGCTTAACTAGTAACCACAACAAGGTCTAATGTGAGAGGTTGGTTGCATTAAATTAATTAATGCCACATGATAGGGTTAAGTCATGGACCACTTGAATACTTAACCAATTAAACACGATGGGTTGATAGGGTTAAGTCATAAACCTTGGGTAAACTTAACCAACTTGATACATGATGGGATAGGGTTAACCACACTTAACCCGTTAGAAACCCTAGTTACGCGGTCCTTTTCAGCAGTAACCCTCTTGGATGTATCAACGATACCCTAGGGACTAGGCTAGGGTGGGGCACGATTACTGTGCTGATTGTAAGCGACCAGAACGATGACTGAGTTGGTGCGCCGGTGTGGGTTCAGGCGGACTATGGTCATGCACATAGTCCGGAGTTGAAAAAGCAGGCACGGGCACCAGTAGGTTTAGACTGTGCGTGCTTGATTCGTGTCAGTGGTTGGCACCCTAGGACTTGATACACCCTAGGGTGGACCTAGCACAGTTTGACTACATTCTGTGACTGGGCCGTATGACACCGACACTTGACGAATTAGGCTTGTAGGGAGCCGATCGAGTAGACCGAGTGGTTGGACCTTGATTTAGGTCATCTCATGATATTAGGCCAACTTTGGGAAAGGGATCATTTCTTGTTTATACTTGACATGAATTAGAATACTAGTACACTTGGTGCAACTTAACCTTGTATATGCGATGCCACACTTGATCTATATTGTTAACTTTTCACCATGCCAGTTATCATCCTATGTTTCATCTCTGTTTTACATGTCCAGTTAACTTTATTAGTTTTTATACTAATAGTAGGTAGGACTTACCAGTCTTTTTGACTGACCCGTTTTTTTCGCTTCTTTTCTTCCGTTCCCCCCAGGTTCTCAGGGTGGGAATACTAGCACCTAACTTGGATCTTTAGCTTGCTTACTGGATAGCTCATGTACGGTTTGGAATTGAGCTCTCTATGGCTTTATCACTTCTACTATGGGGAATCGTTTACTTTATGTTATTTCTTGTTTTCAGTTTATGTTTCTAGACTTGTAGTAGTTGGAAAATAATGACTCAGTACTTTGATGTAACTTGACTATGGTTTTGAAATAGTAGTTTTATCCGCTGCTTTACTTACTCTATTTTACTTATAGTTTATGTCTTGTGATATCTTTATGCATGTTTACCTTGTCCAACACCCCTCCAAAGCTAGTGTACTTGCAAGAGTGACCCTGGCGGAGGTGGGTTGTTACATTCGGTATCAGAGCATAAGGTTTTACTAGACCGGACAAAAGTTTTAAAACTTACCTTTTGAAAAGCTATTTTCAGAACCAACTAAGTATTTTCCAAGAAATGTCTAGTTTATTTTAAAAGGCTATTCCCCAAAAGCCATTAGCACTATCCTTTGTTTCCTCGTTCTAATCCTATCTTTCCTTTTTCACCATGGCCG
This sequence comes from Allium sativum, assembly GCA_030737875.1. Taxonomy (NCBI): domain Eukaryota; kingdom Viridiplantae; phylum Streptophyta; class Magnoliopsida; order Asparagales; family Amaryllidaceae; genus Allium; species Allium sativum. Next base: position 731,486,892 of record CM060923.1, on the reverse strand, counting down.
ATCTTAACCTTCCTGAGGGAGTAACCATACCCGGATGGTTCCGGAGGTACTTGGAAGCTAGGGCCAACGATGCGAGCCCAGCAAACACTCCCACCGTAGCTGAGGTTCCTCCTCCTCCTCGTCCTCCTCCTCCTCAGCGCCCACAAGCGGATTTCGCAAAGAGTTGCAAAGACTTTAAGGCGATGGGTGGCAAGAATTTTATTGGGACAGAGACATTTGTTGAGGCAAGAAATTGGTTAAAAGAAACTGAAGACCTCTTCGCCATATTTGATGTGGAAGACCGTAGAAAAGTTCTGTTGGCAGTATGGCTATTGAAAGAGGAAGCTGCTTATTGGTTGGAGGTCACCAACGCTACTAGGCCTATAGAGACTTGGGCCGACTTTAGGGTAAGGTTTGGGCTTAAGTTTCTATCATCTGCTGAGGAGAATCTTCAAATGGAGAAATTTATATCTTTGAAGCAAGGGGACATGACAGTGAGGGAGTATGTGAATAAGTTCAACCAGGTTGCTCGATTTGGTTTGGACATAGTTAACACACCCCTGAAGAAGGCTCTACGCTTTGCACGAGGATTGAATGAGCCATTACAAGGTTTAGCCATGTCTCATATACCCATGGGGGCTACTTTTGAGAGCCTAGTAGATATGGCATTGCTTCAGGGAGATGAAAAGAATGGCAAGAAAGAAGTCAAGCCTAATGAGACTCAAACCAAGAAGACGGACTCCAAGTGGGGAGGAAATCAGAGCAACCAGAACAACAAGAGCAACAAGAACAACAAGGGTAACAAGACCAACAACAACAAGGCAAAGTACCCAAGAAAGTGCAACTTCTGTGGGATTGTTGGACACATAGCCAAAGATTGTAGGAAGAAGAAGAGGAAGTTGGGAGAATGCTTTCATTGCGGAGAGACTGGACACTTTAGTAAGGATTGCCCAAAGAAGCAAGGGCAGGGGCAAGGATAGGCTCAGCGAGTAGGACCTTCTGGAGGGCATATCCATGCTCTTAACACTGCTCCAGTTCCGGACTGAGGTTGTATTTCTGTAGAAAGTCTTGTTTATATTTCTGGTTTTCCTGTTCGAACTCTATTTGATTCTGGTGCATCGCATACCTTTATATCTTCTGACATTGTTGAAAGGTTGCACCTAAGTACTAGTCTTGTTGAGGATCCCGTTAGTGTTTCAAATCCAATTGGGGGTTCCGCCCATTTATCTATGATTTGTATGGATTTGAGGATTTCTATCTTGACCGTAGAATTCACATGTAATGCTTATGTTCTCGGGTTCATGGGATATGGGTTGATTTTGGGCATGGATTGGTTGTCCAGTTATGGAGCCATTCTTGATTGTGAGCGTACGGTGGTGAGGCTCATGAATCGCCTCGGTAATACCCTAGAAATTTCTTGTAACCCTCTGGATCCCGTCATGTTATGTTATCTTGAATCTCTTGACTCGTCCATCGATGATCTTCAATCTGTGAGGGTGGTCCGAGAATATCCTGATGTTTTTGATGAGGTGAAGGGGTTGCCCCCTAAACTCAAGATAGACTTCCGTATTTATCTGGTTGATAATGCCAAGCCAGTTTCATTGCATATTAGGCACATGGCCCCGCGAGAAAGAAGAGAGCTTAGCAAGCAAATCAAGGAGTTGCTTGAGAAAATTTTCATTACGCGAAGCATTTCAGAATGGGGTGCTCCGGTGGTATTCGCTACTATGGCGGATGGTTCGCTTCGTCTATGTGTTGATTATCGTGAGTTGAACAAGCTGACAAAGAAGAATAGACACCCGTTACCGAGGATTGATGATCTATTTGACCAGCTTGTTGGTGCTTCTGTTTTCTCTCAGCTCGATCTAGCCACCGGATTCCATCAGCTTAGGGTGGCTGAGGATAGTATTGATAAGACTGCGTTTAGGACTCCAGATGGATTCTTTGAATGGCTAGTCATGCCGTTCGGTTTGACTAATGCACCTGCATACTTTGTTGATTTGATGAGTAGGGTGTTCAGGGAGTTCCTTAACAAGTTTGTGGTTGTCTTCGTGGATGATATGATGATCTTCTCTAAGGACGAGGAAGAGCATGCTACACACCTCAAGGAGGTTATGGATACGCTTAGAGCTCATCAGTTGAAAGCCAAGTTTTCTTAATGCCATTTCTGGAGAAAGGAAGTTCAGTTCCTTGGGCATATAGTTTCTAAGCAAGGCATAGCTGTGGATCCCGCTAAAGTGGTGGCGGTACAAGACTGGAAAGTTCAGAAAAATGCAACTGAAGTGAGAAGCTTTCTCGGTCTGGCAGGCTACTATAGGAAGTTCATTAAGGACTTCGCTAGGATTTCAGCTCCTCTTACTAAGTTAACGAAGAAGAACTTAGTCTTTGCATGGGATTTAGAGTGTGAGCTTGCTTTTCAAAGGCTAAAGAAAGCCCTCACCACAGCTCCAGTTCTAGCATTACCCGATGGAGGGAAGTTGTTTATCGTGTACACCGATGCATGTGGCATGGGATTGGGCGCTGTCCTGATGCAAGAAGGGAGAGTGATATGCTTTGGGGGTAGGCAACTCAAAGTTCATGAGAAGAACTATCCCACTCATGATTTGGAGTTGGCGGCGATCGTCTTTGCACTCAAATCCTGGCGCCACTATCTTCTAGGCGAAAGGTTTGAGTTATATACTGATCACAAGTCGCTCAAGTACCTCTTCTCGTAGAAAGATTTGAATCTAAGGCAGCAAAGGTGGATGGAATTCTTGGCATCATATGACTTCGAGATAGCTTATACCCCTGGCAAGGGTAATGTTTTGGCAGATGCGCTAAGCAGAAGAAGGTTAACTTTGAGTCCCTTGTTTGTTGAGATGAAGAGCCTAGAGTTCTTGGCAACCTTTGATTTTTCACCTGCTGTTGGGTCGATGACTGGTTCGTTAGCATCCCTTGAGCTTAGACCTACACTCCTTGGTCAAGTTGGGGCTACACACAGGGAAGACTCGCAGGTAGTCGAGATCATGGACAAGTTGATTCGGGGTGAGATGTCAAGTCAACTCGCTAGACATACTATTGATGACAAGGGATGGCTAAGGCGTGATGGAAGACTATGTGTCCCCCGAGTGGGAGACTTAGCAAATAGGGTTCTTGAGGAGGCGCATCACTCGAGGATGACCATACATCTTGGAGGGGATAAGATGAACTGGGATATGAAGTGCATTTTCTTTTGGGATGGGATGAAAAAGGATGTGGCAGAGTTTGTTTCTAGATGCATTGTTTGCCTACAAGTGAAGCCCGAGTCGAAGAAGCCCGGTGAGCTATTACTTCCATTGGAGGTCCCGCAATGGAAGTGGGAAAGTATCTCGATGGATTTCGTGGATGGATTGCCTAGGTCAAGGAAGGGAAATACGAGCATATGGGTCATAGTTGATAGACATATGAAGAGTGCTCACTTTATTCCGGTGAAGAGCAAGAGGACCGCATCATGGCTAGCATCTGTTTATCTTCGAGAGATAGTTTGATTGCATGGAGTCCATTCTAGCATAGTTAGCGATCGTGACCCAATCTTCACTACCCAGTTCTGGAATAGTTTGCAAGAAGCGATGGGTACGCGTTTGAATCTAAGTACGGCCTATCACCCACAGACGGGTGGCCAGATTGAGAGGGTGAACAGGGTACTAGAAGATCTGTTGAGGCTATGCATCCTTGACTTTGGTGGCACTTGGGAAGATCATCTTCCTCTAGTGGATTTTTCTCATAATAACAGCTATCATGCAAGCATAGCAATGGCACCATTCAAAGCTTTATATGGGAGGTCGTGAAAGTCACGAACGTGTTGGTGGGAGACGACGGATAAGCTTATACTTGGGCCCGATATGATCAGGGACACATCCGAGAAAGTTGAATTGTTGAGAAGACGGATGAAGACGGCCCAAGACAGACAGTAATCCTATGCATACAAGCGAAGGACAGACTTAGAGTTTGAAGTTGGAGATATGGTCTTTGTGAAGGTTTCCCCTATGCGAAATGTGGTTCGTTTTGGAGCAGTTGGGAAGCTGGCACCAAGGTTCGTAGGACCCTTCCCTATCGTCGAGAGGATTGGGCAAATGGCTTATAGAGTGGAATTGCCCAAGAAGCTGGCCGGAGTGCACAATGTTTTTCATGTCTCGCATCACCGAAAGTGCCTACATGAGTCAGCCGAGGTAGTTGAGCCTAGCATTCTTAAAGACATGGAGGTAGAGAAAGAGGCAACTTTGAGACGAGCTCCGATTCGTATCTTGGGAACGGAGATCAAGAAACCGAGGAATCGAGAAGTAAAGTTAGTAAAGGTTCAGTGGAGTGAAGCCGATGAAGAAGCAATTTGGGAAACCGAGGAGAAGATACGTGAGCTTTATCCATTTCTTTTTGAGGGTACATTTTCAATCTCTTTTCCTTGTTGGCATATCTTTCTTTTGCTATCCATGTTTATCTAGTTTATCTTGTTTCGTAAATCTTGTCATGAGAACCTTAGGTAGGAACCCTTTGGTCGAAACATGTATTTGAAACATGTTATGCTTGATGTTTGCAAGTGGTTGCAAGTGTTTGCAAGTGGTTACATGTGGATGCATGGTACACGTAAGGCACTAGGATTGGCTCACACACTTTCATACTGCATATGCATGAGTGTTTATGCTTATTCATGGACGAAACTTGTTATGTTATCACGTGGATGTTGCATATGGATGAATGTTATGTGCACTCATATAGAGATTATGAATTATGTTAGGGATTCACATACATATTGGACGCATTTCACTAACATACTTTGCATTAAGGAGGTGTACTGAATCAGTAACCGCCTGACTTTCGCATTAGATAGGTACATATACACACACCTTTGCATATGTTCATACAGCATTTATAATCTTTTAAGGACAATGACTGCTCGTGTATGATGTTTTGAGTAGATGGATGATGGATGGTAGGATACGTTCTTCCTAACTTGAAGATTTCGGGGACGAAATCCTTTATGGTGGGGAGAATGTAACAACCCGTATTTTTAAACAACACGTTATAGCTTAAAACAGGGAAGAATTAAATGTTAAATTTTGAATCAGGGGAAACGGGCTATGCCATTGCGTTTGTCTCGGAAAAATACGCGAAATAGAGTCCGAGTTTTCGAAAAACGGAGCCTGTATGACCAAGTTATGGCCCGTCAAAGTTTTCAGAAAATTTCAAAAACAGTTCAAATTTAAATTCGGAATTCAAATTCAGCCAAAACAGACTGGGCGGGAAAATTCCCGCCCAGACAGGTCGACAGGGGGGTCGATACTATGGTTGACCTCCCTCCAACCAGGTCGACACTAGAGTCGACCTGGGGGTCGACCTCCCTGGTCGGCCAGGTCGGCCTGGTGCAATTATTTTGGCTGTTTGGACCTGTTTCGTTGGCTAGTTACGTTATTTGATGGCTCAGATTTGATTTAGGTTTAATCCTATGGATAAAACTAATCCTAAACTCTATTAAAAGACCCCTAAGCCTACCCTTAACTCACACAAACTAATCCTACAACTAAGTGCTGCCAAATGCTCTCTAATCATGGCCTCCACCTTCTTCATGAGAGCATGAGTGTTCCAAATCAAATCTAAGTCCAAGAAGCTATCTTTCTTAGTTCAAAGAGCCATCTTTCTTCGTCATAGAAGCTATTTTACTTATTTCTCAAGGATTAGAGTGGAACATATTATTTCCTTTGCGGATTTGCTAGTGGCTTTGTCTCAATCTTATATTCTAAATCACATAGCCACGAATTGTAAGCCATATTCTACTCTTAGATTTAAACTATGAAGTTAAATATGACATGTTGCAAGTTTGAGTTTGGGCCTAAGTATGATTTGTGCTTTGAATCTATCATGTTATGCATAGATTTGTTCTATGTATGTTTGTAAAGCTATCACCTTGACTTTTTGGATAAAAAGCTATGAGCTTTATTTGTTGGTTATGCATATGCAACATAGAGCTTGGTAGTTATGCATAAATGCAACATAGAACCATCTCATAACCTTTATGTTAACTTGCTTATGATGTTATGTGTGAATCACTAGTTATCATCCTATGCCATCTATGACCATGTATCACCTATTTGCTAAGTTTGATGTCATGCATGTTTTGAGGCTTATAATGTAATATGCAAGTTTAATGAACACATTTTGCCTCATGTGCCACCATGTTTAACTTGTGGCCAAATCCTATCACCTTATGCCCATTTTTGTCATGCTTCTAAGTTCCCTTTTTCAATCCATTTTGTGTTGTGACGAAACGTACATGCGATGGGGATGCGTCTGGGTAGTTAGGTAACTTGAATGACATAAAAACATGGTTTTGAAATATGGCATGTGATTATGCTTAAAAAATATGAACATGGACATGACATGTAGAAAACATGAAAGTGGCCAACTCGAGTTTGGGTTGAGTTTGTAGCATAAATCTACCCAGAACCGACCGGCCTAACTAGTAGCTACAAACAATAGGACCCAATGTGAGTAGTTGGTCATGTCGCGCTTAATACTCGAGGTTAGACTAAGTTGTGGTGTAAAGCTACCTGGACCCGCCCGGCTTAACTAGTAACCACAACAAGGTCTAATTTGAGAGGTTATGTGCATTAAATTAATTAATGCCACAAAATAGGGTTAAGTCATGGACCACTTGAATACTTAACCAATTAAACACGGTGGGTTGATAGGGTTAAGTCATAAACCTTGGGTACACTTAACCGACTTGATACATGATGGGATAGGGTTAACCACACTTAACCCGTTAGAAACCCTAGTTACGCGGTCCTTTTCAGCAGTAACCCTCTTGGATGTATCAACGATACCCTAGGGACTAGGCTAGGGTGGGGCACAATTACTGGGATGATTGTAAGCAACCAGAACGACGGCTGAGTTGGTGCACCGGTGTAGGTTCAGGCGGACTATGGTCGTGCACATAGTCCGGAGTTGAAAAAGCAGGCACAGGCACAAGTAGGTTTAGACTGTGCTTGCTTGATTCGTGTCAGTGGTTGGCACCCTAGGACTTGATACACCCTAGGGTGGACCTAGCACAGTTTGGCTACATTCCGTGATTGGGCCGTATGACACCGACATTTGACGAATTAGGCTTGTAGGGAGCCGATCGAGTAGACCGAGTGGTTGGACCTTGATTTAGGTCATCTCATGATGTTGGGCCAACTTTGGGCCAAGGGATCATTTCTTGTTTATACTTGACATGAATTAGAATACTAGTACACTTGGTGCAACTTAACCTTGTATATGCGATGCCACACTTGATCTATCTTGTTAACTTTTCACCATGCCAGTTATCATCCTATGTTTCATCTCTGTTTTACATGTCCAGTTAACTTTATAAGTTTTTATACTAATAGTAGGTAGGACTTACCAGTCTTTTTGACTGACCCGTTTTTTTCGCTTCTTTTCTTCCGTCCCCCCCCCCCCCCAGGTTCTCAGTGTGGGAATACTAGCACCTAGCTTGGATCTTTAGCTTGCTTACTGGATAGCTCATGTACGGTTTGGACTTGAGCTCGCTATGGCTTTATCACTTCTACTATGGGGAATAGTTTACTTTATGTTATTTCCAGTTTTCAGTTTATGTTTCTAGACTTGTAGTAGTTGGAAAATAATGACTCAGTACTTTGATGTAACTTGACTATGGTTTTGAAATAGTAGTTTTATCCGCTGCTTTACTTACTCTGTTTTACTTATAGGTTCTGTCTTGTGATATCTTTATGCATGTTTACCTTGTCCAACACCCCTCCAAAGCCAGTGTACTTGCAAGAGTGACCCTGGCGGAGGTGGGTTGTTACACTTTGTGCGTTCATTGACAAGCAAAATCTCATCGAAAATCATATTTATCCAATTTATCTCAATATCCCCATAAATTGCATATAATGCCTTGAAGTTTTCTTTATATACGACATCAAAATTACCAACCCTCGGCAATAAACAGCGTGTGATGGAATGATGTAAAACATGAGCTGTAGGCCGTAAGTTAATCTCCTTAGTGCTAGTTTTATGATCCTCGATAAAAAGATGGCTGATTTTATCACGATTATGGATAGTGCAGAAATCCAAAGAAAATTCTCTTCCACTATTTGGCGAATTGAGAACCATGGCCATTCGTTCCTTTGAAATGGAAACATGCTGACCACAAACTACAGACCAAAGAAAATTAGCAGAATTCTCTGGTTTGAATTTTGGTTCGTTAAGATTGGCATAGAACAACCGAATCATAATATGATTAATTTCTACGTTGTTCTTATCAAAGGTAAGAAGTGATTTAATACGAGCCTTATCCAGTAGTTCTTCAACATCATAGAGGATAAAAGCAGAAAGATTTATAAAAGAACCTTCGTGAATGGTGTGATCCTTCATAGCATTCCAACGTTTCAGTGCAATAGGATCCATGAGCCATTGTTTGATGTTAGAATCTATGGGTTGGAGTGAAGTGGAACTTAATTTTTTGTGTTTCTTTTGAGGTGGTGCCATCGATTATAGAGAAATTGATTTGGGGGTGTTTGTTTTTCAGGGATTTGAGAGAAAGGAGATAAATAAATAATGAGTGAAGAGGTGGGATATACGAATCGACATGTGAATTCGTAGTTGAAAAAACTGAAAAACGCGTAACCGGTCGACCGTTAGGGTTGGAACGGTCGACTGGTATTTGGAAGTTTTAATTCCATAGAACTTTACCGGTCAACAGGTCGAATTATACCGGTCGACTGGTATCTGAAACACGAATTTCCAAAGAAGATTGTCAGTCGACTGGTGGGATATAGACCGGTCGACTGGTTGACTTTTGAGTTGAAAATTTTCCAGAGAGTTGAATGGTCGACTGGTAAATTTTCTGGCGGTCGACCGGTTCCAAAATATAAATATTTCCAGAGACTTGATCGGTCGACTGGTCCATTCCTAACGGTCGACCGTTTCTATGTACATTTGTTTTTCTGGATTTATGAGTATATTAAAATTATATTTATTTCAACACAACATGAATTCGAACAAAGATCATGAAAACAAGTAAAAAAAATAAAAAAATAAAAAAACTTATTTTGCAACAAATACCATAAAAACGATATAAATTAATGAGAGGTAGATGACTTGTCATCGGATATTTCTTTAACATTCGAAACTCTCGGCATCCATAGCGACCAATTTTCTCTAGCCCCTTCATTTCTCGCGTAATTACGATCCCATGAGTTAGGACTTCGAGATGTAGATGGAGGAGGTGGCATTGGTTCGTGAACCCCGTGTCTATCCGTGCTAAAGAAAAATGACACCATTCGTTCTAAGACAGTTAAACGATCAGATGTGAGTTTTTGTTCATAATGAAATTGACGCTGGAGATCAATCTGATGTTTAGTGTAGTGATGAATTTCACTAATCTTCTCTCTTGTTTGTGGAGAACAGAATAATGCTTTCTTAGCACGTTTGGGTTTTGGTGTATCTCTGGGAGCATGCGAACATTCCGGTCTACTCATTGGTTTTTCCGTAGAGTAGTATTCTTCAGGTTCAGAACTAGTGACCGAGATATGTGATCGTTGTGCACATTCGTCACATATGTGTGCCATTATATAAAGAAATTATGAACTTTTATACAAATGTTTAAGGATGGAGATGCAGAAAACAATAGTAAAGGAGTAAGTATATATATAGGATTTACGAAATTTAAAGCAATGGTTAAAACACTCAGAGAATATAAGCCACTAAAAGATTGTAAAGCTCACAATTATTCGCTAATAATAGCAAAAACCTATTAACCAGCTAAGTTAATAAGAATATATGTGTCGTGTAGATAAGAACTCAATCATTACAGTGTATATTATACATCGAGTTCAGTTCTAGAAATTAAGCCGAGCTCTCTACATAAAGAAATAAAACTAGATTCGAGGAGAGGCTTAGTAAAAATGTCTGCTAGTTGGTTGTCATTCTTTATATATTCGGGACATATTGTTCCTTTTTCAATATTGTCTCTTAAGAAATGATGTCGAATATCAATGTGCTTTGTTCGGGGATGATTGACTGGGTTTTTCGATAAATTGATTGCGCTTGTGTTATCATAGTATATGATGGATTTTGATAAATGTATATCAAAATCTCGAAGTGTTTGTTGCATATATAATACTTTAGTACAAGCTAAAGTTGCTGATATGTACTCAACTTCACATGTCGAGAGCGAAACACAATTTTGTTTCTTACTAAACCAAGAGGCAAGTGATTTTCCAATAAAATGGCACGTACCACTTGTACTCTTCCTATCCATGCGAGAGCCACCAAAATCAGCATTGCTATATGACACTAATTCAAATGGACAATCTTTTGGGTAGAAAAGACCAAAGTCTTTGGTGTTATTAAGATATCGTATTATTCATTTTATAGCTTGTAAATGTGATTCTTTAGGATTAGCTTGAAACCTTGCACACAAACAAACACTCATCATAATAGCTGGACGACTTGCGGTAAGGTACAGGAGAGAACCAATCATGCTTCGATATAACTTCTAGTCAACATTCTTACCATGCTCATCTTTTTCAAGATATGTGGTCGTACTCATAGGAGTTGGTTTACCAGAGGTATTTTCTAAACAGAAACGTTAGACTAGATTTCCGCAGTACTTCTCTTGACTAATAAAAATAACATTAAAAAGCTGTTTGATTTGAAGACCAAGGAAATACGATAGTTGTCCCATATGAGACATTTCAAATTCTTTGGTCATAATATGTGCAAACTCTTTGCAGAGTTTATAGTTTGTTAAACCAAAGATAATATCGTCTACATATATCTGGATGATTAATATATCTTTCTGAGAATATTTTATGAATAGAGTCTGATCAACTTTACCAATTTAAAAACCAGAATCAGCATGATAGCTTCGTAATCGTTTGTACCAAGCACGAGGTGCTTGTTTTAATCCATATAAAGCTTTCTTAAGTTTATATACGTGATCAGGATATTTCTCATGTACGAACAAGGGAGGTTGTTCGACATATACATTCTCTTTTATAAACCCATTTAAGAATGTATTTTTGACATCCATTTGATAAAGTTTAAAATTATGATGACAAGCAAAGGACAATAAGATTGGAATATCTTCTAATCGAGCTACGGGTGTAAAGGTTTCTTCATAATCGATACCTTCTTCCTGATTATATCCTTGTGCTACTAATCTTGCCTTATTTCTGGTTATATTTCCTTGTTCGTCAGCTTTATTTTTATAAACCCATTTCGTACCAATGACTGACTGATCAGTCGGTCTTTGAACAAGTTCCCACACATTATTGCACTCGAACTGATTTAGTTCTTCCTGCAAGGCAATGATCCAGTAATCATCAGTAGCAGCTTCTTTAGGATTCTTAGGTTCGATATTTGAGAGAAACGCGAGATGACCCATTTGATTTAGTTGACTCCTTGTTCTTATTTGTGATGTTACTTCTCCAATAACATTTTGAACCGGATGATCTCTTAGAATTCTAGGAGGAGATTTAAATCTTGGTGGAGAAGGTACCACAGCAGGTTTAGGAATATCGTCAACAATTTCTGAGTCAGAGTCATTATTTGTGATGATAGGATTATTAGTGACTATGGTTTCTTCGTCATCTGAGACAATATGAGATGCTTTATAGAATTCATCATAAGGGACATGAAGTGATTCTTCAATAGTTTTAGTTCTCTTGTTAAATATACGATAGGCCTTTCTTCTTTCCGAATATCCGACAAATATACCTTTATCGGATTTTGAATCAAAATTTCCAAGATGGTCTTTCGTATTCAAAATAAAGCATTTAGAACCAAAAACTTTGAAATATGAGATATTTGGCTTTCTTTGATTAAATAGCGCATAGGATGTATTCTTGGTCAGAGGTCGAATGGATACACGATTCAAAACATAACACGCAGTTGCAATAGCTTCTGCCCAAAATGTTTTGGTAGAGTGGATCCACTTAATAATGTTCTTGCACATTATTGTAAAGTTTGATTTTTCCATTCTACAACTCTGTTTTGTTGTGGAGTTCTAGGAAATGAAAAATTATGATTTATACCTTTCTTTGTACAAAAATGTTCAAACTCATTATTTTTGAATTCTCCTCCATGATCACTTCTTATTTTTTTAACCTTATGTCCTTTTGACTTTTGAATTCTCTTAACGAAGGATTTGAAATGTTTGAACGTGTCACTTTTGTTTTTCAAGAAAATCACCCATGTATAACGAGAGTAATCGTCAACTATTACAAGCACATAGCGATTATGGTTTATTGACTGAACCATTGTTGGTCCAAATAAATTCATATGTAATAGGTCAAGTGGTTGTAACGTAGATATAACTTTCTTGGACATGAAACGCGATTTAGTCAATTTTCCTAATTGACATGCATTACAAAGATTATTAACCGTAAAACTAATTTTGGGTAGGCCTTTAACTAGATCATTTTTAGCTAGCTTGTCAATAGTTCTGAAGTTTATGTGATAGAAACGTTTGTGCCATAGCCATGGATCATTATCATTCTCTACAAGACACATCTGAGTTATGATTGATATTCATATTCAGAATATAGATATTTCTGTCTCTATAGCCTTCAAAAACTAGATTTCGATCTTTATCTAAGACACTACAATTAATGTCCGAAAAGGAAGTAGTAAAACCTTTGTCGCACAATTGACTGATATTTAGTATGTTATGTTTCAAATTTCAAACTAGCATGACATTAGTAATAAGAGGTAAGTTAGATGTACCATAATTGCTCACATCGCATTTGCCGATGATATATCCTTTTATATTATCTCCAAAAGTGACTGAGCCACCATCTGAATAAGTGATATTTGTTAAGAAGCTCTTGTCTCCAGTCATATGCTTCGAGTAACCACTGTCCAGTATCCACTTTCCTCTTTTCTTGAGTGGGACCTGCAAAAAATCAAATTAAGTCCATGGTACCCACTTTTTCTATAGGGTCCTAAGAGTTAGATCTTAGGAGTCCAAAACCATACGGGTCCGGTATCCCCTTTATACATATAATTTGGATTGTGATGCACATAATTCAGAAAATTTTGAATGTACTTGTTCCTAATCAAATTGTTATTTGTTTTAGGAACCCATATTTTTGTAGACTTGACATTCTTCTTTTGAAATTTCACAATCGGTTTTAGTTTGGAATATAATAAACTAAGATTTTTCTTAGCTTCAGTTTCTTGTACTAACTTATTTTTCAATTTTTTTTATTACCAAGATGTTTCTTGATAACTTGTTTCTTATATCCCAAGCCATGTTTATTTGTAGCAGATTGTGAACTTTCAATAATTTTTGTCAAATTTTCTCGACCTTTGTTAAATTTAGAAACATTTTGAGTAATGTCGTCTAACTTTGTTTGTAAACTAGCTTTTTCAAGGTCTAACATTCTGACTTTTGCCTTAAGCCCATGATTTTCGGTAGTAAGAGCATCATTTTTCCTTTTTTGAGTTTCAATTTCTTGACTCAAAAGAGATAGTTGAGAATCAATGTTAGATGATGATTCTTGAGCCTTTTCAAGTTCTTCCTCTAATATTTTCTTTTCATCTTTTAGCATATCTCGTTCAAATTCAGCTCTACTTAAATCATCTTGAGCTTGTTTGCATTGTCGTTTCATATCTTTAAATTTATATATCAGTTCAGCATTTATATCAAGAACTTCTTCAAAAGAAGGAATTTGTACCTCATCTTCTTTAGCCATAAAACATATATTTGCTTGTTCATCATCTGAGTCACTTTCACTATCAGATGAAGATGAGTCTGAATCATCCCATGTCACTGAGAATGCTCGTTTCTTTGACTTGTCCTTCTTGTGTTTGAATTTTTCATTTTTTGACTTCTTCTTTTGCTCCGGACAATCTTTGTGCATATGTCCCTTTTTGTGACAGTTAAAGCATTCTATATTTGAAGATGATGGTTTATTTGATCCGAACTTCTTTTTGTTGTATCGATTAGCTTTTCATTGCTTTAAGAATTTCTTGAATCCTTTCGCAATGAATGCTAGATCCTCATCTTCGGAATCTGAGATGTCTTCATCTTTCTCGGCATGAAAAGCTACATTTTTCTTTTCTTCTTTTTGTTCTTTTCGAGCCTGCAAGTTAGCTTCATAGGACATAAGATTTCCTATCAATTCGTCTAGCTTCATGGTGGAAAGATCATTAGCTTCTTCTATTGATAATATTTTTCCTTCACATTCATTAGTCAGAGAATGTAGCACTGTTGAAACTACATCAAAATCAGAATATTTTTGTCCTAATCCGATAAGTGCATGATGAATGGTTTGAAACCTTGAATACATCTCATTGATAGTTTCATTTGGTTTCATTTTGTAATTTTGAAATTGACTTTTCAACAAAGCTTTTTTTGCTTGTTTAACCTTGTTAGTACCTTCATGAGTGGTTTTTAGTGTTTGCCAAATTTGATATGAAATGGTACAGATACTAACACGGTTATATTCGTTTTGATCTAATTCACAAAACAACATATTGATTGCTTCTGCATTTACAGCAGCTGCGGTTTTCTCAGCAGCCGTCCATTCTGCATACTCAGTCGTTGGATTGACTATTTCTTTCTGAGTAGCATTCCAAGCATCATAGTTAGTTGATTGCATGTAAAAAGCCATACGTGTTGCCCAATAACTATAGTTAAGACCATTAAAGAAAGGAGGTCTTTGTGTCGATTGACCTTCTGTGTAAGTAGTTTTCGTGCTACTACTTGGGTTATTTGCCATATTACTAGAATATATCAAATAACTGTGTTACAGTTATGTGATGACCGTGCTCTGATACCAATTGAGAATGCAAGTGTGTATGTGCTAAGTATAATACACACAAGGATCGTGTAGTATGACAAACAATATTCAAGTATAAAGTAATAGCTAGTCACAGATAAGTAAATATAGTAAATGCAGGAAAAAAAATATTCACACCAGGGATTTTTATACTGGTTCGGAGCACCGTCGTACGTCCAGTCCCAGATCTCCTATCTAGAACTTCACTAAACAACTACCTCACTTCGCCCGGAGGAACAGGTTCACAACACCCGAGCAGGCGAACGGGATTTCACGACTATATCAACACAGGGACTTCACAACTTGCCTCTTACAACACTGAGGACTTCAGACAAGATAATTAAACTTGTAATTTGACAATGTGTGTTCTCAATAACACAAATTTGTCAATTCTGGTACACGCTTCCTATAATCTTATCCTCAAATATGATCTTGTGATTATGAAGATTTGGAAGATGATATCATTGTTTGAATCTAAAGAACAATATATAGATTCAAGGATTCAAATAACGATATGTGAGAATTATGAGCTTTTGAATGCTTTTAGATAGCAAGAATGAAATCAGCAATTAGATAGCAAGAATAGAAAGAACTGTTGTATTTAAAACGGTGATTTCATGTTGCTTTTATAGAGGATGGAGAGTCGTAATCATTGGTAAAGAGAAGCAATGAATAGAGATGATTTTTGTCGAAGAGAAAAGGAAACAACCCTTCATAAATAAGAGTGTCTATTCGAAAAGTTATTTCAGTTCGTAGACCAGTCGACTGGGTAAAAATGACCAGTAGACTGGTATTTGAATATATGTATGTTATATATATGTCTGCATGTTCATTGTGCATTTCTGCCCAGAAACGGTTGACCGCCCAGAATGAAATCGGTCGACCAGTTTCCGATAGTATGCACAATGAATGTGCAAACATATATATATATATATATATATATTCAAACCATTGAGGTATATAATTATTTGAGGATAGATTTTAACATTTATAACCTAATTAAAACTCGAAATAATCAACCTCTAATAATAAATACCATTGAATCTCTTCTTTTTGTCGATCTTGAACTTCTCCTTGTCATTTAATCAAAACGCCGTGAATTCCTTGATTCAACAGAAATTACAGATCATGGTATAAGAAATTGAGATGCAAAGTTGAATCTATAAACTAGTAGTCAAATTGTTGAATCGTTGAATCATGATTTGATTGTAGAAGCAAATCCCCAAATATGCAATTCCTGGCCGTAGTCTTCAAGAAATAGTCTTCGCGATTTAATTTAATTTAATTTAAAGGAAGAAGAAGAAGCCATGTCCATCAAGAATTTATGCAGCATAAGTTTAGAGAAGAATGGTGTAAAGAGAATGAGGCTAGGAGGCTGTTTATATAGGATTAGGCAGATGAATCTGGTCACGAAACAAGTCTAAATACATCAGAATGCACCAGGTTCAGAAATTGGGTGCGGGAGGCAGGTCGACACTATGGTCGACGTGGTCCCTGGGAGGTCGACACTATGGTCGACCATTAGGTCGACCTGGTCCTGGGCGGGAAATTTCCCGCCCAGCCTATTCTGGTTTTTGAATTCGAATTTGAATTCGAATTTTCGAGCAGTTTTTTATTCTGAAAATTCCTGAAATTTCGGAGGGTCATATCTCCCTCATACGGACATCGTATCTCACAAATTCGGACTCGTTTCCAAGAAGAATTTCGAGACAAACGCAATGGCGCAACCCGTATCCCTTGATTCTTATTTTAAAATTTAATTCTGCCTTGATTTATGGTTTTAACACGTTATTAAAATTCGGGTTGTTAAACAATCCAAACAATTCGTCATCTTTCATATTTGTCGATATACCCCTACAATGCTTAAACTACCCCTACTTCTCTTAGTACTTGAAAACAACCCTTCTTTTTACTCCTACCCATAATTCTCTAAATAGCCTTACTTCCAACAAGTACCCCTACTTTTTAACAACTATGAAGGGTTTGTTTTAGTAGCACCCAATCCAAATGATTCATCATCTTTCATATTTGTCGATCTACCCCTACCATGCCTAAACTACCTCTACTTCTCTTAATACTTTGAAACAACCCTTCTTTTTAATCCTACCTCTTGTTCTATAAATAGCCCTTACTTCCAACAATTACCCCTATTTGTTTAGTTCTGTGAATGGTTGGTTTTTGCAGCACCCAATCCAAATGATTCATCATCTTTCATATTTGTCGATCCAATCCAAATGATTCATCGTCTTTCATATTTGTCGATCTACCCCTACTATGCTTAAACCACTCGTACTTCTCTTAATACTTCAAAACAAGCCTTCTTTTTAATCCAACCCCTAATTCTCTAAATGGCCCTTCCTTCCAAAAATTACCCCTATTTTTTTAACTACTGTGAAGGGCTGGTTTTTGCAGCACTCAATCCAAATGATTCATCATTTTTCATATTTGTCGATCTACCCCTACTATGCCTAAACTACATCTACTTCTCTTAATACTTCGAAACAACCCTTCTTTTTAATCCGACCTCTAATTCTCTAAATAGCCCTTACTACCAACAATTCCCCCTATTTTTAAACTTTTGTGAAGGGTTGGTTTTTACAGCACCCAATGCAAATGATTCATCATCTTTCATACTTGTCGATCCAATCCAAATGATTCATCATCTTTCACATTTATCGATCTACCCGAACTATGCTTAAACACCCCAAACATCTCTTAATACTTCAAAAAAGTCCTTCTTTTTTATCCTACCCCTAATTCTCTAAATAGCGCTTCCTTCCAACAGTTAGCCCTAATGCCCTATTATTTAACTATTGTGAAGGGTTGGTTTTTGCAACACCCAATCCAAACGATTCGTTAGCTTTCACATTTGTCGATTTACCCCTACTATGCTTAAACTACCCCTACTTCTTTTAATACTTCAAATCAAACCTTCTTTTTAATCCTACGCCTAATTCTCTAAATAGCCCTTATTTCCAATGATTACCCCTATTTTTTAATTACTGTGAAGGGTTGGTTTTGGCCGCACCCAATCCAAACGATTCATCATCTTTCATATTTGTCGATCTACCTCTACTATGCCTAAACTACCCCTAGTTCTCTTAATACTTCAAAACAGCTCTTCTTTTTAAACCTACCCCTAATTCTCTAACTAGCCCTTTCTTCCAAGAATTATGCCTATTTTTTAAATACTGTGAAGAGATGGTTTTTACAGCACCTAATCTAAATGATTCATCATCTTTCATATTTGTCGATCTACCCCTACTATGCTTAAACTACCCCTACTTCTCTTAGTACTTCAAAACAACACTCCTTTTTAATCCTACCCCTAATTCTCTAAAAAGCCCTTAATTCAAATAATTACCCCTATTTTTTAACTACAGTGAAGGGTTGTTTTTTGCAACATCAAATCTAAATGATTCACCATCTTTTATATTTGTCGATCAATTCCTACTATGCTTAAACGACCGCTACTTATCTTAGTACATCAAAATAACCCTTATTTTTAATCCTTGCCCTAATTCTATAAATAGCCCATACTTCCAACAATTATCCCTATTATTTAACTATTGTGAAAGGTTAGTTTTTGCAGCACGCAATCAAAACGGTTCATAATCTTTGATATTTGTCGATCTACCCCTACTATGCTTTAACTACCCCAACTTCTCTTAATACTTCAAAACAGTCCTTTTTAATCATACCCCTAATTCTCTAAATAGCCCTTGCTGCAAAAAAATTACCCCAATTTTTTAACTACTATGAAGGGTCGGTTTTTGCAGTAACCAATCCAAATGATTCATTATCTTTCATATTTTCGATCTACCCCAACTATGCTTAAACTACCCCTACTTCTCTTAATACTTCTAAACAACCCTTCTTTTTAATCCTACCCATAATTCGCTAAATAACCATTCCTGCCAACCATTACCCCTATTTATTAACTTCTGTGAAGGGCTGGTTTTTGCAACCCCCAATCCAAATGATTCACCATCTTTCATATTTGCCGATCTACCCATACTATGCTTAAAATACCCCTACTTCTCTTAATACTTCAAAGCAGTCCTTCTTTTTAATCCAACCCTTAATTCTCTAAATAGCCCTTAATTCTCTAAATTGCACTTAATTCCAAAAACTACCCCTATTTTTTAACTACTTTGAAGGGTTGGTTTTTGCAGCACCCAATCTAAATGATTCATCTTTTATATTTGTCGATATACCCCTTCTATGCTTAAACTACCCCTACTTCTCTTAATACTTCAAAACAACCCTTCGTTTTAATCCAACCCATAATTCTCTAAGTAGCCCTTCCAACAATTACCAATATTTTAACTACTTTGTAGGGTTGGTTTTTGCAGCACCCAATCCAAACGATTCATCATCTTTCATATTTGTCGATCTACCCCTACTATGCTTAAACTACCCCTAATTCTCTTAATACTTCAAAACAACCCTTCTTTTTAATCCTACCCCTAATTCTCCAAATAGCCCTTACTTCCGACAATTACCCCTACTTTTTAACTACTATGAAGTGTTGGTTTTTACAGCACCCAATCCAAATGATTCATCAACTGCCATATTTATCGATCTTCCCCTACTACGCTTAAACTATCCTTACTTCTCTTAATACTTCAAAACAACTCTTATTTTTAATCCAAACACTAATTCTCTAAATATCCCTTCCTTCCAACGATTACCGCTATTTTTTAGCTACTGTGAAGAGATGGTTTTTGCAGCACCCAATCCAAACGATTCATCATCTCTCATATTTGTCGATCGACCCGTACTGTGCTTAAACTGCACCTACTTCTAATAATACTTCAAAACAACACTTGTTTTTAATCCTGCCCCTAATTCTCTAAATAACCCTTACTTCCAAAAATTACCCCTATTTTTTAAATTTTGTGAAGGGTTGATTTTTGCAGCTGCCAATCCAAATGATTCATCATATTTCATATTTGTCGATCTACGCCTACTATGCCTAAACTATCTCTTCTTGTCTTAATACTTTGAAACAACCCTTCTTTTTAATCCTACCTCTAGTTCTATAAATAGCCCTCACTTCCAACAATTGCCCCTATTTTTTGACTTCTGTGAATGGTTGGTTTTTGCAGCACCCATTCCAAATGATTCATCATCTTTCATATTTGTCGATCCAGTCCAAATGATTCATCATCTTTCATATTTGTCGATCTACCCCTACTATGCTTAAACTACCCATACTTCTTTAAATACATCAAAATAATCCTTCTTTTTAATCCAACCCCTAATTCTCTAAATGGCCCTTCCTTCCAACATTTACCCCTATTTTTTAACTACTGTGAAGGGCTGGTTTTTGCAACACCCAATCCAAATGATTCATCATCTTCATATTTATCGATCTACCCCTACTATGCTACATCTACTTCTCGTAATACTTCGAAACAACCCTTCTTTCTAATCCTTCCTCTAATTCTCTAAATAGCCCTTACTAAAAATAATTACACCTATTTTTTAACTTCTGTGAAGGCTTGGTTTTTGCAGCACCCAATCCAAATGATTCATCATCTTTCATATTTGTCGATCCAATCCAAACGAATCATTATCTTTCATATTTATCGATGTACCCGAACTTTGCTTAAACTACACAAACTTCTCTTAATACTTCAAAAAAGTCCTTCTTTTTAATCCTACCCTAATTCTCTAAATAGCGCTTCCTTCCAACAGTTAGCCCTATTATTTAACTACTGTGAAGGGTAGGTTTTTGCAACACCCAATCCAAACGATTCGTCATCTTTCGTATTTGTCGATTTACTCATACTATGCTTAAACTACCCCTACTTCACTTAATACTTCAAAAAAAACCTTCTTTTTAATCCTACGCCTAATTCTCTAAATAGCCCTTACTTCCAACGATTACCCCTATTTTTTAATTACCGTGAAGGGTTGGTTTTTGTAGCACCCAATCCAAACGAATCATAATCTTTCACATTTGTCGATCAACCCGTACTATGCCTAAACTACCCCAACTTCTCCTAATACTTCAAAACAACTCTTCTTTTAAAACCTACCCCTAATTCTCTAAATAGCCCTTACTTCCAACAATTACGCCTATTTTTTAACTACTGTGAAGAGTTGGTTTTTACAACACCCAATCTAAATGATTCATCATCTTTCATATTTGTCGGTCTACCCCTACTATGCTTAAACTACGCTTACTTCTCTTAGTACTCCAAAACAACTCTTCTTTTTAATCCTACCCCTAATTTTCTAAATAGCCCTTACTTCAAAAATTACCCCTATTTTTTAATATACTGAAGGGTTGTTTTTTGCAACATCAAATCCAAAAGATTCATCATCTTTTATATTTGTCAATCAATTCCTACTATGCTTAAACTAACCATACTTATCTTAGTACTTCAAAATAACCCTTATTTTTAATCCTTGCCCTAATTCTCTAAATAGCCCTTACTGCCAAAAATTACCCCAGTTTTTTAACTACTATGAAGGGTTGGTTTTTGCGGCACCCAATCCAAATGATTCATCATCTTTCATATTTTCGACCTATCCCAACTATGCTTAAACTACCCCTACTTCTCTTAATAATTCAAAACAGCCCTTCTTTTAAATCCAACCCCTAATTCTCTAAATAACCATTCCTTCCAACAATTACCCCTATTTATTAACTTCTGTGAAGGGTTGGTTTTTGCAGCGCCCAATCCAAACGATTCATCATCTTTCATAATTGTCGATCTATCCCTACTATGCTTAAACTACCCCTACTTCTCTTAATACTTCAAAACAGTCCTTCTTTTTAATCCAACCCTTAATTCTCTAAATTTCCTTTACTTCCAACAATTACCCTTATTTTTTAACTATTTTGAGCGGTTGGTTTTTGCAGCACCCAATTTAAATGATTCATCATCTTTTATATTTGTCGATATACCCCTGCTATGCTTAAACTACCCTTACTTCTCTTAGTACTTCAAAACAACCCTTCTTTTTAATCCAACCACTAATTCTCTAAGTAGCCCATCCAACAATTAACCCTATTTTAACTTCTGTGTAGGGTTGGTTTTTGCAGCACCCAATCCAAACGATTCATCATCTTTCATATTTGTCGATCTACCCCTACTATGCTTAAACTACCCCTACTTCTCTTAATACTTCCAAACAACCCTTCTTTTAATACTACCCCTAATTCTGTAAATAACACTTACTTCCAACAATTACCCATACTTTTTAACTACTGTGAAGTGTTGGTTTTTGCAGCACCCAATCCAAATGATTGATCGTCTGTCATATTTATCGATCTTCCCCTACTATTCTTAAACTACCCCTACTTCTCTTAATACCTGCAAACAGCCCTTCTTTTTAATCCAACCCCTAATTCTCTAAATAGCCCTTCCTTCAAACAATTACCCCTAATTTTTAGCTACTGTGAAGGGATGGTTTTTGCAACACCCAATCCAAATGATTCATCATCTCTCATATTTGTCGATCGACCCCTACGATGCTTAAACTACCCCTACTTCTCATAATACGTCAAAACAACCCTTCTTTTTAATCCTGCCCCTAATTCTCTAAATAACCCTTACTTACAAGAATTACACCTATTTTTTAACTTCTGTGAAGGGCTGGTTTTTGCAACAGCCAACCCAAATGATTCATCATATTTTACCTTTGTCGATATACCCCTTTAATGCCTAAACTAACTCTACTTCTCTCAAAACTTTGAAACAACCCTTCTTTTTAATCCAACCTCTAGTTCAGTAAATAGCCCTTACTTCCAATAACCCCTGTTTTTTAACTTTTCTGAATGGTTGATTTTGCAGCACCCAATCCAAATGATTCATCATCTTTCATATTTGTCGATCCAATCCAAATGATTCATCATCTTTTATATTTGTCGATCTACCCTAACTATGCTTAAACTACCCAAACTTCTCTTAATACTTCAAAACAGTCCTTCTTTTTAGTCCTACACCTAACTCTCTAAATGGAGCTTCCTTCCAACAATTATCCCTTTCATTTAACTACTATGAAGGGTTGGTTTTTGCCACACCCAATCCATACGATTCGTCACCTTTCATATTTGTCGATCTACCCCTACTATGCCTAAACTACCCCTGCTTCTCTTAATACTTCAAAACAACCCTTCTTTTTAATCCTACCCATAATTCTCTAAATAGCCTTACTTCAAACAAATTCCCGTATTTTTTAACTACTATGAACGGTTTGTTTTAGTAGAACCCAATACAAACGATTCATCATCTTTCATATTTGTCGATCTACCCCTATAATGCCTAAATTACCCCTACTTCTCTTAATACATCAAAACAGTTCTTCTTTTTAATCCTTCCCCTAATTCTATAAATAGCCCTTACTTCCAAGAATTACGCCTATTTTGTAACTACTATGAAGAGTTGGTTTTTGCAGCACCCAATCTAAATAATTCACCAGGTTTTATATTTGTTGGTCTATCCCTACTGTGCTAAAACTACCCCTACTTCTCTTAGTTCTTCAAAATAGCCCTTCTTTTTAATCCTACCCGTAATTCTCTAAATAGTTCTTACTTCCAATGATTACCGCTATTTTCAACTACTGTGAAGGGTTGTTTTTTGCAACACCCATTCCAAAAGATTCATCATCTTTTGTATTTGTCGATCTACCCCTACTATGCTTAAACTACCCCTACTTCTCTTAGTACTTCATAACTGTCCTTTTTTTAAATCCTCCCTCTAATTCTCTAAATTGCCCTTACATCTAACAATTACCCCTATTTTTTTACGATTGTGAAGGGTTGGTTTTTGCAGTATCCAATCTAAATGATTCATCATCTTTCATATTTGTCGATCTACCCATACTATGCTTAAACTACCACTACTTCTCTTAATTCTTCAAAACAGTCCTTTTTAATCCTACCCATAATCTAAATAGCCCTAACTTCCAACAATTACCCCTTTTTTTAACTACTACGAAGGATTGGTTTTTGCATCACCCAATCCAAATGATTCATCATTTTTCATATTTGTCGATCTACCCCAACTATGCTTAAACGACCCCTACTTCTCTTAATACTTCAAAACAAACCTTCTTTTTAATCCTACCTCTTATTCTCTAAATAGTGCTTACTTCCAACAATTACCCCTTTTTTTAACTACTATGAAGGGTTGGTTCTTGCATCACCCAATCTAAATGATTCATCAACTTTCAAATTTGTCGATATACCCCTATTATGCTTAAACTACCCCTACTTTTCTTAATACTTCAAAACAACCCTTCTTTTTAATCCAACCACTAATTCTCTAAGTAGACCTTCCAAAAATTACACCTATTTTTTTCAACTTCTGTGAAGGGTTGGTTTTTGCAGCACCCAATCCAAACGATTCACCATCTTTCATATTTGTCGATCTACCCCTACAATCCAAAACAACCCTTCGTTTTAATCCTACCCCTTATTCTCTAAATAGCCCTTACTTCCAACAATTATCCCTACTTTTTAACTACCGTGAAGGGTTGGTTTTTGCAGCACCTAATCCAAACGATTCATCATCTTTCATATTTATCAGTCTACCCCTACTATTCTTAAACTACCCTTATTGCTCTTAATACTTCAAAAGAACCCTTCCTTTTAATCCCACCCCCAATTCTCTAAATAGCCATTCCTTCCAATAATTACCTCTATTTTTTAACTACTGTGAAGGGTTGGTTTTTGCAGCACTCAATCCAAATGATTCATAATCTTTCATATTTGTCGATCTACCCGTGCTATGCTTAAACTACCCCTACTTCTCATAATACTTTAAAACAACCTATCTTTTTAATACTACCACTAATTCTTTAAATAGCCTTTACTTCCAAAAATTACCCATATTTTTAACTTTTGTTAAGGGTTGGTTTTTGCAGCAACCAATCCACATGATTCATCATCTTTCCTATTTGCCGATCTACCCCTACTATGCCTAAACTACCTCTACTTCTCTTAATACTTCGAAACAACCCTTCTTTTTAATCCTACCTCTAATTCTCTAAGTAGCCCTTACTTCCGACTATTACCCTTATTTTTTAACATCTTTGAAGGGTTGGTTTTCGCAGCACCCAATCCAAATGATTCACTATCTTTCATATTTGTCGATCCAATCCAAATGATTGATCATCATTGAGTTAGATTCCTTCATCGAGTATTGCCCTAGAGTCTACGATACACTACCAAGAGAAGACATGCATGTATCTAGACTTTCCCGCGTACCTATCATATAACGTATTCGATGCCTAACCCGCACACCTATCGTGTGCGTGCCCGAGTTCCATGGCAGGGCTACACAAGAAACACGGAACTCGGTCTGGAGCTTTCCTCATATTTGTCCAGGCCCGCCTATAACAGCATCTCATACAAATATCCCTAAGGTCTGTTTTCTATGGTGGCTATGGCCTCACCTCAGTTGTAACACCCCACTTCCGTTAAGGACACTCACAAAGGGAATGCCTTAACTTTGGTGGAGCATTTTAGTAAACAGAACAGAAACTTACAAGACAGATAAAATAGTACTTGAAAATTTTAGAGCTTTATTACAACAGAAACCGAAATAAACTTAGTTACATCCTTTCAAATCATAATATCAGAATTCAAGTACAAAATATCAGTCTTGTACAAAAGCCTTCAGAATGCACAGTTTAAAATCGTAATCCCCACAGAAGAAGACAAGCCATACTTTAAGCACTTCAAGCGGAAGAAATCTGGATCAGGCTAGATTACTCCCTTCTACAAAACCTGGGGGGGGAAACGGAAGAAAGGAGGCGAAACAACAAGGGTCAGACAAAAAGTTTTGCAAGTCTAGTGATTTTCAGTTATGAACAAATAATAATAACATGACATGAAAATAAAACTGGATGAGAGATAACAATAACAGGTGTAGCCGATATTATAGAAGAACAGAATGACATAAGTTATTTCTTTACACTTCTCTGCACTAATACTAGTATAACAGAATTAGGTGTCACCCTAATGTCTAAACTGAAACAGAAACGGGTACAGAATAATTTCCACATAAGAGAGTGCTAGTAATGGGCCTTAACCATCCGAACAGAAACAGACAGGAGCAGAAATAGATTAATCCCTACGGAAACAAAATGTAGAATTAGGGGTACACTAGTAATGGGCCTTTACCACCCCAACAATTGGTACCACGCAGAAACAGATGGTGTTACCACCCAACAGAAATAGACGGTACTAACAGAAACAGACAGAACTAAGTGTACCCTAAAACACTACCCCAAGCGATCGGCTCCCTAATACATAAATACCCTGTGTAGGCCCCACCTTAGGGTGTATCACTACCTAAAGTGACAACCAATTGGCATAGACCTCTTTACAGATGTCACGGCGTCTTACATCCTTAGAGGCAGACCGGGATCCATGCACGCACATGACCCGGTTGGAATGCACCATCAACACTCCTCTCCATTATCAGAATGAATCGCTTATAATTAGTTCAGTAAGCGTGCCCGGATCGTACCTACTGTTGGGTCGTAGTTTTGATACCAGAAAGGGTTACTGACTAATATGGGTCCCAAACAACAGATGACACAAGTAAATTACCTCCTAACCTTGTGTCCCCAGACTAACAGATTTCAGATTAACTTGTTTACAAGTTCAGACATACAGAGATCATATTTACTAGTTCACATATCAGAAAATCAAATAAACAAGTTTTCAAACTAATGGATCAGGTGTACATATTTAACAGAATTTCAGATTTGTCTAACTTTGTATTGGGCCTACAGATTCATGAAAGGGTTTATTATATATATTAGTCCAGTTGGTTTAGCCCTATCCACCCAACACGTTTTGGACATCATTTTGATCTCAGATTTGAATTAATTAATTATTAATGCACAGACCTCTCACATTAGGTCGCTAGCTTGTGGCCGCTGGATGGGCCGGGCGGTTCCGGGCAGACTTCTGCCACAAGCCAAACCTAACCTCGTGTCTAAGCATATTATGACTAACTTCTCACATTAGAACCTATTGTCTGCGGCCACTGGATGTGCCGGGCGGTTCCGGGCAGGATTACGCCGCAAACTCATTCTAACCTCGAGTTAGCCATGTTCATCTTTGCGGCCAATTAATTAATAATTTACCATTTATGCCCACTACTAATATACATGTCAATTATTCATAACTATAGCCAGTTCAGATTATGTCAATAATAGACTAATTATATCAACTCAACAGATATAGCAGATAACAGATTTTGCAGATTAGGCGACTTAACGGATTTAGCACATTTAGCAAACTAGCAGATTTAGCAGATAACAGATTAGGCACCTCAATAGATTTAGTAGTTTAGGCATCTCAACAGATTTAGTAGTTTAGGCATCTCAACAGATTTAGTTTAGCAGATTTGGCATTTTCAACAGACTTAACAAATGACAGATTTAGCAGATTTAATATTTCTAAAGGTTCTATTTACATGCCTTGATTAATCATAAATTAGGCCAACATAATTATCATGATTCATAATATGATCATTTACCCCATGTTTGCATAAATTTTCATAACACAGAATATGGACATAATTTACCATATAACATATGTTCCCATTTTGGTTAAACTAGCATTGTACAGCAAATTCATCTATAAATTATACCAAATATTACAATGCATGCCATATATCCAAAAATCCCTATTTAGGTGTATTCACACTTAATAGTCCACAAATCTTATTATAGATTTTAATTTCTACACCTAAGCCACATATCTTCCCCTTCTTAAAATGTGCCACGAATCTAGGTTTTAACCATGTATCATATTCTTAAAATCAGATATTGAATTATGTCCCCAAATCACAGATTATCATACATAGCTCGCTCAGATCCAGATCTATTTTACAACATGTAATATGTATCTAAACTAATTACATGGCTATGGTCAAATTTATGCCCCAATTCCTAAGTCACATGTCCAATGTAAATTTTATGCCTCAACTTCTCAAGTCGTATGGTCAATATTCTTTATGCCACAAATCTCAAGTCATAGGTTCAATTATATGCCTTAGATTTATGTCCTAAGTTCCAAGTTCAACCTATGTTCTTCCCTCAAATCAGTCACATATCGGTTATGCCTATTTCATGCATTATTCATTTTATTGTCCCAAATATTTTAGCGTATGTTAATCTCTTGTGAGATTGGCTCAGGCTCGTGGAAGCCTGGCTATAGAACAGAAAGCAGAAAGAAATACAGAATAAGGTAGATCTAAGCAGAACAGAACAGACATAATCTCATATTCAGATTTACAATTCATGTCACAATCAGAATTAACGTTTATATCGCAAAATAACTATACTTGCATGGATTGGATTCTAAAAGAAAGATAGTTGTAGCGACGTTAGTTGATCTTTAACCGTTGTTGAAGTTTCAAGCTTGAATTTAGTTGCTTAGGTTGATGTTCATTAGCTTCTAGTTTTGATTCCAGTAGAGTAGCGATGCCAATTTTTTAATTTTTTTTAAAACAGAGGCAGAGTAGAAGCATAATAGAATTGTGAGTACAGAAGGCTAGGTTTGGAGTTGTTTAAATAGGTTTAGGCCGACGAATCTAGGCAGAAAACGAGACCAGATACATAAGAATGCACCCAGGACCAAAACCAGGTTCGGGGACCAGGTCGACCCCTAAGTCGGTTGCCCAGTCAACCTGGTCGGGGGCGGTCGACTGCCCAGTCGACTCCCCAGTCGACCTGGGTACTGGGCGGGAAATTTCCCGCCCAGTCTGTTCTGGGTCTTGAATTCGAAATTTGAATTCGAATTCGAGCTGTTTTGAACTCTAAAAATTCCTGAAACTTTGGAGGGCTATAACTTGGTCATACGGACTCTGATTCTCGCAAACTCGGACTCGTTTTCAAGTAGAATTCCGAGAGGAACGCAATGGCGCAACCTGTTTCCCTTGATTCTCATTTTAAAAATTAATTATTCTCTTATTTATTACTTATACGTTCATAGAAAGTACGGGGTGTTACATTCTCCCCTCCTTATAGGATTTCGTCCCCGAAATCCTCCAGTTAAGAAGAATGCGTCCTACCATCCAACATCCATCTACTCAATCATCAATCATTGGTGTCCATTGTCCTTAGAAACTTCTAATGTTGTATGAGCATATGCAAACTTGTGTGTATATGTTCCTTATCTAATGCAAAGATCAGGCGGTCCACTGATTCAGTTGACCTCTTTAATGCGAATTATGCCAGTGCCATGAGTCCAACATGTATGCAAATTTTCCTATTTGATACATATCATTTCTATATGAATGCACAACTATTCAGTCATATACAACATCCATGTGCTGAGTCAATCATTTTGCATCCACAAATATTTAAAATGCTCACACATCCATGTGTAGTATGAGAGTGTTTTCGAGCCGATCTAGTGCCTAGTGTGTGTATATGCATCCACGAGCAACCACTAGAAACCACTTGCAACCATCAAACATAACATGTCTCAAACACATGTTTACACCCATTAGTTTCTACCTAAAGTTCGAAGATTCGATCGATAGGATACAGTCGAATGATGGAAGCGAGTACAGATAAAACAAAAACTTGGTTCCCATTAGACATGGGTCCTACGTATTGGCCCCGAAGACCGAAATTAACATCAAATTGACACCCAGAGGATTACCCTCTTTAGATAATGTCAAAACAAGAAATCTTAACCTTATCGGAAGTATTCTGATATTTACAGATTACTGGTACAGATCAGGTTATTGAACTAAGCATGATAAAACCCAGAATGTATGCGTCCTACTTGACGCCTAACACATATATCTCTCAAACCCCAATCTCTCAAAAACAGATGAGTCATAACCCTTATGGATTTGGGTCTATAGTGGAATCAGAAACAATACTAGTATTAAAGTGCAGAGTATCGATTACAGAATCAAAATGCCAAAATCAGAAAGAGTTTTAACTCATCAATCAGATAAGAAAATTAAACCTTCTACATAAATTTTCTTATTTCTACCCTATCTACCAGTCCCTTGAGCATTCGCATGTCCTCCAGAAGTGGGTTCTTCCCTCTGCCCTTGACCTCGTTTCTTCTGGCAGTCCCTATTGAAGTGTCCCATCTCACCACAGTTGAAGCAAGTGCCCTTCCTTTTTCTGCAATCCTTGTTCAGATGAGTCGAGCTTCCACAAGTAAAGCACTTTTTCCCCTTCTTATCTTCAGACCTCTCATCCTTCTTTTGTGTTTCCTTTTTGGGCCATACTTTCTTATTCTGTGGTTCTTCCTTCTTTGTCTCTTTCTGGCCCTTGTCTTCCTCATGCAGTAGTGCTATGTCCACCAATTTCTCGTAAGTCGCTCCCATGGGTACATGAGTCATAGCTATGCTGTGCAGTGGCTCGTTCAATCCTTTAACAAAGCGGAGAGCCTTTTTATCCTGAGTGTTGACTGAATCCAATCCGAATCTAGACAGTTGTTTGAAGTGGTTGACGTATTCCTTGACCGTCATACTTCCTTGATTAAGAGATAAGACCTTTTCCAGTTGTAGACTTCGTTCAGCTTGCGAGAGGAATTTTGTCTCAAACCTTGTTCTGAAATCCATCCATGTCTCAACTGGCCTCTCGGCGTTAGTGGCTTCCCACCAATAGGAAGCTTCGTCTTTGAGCAGCCACACCGCCAACGGTACCTTCTGCCTATCGTCCACCTCGAAGATAACGAATAGATCCTCAGTTTCTTTGAGCTTGTTCCTCGCTTCTACGAATGATTCAGTTCCCTTGAAATCCTTCCCACCCATGGCCCTAAAATCTCTATAGATCTTTGAGAAAGAAATTGCATGAGGAGGGGGTGGAGGAGGGGGATCATTTGCTGGACCTACGGCGGTGGTCCTATCCTTAAGATATTGACGAAACCAACCGGGTACATGAACACGCTCTGGTATCTCAGATGCTTCAGACATGCTGAAACGAAAAAGGAAAGATTCAGTTACAAAAAGGACTGAAGGTAAGATATATGGCTCTTGGGGATTATGTTTTTCAAAAATAGGCTTTACTTTCGAAAATACTTCCTTTTAAAACCTTTTTGAAAATAGTTTTCAAAAACTTTACCCAATCTGGTAACCTTCAGCTCTGATACCAAGTGTAACACCCCACTTCCGTTAAGGACACACACAAAGGGAATGCCTTAACTTTGGTGGAGCATTTTAGTAAACAGAACAGAAACTTACAAGACAGATAAAATAGTACTTAAAAAATTTATAACTTTATTACAACAGAAACCGAAATAAACTTGGTTACATCCTTTCAAATCATAATATCAGAATTCAAGTACAAAATATCAGTCTTGTACAAAAGCCTTCAGAATGCATAGTTTAAAATCAGAATCCCCACAGAAGAAGACAAGCCATACTTTAAGCACTTTAAGCGGAAGAAATCTGGATCAGGCTAGATTACTCCCTTCTACAAAACCTGGGGGGAAACGGAAGAAAGTAGGCGAAACAACAAGGGTCAGACAAAAAGTCTGGCAAGTCCAGTGATTTTCAGTTATGAACAGATAATAATAACATGACATGAAAATAAAACTGGATGAGAGATAATAGTAACAGGTGTAGCGGATATTACAGAAGAACACAATGACGTAAGCTACTTGTTTACACTTCTCAACACTAATACTAGTATAACAGAATTAGGAGTCACCGTAATGTCTAAACTGAAACAGAAACGGGTACAGAATAATTTCCATAGAAGAGAGTGCTAGTAATGGGCCTTTACCACCCGAACAGAAACAGACAGGAGCAGAAACAGATTAATCCCTACGGAAACAGAATGTAGAATTAGGTGTACACTAGTAATGGGCCTTTACCACCCCAACAGATGGTACCACGCAGAAACAGACAGGTGTTACCACCGAACAGATATAGACGGTACCAACAGAAACAGACAGAACTAAGTGTACCCTAAAACCCTAACCCAAGCGATCGGCTCCCTAATACATAAATACCCTGTGTCGGCCCCACCGTAGGGTGTATCACTCCCTAAAGTTACAACCAATTGGCACAGACCTATTTACAGATGTCACGGCGTCTTACATCCTCAGAGGCATACCGGGATCCATGCACGCACATGACCCGGTTGGAATGCACCATCAACACCCCTCGCCATTATCAGAATGAACCGCTTATAATTAGTTCAGTAGGCGTGCCCAGACCCTACCTACTGTTGGGTCAATGTTTTGATACCAGAAAGGGTTACTAACAAATATGGGTCCCAAACAACAGAAGACACAAGTAAATTCCCTCCTAACCTTGTGTCCCCACACTAACAGATTTTAGATTAACTTGATTACAAGTTCAGACATACAGAGATCATATTTACTAGTTCACCGATCAGAAAATCAAATCAACAAGTTTTCAGACTAATGGATCAGATGTACAGATTTACCAGAATTTCAGATTTGTCTAACTTTGTATTGGGCCTATAGATTCATGAACGGGTTTATTATATATATTAGTCCAGTTTGTTTAACCCTATCCACCCAACACGTTTTGGACATCATTTTTATCTCAGATTTGCATTAATTAATTATTAATGCACAGACCTCTCACATTAGGTCGCTAACTTGTGGCCGCTGGATGGGCCGGGCGGTTCCGGGCAGACTTCAGCCACAAGCCAGACCTAACCTCGTGTCTAAGCATATTATGACTAACTTCTCACATTAGAACCTATTGTTTTCGGCCATTGGATGTGCCGGGCGGTTCCGGGCAGGATTACGCCGCAAACTCATTCTAACCTCGAGTTAGCTATGTTCATCTTTGCGGCCAATTAATTAATAATTTACCATTTATGCCCATGCCTAATATACATGTCAATTATTCATAACTATAGCCAATTCAGATTATGTCAATTACAGACTAATTATATCAACTCAACTGATATAGCAGATAACAGATTTTGCAGATTAGGCGACTTAACGGATTTAGCAAATTTAGCAAACTAGCAGATTTAGCAGATAACAGATTAGGCATCTCAACAGATTTAGCAGTTTAGGCATCTCAACAGATTTAGCAATAAGGAATCTCAACAGATTTAGTTTAGCAGATTTGGCATTTTCAACAGACTTAGCAGATGACAGATTTAGCAGATTTAATATTTCTAAAGGTTCTATTTACATGCCTTGCTTAATAATAAATTAGGCCTAAGTAATTATCATGGTTCACTATATGATCATATACCGCATGTTTGCATAAATTTTCATAACGCAGAATATGGACATAATTTACCATATAACATATGTTCCCATTTTGGTTAAACTAGCATTGTACAACAGATTCATCTATAAATTATACCAAATATTACAATGCATGCCATATATCCAAAAATCCCTATTTAGGTGTATTCACAATTAATAGTCCTCAAATCTTATAGTAGATTTTAATTTCTACACCTAAGCCACATATCTTCCCCTTCTTAAAATGTGCCACAAATCTAGGTTTTAATCATGTATCATATTCTTTAAATCAGAAATTGAATTATGTCCCCAAATCACAGATTATCATACATAACTTGCTCAGATCCATATGTAGTTTACAACATGTAATATGTATCTAAACTAATTACATGCCTATGGTCAAATTTATGCCCCAATTCCTAAGTCATATGTTCAATGTAAAGTCTATGCCTCAAATTCTCAAGTCGTATGTTCAATATTCTTTATGCCACAAATCTCAAGTCATAGGTTCAATTATATGCCTTAGATTTATGTCCTAAGTTCCAAGTTCAACCTATGTTCTTTCCTCAAATCAGTCACATATCGGACATGCCCATTTCATGCATTATTCATTTTATTGTCCCAAATATTTTAGCGTATGTTAATCTCTTGTGAGATTGGCTCAGGCTCGTGGTAGCCTTGCTATAGAACAGAAAGCAGAAAGAAATACAGAATAAGGTAGATCAAATCAGAACAGAACTGACATAATCTCATATTCAGATTTACAATTCATGTCACAATCAGAATTATTGTTTATATCGGAAAATAACTGTACTTTCCTTGATTGGATTCTAAAAGAAAGATAGTTGTAGCGACGTTAGTTGATCTTCTTTAACCGTTGTTGAAGTTTCAAGCTTGAATTGAGTTGCTTAGGTTGATGTTGATTAGCTTCTAATTTTTATTCCAGCAGAGTAGTGACGCCATTTTTTTATTTTTATTTAGAACAGAGGCAGAGTAGAAGCAGAATAGAATTGTGTGTAGAGAAGGCTAGATTTGGGGTTGTTTAAATAGGTTTAGGCAGACGAATCTAGGCAGAAAACGAGACTAGATACATAAGAATGCACCCAGGCCCAAACCCAGGTTCGGGGACCAGGTCGACCCCCAGATCGACTGCCCAGTCGACCTGGTCAGGGGGGATCGACTGCCCAGTCGACTCCCCAGTCGACCTGGGTAATGGGCGGGAAATTTCCCGCCCAGTCTGTTCTGGGGTTTGAATTCGAAATTTGAATTCGAATTCGAGCTGTTTTGAACTCTGAAAATTCCTGAAACTTTGGATGGCCATAACTTGGTCATACGGATTTCGATTCTCGCAAACTCGGACTCGTTTTCAAGAAGAATTCCGAGACGAACGCAATGGCGCAACCCGTTTCCCTTGATTCTCATTTTAAAAATTAATTGTTCTCTGATTTATTACTTATACGTTCACAGAAAGTATGGGGTGTTACATCAGCCCCTCCCTCAACTAGTAAAGACTACAAGATCTAAGAGACAAGCCCCTAAGCAAACAATCTAAACATCCATGTGGCGTCTCCCCTCAACCACCGTCCCGTAATAGTTAATGGTTAATGATACCTTGGGTCTAGCTCTTGTCTTTCCGCATCCTACTGGCTGCGGTGACAGGCACTCGACGACCTACTATCATTGTTGGTCATGACTCTACGCCTTCGTTGAGGCAGCCGCCAAATCACCTTTTCCGTCACCACGTATAGAATTCTGACTGCCAAGTTATTCTTGCAGTCAAGGCACACCCACCTAGTAGTTACGCATAGACCCAACCACTACGGGCACAGCCTTAAACATCTGCCCACACACAGAGGACCACTAAGAGCACCTTTAACATCTCAGGAAGCCGCAAGTTACCCCTTCTAGTCCGTCGGAGCCGCCAGAATAATCAGATGAACGTGCGCTCCCCTCATGCCTTATGACACCGTGATGATCTACCTCATTGGGTAATTCATCCTATAATGAACGGACTGCTCCAAGCGCCTCAGTTTAATATGTCATTCGACCCAACGTCTAATCATTAATTACGAGCTTGCGCCACCTCTGTAGTCTTCTCATTTAACTTGGTTATTCTCATTCACATTGACTTCTTTTTCAAGTTTACCAAGTTATACTTGCATTTTAATTCCATTTATAACTTCACCCATTTAAGTTTATTAATAAGCCTACAACATGTAATTCTCATAATCTATTCATTATTCCATTTTATGGCTACCATAACATGTTCTACTTAATTTATAATTAAGTACATATACATTGGTAAGAGAATAACTCCCTAAGTATCATCCCCGAAGACCGAAATCAACTTCAGATTGACATTCAGAGAATTACTCGACTCAACCAATCTCCTATTATGTCCTAATCCCTTTCCGTTTATATAACATATGTTATCTTCATTTGTAGATTTATTCTTGCCTTTACAGATTACTTAATTTACAATTAAGTACAACTTATCTTATTACATAAGTTATTTCATTACCCTTATTGTTCCTTATAACTTACCATATTTCATAAGTTATAATTCCCACTTGTCCCTAGGACAAGCCTACCTATTATCTTTCCTTTCCTTATTCAAGTTCATGCATGATAGGTTATTAGTATCATTCCCCATTTTGGCATTAATTAAGATCAACTTAACCCTTACTCAATAGTCAATTCAACGGGTTCATAACACCACTATAGGTTTAATTAGGTTAAGTATTCAAGTTTAACAATTTATCCATGCTGCTCATGTTACGCACTTAACCCCTTTATTATTCCCATGTCTTTACCACATGTCTTATCTTGGTTAAGTGTTCATTAATTCGTTATACCCGTAATCGTGCAAGACCTCCCACATTAGATTACCATTTGCGGTTGCTGGATATGTCGGGTGGTTACGGGCAGACTTCTACCGCAGACCAAATCTAAACTCGTGTCTTATCACTATTACGCATCTAATTTATGCCTTTGTCCTCTCACATTAGATTACCGTTTGCAATTGCTGGATATGTCGGGCAGTTCCAGGCAGACTTCTACCTTAAACCAAATTTAACCTCGTGTCCTAGGCGTTCATTATCTTTTCCTTAATTCATGCCCAATTTCAGGTCATGTATTATAGTGAATACTAATTACCCATAATTTTCCAATTCAATTTATGCCTATAATCCCATGTATAAGTTATGCCCAATTTACCATATATGCCTATGTCATTCTACATGTAGTTAACATCATTTAAAATAACATGTAATTCTCAAATAGTGTACTTATTCCAATTCCACCAATTGTTCATATTCTTTACAGTTATGCCCCAAATTACAGTCTTATATTCTCAATTAAGCGATATCCCCATGTTCCCTTTTTTCATTATCATACCCAAACTTTTCCAATTATCTCAATTTCGCTCATGCCCATATTTCAACGAGATTGGGCTAGGCTCGAAAATAGCCTAGTCTTAAAAATAAATAGGTGAAATAGAGGGAGAAGAACAGAATAAACATAAAATTAAGACTGTAGTAATTAGCATGTTTATCAAATTAATCTTTACATAAATGGGGAAGGTCGAACGATAGGTATACTATTATTAAAAATTATATTTTAAACCCACTCACCTTGATTTGGTTTCCCAATTCTAAATAATCTTTTATTAAAGTTAATTCTCCTCTTCATCTCTTGAATAGTCTAAATTCTCTTTCTCTAATTCTGAAGTAGAAGAAGCCTAATTCTAATTTTTATTTTTAGAATAGGATTTGGAGGAGAAAAGAAGAGAATTGCTCGAGGAAGAAAAGAGCAGACTTTTGACATCTCTTCTGAAATTATGAGAGTGGAAGAAAACCTAGCCATCTATTTATAGGTGGGTTAGAAGAACTAGGCCATTAGAATTAAAAAAAAACTCATTTAAACCATGGACCTCACCCTAGAAATGAACATTCTAGAACCTAGCCAACACAGCTAGGGTGTGTTGCACCCGTAGACCATGTGCATAGGCATATGCTATTATTATTATTATTATTATCATTATTATAATATATATATATATTTATATTTATATATTCTCTTTTTGACTTGAAATTTTATTCATTGCACATAAATAAAATTTCAAGACAATCTTTTTTTTTTTGTTTGGTTGCTCCTTTGTTCGTGTGTAAGGCTTGTTCTAACTTATATTTATTTATTTTCCACCTTTGTGCGTAAACTAAGTAACTGTATGTGAACAATTATTTGTCTTATTCTTCCTCTAATCAATTAGATGATTTAATTCTCTTTTTAACCACTGAATGCTCTTAAAAGAAACCGCCTTAACCCTTTTCACACTTAGTGCTCTTTTAATTAAAAAGAAACCGCCTTATTTCTTTCAAATGAATGCATTATTTTACTACTTTTAACGTATAGTAAACTCTTTCCTTCATGCATTTAATTATTCGTTGTAATTATTTAATTGCTTTCTTTCTATTTTAATTGCACGCCCTCATTTCAAGCAATTTACTAATTCTTCTTTTTATTTTAATTTATGTTCATGCGCATGTGTAATTGCATGCATAAACAATATAAACTTCCATTTATTAATTTTATTCTTAGTTATGCATATATTCATATGCACGTAATTAATTGCATGCTCTAAATTCTTAACCGTCATGTGTATGTATGTGTGTGTGTGTGTGTGTATATATATTCACACACACACACACGTCTTTCTTATTTTGACGTAATTAAATTTATTTATTAATTGCTCATTACCTTCTTCTTCTTACACATCATCTTTTAATTAAACTGCGTTCACACTAAGCCACACTTTAGCCATTCCCCTAAAACAAAAAATATGGCACTGGCGGAGATCGAACATTGTACCTCTTGTATGCAAGTCACATGCTCTAATCAATTAGGCTACTTAGTCTTTTGTTAACAAGGCTGAGGACAAGGTAACCATTATTCTTTTCTCATTCCTTTTTTTCTTGTTTTGTTGCAATATTTAATTTAAAGATATCTCTTTCATTCTAAATTGGTTTTCTGCAAACCATAGGTCTAAATTGACAAGAAAATCGCCACAAATGCAATGACGCTAATCCCGTGACAAAATTCTGAAGCTCTTCAAATTTCCCTTTTTCTTTCTTTTAAATGTTCGCATGCATTTCTTCGCATTTCATGTATTGCACGTAATTTCTTTTATTAATAATTTTCTTTATTTCACTGCATGAACTTATTACATGCAATTTAACTGTCATTACCTTATTTTTCTCTTAAATATATATATATGCATATAATATATATACAAATTTTCACATTTTTAATTTCATTAAAAATGAGGGGTTTTTCATTCTTCCACCCTTAAGAAATTTCGTCTCCGAAATTTGATAGGGATTAAATAGATAATCCCTCGCATAATATCCATTCATCATGTGTGCATCCAATTTTTATAAGCATTGTGTACATGTGCAAAGTGAAATAAAACATAGTAATGCATGTATGCTTAATTTGGTACCACCTATATGTATGCAAACTTTTAAAATCTCCTTCAAAACATGATGCCTACATCCTAAATATACTTGCAGTTCTATATGAGTGCAATATTTTTGAATACCAAAATATCTTTTCATCCAAATTTTCCCACACTCTTATAAAATAAGAGCATAGTTTATCCAATTGTTGCATTCAAAACCCTACCAACCATGACTAAATTTCAAAATTTAGAAAAATCTATTTTTCTAAATTTTATTTCTTATGTTACAAAAAGGTATATAACGAAAAAATTCAAATCTTCGGTTTTTCTTTTATGTACCTTGTAAAACCTTGTATTCTATAACTGTGGAATTAACAAATTAAAGTATAATTAATTTGAAATCAAATAACTAAGGGAAACGGGATACGCCATTGCGTTCGTCTCGGAAAAATACGCGAAATAGAGTCCGAGTTTCGAAAAACGGAGTCCGTATGAAGAAGATATAGCCTCCGGAAGTTTCTGAATCAAGTCTAAAATTAAAAATCGGGCCCAATTGGCCAGGGCGGGAAAAGTCCCGCCTAAGACACCCAGGTCGACTGGGCTGTCGACCTGGTCTAGCCAGGTTGACAGGGCTGTCGACAGGGCTGTCGACCTGGTCCAGAGCCAGGTCGAACCCAGCCCAACCTGGCTGGCCTATTCTATGTTGGTCGATTTTCTGCAGTCTGCTTTGTCATTAGTGCTATGTGGCAGGCTCTAATTGGTCTATCCTTAGGATGAATGGCTACGATCAAACCAAGCAACATCAATGGTCCTAATCAGTTCATAACCCCTATAAAAACGGCCCTAGACTCTACCTAACCTAAGTCTCTAACACAATTCTCTAGCCTCCATTGCTCTCTTCTTCTAAATAAAAATGGCGTCGCTACTCTGCTAGAATCAAAACAAGAAGTCAATCAACATCATCCTAAATTCAAATTTGAGATAAAAGCTTCTGCAACAATTCTGTAACAACTAAAGTCCTTTCTTTAATCCAATCAAGGCAAGTACAGTTATTTTCCGCTATAAACGTTAATTATAATTTTGATATGTTTTTAATTCTGAATCTGAGATTGTATATATATTCTCTTCTGTCAGATTTGTTTTTCTGTGACTGTTCTGTATCCCTTTTCTTCTTTTCTGTTTTTATAGCCAGGCTACCACGAGCCTGTGCCTAATCTCATAAGAGATGAACGTATGAACGCAAATTTTGGGATAAATAATGAATGATGCGAAATTTGACAAGACTAAATTGAATGTATGACTTTAGGTCTGAGGCATAAAATATATTGGACATATGCATAAATTTGACTATGAACATGTAATTTATGCATGTTGTATGCATAGTTATGTTGTAATTTAGATTTGTAATTAATTAGAAAAATAAGCATATGTTATAAACTAGTTTTAGACCTATGCATATTCTGTGATAAAAGAAGAAGAGGAACCACTGTAAGATTACATATGATTTGAGACTTTGGACAAAATGCATATAAAAGTCAAGATTTGATTTTTAGAAGATATGATTTGCATAATGATTCATGACTTAAAAAGAAGAAGATATGGAAACTTAGGTGTAAAGATTTACATTAATTAGGATATCTATTATTGTGATTACACCTAAATAGGGATTTTTGGATATATGGCATGCATTGAAATTAATGGTTATATTTGGTATAATTTATATGTGAATCTGCTATAAGATGTTAGTTTAACAAAAATTGGAACAAATGTTATATGGCAAATTATGTCCATATTCTGCGCATATGCAAACATGGAGTATATGTTGTGAATCATGACAATTATGTAGGCATATGAATTTAGGCCAATTTATGATTGGGCAAGGCATGTAAATAGAACTTTTAGAAATATTAAATTTGCTAAATCTGCTAATTTGTCAAGTTGCCTAAACTACTAGTTTTGGTTATATTGCCTAGACTACTAATTAGATTGAAATGCCTAATCTGTTAAATTTGTCGGTTGAAATGCCTAACCTGTTATATGCCAAAATCTGCTAAGTTGCTAAATCTGTTAAATCCGTTAAGTCATATAAAATCTGTTATCTGCTATGTTGATATAATCATCCTGTGATTGATATAATCTGAATTGGTATATATATTGGGCATGCGCATAAACGGTAAATTATTAATTAATTGGCCGCAAAGATAAACATGGCTAACTCGAGGTTAGAATGAGTTTGCGGCGTAAATCTGCCCGGAACCGCCCGGCACATCCAGTGGCCGCAAACAATAGGTTCTAATGTGAGAAGTTAGTCATAACATGCGTAAGACACGAGGTTAGGTCTGGCTTGTGGCAGAAGTCTGCCCGGAACCGCCCGGCATATCCAGCGGCCACAAGCTACCGACCTAATGTGAGAGGTCTGTGCATTAATAATTAATTAATGCAAAATCTAAGATAAGAATGACGTCTAAAACGTATTGGGGAAAATAGGGTTAAACCAAAGGGATTAATAGATGTAGTAAAACCCGTCCATGAATCTGTAGGCCTAATACAAAGTTAGACAAATCTGAAAAATCTGTACATCTGACCTGTGAGTCTGAAAACTTGTTAACTTAATTTGTGAATTAGTAAACCTGAATTCTGTATGTCTGAACTTGTAAACAAGTTAATCTGAAATCTGTTAGTCTGGGGACACAAGGTTAGGAGGGGAATTACTTGTGTCATCTGTTGTTTGGGACCCATATTAGTCAGTAACCCTTTCTGGTATCAAAACTTTGACCCAACAGTAGGTAGGGTCTGGGCACGCTTACTGAACCAATTATAAGTGGTTCATTCTGATAATGGCGAGGGGTGTTGATGGCGCGTTCAAACCGGGTCATGTGCGTGCATGGATCCCGGTCTGCCTCTGAGGATGTAAGACGCCGTGACATCTGTAAATAGGTCTGTGCCAATTGGTTGTCACTTTAGGGAGTGATACACCCTACTGTGGGGCCGACACAGGATATTTATGTATTAGGGAGCCGATCGCTTGGGGTAGGGTTTTAGGGTACGCTTAGTTCTGTCTGTTTCTGTTGGTACCGTCTGTTTCTGTTGGGTGGTAACACCTGTCTGTTTCTGTGTGGTACCGTCTGTTCGGGTGGTAAAGGCCCATTACTAGTGTACACCTAATTCCACATTCTGTCTCCATAGGGATAAATCTGTTTCTTCTTCTGTCTGTTTCTGATCGGGTAGTAAAGGCCCATTATTAGCATTCTGTTCCTGTTAAAGTATTCTGTACCCGTTCCTGCTTCAATTTAGACATTAGGGTGACACCTAATTCTGCTATACTAGTATTAGTGCAGAGAAGTGTAAAACAATAGTTTATATCATTCTGTTTTTCTGTTATATCTGCTACACCTGTTATAGTTATCTCACATCCAGTTTTATGTTCATATCATATTATTATTATCTGTTCATATGCTGAAAGTCACTGGACTTGCCAAACTTTTTGTCTGACCCTTGTTGTTTCGCCTCCTTTCTTCCGTTTCCCCCCAGGTTATCCAAGGAGGGAAATACTTTAGCTTGATCCGGATTTCTCCTTGCTTGAAGTGATTAAAGTATGGCTTGGCTCTGTATAGCTTCCGTTCCATGGGGATTATGATTTTAAACTATGCATTATGAAGGCTTTTGTACAAGACTGATATTTTGTACTTGAATTCTGAAATTGAAAGGATGTAACCATATTAATTTCTGTTTCCGCTGTAATAAAGTTAAAATTTTTCAAGTACTGTTTTATCTGTCTTGTAAGTTTCTGTTCTGTCTACTAAAATGCTCCACCAAAGTTAAGGCATTCCCTTTGTGAGTGACCTTAACGGAGGTGGGGTGTTACACTTGGTATCAGAGCCAAAGGTT
This sequence comes from Allium sativum, assembly GCA_030737875.1. Taxonomy (NCBI): domain Eukaryota; kingdom Viridiplantae; phylum Streptophyta; class Magnoliopsida; order Asparagales; family Amaryllidaceae; genus Allium; species Allium sativum. The sequence continues at coordinate 731,444,570 of CM060923.1, read as the reverse complement.
ACCACATTAGATAAAAGTTTTTGAAAACTATTTTCAAAAAGGTTTTAAAATGGAGTATTTTCAAAATTAAAGCTTATTTTGAAAAACATGATCCCCAAGAGCCATATATCTTTCTTTCAGTCCTTTTTGTACTGAACCTTTCCTTTTTCGTTCCAGCATGTCTGAAGCATCTGAGATACCAGAGGGTGTTCATGTACCCGGTTGGTTTCGTCAATATCTTGAGGCTAGGACCGCCGCTGCAGGTCCAGCAAATGATCCCCCTCCTCCACCCCCTCCCCGTGCAATTGCTTTCTCAAAAATCTGTAGAGATTTTAGGGCCATGGGTGGGAAGGATTTCAAAGGAACTGAATCATTCGTAGAAGCAAGGAATTGGCTCAAAGAAACTGAGGATCTATTCGTTATCTTCGAGGTGGACGATAGGCAGAAGGTACAGTTGGCAGTATGGCTGCTCAAAGACGAAGCTTCCTACTAGTGGGAAGTCACTAACGCCGAGAGGCCGGTTGAGACATGGATGGATTTCAGAACAAGGTTTGAGACAAAATTCCTCTCGCAAGCTGAACGAAGTTTACAACTGGAAAAGTTCTTATCTCTTAAGCAAGGAAGTATGACGGTCAAGGAATACGTCAACCAGTTCAACCAACTAGCTAGGTTCGGATTGGATTTAGTCAACACTCAGCATAAAAAGGCTCTCCGCTTTGTTAAAGGATTGAATGAGCCACTGCACAGCTTAGCCATGACCCACGTACCTATGGGAGCAACTTACGAGAAATTGGTGGATATGGCACTACTGCACGAGGAAGACAAGGGCCCGAAAGAGACAAAGAAGGAAGAACCACAGAATAAGAAAGCGGGGCCCAAAAAGGAAACACAAAAGAAGGATGAGAAGTCTGAAGATAAGAAGGGGAAAAAGTGCTTTACTTGTGGGAGCTCAACTCATCTGAACAAGGATTGCAGAAAAAGGAAGGGCGCTTGCTTCAACTGTGGGGAGATGGGACACTTCACTAGGGACTGCCCGAAGAGACGAGGACAAGGAGGGCAGGCGAACACTCTTGAGGCTAGTGGCTAGGATAGAAATAGGAAAATTTCTATAGTAGGTTTAATTTCTTTATCTGATTGTGACTTTTCTGATTTTGGTATTTTGGTTTTGTAATCGATACTCTGCGCTTTAATGCTAGTATTATTTCTGAATTCCGCTATAGACTCAGACCCATAAGGGTTATGGATCATCTGTTTGAGACTGGGGTTTGAGGGATATCTGTGTTAGGCGTCAAGTATGACGCATACATTCTGAGTTTTCGTAGGATGTCAATTTGATATTGGTTTCGGTCTTTGGGGCCGATACTTAGGACCCATATCTAATGGGAACCAAATTTTCGTTCTATCTGTACACGCTTCCATCATTCGACAGTATCCTATCGATTGAATCTTCGAACTTTAGGTAGAAACTAATGGGTGTAAACATGTGTTTGAGACATGTTATGTTTGATGGTTGCAAGTGGATGCAAGTGGTTGCTAGTGGTTGCCCGTGGATGCATATACACACACTAGGCACTAGATCAGCTCGAAAACACTCTCATACTGCATATGGATGGGTGAGCATTTTTCAATTCTTGTGGATGCAAATTGGTTGATTCAGCACATGGATGTTGCATTTGAGTGAATGGTTGTGCACTCATATAGAAATAATATATATCATCAGAATTCTATTGCATACATGTTGGACTCATGGCACTGACATAATTCGCATTAAGGAGGTCAACTGAATCAGTAGACCGCCTGATCTTTGCATTTGATAAGGAACATATATACACACTTTTGCATATGTTCATACAACATTAGAAGTTTTCTAAGGACAATGGATGCTTGTGGATGATGGTTGAGTAGATGGGTGATTGGATGGTAGGACACATTCTTCTTAACTTGAAGATTTCGGGCACGAAATCCTTTTAAGTGGGGGAGAATGTAACACCCCGTGTATTCTATAACTGTGGAATTAACAAATTAAAGTATAATTAATTTGAAATCAAAGAACTAAGGGAAACGGGATACGCCATTGCGTTCGTCTCTGAAAAATACGCGAAATAGAGTCCGAGTTTTCGAAAAACGGAGTCCGTATGAAGAAGATATAGCCTCCGGAAGTTTCTGAATCAAGTCTAAAATTAAAAATCGGGCCCAATTGGCCAGGGCGGGAAAAGTCCCGCCTAAGACACCCAGGTCGACTGGGCTGTCGACCTGGTCTAGCCAGGTCGACAGGGCTGTCGACAAGGCTGTCGACCTGGTCCAGAGCCAGGTCGAACCCAGTCCAACCTGGCTGGCCTATTCTATGTTGGTCGATTTTCTGCAGTCTGCTTTGTCATTAGGGCTAGGTGGCAGGCTCTAATTGGTCTCTCCTTAGGATGAATGGCTACGATCAAACCAAGCAACATCAATGGTCCTAATCAGTTCATAACCCCTATAAAAACGGCCCTAGACTCTACCTAACCTAAGTCTCTAACACAATTCTCTAGCCTCCATTGCTCTCTTCTTCTAAATAAAAATGGCGTCGCTACTCTGCTAGAATCAAAACTAGAAGTCAATCAACATCATCCTAAATTCAAATTTGAGATAAAAGCTTCTGCAACAATTCTATAACAACTAAAGTCCTTTCTTTAATCCAATCAAGGCAAGTACAGTTATTTTCCGCTATAAACGTTAATTATAATTTTGATATGTTTTTAATTCTGAATCTGAGATTGTATATATATTCTCTTCTGTCAGATTTGTTTTTCTGTGACTGTTCTGTATCCCTTTTCTTCTTTTCTATTTTTATAACCAGGCTACCACGAGCCTGTGCCTAATCTCATAAGAGATGAACGTATGAACGCAAATTTTGGGATAAATAATGAATGATGCGAAATTTGACAAGACTAAATTGAATGTATGACTTTAGGTCTGAGGCATAAAATATAATGGACACATGCATAAATTTGACTATGAACATGTAATTTATGCATGTTGTATGCATAGTTATGTTGTAATTTAGATCTGTAATTAATTAGAAAAATAAGCATATGTTATAAACTAGTTTTAGACCTATGCATATTCTGTGATAAAAGGAGAAGAGGAACCACTGTAAGATTACATATGATTTGAGACTTTGGACAAAATGCATATAATAGTCAAGATTTGATTTTTAGAAGATATGATTTGCATAATGATTCATGACTTAAAAAGAAGAAGATATGGAAACTTAGGTGTAAAGATTTACATTAATTAGGATATCTATTATTGTGATTACACCTAAATAGGGATTTTTGGATATATGGCATGCATTGAAATTAATGGTTATATTTGGTATAATTTATATGTGAATCTGCTATAAGATGTTAGTTTAACAAAAATTGGAACAAATGTTATATGGCAAATTATGTCCATATTCTGCGCTTATGCAAACATGGAGTATATGTTGTGAATCATGACAATTATGTAGGCATATGAATTTAGCCCAATTTATGATTGGGCAAGGGATGTAAATAGAACTTTTAGAAATATTAAATTTGCTAAATCTGCTAATTTGTCAAGTTGCCTAAACTACTAGTTTTGGTTATATTGCGTAGACTGCTAATTAGATTGAAATGCCTAATCTGTTAAATTTGTCGGTTGAAATGCCTAACCTGTTATATGCCAAAATCTGCTAAGTTGCTAAATCTGTTAAATCCGTTAAGTCATATAAAATCTGTTATCTGCTATGTTGATATAATCATCCTGTGATTGATATAATCTGAATTGGTATATATATTGGGCATGCGCATAAACGGTAAATTATTAATTAATTGGCCGCAAAGATAAACATGGCTAACTCGAGGTTAGAATGAGTTTGCGGCGTAAATCTGCCCGGAACCGCCTGGCACATCCAGTGGCCGCAAACAATAGGTTCTAATGTGAGAAGTTAGTCATAACATGCGTAAGACACGAGGTTAGGTCTGGCTTGTGGCAGAAGTCTGCCCGGAACCGCCCGGCATATCCAGCGGCCACAAGCTACCAACCTAATGTGAGAGGTCTGTGCATTAATAATTAATTAATGCAAAATCTAAGATAAGAATGACGTCTAAAACGTATTGGGGAAAATAGGGTTAAACCAAAGGGATTAATAGATGTAGTAAAACCCGTCCACGAATCTGTAGGCCCAATACAAAGTTAGACAAATCTGAAAAATCTATACATCTGACCTGTGAGTCTGAAAACTTGTTAACTTAATTTGTGAATTAGTAAACCTGAATTCTAAATGTCTGAACTTGTAAACAAGTTAATCTGAAATCTGTTAGTCTGGGGACACAAGGTTAGGAGGGGAATTACTTGTGTCATCTGTTGTTTGGGACCCATATTAGTCAGTAACCCTTTCTGGTATCAAAACTTTGACCCAACAGTAGGTAGGGTCCGGGCACGCTTACTGAACTAATTATAAGTGGTTCATTCTGATAATGGCGAGGGGTGTTGATGGTGCGTTCCAACCGGGTCATGTGCGTGCATGGATCCCAGTCTGCCTCTGAGGATGTAAGACGCCGTGACATCTGTAAATAGGTCTGTGCCAATTGGTTGTCACTTTAGGTTGTGATACACCCTACTGTTGGGCCGACACAGGATATTTATGTATTAGGGAGCCGATCGCTTGGGGTAGGGTTTTAGGGTACGCTTAGTTCTGTCTGTTTCTGTTGGTACCATCTGTTTCTGTTGGGTGGTAACACCTGTCTGTTTCTGTGTGGTACCGTCTGTTCGGGTGGTAAAGGCCCATTACTAGTGTACACCTAATTCCACATTCTGTCTCCATAGGGATAAATCTGTTTCTTCTTCTGTCTGTTTCTGATCAGGTAGTAAAGGCCCATTATTAGCATTCTGTTCCTGTTAAAGTATTCTGTACCCGTTCCTGCTTCAATTTAGACATTAGGGTGACACCTAATTCTGCTATACTAGTATTAGTGCAGAGAAGTGTAAAACAATAGTTTATATCATTCTGTTTTTCTGTTATATCTGCTACACCTGTTATAGTTATCTCACATCCAGTTTTATGTTCATATCATATTATTATTATCTGTTCATATGCTGAAAGTCACTGGACTTGCCAGACTTTTTGTCTGACCCTTGTTGTTTTGCCTCCTTTCTTCCGTTTCCCCCCCAGGTTATCCAAGGAGGGAAATACTTTAGCTTGATCCGGATTTCTCTTTGCTTGAAGTGCTTAAAGTATGGCTTGGCTATGTATAGCTTCCGTTCCATGGGGATTATGATTTTAAACTATGCATTATGAAGGCTTTTGTACAAGACTGATATTTTGTACTTGAATTCTGAAATTGAAAGGATGTAACCATATTAATTTCTGTTTCCACTGTAATAAAGTTAAAAATTTTCAAGTACTGTTTTATCTGTCGTGTAAGTTTCTGTTCTGTTTACTAAAATGCTCCACCAAAGTTAAGGCATTCCCTTTGTGAGTGACCTTAACGGAGGTGGGGTGTTACATACCTTTTCCAATTGTATTTTGATTTTATGTAACTAATCTATAAAAATCTCCTATTTTCCTATCCAAGCACAACCCACATAAGAAAATTTTCTTTTCTTTTTCAACTTAACTTGGAAAAATTCCATTTTTATCCATCTTTTCTTAAAATTTTCATTTTCTTTTCTCGTCGCGTTTATTGCTTCACTGAATTTGTTTTTCTTTTTTTATTAGGCTATTTTCTTTCTTAGCTTATTTGACTTGATCCAATTACTTAAATTTATTTTCCAAATAAGCTTTTCTGTTTTCAATTTAAAAAACGTACTACACAGCTACTACCACGCGCCAAGAAACTTAGGAGTATGTCACTTCCGACAACCACAAGTCCAAACAACATAATCTATATTCATACTTGCCCTTCACCACCTAGTAGTCACTACTAGTCCTTTCTGTGTATTACTAGCCTACACTTTTTTTCAAGCAACAATTCTAGGCCTCACAATGCTTATGCGTTCTACAGGAAATTTTCCATTATTCCAAGATAACCCTTGCTATTTACTTCTTAGCCGCAAACTTTTTCTCATTCTTTCTAGGCCCTAATTCTTACCTACTCCATACTTTTCAAAACGTGGTTTGGCCTCTCTTTTTTTTTAACATTTTCCTTCCAAAAATTAAAAGTGTTAAAACTTTATTCTCTTCTCCAAAACTTTCTTTTGCCAATCCATAAAAAACATGTCACAATATAAAAAATGCAAAACTTTTTTCCAAATCGAAAAACTGGAGTAGACAAGGATAACTATTGGGTTACATTATTTATACCTACAATGTTGATTTTGACTGCTTTCTACAAGGTGTGAAAAAAAACTACTCTATTCTTACTCTTTACAAATTATTTTGTTTACCCAATAAAATTTCTTTTTAAAACAATAATCATTATTTTAAAAAGTATACCCCTACTTTAATTTAAAACCCAATATCCATTTTTCAAACATGTTTCTTACATACCTCTTTCAAACATCAAAATTACTTTTAAGATTAAAACTTGAAAACACCAAAAATTCTTTCGCGAAAACTTTTATAATTTCAAGTTCTTAAAAGTTAATCATTGGGTTAGACTCAAAGTGGGTCTCCAACTCAACTTGGGTTTCCAAGACACCCCCACAAATACAATTCTCTCAACTATATATATTCCTAATCCATTATTATCTTTCTATTTAGTGGGTTCCTATAAGGATCTAGGTTATATATATATAATATTTATATTTTGAAAACACAAATACGTTCACTCATTATCTATTTAGGATCCTAAACCGAAGCTCTGATACCAGATGTAACAACCCGAATTCCGACAGACCGGCTTTTTTTTCAAAAACCCAATCCATCGAAACGCGAGTTGGTTTGCTCTGGTATCATGTAGAAAAGACAGAGACATAAAACATGTCAGAATTCGAAAAATATCCCACATTGGAAGGAATAACATATAATGTTATTAAAACATAGCTTTACCTTAATAACAATACTTCTATACCAGTATCCAAATCTATAAAATCTCGGTCATGAACCTAACCTGCGAATGTTATGAGGAGGGGGGGGGGTCAGAACACAAGTTCTAGTGACTGGACTTAAATTACACTTCTGGATAATCCTACATATATCATTCAATCACATTTCTTATTTATTAGGTTATTTGTGTTATTAGTGCTCAAGGTTTACACACAGACGTCGCACCCATTTACTCACTAGTAGATTAACCTAATATAATGTATATGTAGCTACCACTAAACAAAGGTACACCCCATGGTACCCCACTCGCATGGTCTCCTCCATAACACCACATTTATGTGCGCAGTCCACCATCTTATGCCATAGTAACGTACATATCTCTTTACATATATAACAACGCTACATCCGCACAGAACCATTATCGCTGTACTACGTAAGCGCACCGACTACTATCCTAAAACTTTTCATCGAGTTAGATTCCTTCATCGAGTAAAGCCCCAGAGTCTACGATACACCACCCAGAGCAGTCATGCATGTATCTAGACTTTCCCACGTATGTATCATAAAACGTATTCGATGCCTAACCTGCACACCTATCGTGTGCGAGCTCGAGTTCCGTGGCAGGGCTACACAAGAAACACGGAACACGGTCGGGAGCTTTCTCCATATCTGTGCAGGCCTGCCTTTAAGAGCTTCTGACATAAGTATCCCTAGGGTCTATTTTCTATGGTGGCTATGGCCCCACCTCAGCCCCTCCCTCAACTAGTAAAGAATACAAGAGCTAAGCGACAAGCCTCTAAACAAACAATCTAAACATCCATCTGGCGTCTCCCCTCAACCACCGTCCCGCGATAGTGAACAGTTAATGGTGTCTTGGGTCTAGGTCTAGTCTTTCCGCATCCTAGTGGATGTGGTGACAGGCACTCGACGACATACTATCCTTGTTGGTCCTGACCCCCCACCTCCGTTGAGGCTGCCGCCGAACCACCCTTTCCGTCACCGCGTACAGCATTATGACTGCCAACTTATTCTTGCAGTAAAGGCACACCCACCTAGTAGTTACGCGCAGTCCCAACCTCTGCGGGCATAGCCTTAAACATCTGCCACCACGCAGAGGACTACAAGGAGCACCTTTAATGTCTTAGGAAGTCGTGTGCTTCCTCTTCCAGCCCGTCGAAGCCGCCAGAATAATCAGATGAACGTGCGCTCCCCTCGTGCCTTATGACATCGTGATGATCTACCTCGTTCATCTATTCATCCTATAACGTATGGATTGCTCTAAGCGCCTCAGTTTAACATGTCATTTGACCCTACGTCTAATCTTTAATTACGCGCTTGCAACACCTCTTCAGTCTTCTCATTTAACTTTGTTATTCTCATTCATATTGACTTCCTTTTCAAGTTTACCAACTTACCCTTGCTTATTAATTCCATTTATAACTTAACCCTTTTAATTTTATTGATAAGCATACAATATCTAATTCTCATAATCTATTCATTATTCCATCTTATGGTTACCATAACATGTTCTACATAATTTATAATTATGTACATATACATTGGTAAGAGAATAACTACCTAAGTATCAACCACGAAGACCGAAATCAACATCAGATTGATATTCAGAGAATTACTCGACTCAACCAATCTCCCGTTATGTCCTAATCCCTTTCCATTCATATAAATTATGTTATCTTCATTCCTAGATTTATTGTTGCCTTTATGGAATACTTAATTTACAATTAAGTACAACTTACCTTATTACATAATTTATTTCATTTCCCTTATTGTTCCTTATAACTTACCATATTTCAAAAGTTATAATTCCCACTTTTCCCTAGAACAAGCCTACCTATTATCTTTCCTTTCCTTATTCAAGTTCATTTATAATAGGTTATTATTAGCATTCCCCATTTTGGCACTAATTAAGAACAACTTAACCCTTACTCAATTCAAGTGGTTCATAACACCACAACAGGCTTAATAGGTTAAGTATTCAAATTTAACGATTTATCCTTGCTGCCCATGTTACCCACTTAACCCTTTTATTATTCCCATGTCTTTACCATATGTCTTATCTTGGTTAAGTGTTCATTAATTCATTATACCCGTAATTGTGCAAGACCTCCCATATTAGATTATTGTTTGCGGTTGCTGGATATGCCGGGCAGTACCGGGCAGATTTCTACCGCAAACCAAATCTAACCTCGTGTCTTATCACTATTACGGATCTAATTTCTGCCTTTGACCTCTCACATTAGATTACCGTTTGCGGTTGCTGGATATGCCAGGCGGTTACGGGCAGACTTCTACCGCATACTAAATCTAACATTGTGTCTTAGGCGTTCATTATATTTTCTTTAATTCATGCCCAATTTCAAATCTTGTATTATAGTGAATACTAATTACCCATAATTTTCCAACACAATTTATGCCTATATTCCCATATATTATTTAAGCCCAATTTCCTGTATATGCCGCATGTCTTTCTACATGTAATTAACATCATTTAAAATAACATGTAATTCTCAAATAGTGTACTTACTCTAATTGTACCAATCGTTCATTTTCTTTACAGTTATGCCCCATATTAAAGTCTAATATTTTCAATTAAGCGATATCCCCATATTCCCATATTTTCATTATCATACCCAAACTTTTCTAATTATCTCAATTTCGTTCTTGCGCACATTTTAGCGAGATTGGACTAGGCTCGAAGGTAGTCTAGTCTTAAAAATTAAAAGGGGAAATGGAGGGAGATGAACAGAATAAACATAAATTTAGGACTATAGTAATTAGCATGTTTATCAAATTAATATTTACATAAATGGGGAACGTCGAACGATAGGTATACTATTATTCAAAATTATAATGTAAACCTACCCACCTTGATTTGCTTAGCCAATTCTGAATAATCATTTATTAATGTTAATTCTCCCCTTCAGCTCTTGAATAATCAAAATTCTCTTTCTCTAATTCTGATGCAGAAGAAGCCTAAATCTAATTTTTATCTTTAGAATAGGATTAGGAGGAAAAAAGAAGAGAATTACTTGAGGAAGAAAAGAGCTGAGTTTTGACATCTCTTCTGAAATTATGAGAGTGGAAGAAAACCTAGTCATCTATTTATAGGTCGGTTAGAAGAACTGGGCCCTTAGGTTTAAATGAAAACTCTTCTAAACCATCCACCTCGCCCTAGAAAAAAACATTCCAGAACCCAACCAACACAGCCAGGGTGCAATGCACCCGTAGATTATGCGCAGGGGCATATGCTATTATTATTATTATTATTATTATTATTATTATTATTTATTATTATTATTATTATATATTCTCTTTTTGATTTGAAATTTTATTCATTGCACAAAAATAAAATTTCAAGACAATCTTTTCTTCCTTTGTTTGGTTGATCCTTTTTTCGCTTGCAATGCTTGTTCTAACTTATATTTATTTATATTCCACCTTTGTGCATAAACTAAGTAATTGTATGTGAACAATTATTTGTCTTATTCTTTCTCTAAGTATTAAATGATTTAATTCTATTTTTAACCACTGAATGCTCTTAAAAAAACCGCCTTAACCCTTCTCACACTTAGTGCTCTTTCAATTTAAAAGAAACCGCCTTATTTCTTTCAAGTTAATGCATTACTATACTATTTTTAACGTATAGTAACATCTTTTCTTCATGTATTTAATTCGTCGCTGAAATTATTTAATTGCTTTCTTTCTTTTTTAATTGCACGCCCTCATTTCAATCAATTTACTAATTCTTCTTTTTATTTTAATGTATGTTCATGCACATGTATGATTGCATGCATAAACAATAAAAACTTTCATTTATTAATTTTATTCTTAATTATGCGTACATTCATATGCACGTAATTAATTGTCTGCGTTAAATTCTTAACCGTCATGTGTATATATGTATATATATAAATATATATATATAGACACATCTTTCTTATTTTCACGCAATTAAATTTATTTATTAATTGCTCATTACCTTCTTCTTTTTACACATCATCTTTTAATTTAACTTCGTTCACACTAAGCCACTTTTTAGCCATTCCCCTAAAACAAAAAATATGGCGCTGGCTAAGATCGAACTCTGTACCTCTTGTATGCAAGTCACATCTCTAACCAATTACGGTACTTAGTCTTTTGTTAACAAGGCTAAGGACATTGGTTACCATTATTCTTTTCTCATTCCTCTATTTCATGTTTTGTTGCAATATTTAATTTAAAGATATCTCTTTCATTTTAAATCGGTTTTCTGCAAACCAGAGGTCTAAATTTCCCACAAAATCGCCAAAAATGCAATGACGCTAATCCCGTGACCAAATTCTGGAAGCTCTTCAAATTTTCCTTTTTCTTTCTTTTAAATGTTCGCATTCATTTCTTCACATTTCATGTATTGCATGTTATTTCTTTTATTAATCTTTTTCTTTATTTCAGTGCATGAACTTATTACATACAATTTAATTATCGTTATTTAATTTTTCTCTTCAATATATCTATGCATATAATATATATACATATTTCCATATTTTTAATTTCATTAAAAATGCAGGGCATTTCATAACCCCTATTTTTTAATAACTGTGAAGGGTTGGGTTTTACAGCACACAATTGTGAGGACCCGTAACTTCCCCGTGAAGGAAAGTGCGGATACTTTGAGAACAACACACAAAAGAACGCAGATGGAAGAACATTTCATTGTTATTACAACAATTCCATTAGATACAAGAATATACAGAGTATAAATGAATAAATTACATTCGATAAATATCAGAGATTACAATAAATTACATAGCAGCGGAAAAATAATATAAAACAAAACTAAAAGTAATACACGGATACAGAGCTTTCCGAGCATCGTTCCAGCTGTAAATCAGGATCCTGTGAATATAAATCTGCAAAACCAAAACTACTAGCTGCCCGTGCGGCAAATGAGGGCACCCAGAGTTTAGGTTAAAACAATAAACTCCAGGTCAGTCATGTGACATGTGTGAGAACTAAAACAGTTATTTAAAACTTGACTTTAAAAGAGAGTAATTCAAGGGACCACACCGTATAACACGGAATGGGTTTCCTCCCAAGAATACCAGTGCATAGAGAAAACAACGCAATGCTTTTTCGAAAAATGAAGCTATTATAAGACCTAGGTCCGATCACACAATGCAACGCAACCGGAGGATAGGGTTTTCCCTTATAATAGCCAAACATGCTTGGTACATTTTAAAAACAAATCATTTGATACTATAATAAATGTATAGTGTCAAATCAATTTCAATCATAAATATCAATCCTAGGCGGCATGGGTACCATCTATCATGTCGCCATACTAGGCTCTACAAATAAAACTGAGATATCTCGTATTGGAAATTGGATTTCCGTCATGAGTCGAGGCAGGGGGCAAGCTCCTCTCAGCTTTCGAGACACTCTAGCAAATGTCCCAGGGCTACGCACTCTGGGCAACACTTGGATGCTTCAGGGCCGGTCCTCTCTTACGTTTGAGGATTAATTATCCCTGAACACACGTTTCCCGGTCCCTACAGACCTAAAATCGAGGCGCCTCATCCAACAACCACATAGGTGAAAAGTATTTAAATGTCAGGGCTGGTAAGTCACTGACACCACCAAAGCTAGAAAGAAACGTCGTGCTCTCCCTGTAGTCCTTATCCCGTTTTTAACTCATACCGAGGTGTGAGGCTCACGAATTCACTCTATACACAAAGCTACGCCACAGAGGCCGTGCTTTAATCATCAACCAAAATACTTGGCTTTTCAACTGAAGCCTTGATCCATGCAACTCAGCATGCCATACAGGCAATTCGTGCCATGCGATTGATATCTATCGATATATAACCTCTAAGCTCGTACGTCTCAGAGAAGGGCGTTAAGCAAGAGAATAAATTCTCTGCTGCCAAACAGATATATATTTAACAGAAATCAATCAACACAGAATAAAATCCAATGTCAGACACACAATCCATTTACATGTTCGCTCTGGGTCTGAACGAAACCGGAGGCACTTTCCTCGCATATCCATCCATCTCCAAGTACGTCTGGACGACCACCAACTGATTTCCTCATCTTGGGTGTACAGCCCAATCAAGATCATCAGTAATCACCCAAACGATGTGAAGACTTCCGGTCTTTGACCACCGTCTTCATCTTCGACATAGCGTCGAATCAGTTATTCAGAATGGGCATAAACCCGGCCTTTCCGAACAACCGGCTTATATTAAAAACAAATGTTACACAAAAACAACATACGCCTCATTCCAATTCAGCAGCAACTAACCGCAAATTAGCAAGAGAACAATTTCCCAAATATTAACCCCGAAAGCCGAAACCAACATCAGACCAATATCCAGGAAACCATTCTTCTTAACTAACCTACAGCTAGTTTCCAAATTTCATATTCTTAGGGAAAGGTTCCCATTAATTTTATCCAAGATAAATTCTTTAAATTTATTCTTTAATCTACCTTTGGATGTCATTTCAAACCAAATTATGGTTTTCCAAACTAGTCGAGATTAGCGAATCGCACCGAAGTAATTATTTATTTTATTTCCCATTCCCGACGTATTCATCCCATGAAGCAAAACTGGTAATACTCCATATCTAACACCACAGTGTTATCGGTAAAATTAATTACCATTTCACGTTCAAATCCAATTAAAGATTTGACTATCGTTTTGGAGCAAAACTGGTGATACTCCATTCTCGCTCATTTTCCAAATTTGATAATTTAGATTATCAATTCACATTCATTAAAACTCCTTTTACTGGGTTAAAGAACTAATGTCATTTTAAACACATTTTATGATAAACCCACAAATCAATTCTATTTAAAACCCATTTCAAATCCAATTTATTTATTTAAAAATAAACGTGTTTAATTTTTGTTCAAAACTAGTTCATTTCGATAAAAATTTATTTTTATCATTTCAAATTAGGAGTTTTTCATCCCAAATCATTCCTTATGATTTTACGCAAATTATTACTATTTCTAATAATTTTATCAAGGCCCGTATAGTCGATTTCCAACAATGGCCATCGAACTGCACTTACAGCGACCTTTTCCAAATTTGATTTGGACGTATCTCCAAATCTAACCATTAGACTTCAAATTTCTAATATTTATTAGAAAGCTCTTTTCGATACGAACCCAACGGTTCTGGTTTAAGGAGAATCCGACGGTCGGATCTCTCGTAATGTCCGTTCAAAGTCAATGGTTGAAATTCGGGAACTGCCACGGCGCGACGCGTTCTATTCAGGCCATTATATAATATATATATATATATATATATATATATATATATATTATATTTCATCGATTTTCCTTTTTAAACGAATTTTATAAATTGTTTCAAATTTGTTTCAAAAACAATTTCAACATTCATTTCAAATTCAAATCGATTTCAATTCTATTTCAAATTCGTTTTCAATTCAAATTAAATTTGTTTTCTATTCAATTCAAATTAAATTTGTTTTCTATTCAATTCAAATTCAATTCGCTTTCTATTCAAATCAAATTCAATTCGTTTTCTATTCAAATCAAATTCAATTCGTTTTCTATTCAAATCAAATTCAATTCGTTTTCTATTCGATTCAATTCAATTCGTTTTCTATTCGATTCAATTCAAATAGTTTTCTATTCGATTCAATTCAAATTGGTTTTATATTCGATTCAATTCAAATTGGTTTTCTATTCGATTCAATTCAAATTGGTTTTCTATTCGATTCAATTCAAATTGGTTTTCTATTCTATTTACAAAAACGAATATAATCGATATAAATATTGTTCACGTCAAAATAGCGCATCTCTAATCAACACGGCTTTATATATTTCAATAATTCCGTTATTCTATTCAACAAATGAATATTTATCCTATTCAATACGTGAATCTAAATATTTCGTTCAACACATGACTAATCTCAACGGATGAGTACGGTCAACACATGAACCTTTAATTTATAATGATAAAGATGTAAATTTTATTGTTAAAATATTTCGTTCAACACATCACTAATCTCAACGGATGAGTACGGTCAACACATGAACCTTTATTTTATAATATTCTTTATTTTCCCGATTGGAATGAGGCCCAATCAATTACCATATAACGTTAATTATATGGATTCCATGCACACATGTATAAAATAGCAACGATAAATAATCAACCATCATCCAAACTGCACTACACTGTATAAGCATCAAATCTAGATATCTAACGCTTATAACAGCCTGTCAATCAATCGATCGACATACAACTAGTTATTGGGATTAGTGTATGTCATATATTATCCCAATACCCGTGTGGGGTTTCAAACAATCAAACACAGATTTTATTCGTGCAGTTGGGCGATGTGTAAAATTTATCGACCCAATCAATATCAGTCAAATCAGTGTATACAAACAAATAGGCCAATTTGTTTATAATTATTTATTATTCACATTCACGTTAAAAATTATATTTTTAACGATAATTAATTTATTTCAACACATTAATTTGTATTATCGATTTCACATCAACAACACAAACAAATTTCACAACACATCAATCAAACAAACAAGCCATCCATGGTCTGTGGATGACGGTTGTCGGGTGCTACTAAACACCGTCTGCATCCTAGTATATATATATAACTAGAAAAAGAAATTTAGAGTGAGAAGTTCTCACCGATAGCTAATCCAATACCACGACTCTTCTTTTATAAAAATCTTCGTCGTTCTCGCCTCTTGACACTTTCGTTGCCCGTAGCCACTACATATATAAAAACCACATTTTTATATACTGATGTCTTTAAAATAAAAGTCACATTTTTATTTGTTCACTTTCAATTTAGAAATCATATTTTTATAATCACTTCATATATTTAAAAATCAAATTTTTACTTCGCTATTCAATATATAAATATCGAATTTTTACTTCGCTATCCAATATATATAAAAATCGAATTTTTACTTCGCTATTCAATATATAAAAATCGAATTTTTACTTCGCTATTCAATATATAAAAATCGAATTTTTACTTAGCTATCCAATATATAAAAATCGAATTTTTACTTCGTTATTCAATATATAAAAATTGACTTTTTACTTCGCTATTCAATATATAAAAATCAAAATTTTACTTCGCTATCCAATATATATAAAAATCAAATTTTTACATCGTTACTCTATAGATAAAAATTCCGCCCTTTCACATATAAAGAATTCACCTTTAACTTCTACTCCTAATATAAAGATTGAATTTTTATTCACTACATATATAAAGGTGATATTTTTACTATCTTACCTATATAAAAATTATATTTTTATACTTCTACAATATAAAAGATTATATTTTTATTATTTATATAATATGAAAATTATATTTTCAACCTTTACATACGATAAATGTTGTAACCCGAAAATCCGGGGGAATTTGAGCTGACTAAATAACACAAGTCCAACCCAAATCGCATTGGAAATTCAAGAAACTAATAGAAAGAAGATAGAGGGTGAGGATAGATAAGATTGAAACTTAGAATATAAGAAGAAGAAGAAGAACACAACATCAGAGTAACACGAACCTCACAGCGGAACGAATAACATATAATAGATAACATAACTTTGAAATATAACAGTTATGTATACAATAGCACTTATCAGAGTACAACACTTACAACACAGCGGAAATAAACTATAGCTATATGATCCAGAAGCCTCCTGCTCCAGCTCTTCAAGAGTATCTGTAAAATCCCGACTACTTGACTGCCCGTACAAATTTAGGCACCCAAGAGTTTAGGGAAAACAACAAAGTAAACTCCGGGTCAGTCATGGGACTGGTGTGAGTAAAATTGTTTAAACAAGTATATGAACAAGTAAACGATATCTCATAAGACCACGCCGCAGAACGGAACGGGTTTTTCCCTTATGTGAATCCAAATATCTTTATATCAAAAACCTTTTGATATTATAATAATGTCTATGTACAAATAGATATCAACTAGCAGAAACGCTTTCATCTAACGTTCCACATATATAGTATACAATCAAAATCGCAAGCACGTATTGGATAATGGATTTCCAACTATGACAAGGCATGGAACCACCTTCCGATCAGTGTACTCTAGGAACGATACACTGGAGTTCAACAAGAACATCTTGTAACTCAACCACACATGACCAACCACTCATTTCGCTTGAGTGTATCGAATGTACATCACCAACGGTTGGGATCAGCAACCGTTCTCGTATATATATGGGACAACATTGATAGATTTAAGAAACAAATGAATATTCACTAGATAGGTGATTATACACCCTACTTCAGTGCGACCGACTTAGCCATGCTGCCTGCCCGATTTCTGTCATTTACCGGATGATGAGGCTAGAAGCTACGCTTTCTCATTACATCAGATTCACTTCGAATGCTACATTGTCAAATCCATCGAAAATCACTAATTGACGTCTACAACAGTACATTACGTGTTAGCTAAAGAAGTTTCCTTCTCCGCTTCCACTCTTGGTATAGTTGAAGAAATCAATGTACGTGACCGTCTGGAAATACCATGTCAGACATCCATCTTCATTCACTTAGAAATGTCACATCGTCATACCCGCCAAATCACAAATTGACTTATCCAAAAATAACACGGGTATACGGCTAAGAGAAACGAATTCCTCCGCCACAAACGTGAATACGTTTGAACAGATCAACTTACGCGATCCATTGGATATACTCTGTCAGACCTTCGTCCATACAAGTTGTCCTGGGACTGGACAAACCGAAGGCACTATTCTGTAAACAGGATAGCCCTTGCATTTTACTTCGTCTTCAATTATCTTTGGCATATATGATTCGCGACGCTTATGCCAATACAGAGTGGTTCTATGGATAATAATCCAACCGGTCTCTCCATATTAACAACGTTAAAATGGTCAAAAACTTCGATAGTCTGTGAGTTAACTATCAAAGAAAAACAAGTGTGCAAACACCGATATTATTTCCAGATGGAAATTATATCGAACAAACATCATTTAACATTAATCTCTTTAGTTCATTTATTTACTTATCTCCTGTTTCCCTATATTCTAAATTCTTATTTTCTTTTATCAGAAAACATTTCTGATTCTCGTTTGGAATTCATTTCCAAAACTTCTTTACGATCAAACCTTACCATTTCTTAGTTAAGATGGAAGTCACTCAAGTTGGGATATAATTACCTCTCAGACCTTAACTGAACAACGTTATAACTTCGAAATGGTCAAAGTTTGTCTTTTAATCTTTAACAACTTCTTTACGCCTTTCTCGGATTCAATTTTACTAATCCATTTCTATATTTAAAACATTGGTTATAACGATAACGTTATAATTCCTCCTTTCGAATTATCTAACCTTAATTATAACTTCTATTCTTATTAGTGAATAATTAACCTAACACTTATTTATTTAAATATAAATAAATTTCTATTTAAACACTTGAAAGTATAAGTACTTTCCCGAATTCGATATAATCGAATTCGCCAATTAGCTCTCTTCGAGAAATCTCTATTTGATTAACTCTTCTTCGAATAACCTATATTCGATTAACTCCTTCTCGAATAAACGATATTCGATAATCTCTCTTCGAATAACTAATATTCGATAACTCTTCCTTTTCAAATATCTCATATTTGAAAATCTCACTTCGATTAAACTATAATCGATAACTCCCTTCGATGAAACTAACATCGATAACTCCTTTCGATGAAACTAACATCAATAACTCCTTTTGATGAAACTAACATCGATAACTCCTATCGATGAAACTAACATCGATTAATTTAACTCGACGAACTTAACTCGACTAACTTAACCTGACTCGACTAACTCGACTTACTTGGTTCAACCAATTCGATTCGATTAACTAGGCTCGACTAACTTGGTCGAACCACCCGATCAACTCAACTTATTTAACTTAACTTATTTCTCAACTCGATCAACTCGATTAACTCCTATCGAATAACTAATACTCGATTAAACTCCATTCGCTTGACTCTTGATCGCAGCGATCACAATGGTTACGCCTGACTCCCTCAGGAAACATCCAACCGCCGTAGGCTATTTACAGCCCTGCGAATTACGCTAGCAGTCATACAAGATGGCAACTTACCCTGAATACTATGTTTGACTAACTCTGTCTCAAATAACTATATTTGATTAACTCTAGTTCGTTTTAACTCTAATCGATTAACTCTAACTAATTAACTCCAACTGGTTAACTCTAACTAATTAACTCTAACTGGTTAACTCTATTTGACTAACTCGAACTTGACTAACCCCTTTCGAATAACACATTCGATTAACTAACTTTCGAATACCATATTCGATTAACTAACTTCGAATACCATATTCGATTAACTTTATTCACTTTATAAAGATTTCCTTTTTAACAACGTTTTATTCATTTGAAAAGATTTACTTTTAAATAACGGTTCTACACTTTAAAAATGATTTCCTTTTTATAATGTTCCTTTTCCATTTCTATTTGTAAATGGTTTACAAATATTTCCTTTTCAAATTTATTCTTCAAATATTTTAACTCCTTAAATTCCCGGGAAAATTCGCCATAACCTCCTTTGTATCGGGAGCATCGGGAAAATCCCCAAACTCGCCACACAGGCCTTTCCATTCAAACAGAAATGTTTTGAATTTATTTCCTTTTCAAATATCTCCTATTTATAAATATTCCAATTTATAAACATTTCTTATTTATAAATATTCCGCTTTATAAATATCCCTTATTTATAAATATCTCATTTTATAAATATGCTATTTTCAATATCACTTTGAAAATCCCCTTATCAACATCCCGTATGTTATGGTATTCAATCATATCAAATCACGATGTTCAATATCGTCTAAGCACATATAATCGCCTACAGATTTTATATCACATCATATAACAATTGTTGGCTCGCTTTTTGACCAAGCCACCCAGGATCATTCATAAGAAGAAAGCATGGAACCACGTTCTCTAACAATATGAAGGAATGGATCGCATCATCGACTCGCCCGATGACGGATCGCACCTCGACGGATCGCCCTTATTTCATCAGCGAAACGACACCTCTATGCGATCCGATCCATACATATGTTGTTGCCCAGTATTGATCGATCCGATCCCCTGATACGTGGCGAACCATCTGACCTTTTCAAGCATGAGCTAGTCTTCAGCGATCCGAGACGCACGGATCTAGCGACACGTGTCCCTAACCGTCATTTAGACCAATTCTCCCCATCTGCACGATCCGATTTTCAAGCAGATCGCGACACCTGTCCACAACGGCTAATTTGACTATTTCCTCAACGATGGTGATGCAATCCGATGTTCTCGGGATTCGTGCCACGTGTAACCACGACCCGCCTGACAAAATCAGCTATAAATAGCCCGGAGATTGGCATTTTTTCGTATTCTTTTTGGCAATATTGAGTACTGAATCCGCCATTGTTGTCAAAATACTAGAGTATTGAGAGAAATCCTTGATTGTATCAGCTTTCAAAGTATAATCAATAATATATAAAGTGGACGTAGGCTCGTTAACGCCGAACCACTATAAATTCTGTGTGTTATTTCCTTTTTTCTCATTCTTCAGTTAAAACTCTATTAGCTACAGAACAATTTGGGTGTTAGGTCCAAATTTTGATCTAACATTCTGGTGCTTTCACTGAGAAGACAATCCTAAAGTTTCACTATTCGGTTCTTTGAAGATTCCAATGATTCGGATATCATGGTTGGAAAAAGATCTATGGAAGCACGAGCTTCACAGACCAATGAAACAATTGAAGAAAGTGTGCACGAGCTGGGCAATGAAGAAACTCTGGATCGCAGGGCGCATGGGGCGAACCGATCCGACGAAGACACCACGCTCCGAGTCGACGAAAACGAAGAGATCCGCACTGCTGAAGGGGTTGTTACTCGATCCCGAGGGAACGCCTCGCACCCTCCGCACACTGCGACCGCGAATCGACCTCAAGGGGGCGCTGCGAGCCGCCACCCACGAACCGTAGCGATCCGAATTGATGATCAGACCACAACTCGACTTGGAAAGGAGCCTATGGCTCGCTCCTACCGTCCTGGCCCCTCTGCTCGACCTGGCTCAAGCTCTTTGCGCATAAGAGAAGGTGATGACGATCAATATGATCCACTGCTCCCGTTACTGAGGGGGATCTCTCTCGCTTTTCTGAAATGTGGGAGAGGTTGTTTAATGAATTGGCTACCCAAAGGCAGGAAAGCTCCGTCCTACGACAAAATTTGACTGCTATGGATAGAAGACTTGATGAGCTTGCGAGGCAAAGAACATCGCCGGTTCGTCCACTCACTCCAGGATATTCTTCTTCGTCTGAAGAATCACCGAGACCTCCGCGAAGACCATATGAGAGAGCCGAAAACATAGAGCAGCTTCGGTTCGGAACCCTGCCATCACGGGAAGAAGAAGCGCTAGGGGTGGGGCCCTCAAACCGTAATGTGAACGATCAAGCCGCAGCTCCCAGGGCTCGAGATGTGGACAGTCCCGTACGTCACAGACTACCTCAGCCCCGTCGCCGCACACATACTCATGATAACAGGGGGCAACGAAGCCCTATCCGAGCCCCGGACTTCGTGACAGCTCCTGGAAGAGAGATTAGAGAACCCCGCCGAGCCAGAGGCACTGGCCCTGAACCTCCTTTGACCAGTGTAAATGTTGCAGCCATGATCCACCAGATTCTGGCAGATAGCCGTGGACAACGGAATGAAGATTGGGGGATCGACCGCAGTCACACCTCTTTCACTGATGATATTTTGGATGCGACTTTTCCAAGGCGTTTCAACATGCCACAAATGAACCGATATGCGGGTAGGTCTGATCCTGTCCAGCATCTGATGAGATACTCTTGGTCAATGACCGCTGCCGCAGCCTCTGACGCTGTGAAGTGCAAAGCGTTTCCCATATTCCTGGAGGATGTGGCTTTGTTATGGTTTACTCACTTGCCGGCGAGATCGATTTCTAGCTTCAGGGAGTTGAGCGAGAAGTTCGTAGAACAATTCCGTATCTACGCACAGAAGACAAAAAGTGTGATCGATTTGTTCCTTGTCAAGCAGCGACCAGGCGAGAGTTTAAGGGTGTACCTGGATCGTTTCAATTTGGCCGCTACTGAGGTTAAAGATCCCCATGAACCAACCGTTGTCGCAGCACTGATTGACGGAGTAGATAAGGACAATGAATTCGGGCGGTACCTGGCAGGCAAACCGCCCCACACTAGAGAGTTATTCTACGAGAAAGCCAACGTACATTTACGCCGGGAAGAGGTATATGCTAACCGAAAGGCAAAAACAGCCAATAAGGAGGAAATCCAGAGCAATGTCACCATTAAGCAGATGAGAGACAGCTCGGGGAAAGTTGAAGTAAATGTCGGAAATCAGAATCAGGGTGGTTGTCAGCTAGGTAACAACAATAATAATGCTAACGGCAACAACCGGAAGAGGAACCGAGGGAACGACTCCCAGAGAAGGACTCGTCCCAGGGCCTTTGAAAGTTATACACCAATAAATGATACTCTGGAAAATATCTTCATGGATGCGTATGAAGTCCTCCAGAATAAGAGGCCACCTCCCAGAGAGTCGACGGAGAAAGAGCGTGAAACAGGGAAGTTTTGTCTCTTTCATCAGATTCACGGCCATTCGACAATTGAATGCCGTCACCTAAGAGATGTAGTCGAAAGGCTGCTTCGAGAAGGAAAGTTAGATGAATACAGAGTAACGCCCAGAGACAAGGGGCAAGCAGTGCAGGCCCCAAATCAGAACCAGAATCAACTTGCTGTTAGGCCGACTGCCCAGCAAAAGGGAAAGAACATTGTTATCAATACCGTAATCGGAGGACTTTATCTCGCCGGGCATAGTTCCAAGGCATTGGTTCAATACGTCAATGCAGCCAAACAACACCTCGAGGTAGGGGAGTGTAGCAACCCCGAGGAAAGTATCCCGGTGAAGCCGCAAAAGATGACGACCGACGATGTCGTCTTCCGAGAACGAGAAAGCATTGGAGTCCATGCTCCGACAGAAGATCCATTTGTAATTACAGTACCTATTGGTCCAGCCACTGTCCATAAGGTTTTAGTGGACAACGGGAGTTCTGTCAACATTCTTTTCAAAAGGACATTTGACCAGATGAACCTCGAAATAGAAGACTTGAAGCCCTGCCAAGGATGGATCCGTGGATTCAATGGAGCATCTACCGCTCCAATGGGTTATGTAGAGTTACCAGTTACACTTGGGGAAGGAGAACGCCAGAGAGTGAGAATCCTTCCCTTCGTGGTTTTGGATGTTGAATCGCCTTACAATGCCTTTTTGGGCCATCCGGCCCTCGCAAAGTTTAGAGCCTGTATAGCCCCCGGGTGCTTGTTATTGAAATTCCCCACAGAAGCTGGCATTGGTATCGTCAGAGGGGATCAAGTTGCTGTGCGAGCATGTTATGTTGCCGAACTAAAGTTACTTCGCAATGGAGGGGATATTGAAACTAAAGGCCCATCTCCCCGTTCGGGGGCGGAGACCTTATAGCAACCAAAGAGGATATTCGTTGGAGAGTCGCCCAGAGAGATGCCCGAGGATATAGATCCCAGAGAGGACCAAGAACCCGGGGGCAGAATGGCGACTCCCAACGAGACAACTGTGGATGTACCGATCGATGATAGTGACCCGGAGAAGGTCCTTAAGATTGGATCCCAGTTAAATCCGAATCTCGCTAAAGAATTGACGGATTTCTTAAGAAACAATTTGGATGTATTTGCTTGGACCCACGCGGACATGTGTGGGATATCCCCATCAATCATGAGCCATTCCTTAAGCATTGACCCTAAACATCCTCCAGTAAAGCAAAAAAGGCGAATGTTGGGCCCAGAGAGGTCCGCTGCCTTGAAAGAAGAAGTTGGAAAGCTAAAGAGTAACGGATTTATCAGAGACTCGACCTACCCAGACTGGATTTCGAATCCAGTCCTGGTAAAGAAGCCCAACGGGAAGTGGCGAACGTGTATCGACTTCTCAGATTTGAACAAAGCCTGTCCAAAAGATAGTTTCCCGTTGCCCCGGATTGACCAGTTGGTAGACTCAACGGCAGGTCATGGGCTTCTCTCATTTATGGATGCTTATTCAGGATATAACCAGATTCCGATGCATGTTCCAGATCAAGAGCACACTAGTTTTATCACGGATCTGGGATTATATTGTTATGTGGTGATGCCCTTTGGCTTGAAGAATGCGGGCGCTACATATCAACGTTTGGTCAACAGAATGTTTTATAACCAGATCGGGAAAACAATGGAAGTATACGTCGACGATATGTTGGTTAAGTCCAAGCAATCTTTTCAACACACTACTGACTTGGCAGAGATGTTCGGCATTCTTCGAAAGTACGGATTAAAACTCAACCCAACCAAATGTTCGTTCGGTGTTGCCTCTGGAAAATTCTTGGGAATCATCGTCAGTTCCCGTGGTATTGAGATTAATCCAGACCAGATCGCGGCAATCAGAGACATTCAGGAACCTAGGCAAATTAGGGATGTGCAAAGCCTTGCCGGAAAAGTGGCCGCACTAGGCAGATTTATCTCCAGGGCTACGGATAAGTGCATCCCATTCTTCGAATTAATAAAGCGAGGAAAACGCCACTTCAAATGGACACCCGATTGCGTAGAAGCGTTTCAGAATTTACTCAGGCACCTGGAGAAACCTCCGATATTATCTAAGCCAATATATCACGAGGACATATTCGTGTATTTGGCGGTGTCATCCCATGCGATCAACTCAGCATTGGTAAGGGAAGAAGATAAGGTCCAAAGACCTGTGTATTATGTGAGCAAAAAATTGACAGCAGCAGAGCGTAATTATCCACGGATAGAAAAGTTGGCGTATAGTTTGCTGATCGCCTCTAGAAAGCTTCGACAATATTTTCAGGCGCATCCTATCACCATATACACCGATCATCCACTCAAGCAAGTCCTACAGAGACCAGAGGCATTTGGAAGATTACTTAAATGGAATATTGAGTGGAGTCAATTTGATTTGAACTTTCAGCCCAGACGATCGATTCGAGGGCAAGTGATAGCCGACTTCATAGCGGAATTTACCGTATCAGAGGAAGATATAGCCAATGAAGAGAACAATCCCTCAAAATTACTTTTCGATCCCAATGCCTGGGGATTGTATACTGATGGCGCTAGGAATGACGAAAGATCCGGCGATGGGATAGTGCTTGAAACCCCCGAGAAACGATTGATAACCTATGCAATCCGAATGGAGTTTCATGCCACTAACAACGATTCCGAATATGAAGCTTTGATAGCCGGATTAAAGATTGCAAAGGAACTAGAAGTCACAAAGCTGAACATCTTCTGCGACTCCAAGTTAGTTGTGAACCAAGTCACTGGAAAATTCCAAGCTAAAAGTGCAAGATTGATTTTATACTTAAAGAAAGTGAAAGAATTGCTGAACGATTTTGATCACTACAGCATATCTCATATTTCTTGATCAGAGAATCAGCAGGCAGACAAGTTGGCAAAGATGGCTAGTTCCGACGATCCTGAAGTGACTGGGCTAGCCCCCGTTGAAGTACTTCGGTCCCCTAGCATAGATCAAATGGAAATCGACCTAGTACTAGAGACGGAACCGGAAAGGGAGTCCTGGATGACCCCTCTAAAGAATTTCCTAATGAATGGAACGCTTCCGACAAGAAAAGCGAGAGGCGTAAAGTAATTCGTAAAGCCGCCCGATACGTTCTGCAAGGCGGAGTTCTTTACAGACAAGGGTTTTCAATGCCCCTCCTTCGGTGTGTAGCCCATGATGACATCAAACGTATGCTGCAAGAAGTCCACGAAGGCGAATGTGGCGACCACACTGGAGGGCAAACTTTGGCAAAAAAGGTGTTGCGGCATGGTTATTTCTGGCCTACCATAAACAAGGATGCAGCAAGATACGCACGACGGTGTGATGCGTGCCAGAGATATTCAAAGATACCTAGAGCACCTCCTAATCAGTTAAAAACGATGATGAGTCCATGGCCTTTCGCTATGTGGGGAATTGATATCATTGGAAGTCTCCCCATAGCAAGGGGCGGAGCAAGGTTCGCTATTGTGGCCGTAGATTATTTCACTAAGTGGGTCGAGGCTGGACCACTAACTACAATCACAACCAAACGAGTGATCAACTTTATCGTGAGAAACATCATCTGTCGATTTGGGATTCCAAAGATTGTAATAACAGATAACGGAACTCAGTTCGATAGTGCTGAATTCAGAAACTTCTACCAAAAATACCACATCAAGAATCGATACACCTCTGTGGCGCACCCGCAATCGAATGGACAAGTCGAAGCGGCAAATAAAGTAATTAAGTCCATTCTGAAACAAAGAATGAAGTGGGCTAGAGCCATGTGGGCTGATGAATTGCCCTTGGCACTATGGGCCTACAAGACAACATATAAATCGGCAACAGGACATACCCCGTTCTCCCTTGCTTTTGGAACGGAAGTAGTCATCCCGGTTGAGATAAAGGTACCTTCTCACCGGGTGACTTATTATGATCCAATGACCAACAATGAATTGCTCCTTGAGTCCATGGATACGATCGAAGAAAAGAGGGATGAAGCAGACCTGCGTGCCTTGAGATGCAAACAATAGGTCGCCCGATATTACAACAAAAAGGTTCGAGCCCGAACCTGGGAACCCGGAGACTTGGTTCTGAAACGTGTCTTCCCACCCCCAACTCATATGGGAGCGAAGTGGGAAGGACCGTACTCCCTTCTGAGCAAGCTTGATAATGGAACCTTCAAGCTGGCAACCGTAGATGGAAAGGAAATCCCCAGAGTGTGGAATGCCCAACATTTATGGCCATATTTAACATAAAAGTTTCAAATTTATTCTTTTGCTTTGTTAAAAAACCATGTACAAGGCATGACTTGCCTAGAATAGTCTGATTCCTTAAAGCAAAAGATTATAAAGTGGACGTAGGTCATGATTCGACCGAACCACTATAAAATATTGTGTGTCATTTACCTTTATTGCATCTTTATTTATCTGCCTATTTATTTTTATGGAAATCAAAAGAATAATGCTGGTACCTGAAGTCTGTTGCCAACCGTTCCTCCCGTAGACTGTTTGGGGGAACTCAAAGCCTTGGCAAGAGCTCCAACTGCTTGTCCGACTGGTTTCAATCCTCAGAGCTTGGATAAAAATATACACCTAGGACGAGTTTGATGAACATACATGATTGCGGACTGCTTGATCCATGATCTAACTCTCCAGAATAGAGAGAGAGTATAAAGGACGCGAAGATGACGTCCACGAAACATGGCGGTGTACCATGATCGGAGCCGCCTGAGCAAAAGTTTAACCTCGGCGACCGCTAGGAGAATATAAAAGCGTCTCTGATTGAGCCCTGAGAAAGAGCTCCTTCCCCGCTGAAGGATCAGGGAGCGAATGGATCATTTAGCTCGAACTCTAACTCTCCAGGGAGAGAGAGAGAGTATAAAAGCATCTCCGATTGAGCGCTGAGAAAAGAGCTCCTTCCACGCTGAAGGATCGGGGGGCGAATGGATCGTTGAGCTCGAACTCTAACTCTCCAGAGAGAGAGAGAGAGAGAGTATAAAAGCGTCTCCGATTGAGCGCTGAGAAAGAGCTCCTTCCCCGTTGAAGGATCGGGGAGCGAATGGATCGCTGGGCTCGAACTCTAACTCTCCAGAGAGAGAGAGAGAGTATAAAAGCGTCTCCGATTGAACGCTGAGAAAGAGATCCTTCCCCGCTGAAGGGTCGGGGAGCGAATGGATCGCTGAGCTCGAACTCTAACTCTCCAGAGAGAGAGAGAGTATAAAAGCATCTCCGATTGAGCGCAGAGAAAGAACTTCTTCCCTGCTAAAGGATCGGGGACCGACTGAACTACTGAATTCACACTCTAACCTTGGCAACCGTCAAGAGAGTACAAAGAATTCTATGATTAAGCACTGCGAAAGGTGCCAAAAATTCGGTACCATTCGAACAGTCATCTAATGAAATCTTCTAAGTCCCCCATATTCAGAAATAGGGGGCAACCTGCCGACAAAACTAACCAATCCTTAGTAAACCCTAGTCAGGTGCCATGATAACAACTGACTGGGGGCACATATACTCACACACATACACTGAACTTTAATACAGCAAAGCAGCACAAATATTTTTCTTTCTGTTGTTCGACTGATTTGTAATTAGATGGCCTATGACTAAACATGGAAAATTTATTTGAATACAGGTACATAAGGATGCAAAAAGAGATAAACTTTCATTTATATACTGTGAACCAACAAAGTGAAAAACAACCTAGAAAAAAAAAGTGAGGGCCAGTCTCACAATTACACTTCCTGGCCAGTGGAACACCTAAAGACAAAATATCAACAAACATCCTATTTACGCTTTGGCCTCTTCTCTTGCTTCTGCCTCTCCAGCCTCGCCTTGTCGGCATCAGATGAATCCCCTTTCTTCCTCTTCCTTTTGTCTATGAGGGGAACATACGGCTCCTCTGAAGATTCCTCTTCCACCTCTTTTCTCTTACTTCTACCAGAGAGGGAAGCCGGAAGTCATCGGGGTTTGCAAAGTGAAGCTGTCGGCTAATTGATTTGGGCGGAATCTTCACAATCATCCCAGTTCTGGGATCGAATTCTGCAAGAGGGACTACGTCCAAAGCCTCATCTCCCACCTTCTTCGAAGCCAACTCTTTCTCTTGTCTAGCTTTTCGGCTGGCCAAGGTTTCCTCGTCATCATCGTCAGCCTTTTTGGCACCGATAATGTCTTCTTCATCATCTGCATGGCGTCCATCCATGTCTTTCAAGGCTTCGATGGTCTCAGCATCTTTGGGTACATCACTGCTAGGTGTCGGGATGCTTCTTTCTGCTGTTGTGACCTCGGCCTGCTTTGATACATCAATACCAGCACCTGGCAAGACAGCCTCCTTCTCCACTTCCTTTTCTTTTTCAGCACCCTTGTCGACGGGCTCGCCACCTGTATCAGGAGGAACACACATTACTAATTCAATTGGTTGTTCTACCAGACAACGATAATTCACAATTGCTTTGAAAAATTGTGGGGAAGAGAGAGAAATACCTTCAGCAGATGCTCCTTCTTGAGTAGTTGTAGAGGCGCCAATGACCATGGGAGTTCGACCCAAAGGGATTAATTGATCATCGGGATGGTATTCCTCAACCCCGGAGGTCTTGGGCTCCACAGCCGAACTCGAGCCCTCATCAACTTTGCCTTTAACCTTAGCCAGGGCCCTCTCCTTTTCCATCTCCGCCAGAATCAGGCGACGACCCTCTGCCAGGTCCTCAGGGTCATTGTCTCTTAAGATGCTCTTCATCAATTCATCCTCATCGATTTCTCCGACCCCCAATCTATGTTTTTCACCCTCCACAATGGCATCCCACAAATTGGCCAAAGTAACATGGTAATCCGGGATCCACGAGATGTTGCGAGTTTTGAGAACGTGGCCAAGGAAATCGAAAATCATCTTTTCAAACCCCTCGATCTCCTTCTCTCTTGCGAGGAGCTTGTTGTTAGAAGCAGTGGCCAATTCGGTGGCACTTTCAACGTTCTTTTCGGCGAGAGCTGCCCGTCTCTCCGCATCCGAGACCTGGTCATTTAAAATCACCTTTTCTGCTTTAGCCAAAGCCAAACATTCTTTTAAATTTGCCTTTTCTGCCTCCCAAGCAGCTCTCTCAGCTGCAAAATGGCCTTGTACTGTTTTCAACTCGATGTTGGCCATTTTGATATCTTCAATCTCCTTCTTTAAGGCCATTTTTTCTTGGCTATTGGAGTCAAGTTCCGAATGGAAGCGCTGCTTAGCATTTTCTAATTGAATCTTATAATTTTCAGCGTCCCTCCGTGCTAAAGCAAGCTGGGATTGAGCATCTTCCAGGTCCTTCTCCATCTTGGTCCCGGCCCTCTCGTTGTTCTCAAGTTTCGCCTTGGATCTGTGTGCTTCTATTTCAAGCGATTGGATGACTTCAGAAAGGTTAACGGCATGTTTTTTCATCATCTCATATTGCCTGGCAACATGGCGGATATGCCCGACAACTTCGCTATCCCAGTTCTTGGGGACCGGTTCCAAGGCTGGGACAAATGTCATCCGGTCAAAGAATATGTCTGGGAATTGTTCCCGAAGCTTTTCCAGCCTGCCTTGAATCTCGGGACCATGCATGTAATCCCGTGACCCTGGAGAAGCCAACTCTGGCTGGCTGGAGGGGACGATGTCACTCCTCTCCTTTTCAGATTCTTTGGATGCATCCTTGCCTTTATCTTTAGATTCTTGATGCCTTTTTGACGACCGGCTGTGGGAAGGTGCACTCTTTGGAGGAGTTAACTCTTTAGGAAGTTTCTTTCCCCCTGTAGGAACTGCCGGGTAGCTGGAAGGTTTGGTTGAGGTCGATTTTGGTGGAGACCGAGGTTGCGAGGAAGTCGGCCTGTGAGAAGGACCACGAGAGGGCTCAATATCCGGACGAAGGCTGGGTGTGCCCTCACGAAGAGAACGATACGAGTAAGATTTCCTGCGAGACATCGTTCCTGCAAAAAAGAAAAGAGCATACTAAAACTTTGAATACCCACGATATAAGAGTGCAGGGTCAGATAGTGTGTGTGATGTGTGCATCCCATATAATTCCCCCTAACAGACCCGGGCCTGAAGGCAGGCTCATCTGACCAGTTTCTCGTCCTCTAGTTGGAGCGATGGTCTCTTCAGAAGCAGGGAAGAAAGGCCCCTCTTCAAAGTCCTTATCTGTATATACATCATCGGGTAGAGGGATTTTATTCAGCTCGTCAAATAACTGCTCTTCTGTCAAATCATCGGGAGCAACGGTTTCGATTGGAGCAGAAATAGGAATTTCCTTGGACACGTCACCGCGGAGCTCATCCCCTCTGTATATGTTCAGGTCTTCATCGTCTTGGATGACTATCGGAGAAGGAACCTTGCGAAATTTAGTTGTTTCTATCGCTTGTGAAGTTCCCTCTCCCTCTGTTGGGGGCACGTACTTATAAGGTTTGCCGCCAGTGCCAAGTCCAAATCTTCTATCCAGAAGACGATGCTTATGAAGATTGTCATTAGTAATGCATTTTTTGATCCTTAGAAAGTCGGATCTGCTTTGTAAAAGAATGGATAATCGATTGTTGTATAGTGGACCCTCCGTTTTCGGGAAGACATGATCTGTTTGAGACAAAGAAAAAGGAGGGAGAATGTTAACGCCTAAACTTCTTGAACAAGATATTCGATTAGAAGCTTAAAAGTTTACTTGATTTGAGCCATCTTCGTGAGCATCCGGGTTGTTTTCTTATATAAAACCAATCAGACTTAGGATTCCCTATATTGCTATATCCATCGTACAGGACCTTCCTATTCGCCACCGATTCAAAGAAAGAGAAATTTGGAGTTGCCGAAGAACGGTGCTTGAAAAGAAAGAAGAATGTCAAATCTCTGAATTTAAGTTCGGCATGTAAGATATCCGCGTATGCAATATATAGGGTATATAGTGATGCGTAGGCGTTCGGATGAATTTGCATCGGAGCAATTCACAGTCGTCTTAAAGTTTCGATGGCGATCGGAGGGAATGGAGGAATAGCTCCTACCAAGCACATGGTTCGGCTGATCGCCATATATCCTTCCGGAGCTAGGTGGGGTCTATCTTCGCTTCCGGGCGTCAAGACATCGTCCCAAGGAATCCTGTGCCTCAAGCAGATTCTTTTAAGCTTTATATCGTCGAGCTTAGATGCTAAAGAATCAGAAAATCTATCTATCCCGAGCTGTAAAGACCCGCAACTTCCCCGTAAAGGAAAGCGACGGATAGTTCGAGAACAAACCACAACAGAACGCATACAGAAGAACATTTCATTGTATATTACAACAATGCATCAGATTACAAGAATATACAGAGTATAAATGAATATTACACAGAAATATCAGAGATTTAAATTACATTTAAATACATAGCAGCGGAAAATAATACAATAGACAACTAGAAGTAGATATACGGATACAAAGCTTTCCGGATATCATTCCAGCTGTAAACCAGGATCCTGTGAATATAAATCTGCAAAACCAAAACTACTAGCTGCCCGTGTCAAAATAAGGGCACCCAGAGTTTAGGTTAAAATAATAAACTCCAGGTCAGTCATGGGACTGGTGTGAGAACTAAAACAGTTAATCTTTATTTTCAAAGTAAGGTAAATCAAGGGACCACGCCGTATAACACGGAACGGGTTTCCTCCCAAGAACACCAGTGCATAAAACAAACAGCGCGATGCTAAATAAAGAAAAATGAAGCTGTTATAAGACCCAGGTCCTATCACACAATGCAACGCAAGCCGGGGGATAGGGTTTTTACCTTATAACAGCCAAAGAATGCTTTATACGTTTAAAACAAATCATTTGATACTATTATAAGTGCATAGTGTATAAAACAACTTCAAATCATAAGTATCAATCATAGGCGGCATAAGCGCCCCATCCCACTATGTCGCCATATATAGGATTACAATTAAAACCGCAAATGTCACGTATTTGGAAATTGGATTTCCATCTATGAACCGAGGCAAAAGATAGTCCTCAACCGATTCGAGACTGCCTAGCCCGAGTCTCAGGATCAGAACGCATCGACCCTTGGATCGTCAGGGCCGGTCCACACGGAGTGGATTAAAAATGCCTGAGCACTACGTTTCGCCGCCCTTTGGGGCGTAAGCGAGCCAACGAATGACTCCATCGGACCCGGACCGTCCGATCTAACCGAGGCGCCTCGCAACAGCAACAACCACATAAGTCAAACTCGTCAGGGCGTGTAAAACCACTGACGCCACTTCTAGCTAGGAGGAAACGCAGGCCCTCCCTGAGGTCCGTCTCCCGTTTTTGGTTCATACCTGGTGTGAAACACGCGAGGTAAACGTTACACAAAGCTACGCCACAAAGGCCGTGCTTTGATCATCACCACAAGAGTTTGCTTTTCAACAGAAGCCTTGATCATTTGCATCTTAGCATGCCACATAGGCAAACCATCCTATGCAACCGATATCAGTCACACAGAATGAAATCCGATGTCAGACACACAGTCCATTTACAAGTCCGTTCTGGGTCTGAACGAAACCGGAGGCACCTAGTACCCCGCATATCCATCGATCTCCAAGTACGTCTGGACGATCACTAACTGTTTCCATCTTCTTGGGTGTACAGCCCAATCAAGATCATCAGTAATTACCCAAACGACGTGAAGACCTCCGGTCTTCGACCATCGTCTTCATCTTCGACTTATCGTCGTATCAGTTACTCAGAATGGGATAAACCCGGTCTTTCCGAATAACTCGCGTATATTTTAAATAAGTGTTACACAAACACAACATACGCCTCATTCCAATTCATTAGTCACTAACCGTAAATTAATCAAGAGAATAATTCCCCAAATATTAACCCCGAAGGCCGAAACCAACATCAGATCAATATCCAGAAAACCATTCTGCTTGGCTAACCGCCAGTTAGTTTCTAAATTTCACATTCAAATCTAATTAAAGATTTAACTATCGCCTGGAGCAAAACTGGTGATACTCCATTCTCGATCTTTTCAATCTAATTAAAGATTCATTAAAACTCCACTTAGTTTTAATCTGTGACTGGGTTAAAGAATCAGTGTCATTTAAAACACGGTTCACGATAAACCCAAAGTCACATCCCATTAATTATCGGGTTAAAGAACAAGTGTTATTTAAAACACTGTTCACGATAAACCCAAAAATCAATATCCATTCAATTCCAATTAAATATTATTTAATTGGTACACTTCATTAAATCTAAATCAAAAGATTTAATCTTTTCTCAGCTGGGTTCAAGAACAGTGTTAGTGAAGACACCATTCACGACAAACCCAAATCACATTCATTAATTATCGGGTTAAAGAACAAGTGTTATTTAAAACACTGTTCACGATAAACCCAAAAATCAATATCAATTCAATTCCAATTAAATATTATTTAATTGGTACACTTCATTAAATCTAAATAAAAAGATTTAATCTTTTCTCAACTGGGTTCAAGAACAGTGTTAGTGAAGACACCATTCACGACAAACCCAAATCACATTCATTAATTATCGGGTTAAAGAACAAGTGTTATTTAAAACACTGTTCACGATAAACCCAAAAATCAATACCAATTCAATTCCAATTAAATATTATTTAATTGGTACACTTCATTAAATCTAAATAAAAAGATTTAATCATTTCTCAACTGGGTTCAAAAACAGTGTTAGTAAAGACACCATTCACGACAAACCCAAATCACATTCGATATTCAATACAAGGCTCTGAATAGAAAATATATCGGCTTATATTCAATATCAAATTCTACGACTAACAAATGTCGTATTGGAAATAACGATATAAATATATATATCTTTCAAATTTCCATAACAACACCTGTATAATCACGAATTCCAACATCGAAATATTCCGAAGACAATTTCGATTCAAATCCACTCCAATGCAATCATTGGAAATTTTGGTTATTTTTAAAACCCTTCTTAAATTCAATTTATTTATTTAAAAATAAATAGAATTATATTTCTAGTTCAAAACTAGTTCATTTCGATAAAAATCCATTTTTATCTTTTCAAATATGGAGTTTTTCATCCCAAATCTTCACAAATCATTTCTTATGATTTTACACAAATTATTGCTATGTTTAATAATTTTATCAAGGCCCGTACAGTCGATTTCCATCAACGGCCATCGAACTGCACTTACAGCGACCTTTTTCGAATTTGATTTGGACATAATTCCAAATCCAACCGTTAGATTTCAAATTTCTAATATTCGTTAGAAAGCTCTTTTCGATACGAACCCAACGGTTCCGGTTTTAGGAGAATCCGACGGTCGGATCTCCCGTAATGTCCGTTTGAAATAAATGGTCGAAATTCGCGAACTGCCGCGGCGCGGCGCGTTCTATTCAGGCCATTATATTATATATATAATATATATAATATATATTTCGTCGATTTCTATTCAAAACGAATTATATAAATAGTTTAAAATCGTTTCAAAACCTATTTCAACTTCCATTTCAATTCAAAGCAAAATTGAATTCTTCTTTATAAATTCGTTTTAAAAACCATTTCTATTTAATTCAAATTTCAGTTCAATTTGAATTCATATTCAATTCAATTCATTTCGAAATCGTTTTCAATTCAATTCATTTCGAACTCGTTATATATTCAATTCATTTCGAAATCGTTATATATTCAATTCATTTCGAAATCGTTTTCAATTTATTTCTATTCGAAATCGTTTTCAATTTATTTCTATTCGAAATCGTTTTCAATTCATTTCTATTCGAAATCGTTTTCAATTCATTTCTATTCGAAATCGTTTTCAATTCATTTCTATTCGAAATCGTTTTCAATTCATTTCTATTCGAAATCGTTTTCAATTCAATTCTATTCGAAATCGAATAAATCGATATAAATATCGTTTACGTCAAAATGGCGTCAATCTAATCAACACGGCTTCATAAATTTCTATTTTCAAATATTCTATTTCAAATATTTCTCTTTCAAACTAGTTGTTATTCTCAAAATATTTCGTTCAACACATGACCAATCTCAATGAATGAGTACTGTTAACACATGAACTTTTATTTTATATCGATAAAGATGTAAATTTTAATATTAAAATATTTCGTTCAACACATGACCAACCTCAATGAATGAGTACTGTCAACACATGAACTTTTATTTTATAATATTCTTTATTTTTCAAATTGGAATGAGGCCCAATCAATTACCATATAAAGTTAATTATATGGATTTTCATACAACACATGCATATCATAGCATTGAAAAATAATCAACCATCAACCAAAGTGCACTACACTGTATAAGCATCAAATATAAATATCTAACGCTTATAACAGCCTGTCAATCGATCGATCGACATATTTAATCAATCAGGATGAGTGAACTTCAAATTTCATCCTAACACCCGTGTGGGGTTTCAAACAATCAAACACGTATTTTATTTGTGCAGTTGGGCGATGTGTAAAATTTATCGTCCCAATCAATATCCTTCAAATAGGTGTACATAAACAAACCGTCCGGTTCGTAAATGAATATTTATTCACATTCACGTTAAAAATTATATTTCTAACGATAAAACATTTTATTTCAACCTATGAATTTCTATTCAATTCATTCTTTAAATAAAATGATATTTTTATTTTTCTAACTTATTTTAGAAAATTTCGGCGGCATAACGGCACGATACTAGAAACGGGACGAGGCCTAGCCTTATCCCCGGTCTAGTGAAGGCCCACGCCATTCACACATCAATCAAATCTATTTCATCTCACCAAACAATTCAATTCAAACAAATAACTCAACTAATCTATGCAACCAAACAAACAAGTCCATGGTCTGTGGACGATTGTGTCGGGTGCTACTAAGCACCGTCTGCATCCTAGTATATATATAAAACTAGAAAAGAAATTGAAAGGTGAGAAATTCTCACCTATAGCTATCCTAGCTCCACGGCACTTCATTGATAGAAATCTTCATCGCTATCGCATCATCGCCATCTTCGTTGCCCGTAGTCACTATATATATAAAAATCGAATTTTTATTTCAAAGTTCAATATATAAAAATCGAATTTTTACTTCAAAGTTCAATATATAAAAATCGAGTTTTTAGTTCAAAGTTCAATATATAAAAATCGAATTTTTAGTTCAAAGTTCAATATATAAAAATCGAATTTTTAGTTCAAAGTTCAATATATAAAAATCGAATTTTTAGTTCAAAGTTCAATATATAAAAATCGAATTTTTAGTTCATAGTTCAATATATAAAAATCGAATTTTTAGTTCAAAGTTCAATATATAAAAATCGAATTTTTAGTTCATTAAAAATAATATCTTTCTACGATAAGTATCATATTTTTACATAAGATGAAATCATACATTTCAAATCAAAGAAAACATATTTTTCTTATCACGGAAAACGTATTTCTCGAATCAAAGAAGATGGATTCTTCGAATCAAAGAAAATGGGGTTTTTTTTTTTTTTCGAATCAAAGAAAATGGATTCTTTCATTCGCTATGATTTATAAAAACATATTTTTATCTCGAAGTTCAACATTTAAAAATCATATTTTCATTTTAAAAATTCAATCTTTTTCATTTTAAAAATTCAATCTTTTTCATTTTAAAAATTCAATCTTTTAAAACCTTTCTTAAAATCAGTTTTTCTCTTTTCCAAATTCAGTTTTTGAAATTATGAAAAATCAGTTTTTAACATTATAAAAAAAATCAGTTTTTAACATTATAAAAAAATCAGTTTTTAACATGATAAAAAAATCAGTTTATGTATTCTTTTAAAAAAAACAGTTTTAAATCTTAAAAAAAAACAAACAGTTTTAAATCTTTAAAAAAAAACAAACAGTTTTAAATCTTTTTAAAAAAACAAACAGTTTTAAATCTTTTTAAAAAAACAAAACAGTTTTAACTCTTTATAAAAAAAATTCTGTTTTCATTCTTTTTTAAAATTCAGTTTTATAACTTCCTAAAAATCAGTTTTATTCTAAAGAAAAAAAAACAGTTTTAAAATCCTTATAATCGAAATTTTCAGATTAAAAATAAAAATGAAATAAAAATAAAAACAACTTACTTTTGCCTGCGCAGAGGGGGGGGGGTCTTCTGTGCGCCAGCGTCGGAGGGTGGCTCAAAATCGTCGGAGGGAGGCGTTGGCAGGGTGGCAGGCGGTCGTCGGCCAAGCCAGGGCGTCGGACGTGGGTTCGGATCTCGATCCGTGCGAGGGCGGGAAATCGAGGAGGAGGTTGGATACTGGAGAGAGGGAGGAGAGGGAAAAAGGGGGGGAAGAGGTCTCGATCACCGACGGCAGCTCGGGGGGGCAGGCGGTCGCGTCGTGGCGGCTGGGGGCGGCATCGATTGGAAGCGGTTTTTTTTTTTTTTTTTTTCTGTTTGAAATGATTTTAGTCGGGGGGGGGGGGCCTTCTGTTAAGGGGAGAAGATATTATTATTTTTTTATTTATTTATTTATTATTTAATTATTAAAAAGTTGACTTTTACATACGACCTCGAAACGAAGCCTACCGCCTGTCGTCCATAGCGTTTCACCCCCATTCCGAACACAATGGGATATGTATCGCTAACTGCTTTGATCGTTTTGATCAGTTTCCGTTGCATTTACATTTAAATCACTATATTGAATTTTTAAACGTACATTTCAAATTACCGGGGTCACATACTAACTAGAAAAATTCCAGAAAAATATTTTCTAGCTTCGTATTGACGATACGGTCCTAACAGAACTAGTTTCGCCGAATTCTGAGACCGTTTGAAAAGTGGCCAATTTCCAGTCGATTAAAATCAACTGAAATGGTCAAAACACGCTTTCCTTTGCCACGCTCACATATTGATTCGAAAAATTATGAAATTTGAAACCTAGCAATAACTTCACATCCCGGACCCAACAAAACTGGTTTCGTCGAAATCCGAGGTCGTTTGCAAAATGTCCATTTTTAAGGGCCTGAATTCCATAGCGACTATTCAGAATTTTCAACTGGACATATCTTTTGATTCCCGCTATCAAAATTTGATTATTCGGATTCGTTGGAAAGATATTATCAATTAGATCCTATCATTTTTGGTTTCACTAAAATCCGGATTGTTTTGCACCCGGTATGTTCAATTGAAGTTTGAAATCGAATTATCGAACTACCGCGCCATTTTCAATTCTATTTATAATTATATATATAAATATTTATATTCTAACGACGACGTATATAATATATACGTTCGAATTATATTCAAAATAAATTTTCTCGTCGTTATTATTTAAAATAATCCATTTTAAATAATCAAAATTCGCTAAAATGGCCAAAATAAAAATTTTAAACTGGCCCAGATTTTCCGGGTTGTTACAATCTCCCCCACTTAAAACTTTTCGTCCCCGAAAAGGAACAAAGTCGAAAGTGGTTTGATTAATCAGCTCTACGATCGATCAGGCTTCCATTCTCCAACTCTTTAGTTTCTGAGAATTTTCAAAATTTCAAAAATTTGGCTAACACCCTAAATTTTTGAGAAATTTCGCCATAACCTCCCCTGCACCGGGAGCATCGGGGAATTTCAAATAGCTTCCCCGGTCCTTCAGATCTCAAAAAGAAAAAGAAAAAGCCAAGCGGCTAGCCAATAGGCTCACAAAATCATCATCACCCAAACAAAACAGGAAATTATGTAGTAAACATGTACCTATTTGTCGGGCAAACAAATTTTATTCTCTGCTCTAGCCTCCTTGCTATGACCTGTTCAATGATATACTTGTATATGCAAGCAAATGCGACCAATTTCAATACAATTCAATATTTGATCAAATTAGGCATAATGGTTCAAAATTATCAAACAAATGAACAAACAACACAAACATCAATCAACTAGTGGATTAGAGTTTCAAATTGATAACTTTGATACATAGTCAAAAATCAGATTTTTGATGTCAAATCACAACAATAGGCCCTATCTAATTTTGGTTCTCACACCAGTCAATAGGAGGTATATAGATATTACACGTTCGTCACTCGAATATCAATTCTAATGATGGAGCTCCATCATCAAAATCATCTCCGGGCGATTAGAGTGTAATTCTATATCTATCCAACATATCAAAACTTCGAATACACGCTAGCTAGGCGCATACGCAAAATCTTTATATTTTGGATTGTCCTAATCAATATAAAAAGATAATCAAATACGAATAATTGATTTAAATTTGCAAAATAGACTTGTTTTCATTAGAAAAATATACTCTTCACACTCGTTCTAGGATACTACTGATCCCATCTCTAACGAGTCATTCTCATTGGTTATTACTAATCCAATATCTGATGAATTCTTTCGTACGGTTCTAATGTGTCTTGTTCTCTAAGCTTTGTAAACCAAAGCTCTGATACCAACTGTAAAGACCCGCAACTTCCCCGTAAAGGAAAGCGACGGATAGTTCGAGAACAAACCACAACAGAACGCATACAGAAGAACATTTCATTGTATATTACAACAATGCATCAGATTACAAGAATATACAGAGTATAAATGAATATTACACAGAAATATCAGAGATTTAAATTACATTTAAATACATAGCAGCGGAAAATAATACAATAGACAACTAGAAGTAGATATACGGATACAAAGCTTTCCGGATATCGTTCCAGCTGTAAACCAGGATCCTGTGAATATAAATCTGCAAAACCAAAACTACTAGCTGCCCGTGTCAAAATAAGGGCACCCAGAGTTTAGGTTAAAATAATAAACTCCAGGTCAGTCATGGGACTGGTGTGAGAACTAAAACAGTTAATCTTTATTTTCAAAGTAAGGTAAATCAAGGGACCACGCCGTATAACACGGAACGGGTTTCCTCCCAAGAACACCAGTGCATAAAACACACAGCGCGATGCTAAATAAAGAAAAATGAAGCTGTTATAAGACCCAGGTCCTATCACACAATGCAACGCAAGCCGGGGGATAGGGTTTTTACCTTATAACAGCCAAAGAATGCTTGATACGTTTAAAACAAATCATTTGATACTATTATAAGTGCATAGTGTATAAAACAACTTCAAATCATAAGTATCAATCATAGGCGGCATAAGCGCCCCATCCCACTATGTCGCCATATATAGGATTACAATTAAAACCGCAAATGTCACGTATTTGGAAATTGGATTTCCATCTATGAACCGAGGCAAAAGATAGTCCTCAACCGATTCGAGACTGCCTAGCCCGAGTCTCAGGATCAGAACGCATCGACCCTTGGATCGTCAGGGCCGGTCCACACGGAGTGGATTAAAAATGCCTGAGCACTACGTTTCGCCGCCCTTTGGGGCGTAAGCGAGCGAACGAATGACTCCATCGGACCCGGACCGTCCGATCTAACCGAGGCGCCTCGCAACAGCAACAACCACATAAGTCAAACTCGTCAGGGCGTGTAAAACCACTGACGCCACTTCTAGCTAGGAGGAAACGCAGGCCCTCCCTGAGGTCCGTCTCCCGTTTTTGGTTCATACCTGGTGTGAAACACGCGAGGTAAACGTTACACAAAGCTACGCCACAAAGGCCGTGCTTTGATCATCACCACAAGACTTTGCTTTTCAACAGAAGCCTTGATCATTTGCATCTTAGCATGCCACACAGGCAAACCATCCTATGCAACCGATATCAGTCACACAGAATGAAATCCGACGTCAGACACACAGTCCATTTACAAGTCCGTTCTGGGTCTGAACGAAACCGGAGGCACCTAGTACCCCGCATATCCATCGATCTCCAAGTACGTCTGGACGATCACTAACTGTTTCCATCTTCTTGGGTGTACAGCCCAATCAAGATCATCAGTAATTACCCAAACGACGTGAAGACCTCCGGTCTTCGACCATCGTCTTCATCTTCGACTTATCGTCGTATCAGTTACTCAGAATGGGATAAACCCGGTCTTTCCGAATAACTCGCGTATATTTTAAATAAGTGTTACACAAACACAACATACGCCTCATTCCAATTCATTAGTCACTAACCGTAAATTAATCAAGAGAATAATTCCCCAAATATTAACCCCGAAGGCCGAAACCAACATCAGATCAATATCCAGAAAACCATTCTGCTTGGCTAACCGCCAGTTAGTTTCTAAATTTCACATTCAAATCTAATTAAAGATTTAACTATCGCCTGGAGCAAAACTGGTGATACTCCATTCTCGATCTTTTCAATCTAATTAAAGATTCATTAAAACTCCACTTAGTTTTAATCTGTGACTGGGTTAAAGAATCAGTGTCATTTAAAACACGGTTCACGATAAACCCAAAGTCACATCCCATTAATTATCGGGTTAAAGAACAAGTGTTATTTAAAACACTGTTCACGATAAACCCAAAAATCAATATCCATTCAATTCCAATTAAATATTATTTAATTGGTACACTTCATTAAATCTAAATCAAAAGATTTAATCTTTTCTCAGCTGGGTTCAAGAACAGTGTTAGTGAAGACACCATTCACGACAAACCCAAATCACATTCATTAATTATCGGGTTAAAGAACAAGTGTTATTTAAAACACTGTTCACGATAAACCCAAAAATCAATATCAATTCAATTCCAATTAAATATTATTTAATTGGTACACTTCA
Organism: Allium sativum; assembly: GCA_030737875.1. Taxonomy (NCBI): domain Eukaryota; kingdom Viridiplantae; phylum Streptophyta; class Magnoliopsida; order Asparagales; family Amaryllidaceae; genus Allium; species Allium sativum. Next base: position 731,402,354 of record CM060923.1, on the reverse strand, counting down.
TTAAATCTAAATAAAAAGATTTAATCTTTTCTCAACTGGGTTCAAGAACAGTGTTAGTGAAGACACCATTCACGACAAACCCAAATCACATTCATTAATTATCGGGTTAAAGAACAAGTGTTATTTAAAACACTGTTCACGATAAACCCAAAAATCAATATCAATTCAATTCCAATTAAATATTATTTAATTGGTACACTTCATTAAATCTAAATAAAAAGATTTAATCATTTCTCAACTGGGTTCAAAAACAGTGTTAGTAAAGACACCATTCACGACAAACCCAAATCACATTCGATATTCAATACAAGGCTCTGAATAGAAAATATATCGGCTTATATTCAATATCAAATTCTACGACTAACAAATGTCGTATTGGAAATAACGATATAAATATATATATCTTTCAAATTTCCATAACAACACCTGTATAATCACGAATTCCAACATCGAAATATTCCGAAGACAATTTCGATTCAAATCCACTCCAATGCAATCATTGGAAATTTTGGTTATTTTTAAAACCCTTCTTAAATTCAATTTATTTATTTAAAAATAAATAGAATTATATTTCTAGTTCAAAACTAGTTCATTTCGATAAAAATCCATTTTTATCTTTTCAAATATGGAGTTTTTCATCCCAAATCTTCACAAATCATTTCTTATGATTTTACACAAATTATTGCTATGTTTAATAATTTTATCAAGGCCCGTACAGTCGATTTCCATCAACGGCCATCGAACTGCACTTACAGCGACCTTTTTCGAATTTGATTTGGACATAATTCCAAATCCAACCGTTAGATTTCAAATTTCTAATATTCGTTAGAAAGCTCTTTTCGATACGAACCCAACGGTTCCGGTTTTAGGAGAATCCGACGGTCGGATCTCCCGTAATGTCCGTTTGAAATAAATGGTCGAAATTCGCGAACTGCCGCGGCGCGGCGCGTTCTATTCAGGCCATTATATTATATATATAATATATATAATATATATTTCGTCGATTTCTATTCAAAACGAATTATATAAATAGTTTAAAATCGTTTCAAAACCTATTTCAACTTCCATTTCAATTCAAAGCAAAATTGAATTCTTCTTTATAAATTCGTTTTAAAAACCATTTCTATTTAATTCAAATTTCAGTTCAATTTGAATTCATATTCAATTCAATTCATTTCGAAATCGTTTTCAATTCAATTCATTTCGAACTCGTTATATATTCAATTCATTTCGAAATCGTTATATATTCAATTCATTTCGAAATCGTTTTCAATTTATTTCTATTCGAAATCGTTTTCAATTCATTTCTATTCGAAATCGTTTTCAATTCATTTCTATTCGAAATCGTTTTCAATTCAATTCTATTCGAAATCGTTTTCAATTCAATTCTATTCGAAATCGAATAAATCGATATAAATATCGTTTACGTCAAAATGGCGTCAATCTAATCAACACGGCTTCATAAATTTCTATTTTCAAATATTCTATTTCAAATATTTCTCTTTCAAACTAGTTGTTATTCTCAAAATATTTCGTTCAACACATGACCAATCTCAATGAATGAGTACTGTTAACACATGAACTTTTATTTTATATCGATAAAGATGTAAATTTTAATATTAAAATATTTCGTTCAACACATGACCAACCTCAATGAATGAGTACTGTCAACACATGAACTTTTATTTTATAATATTCTTTATTTTTCAAATTGGAATGAGGCCCAATCAATTACCATATAAAGTTAATTATATGGATTTTCATACAACACATGTATATCATAGCATTGAAAAATAATCAACCATCAACCAAAGTGTACTACACTGTATAAGCATCAAATATAAATATCTAACGCTTATAACAGCCTGTCAATCGATCGATCGACATATTTAATCAATCAGGATGAGTGAACTTCAAATTTCATCCTAACACCCGTGTGGGGTTTCAAACAATCAAACACGTATTTTATTTGTGCAGTTGGGCGATGTGTAAAATTTATCGTCCCAATCAATATCCTTCAAATAGGTGTACATAAACAAACCGTCCGGTTCGTAAATGAATATTTATTCACATTCACGTTAAAAATTATATTTCTAACGATAAAACATTTTATTTCAACCTATGAATTTCTATTCAATTCATTCTTTAAATAAAATGATATTTTTATTTTTCTAACTTATTTTAGAAAATTTCGGCGGCATAACGGCACGATACTAGAAACGGGACGAGGCCTAGCCTTATCCCCGGTCTAGTGAAGGCCCACGCCATTCACACATCAATCAAATCTATTTCATCTCACCAAACAATTCAATTCAAACAAATAACTCAACTAATCTATGCAACCAAACAAACAAGTCCATGGTCTGTGGACGATTGTGTCGGGTGCTACTAAGCACCGTCTGCATCCTAGTATATATATAAAACTAGAAAAGAAATTGAAAGGTGAGAAATTCTCACCTATAGCTATCCTAGCTCCACGGCACTTCATTGATAGAAATCTTCATCGCTATCGCATCATCGCCATCTTCGTTGCCCGTAGTCACTATATATATAAAAATCGAATTTTTATTTCAAAGTTCAATATATAAAAATCGAATTTTTACTTCAAAGTTCAATATATAAAAATCGAGTTTTTAGTTCAAAGTTCAATATATAAAAATCGAATTTTTAGTTCAAAGTTCAATATATAAAAATCGAATTTTTAGTTCAAAGTTCAATATATAAAAATCGAATTTTTAGTTCAAAGTTCAATATATAAAAATCGAATTTTTAGTTCATAGTTCAATATATAAAAATCGAATTTTTAGTTCAAAGTTCAATATATAAAAATCGAATTTTTAGTTCATTAAAAATAATATCTTTCTACGATAAGTATCATATTTTTACATAAGATGAAATCATACATTTCAAATCAAAGAAAACATATTTTTCTTATCACGGAAAACGTATTTCTCGAATCAAAGAAGATGGATTCTTCGAATCAAAGAAAATGGGGTTTTTTTTTTTTTTTTCGAATCAAAGAAAATGGATTCTTTCATTCGCTATGATTTATAAAAACATATTTTTATCTCGAAGTTCAACATTTAAAAATCATATTTTCATTTTAAAAATTCAATCTTTTTCATTTTAAAAATTCAATCTTTTTCATTTTAAAAATTCAATCTTTTAAAACCTTTCTTAAAATCAGTTTTTCTCTTTTCCAAATTCAGTTTTTGAAATTATGAAAAATCAGTTTTTAACATTATAAAAAAAATCAGTTTTTAACATTATAAAAAAATCAGTTTTTAACATGATAAAAAAATCAGTTTATGTATTCTTTTAAAAAAAACAGTTTTAAATCTTAAAAAAAAACAAACAGTTTTAAATCTTTAAAAAAAAACAAACAGTTTTAAATCTTTTTAAAAAAAACAAACAGTTTTAAATCTTTTTAAAAAAACAAAACAGTTTTAACTCTTTATAAAAAAAATTCTATTTTCATTCTTTTTTAAAATTCAGTTTTATAACTTCCTAAAAATCAGTTTTATTCTAAAGAAAAAAAAACAGTTTTAAAATCCTTATAATCGAAATTTTCAGATTAAAAATAAAAATGAAATAAAAATAAAAACAACTTACTTTTGCCTGCGCAGAGGGGGGGGGGGGTCTTCTGTGCGCCAGCATCGGAGGGTGGCTCAAAATCGTCGGAGGGAGGCGTTGGCAGGGTGGCAGGCGGTCGTCGGCCAAGCCAGGGCGTCGGACGTGGGTTCGGATCTCGATCCGTGCGAGGGCGGGAAATCGAGGAGGAGGTTGGATACTGGAGAGAGGGAGGAGAGGGAAAAAGGGGGGGAAGAGGTCTCGATCACCGACGGCAGCTCGGGGGGGGGGGGGGGGGCAGGCGGTCGCGTCGTGGCGGCTGGGGGCGGCATCGATTGGAAGCGGTTTTTTTTTTTTTTTTTTTTTTCTGTTTGAAATGATTTTAGTCGGGGGGGGGGGGGCCTTCTGTTAAGGGGAGAAGATATTATTTTTTTTTTTTTTTTATTTATTATTTAATTATTAAAAAGTTGACTTTTACATACGACCTCGAAACGAAGCCTACCGCCTGTCGTCCATAGCGTTTCACCCCCATTCCGAACACAATGGGATATGTATCGCTAACTGCTTTGATCGTTTTGATCAGTTTCCGTTGCATTTACATTTAAATCACTATATTGAATTTTTAAACGTACATTTCAAATTACCGGGGTCACATACTAACTAGAAAAATTCCAGAAAAATATTTTCTAGCTTCGTATTGACGATACGGTCCTAACAGAACTAGTTTCGCCGAATTCTGAGACCGTTTGAAAAGTGGCCAATTTCCAGTCGATTAAAATCAACTGAAATGGTCAAAACACGCTTTCCTTTGCCACGCTCACATATTGATTCGAAAAATTATGAAATTTGAAACCTGGCAATAACTTCACATCCCGGACCCAACAAAACTGGTTTCGTCGAAATCCGAGGTCGTTTGCAAAATGTCCATTTTTAAGGGCCTGAATTCCATAGCGACTATTCAGAATTTTCAACTGGACATATCTTTTGATTCCCGCTATCAAAATTTGATTATTCGGATTCGTTGGAAAGATATTATCAATTAGATCCTATCATTTTTGGTTTCACTAAAATCCGGATTGTTTTGCACCCGGTATGTTCAATTGAAGTTTGAAATCGAATTATCGAACTACCGCGCCATTTTCAATTCTATTTATAATTATATATATAAATATTTATATTCTAACGACGACGTATATAATATATACGTTCGAATTATATTCAAAATAAACTTTCTCGTCGTTATTATTTAAAATAATCCATTTTAAATAATCAAAATTCGCTAAAATGGCCAAAATAAAAATTTTAAACTGGCCCAGATTTTCCGGGTTGTTACACGAGCGCCCCAGGAAACTCGTCGGGGGCTCGCCCATCTATCTCAGAATCGTCGCTAGACGAAGTACTTTCGGACGGATCTGATTCCGTGGCCTCGTACTCAGATCCAGAATCTTCACCTCCTGGATTAGTGGGAGGAATCTCGGGGTTGTATTTCTCAGGAACCTCGGATTCCGCTTCTGTTGCGGATCTTGAAGAAGAGTGATTATTCGACATTACTGCTAGGACGTGAAAACATGAACAATGAGATTAATACTACCCGATCCCCGTGTGTGCAAGTGCCGGTGTGTGTACTTGTGTGTGCATTGAAAATAAAGCATGAAAGCAATCGTGATCATTAAAATATTAGTCGTCATATGCAGCCGAATTATGTAGTCATTTAGTCCAGAAAGTCCAACATCAGGGCCCTAGCCTAACTGTTCAGAATTTTCTGGTGTCAACGCGTCGATTAAAGTTTGAAATTTCTTCGCATCGTCAACTATGAGTCGGATCGCAAGGCAGAGGGATCGCCACCTTTCGGATCGCAAGGCAGAGGGATCGCCACCCATCGAATCGCAGGGCAAAGGGATCGCTCCTTCAAGAATCGTTGCAGCCCCCGCGATACGCGCCTTTGCTGTCACCACGATCTTCCGTCTCGCCACTCGCCTTCATCTTCTCCTCTCTTTGCCCACGATCCGAACCGGCCTTCCCTCTTCTTCTTCCTCCTTCGTTTTCCTCCTCTCCTTCCCATCCTCGAACTCCGAGCTCTACACCAGTCAGCCATGGTGTCTTGATGATTCCTTCAGAAAATCGCAAATTTCCGTCGTTTCTCCCTCAAATTAGTCGAAAAAGATCATGAAAGAGCAGCGTTCACGAATTAGAATGCTTTTTGTGGAGTTACCTTTCTAAAAATTGAGGAAATGCTCGGATTTTCGAAGGTTTGAAAAGCTTGGGTTCGTTCTTCGACAGTGCAGGCGAAACGATGCGGTAGAAGAAAAAGAAGAAGGAAAGTGAAGAGTGGAGGGTCGGCTTATATAGGCAAAGAGGGCGACCGTTTGTCTCCCCTTCTTTGTCCTATTCGATCCACGAAAGACCGGCGGGCCACGAACCAAAAAGCCCACCACGTCTCGAGGAGGAGCCCATTTCGTTCCGAGGCCCAAGTGCACACCCAAGAACGGAACGAATGTCTCGCTAACGGACCGTGATTTGAGCTCGCGATCCGAATCGATAAATTCAGGAATAAGGATTCTGAAAAAATCCCAGAAAGAGAATCGTTATGTGATCCGCGACTCGTTGAGAAAAGACGATTCTATAGCTTCGAAGCATGTTCCATCATCGATAAAACATACTTTGAGGGGGCAAAATGTTGGCTCGCTTTTTGACCAAGCCACCCAGGATCATTCATAAGAAGAAAGCATGAAACCACGTTCTCTAAGAATATGAAGGAATGGATCGCATCATCGACTCGCCCGATGACGGATCGCACCTCGACGGATCGCCCCTATTTCATCAGCGAAACGACACCTCTATGCGATCCGATCAATACATATGTTGTTGCCCAGTATTGATCGATCTGATCCCCTGATGCGTGGCGAACCCTCTGACCTGTTCAAGCATGAGCTAGTCTTCAGCGATCCGAGACGCACGGATCTAGTGACACGTGTCCCTAACCATCATTTGCACCAATTCTCCCCATCTGCACGATCCGATTTTCAACCAGATCGCGACACCTGTCCACAACGGCTAATTTGACTATTTCCTCAACGATGGCGATGCGATCCGATGTTCTCGGGATTCGTGCCACGTGTAACCACGACCCTCCTGACAAAATCAGCTATAAATAGCCCGGAGCTTGGCATTTTTTGGGATTCTTTTTGGCAATATTGAGTACTGAATTCGCCATTGTTGTCAAAATACTAGAGTATTGAGAGAAATCCTTGATTGTATCAGCTTTCAAAGTATAATCAATAATATATAAAGTGGACGTAGGCTCGTTAATGCCGAACCACTATAAATTCTGGGTGTTATTTCCTTTTTCCTCATTCTTCAGTTGAAACTCTATTAGCTACAGAACAATTTGGGTGTTAGGTCCAAATTTTGATCTAACAACAATATATGAAAAACAATACAATAACTGTTGAGGAATCCAGTCTAATTCCTCCAACCTGTTTCCCTGCATCACAGATGTTAAACAATAATATTAACATCGATTTCACTTCGATGTGAATTATTCTGATCAACAGAATCAACATATAAATATCTAACTGTTATATATATATGTATACATATATATATATATAATTTCCACTAACTGTCTAACAGTTCAATCAAACAGTCAACACATAGTCAAACAGACAATATCTAACAGTTCTAAAAATACAACATGAAATTATAAACTGTTCAGAGTTGGTGAGTTTTACTCACTTTTGGGCGTTAACCGATAAATATCGGTTTGCGTTCATTGATTCAGTCGAACAATTTATTTCTCCATAAATTGTGACGAGCTCGGATTGACTCGCGGTCAGTCCCATTGTGATGGTCCCGTCCATACGATCCCAATGCAACTTGTTTCGCTGAATTTCGTTTACGTATGACGAAGTTATGTCAATTTGAAATCAACGTACATTTAAATTGAAATAACAATTGAAACTTTATTTCTTTATTGGGCTCAACATTTCTTTTAGGCCCAAACTAAACGTTAATAGCCCAGACCCCCTCCTATACTTCTTCTTCCTCCTGCTAACTACCCGAACGGAAATCCTCCCCAAAACTCCAGACTTCAGAAAATCAAAGCCCTTCCACCAATATATTTAAATTCAAACTAACGCCACTACAATTCCTCACTCACTCTCCTCTTCATCCCCGTACCCCTGAAATCCAATCCGATGCCCAAAAAGGGAACCGCGAACGTCGAGCTCAGCTACAAGACATCGACAGAAATAGTTGTCGAACCCTCCAAATTTCCGCAAGTAGGTGCGGTATACTTTGCTAAACCCAAATCCAGTAACCATTGTCTGAATCGATGCCTTAAATCCGAGTATTAATCAACCCTAGGACTCGGCTTCAAAAACTGAAGCACCTGAACTGACGTCGAACTCACATTGGAGCATACTAGAATGAAGAGAATCCCTTCTAGATCTTGAATATCATTGAGTTGCGATTTATAGTAATTTATTTGGTTTTTACTTGATTTTTGCAGCTCTCGATGATTGTTTTGAGGGTGGAAAAATTGACGGCACAAACTGAAATTGAAAATTAGGTTTAGGTAGTGTTAAGAGGTGTATTTATAGTGGAAATAAATATCTAGATATTTTTTTAAAAGAATATTCTCGGTATATTCTCTTTTATATATCCATTTTCCTTTCTAAAAATCCTCATGATTTCATACGATACTCAAAAATCACGAAACTGGACATGTAGCTAGTGTTCGACATTACGGTCCCAACGAAACTGGTTTCGTCGAATTCCGACTCCGTTTACTCACACAGCGTATATTTAAAGGTCAATATATCGACTGTTTCTCACTCTAAAAATCGCCACGGCCACGTACTGACTTCAAAAATCACGTAAATTGAAATCTAACAATAATTTAATATTGCAGACCCAACAAAACTGGTTTCGTTGAATTCCGACTTCGTTTGCAAAACTGGCTATTTTTAGACCCTTGAATAATCCATTTAAATATATAAATATATTTAAATAAAGAAAATTAAATATAAATAAATTTATATTGTCGTATATATTCACAGTGGAATACCATACAGCTCTAGGAAAATTATATACGCTCTATTCCAAGTCCAGATTGAATCGATATTCACTTTACATTGAAAAATCCTTTTATAACGTATATAAAGCGTTACGAATTATAAAGGAATTCCATAGCGACTTTTTCTGAAATTTGATTTGGACATAAATCAAAAACTACACGACGAAATCTCGATTTTTCTCTTCCACTAGAAAGATATACTCCACCAGCTCCACACGTTTCTTGTTTCACAGAAATCCGGCTTAAAACGAATCCTGTACATTCAGTTGAAGTTCAAATCGCCAAATAGCGAATTGCCGCGTCGTTACGCACTCTATTTTAATTATATTACAATTATACGTTCAAACTATCGTCGATTGAATATATTCGTCAATATAATCCAACTCTAGGTTGAATTATATCTTTGGGATGAACCCATTCACAGAATATTTGTATTTCCAATATTTTTGATTATTACGACATTATAATATATTTATTATATTATAATTATTAATTAAATATTCAGTATTATTTAATTCACGTTCTCGATATCGATAAATCGATATTTAATAATTAAATAAATAAATTGTTCAACAGCTAAAATGCGGGTTACTACAATAAAAGTTATATTTTTAACTTCCTTATCATATAAAAATCATATCTTTAACTCTCCGATCGAATAAAAATTCTATCTCTAGTTTTCCTATCGAATAAATTCAATTTTAAAATCAAATAAAATGATAACTGAAAATAGAAAAATAAAATAAAAACTTACATACAAATAGAAGGGAGAAGAGCAGCATTCACTGTCGGGGGGGGGGGGTGGGGGAGGGGGGTTGACTGTCGTAGAAGAGGAAAGTGAAGGGGGAGGGAGGAGAGAGGGGCGGCGGGTCAGAGGGAGGTGCGGTGGCCTTAGGGGGGGTGCGGTGGGGTCTGGGCTCGGATTGGGGGTGGGTCTTCGCGTCAGGAAGGAGCAGGGGAGGAGGAGGAAGAAGGAGGGCGGCGCAGCAGAGGATGGGGGGGGTGCATATCGCGGCGGCGCGATGGAGGCTCCGTCGCCCTCCTCGATCTCCCTTTTTTTTTTCTATCTGATTCGATTTGATTTTGAAGAGGGGGGGCAACGGTTTTGAAGGGGAGAGGGTTATTTTTTTATTTATTTAATTATGAAAAAGTTGACTATTACATAAGACCTCTAAACAAAGCCCACTGCCTGTCGTCCATAGCTAGTTACCCCCATTCCGAACACAATGGGATATGTATCATAGGTTGATTCGATCGTTTCGATCAGTTTTCATCAAAATCAACATATAACGCTATATATTGAATTTGAACGTGCATATCAATTTACTGGGGTCACATGCTAACTCTAAAAATTTCTGAAAAATATTTTCTAGCTTCGTATTGACGATACGGTCCTAACAAAACTAGTTTCGTCAAATTCTGAGACCGTTTGAAAAATGACCATTTTCCAGTCGATTAAAATCAACTAAAACTGGTCAAACGCGTTTTCTTTCGCCACGCTCACATATTGATTCGAAAAATTATGAAATTTGGAATCTAGCAATAATTTGACATCACAGATCCAACAAAAGTTGTTTCGTCGAAATCCGAGGTCGTTTGCAAAATACCCATTTTTAAGGGCCTGAATTCCATAGCGACTATTCAGAATTTTCAACTGGACATATCTTTTGATCCCCGCTTTGAAATTTCGATTTTTCGGATTCGTTGGAAAGATATTATCAATTAGATCCTATGGTTTTTGGTTTCACTAAAATCCGGATTGTTTTGCACCCAGTACATTCAATTGAAGTTTAAAATTGAATTATCGAACTACCGTGCCATTTTCAATTCCTTTTATAATTATTTATAATTATTCGTATTCTAACGACGACGCGTATAAATATATACGTTCGAATTCTATTCAAAATAAGTTTCTCGTCGATATTATTTTAAATAAACTATTTAAAATATTTAAAATTCGCTAAAATTACCAAAATAAATTTTTTAAACTGGCTTAGAATTTCCGGGTTATTACAACAATCCAAACGATTCATCATCTTTCATATTTTTCGATCTACCCCTACTATTCCGAAACTACCCCTATTCTCTTAATACTTCAAATCATATCTTCTTCTTAATCCTATCCCTAATTCTCTTAATAGCTCTTCCTTCCAATAATTACCCCTATTTTTTAACTAATGTGAAGGATTGGTTTTTGCAACACGCAATCCAAACGATTCATCATCATTCGTATTTGTCAATCTACCCCTACTATGCTTGAACTGGACATACTTTTCCTTATACTTCAAAACATCCCTTCTTTTTATTCCTACCCCTAATTCTCTAAATATCTCTTACTTCCAAAAATTACTTCTATTTTTTAACAACTGTGAAGGGATGGTTTTTGCAGCACCCAATCCAAATGATTCATCATCTTTCATATTTGTCGAACCAAATCCAAATGATTTATCATCTTTCATATTTGTCAATCTACCCCTACTATGGTTAAACTAACCATATTTCTCTTACTACTTCAAAACAACCCTTCTTTTTAATTCTACCCCTAATTCTCTAAATAGCCCCTACTTCCAACAATTTCGCCTATCTTTTTACTACTGTGAAGGGTTGATTTTTGCAGCAACCGGTCCAAACGATTCATAATCTTTCATCTTTGTCGATCTACCCCTACCATGCTTAAACTACCCCTACTTCTCTTAATACTTCAAAACAGTCCTTTTTTTTAATCCTACCCCTAATTCTGTAAATAGCCCTTACTTCCAACAATTACGCCTATCTTTTTATTACTATGAAGGCTTGGTTTTTGCAGCACCCAATCCAAATGATTCATAATCTTTCATATTTTTCGATCTACCCCTACTATGCTTAAACTACCCCTACTTCTCTTAATTCTTCAAAATAGCCCTTTTATTTAATCCTACCCCTAATTCTCTAAATAGCCATTACTTCCAACAATTACCCTTATTTTTTGACTACTGTGAAGGATTGGTTTTTGCCGCACCCAATCCAAACGATACAACATCTTTCATATTTGTGGATCTACCCTACTATGCTTAAACTACCCCTATATCTCTTAATACATCAAAACGGCAATTCTTTTTAATCCTACCCATTTTCTCTAAATAGCCCATACTTCCAACAATTACCCCTATTTTTTAACATTTGTGAAGGGTTGGTTTTTACAGCACCCAATCCAAATTATTCATCATCTTTCATATTTGTCGATCAAATCCAAATTATTCATCATCTTTCATATTTGTCGATCTACCCGCACTATGCTAAAACTACCCATACTTCACTTAATACTTCAATACAACCCTTCTTCTTAATCCTACCTCTAATTCTCTAAATAACCCTTACTTCCAATAATTACGCCTATCTTTTTACTACTGTCAAGGGTTGGTTTTTGCAACAAGCAATCCAAACGACTCAGAATATTTCATATTTGTCGATCTACCCCTACTATTCTTAAACTACCCATACTTCTCTTAATATGTCAAAACAGTCCTTCTTTTTAATCCTACTCCTAATTCTCTAAATAACCTTACTTCAAACAATTACGCCTATCTTTTTACTACTGTGAAGGGATGGTTTTTGCAGCACCCAATCCAAACGATTCTTAATCTATCATATTTGCCGATATAACTCTATTTTGCTTAAACTACCCCTACTTCTCTTAATACTTCAAAACAACCCTTCTGTTTAATCCTACCCTTAATTCTCTAAATACCCATTACTTCCAAAAATTACCCCTATTTTTTAACTACTGTGAAGGTTTGGTTTTTGCAGCACCCAATCCAAACAATTTATCATGTTTCATATTTGTCGATCTACCCCTACTATGTTTAAACTACCCCTACTTCTCTTAATACTTCAAAATAGTCCTTACTTTTAATCTTACCCCAAATTCTCTAAATATCCCTTACTTCCAACAATTACGCCTATCTTTTTACTACTGCGAAGGGGTTATTTTTGCAGCACCCAATCCAAACGATTCATAATCTTTCATATTTGTCGATATAACCCTACTATGCTTAAACTTCCACTACTTCTCATAATCCTTCAAAACAGCGCTTTTGTTTAATCTAACCCCTAATTCTCTAAATAGCCATTACTTCAAAGATAACCCTATTTTTTAACTACTGTGAGGGATTGGTTTTTGTAGCACCCAATCCAAACAATTCATCATCTTTCATATTTGTCGATCCACCCCTACTATGCTTAAACTACCTCTACTTCTCTTAATACATTAAAACAACTATTCTTTTTAATCCTACCCCTAATTCTCTAAATAGCCCTTACTTCCAAAAATTACACCTATTTTTTAACTCTTGTGAAGGGTTGGCTTTTGCAGCACCCAATCCAAATGATTTATCATCTTTCATATTTGTTGATCCAATCCAAATGATTCATCATCTTTCATATTTGTTGATCTACACCTACTATTCTTAAACTACCAATACTTCACTTAATACTTCAAAACAACCCTTCTTTTTAATCCTACACCTACTTCTCTAAATAGCCCTTACTTTCAACAATTATGCCTATCTTTTTACTACTGTGAAGGGTTGGTTTTTGTAGCAACCAAACCAAACGATACATAATCTTTCAAATTTTTCGATCTACCCCTACTATGCTTAAACAACCCCTACTTCTCTTAATATGTCAAAACTATCCTTCTTTTTAATCCTGCCCCTAATTCTCTAAATAGTCCTTACTTCCAACAATTAAGCCTACCTTTTTACCACTGTGAAGGTTTGATTTTTGCAGCACCCAATCCAAACGATTCATAATCTTTCATATTTGTCGATCTACCCCTACTATGCTTAAACTACCCCTAATTCGCTTAATACTTCAAAACATCCCTTCTGTTTAATCCTACCCATAAATATCTAAATACCCATTACTTACAACAATTACCCCTATTTTTTAACTACTGTGAAGGGTTGGTTTTTGCAGCACCCAATCCAAAAGATTAATCATCTTTCATATTTGTCGATCTACCCCAACCATGGTTAAACTACACCTGCTTCTCTTAATAATTCAAAATAGTCCTTGTTTTTAATGCTACCCCTAATTCTCTAAATAGCCCTTGCTTCCAACAATTACGCCTATCTATCTTCTGCTAAGAAGGGTTGGTCTTTGTAGCACCCAATCCAAACGATTCATAATATTTCATGTTTGTCGATCTACCCTACTATGCTTAAACTACCCCTACTTCTCTTAATTCTTCAAAATAGACCTTTTATTTAATCCTACCCCTAATTCTCTAAATAGCCATTACTTCAAACAATTACCCTTATTTTTTAACTACTATGAAGGATTGGTTTTTGCAGCACCCAATCAAAACGATACAACATCTTTCATATTTGTCGATCTACCCTACTGTGCTTAAACTACCCCTACATCTCTTAATACATCAAAATGACTATTATTTTTAATCCTACCCCTATTCTCTAAATAGACCTTACTACTAACAATTACCCCTATTTTTTAACTTCTGTGAATGGTTGGTTTTTGCAGCACCCAATGTAACACCCCACCTCCGCCAGGGTCACTCTAAGCAAGTACACTGACATTGGAGGGGTGTTGGTCAAGGTAAACATGCATGAAGATATCACAAGACAGAACATATAAGTAAAACAAAGTAAATAAAGTAGCGGATAAAACTACTATTTCAAAACCATGGTCAAGTTACATCATAGTACTTAGTCATTATTTTCCAACTACTACAAGTCTAGAAAACATAAACTGAAAACTGGAAATAACATAAAGTAAACTATCCACAAAGTAGACGTGGTAAAGCCATAGCGAGCTCAAGTCCAAACCGTACATGAGCTATCCAGAAAGTAAGCTAAAGATCCAAGCTAGGTGCTAGCGTTCCAACCCTGAGAACCAGGGGGGGAAACGGAAGAAAAGAGGCGAAAGGAAAACATGTCAGTCAAAAAGACTGGTAAGTCCTACCTACTATTAGTATAAAAACTAATAAAGTTAACTGGACATGTAAAATAGAGATGAAACATAGGATGATAACTGGCATGGTGGAAAGTTAACAAGAGTGGTATCGCATATACAAGGTTAAGTTGCACCAAGGATGTACTAGTATTCTAATCCATGTCAAGTATAAACAAGAAATGATCCCTTAGCCCAATGTTGGCCCAAACTCATGAGATGACCTAAATCAAGGTCCAACTACTCGGTCTAGCCAATCGACTCCCTATAAGCCTAACTCGTCGTGTATCGGTGTCATATGGCCTAATCATGGAATGTAGTTAACTATGCAAGGTACACCCTAGGGTGTATCCAACCCCAAGGTGTAAACCACATACACAAATCAAGCACGCACAGTCTAAACCTACCGGTGCCCATGTTCAACTCCGGACTTAATGTGCACGACCATGGTCCGCCTGAACAAACGGTGCACCATTCAGCCGTATCTTTTGGTCTCTTACAATAAGTCAGTAATCGTGCCCGACCCTAGCCTAGTCCAGGGTATCCAGATACTCCCAAGTAGGTTACTGCTGAAAAGGACCCCGTAACTAGGGTTTTAAATGGGTTAGGTGTGGTTAACCCTATCCTAACCATGTATTGAGTTGGTCAAGTGTATCCAAGCAGTTCATGACTTAACCCTATCACTACATCGTGTTCAACTGGTTAAGTATATTCAAGTAGTCCATGACTTAACCCTACCAATCCATCGTGTTTAATTGGTTAAGTATTCAAGTAGTCCATGACTTAACCCTACCATGTGGCATTAATTAACTTAATGCACACCAACCTCTCACATTAAACTTTGTTGTGGTTACTAGTTAAGTCGGGCGGGTCTGGGTAGCTTTACAACACAACCTAGTCTAACCTCGGGTTTTAAGTGCGATATGACCAACTATTCACATTGGGTCCTATTGTTTGTAGCCACTAGTTAAGTCGGTCGGTTCTAGGTAAATTTATGCTACAAACTCAACCCAACCTCGAGTTGGCCACTTTCATGTTTTCTAAATGTCATGTCCACGTTCATGTTTTCAAGTATAATCACATGTCATGTTTTCAATTCATGCTTCATGTCATTTAAGTTTACCCATAACGTAACCCCATCGCACGTAAGTTCGCACAAACACAAATAGATCAAAAGAGGGAACATAAGAATAGGACAAGGTGGGCATAAGATGGCAAAGTTTATCACAAGTTAAACATGGTGATATTTGAGCCAAAAAGGGGTTCAACATACTAGCTTATGGCCTCAACATGTATGATAGCATAAAAGGTGACTTGGCCTCAAACATTTCAAATAGCATAAGGGTGCTTTGGCCTCAAGCATGCATAGTGGCATAAAGGTGCTTTGGCCTCAAGCATGCATAATAGCATAATTAGCAAATATGGTGGTAGCATGGTAATAGTTGACAAAGGGTGACAATCCTAACTTGTGCATAGCAAATAGGTTCAATATCGTCATATGCATGTTAAGGAACATGAGGGGTTAAGGTTTGTTAACATGCATAAGCCATAATCTATTTCATAGCATTTTTCCCAAAGGTCAACATGAATGGTACTAGGTTCATGATAGGTCCACAATCATAAATCAAGAGAGGCATGAATAGATCTATGCATACAATAATAGGATCAAGGCAAATATTGCACTTAGGTCCAATTCAAATCTACACATGTATGGCATTAAACTTAGCAAATAGGGTGATAAACTTGTGATTAGCATATAGGTCCATCATGGCAAGTTAATACCAAGGTCATGAGGGTTCTATGTTGCATTTATGCACAATCACCACATAAAGCTCATAGCTTTCCACCCAAAAGTCAACATAAATGGTACTAGATTCATGATAGGTAAACATTAGGTCCACAAACATAGATCAAAAGGGTCATGAATAAATCTATGCATGAAATCCAAGGCAAGCATACCAAAAAAGTCTCATTTCAACTTGCTACATGTCATATTAAGTTCATAGTTTAAATCTAAGAGTAGAATAGGGCTTAAAAAGCTAGGCTATGAAGACTAGAACAAAATAAACAAGATTGAGACGAAGCCACACTAGAAATCCCCAAATGAATACAGGCTCCAAGTTGTCTTGAGAAACAAGAAGCTCCTTTGATTTGTATGAAGAAAAATCCTTGTTTTGATGAAGGAAGGTGGCTCTTTTACTAGCTTAGAACACTCAAACTTTCATGAAGAAGATGGAGGCCATGTTATGAAGATGGAGGCCATGATCAAGGAGCATTTTGGCATAACCTAGTTGTAGGATTGATTTGTGGTGATTTAGGGTAGGGTTTAGGGTGTTTTTATAGAGATTTAGGTTAGTTTAGGTCATCGGATTAACCCTAGTTTAGATCCTAGCCATCAGAATTCGTCACAAGGCCAGAGACATGACTCAAAAGGACAAGCAGGTGCACCAGGCCAAACTGGCCCGACCACCCAGGTCGACAGGGGTGTCGACTGGGCAGTCGGCACCACCTGGGGTATGTCGACTCCCAAGTCGACTCCCCAGTCGACTTGGGGGTGGCGGGAATTTTCCCGCCTGTCCTGCTTGGCTGAATTTGAATTCTGAATTCAAATTTGAACTTTTTTTGAACTTGAAATTTTCTGAAAACTTTGACGGGCCATAACTTGGTCATACGGACTCCGATTTTCGAAAACTCGGACTCTATTTCGCGTATTTTTCCGAGACGAACGTAATGGCACAGCCCGTTTCCCTTGATTCCAATTTTATCATTTAATTCTGCTTTTATTTATGTTATAACATGTTTTTCAAAATATGGGTTGTTACATTCTCCCCACCTTAAAGGATTTCTTCCCCGAAATCTTCAAGTTAGGAAGAACGTATCCTACCATCCATCATCCATCTACTCAAAACATCATCCACGAGCAGTCATTGCCTTAAAGATTCTAAATGCAGTATGAACATATGCAAAAGGTGTGTGTATATGTACTTATCTAATGCGAAAATTAGGCGGTTACTGATTCAGTAAACCTCCTTAATGCAAAGTATGTTAGTGAAATGAGTCCATATGTATGCAAATTCCTATAATCTCTACATGAGTGCACATAACATTCATCCATATGCAACATCCACGTGATAGCATAAAAAGTTTCAGCCATGAATAAGTATAAGCACTCATGCATTGCGATATGAAAGTGTGTGAGCCGATCTCAGTGCCTAATGTGTGTCATGCATCCACGAGTATCCACTTGCAAACAATTGCAACCACTTGCAGCCATCAAGCATAACATGTTTCAAATACATGTTTCATCCAAAGGGCTCCTACCTAAGGTTCTCATGACAAGATTATCGAAATAACAAGATAAATAAGATAAACATGGATAGCCAAAGAAAGATAGGCTAACTAGGAAAAGAGATTGAGAAAGTACCATAAAAAAGGAATGGGTGAAGCGCGCGCATCTTCTCCTTGGTTTCCCAAGTTGCGTCCTCTTCGGCTTCACTCCACTGAACCTTTACTAACTTGACTTCTCGTTTCCTAAGCTTCTTGATCCCTGTTCCCAAGACACGGATCGGAGCTCGCCTTAGGGTTGCCTCGTTCTCTACCTCCACGTCTTCAAGAATGCTAGGCTCAACTACCTTGGCTGACTCATGTGGGCACTTTCGGAGATGCGAGTCATGAAGAACATTGTGCACTCCGGCCAACTTCTTGTGCAATTCCACCTTATAAGCCATCTTCCCAATTCTCTCTATGATAGGGAAGGGTCCTACGAACCTTGGTGCTAGATTCTGAACTGCTCCAAAACGAACCAGTTTCGCAAAGGAGAAACCTTCATGAAAACCATATCCCCAGCTTCGAATTTCAAATCTGTCCTTCGCTTGTCAACATAGGATTTCTGTCAATCTTGGGTCGTTTTCATCCGTCTTCGAATCAAGTCTACCTTCTCGGATGTGCCCCTTATCATGTCGGGCCCAAGTATAAGCTCATCCATTGTCTCCCACAAACATGTTGGTGACTTGCACGACCTCCCATACAAAGCTTCGAATGGTGCCATCCCTATGTTTGCTTGGTAACTGTTATTATAAGAAAACTCTATGAGAGGAAGGTGGCCTTCCCAAGTGCCACCAGAGTCAAGAATGCATAGCCTTAACAGTTCTTCCAGTACCCTATTCACCCTTTCGGTCTGGCCACCCGTCTGTGGGTGATAGGCCGTACTTAGATTCAATCGCTTACCCATCGCTTCTTGCAAACTTTTCCAGAACCGGCTAGTGAAGATTGGGTCATGATCGCTAATTATGCTAGAAGGAACTCCATGCAATCGCACTATCTCTCGAAGATAAACAGATGTTAGCCATGATGTGGTCCTCTTGCTCTTCACCGGAACAAAGTGAGCACTCTTCGTAAGTCTATCAACTATGACCCATATCCCACAAAGTCCAAATAGTTTGGTCAACTTAATGGACATCTTCACCCCAACTATATATCACAAACAGGCGAGTCATACTCCTTATGGGGTTTGCAACAGAACTAAGATTGAGAGTAGGACCGAGAGGATATACTTAAAAGATAGCATGCGAGTAAGCTCTACAGAATAATAGGGATAAAGGATATACTCTTAGAAAGAGATGTAATGCGCGTATCTAGTCTTCAATCTTCTAAGCCGCATTTTCTTGAGCTTAATCCTATCGTTCCTTGACCGTCTTTTAACTTCACAATTTCGTAGCTCTTAATTCTTAATTCCAACATATGAGTTAGAACTCAATTCACCGTTGCCTCTCGTTCCACTTCCCCTTATTCTTTTCCTAAAATACTTGGGTTAAACATAAATGCGTGCTCATGGTTTCATGCAAGCTTTTCAAAGTTCGTTAGTGAATCCTGGATCTCGTTTACATCCTATACGGTATTCCACGTAGAAGAACTATCTCTTGAAAACAAATGCTAATCCACGTTGCCAAATGTACTTACTAGGGTGATTTCTCTAACCCATGCTTAAGCGAAATGGACTATCCGCCTTAGTGGCGAACACTACTCGATTGGATTACAAATTTCCCATAAAGGTGCCAAGGGATTCTAGATAACTAATCATGACGGAACCCTAAAGGTCACACGAGATTTCAAGGGTATTACCGAGGCGAGTCATGAGCCTTGCAACCCTATGTTCAAAATCAAGAATGGCTCCATAACTGGATAAAGAATCCATGCCCAAAATCAACCTGTATCCCATAAACCCAAGAACATAAGCATTACACATGAATTCTACGCTCAAGATAGAGATTTTCAAATCCATACAAATCATAGATAGATGGGCGGAACCCCCAATTGGATTTGAAACACTAACGGGATCCTCAACTAGACTAGTACTTAGGTGCAAACTTTTAACAAGATCAGAAATAAAACTATGCGATACACCAGAATCAAATAAGGTACGAACAGGGAAATCAGAAATGTAAACATGACTTTATAAAGAAACACAACCTCGATCAAAAGCTGGAAGGGCAAGTAGGGCCTGCAACCGCCCTCCAGGGGGTCCTGCTCGCTGAGTTTGCCTTTTCCCTTGTCCTCGCTTTTTCGGGCAATCCTTACAATAGTGTCCAGACTCTCCACAATGAAAGCATATGCCCAGCTTCAACTTCTTCTTCTTATAGTCTTTAGCTATGTGCCCAGTGATCCTACAGAAGTTGCACTTTCTTGTCTCTCTTGCCTTGTTGTTGTTATTGTTATTGTTGTTTCCCTTGTTTCCCTTCTTTTTGTTCTTGTCTCCTTTCTCGAAATCTTCATTCTTGCCTTGAGACTCATTTGTCGTGACCTCCTTCTTGCCACTCTTATCTTCCTCTTGAAGCAGGGCCATATTTACCAAACTCTCGAAGGTCGCCCCCATGAGTATGTGAGACATGGACAAACCGTGGAATGGCTCGTTCAATCCTAAAGCAAAGTGTAGGGCCTTCTTCTGAGCTGTGTTAACCAAGTCTAGGCCGAACCGAGCAAGTTGATTAAACTTATTCACGTATTCTCTAACGGTCATGTCCCCTTGCTTCAGTAATAGGAACCTCACCATCTGAAGGTTCTCTTCTGCTGATGATAGAAACCTTAGTCCAAACCTTCTCCTAAACTCATCCCAAGTCTTAATTGGCCTAGTAGTGGTAGTGACTACCCACATATATGCCGCTTCCCCTTTCAACAGCCATACCGCTAACAGAACTTTTCTACGGTCTTCTATATCAAAGATAGAAAAGAGGTCTTCAGTTTCCTTTAACCAGTTTCTTGCCTCAACAAAAGTCTCCGTCCCAATAAAATTCTTACCACCCATCGCTTTAAAGTCCTTGCAAATCTTCGCGAAATCCGCTTGTGGGTGCTGAGGAGGAGGAGGAGCAACCTCAGCTACGGGAGGAGGAGGAATGTCCGTGGGGCCGGCTTCATTTGCCCTTGCCTCCATGTACCTTCTAAACCAAATTGGTACTGATACGCCCTCCAGAATGGCAAAATTATCGGCCATACTGAAACAAAGAAAAAGATAGACTCAGAACGTGGAAACAAAGGATAGTGCTAATGGCTTTTGGGGAATAGCCTTTTAAAATAAACTACACATTTCTTGGAAAATACTTAATTGGTTTTGAAAATAGTTTTTTTTCAAAAGGTAAGTTTTAAAAACCTTTTGCTCAAATCTTGTAAACCTTATGCTCTGATACCAAATGTAACACCCCACCTCCGCCAGGGTCACTCTAAGCAAGTACACTAACTTTGGAGGGGTGTTGGTTAAGGTAAACATGCATGAAGATATCACAAGACAGAACATATAAGTAAAACAGAGTAAATAAAGCAGCGGATAAAACTACTATTTCAAAACCATAGTCAAGTTACATCATAGTACTTAGTCATTATTTTCCAACTACTACAAGTCTAGAAAACATAAACTAAAAACTGGAAATAACATAAAGTAAACTATCCCCAAAGTAGATGTGGTAAAGCCATAGCGAGCTCAAGTCCAAACCGTACATGAGCTATCCAGAAAGCAAGCTAAAGATCCAAGCTAGGTGCTAGCGTTCCCACCCTGATAACCTGGGGGGAAACGGAAGAAAAGAGGCGAAAGGAAAACAGGTCAGTCAAAAAGACTGGTAAGTCCTACCTACTATTAGTATAAAAACTAATAAAGTTAACTGGACATGTAAAACAGAGATGAAACATAGGATGTTAACTGGCATGGTGGAAAGTTAAGAAGAGTGGTATCGAATAAACAAGGTTAAGTTGCACCAAGGATGTACTAGTATTCTAATCCATGTCAAGTATAAACAAGAAATGATCCCTTAGCCCAATGTTGGCCCAAACTCATGAGATGACCTAAATCAAGGTCCAACTACTCGGTCTAGTCGATCGGCTCCCTACAAGCCTAACTCGTCGTGTATCTGTGTCATACGGCCTAACCATGGAATGTAGTTAACTGTGCAAGGTCCACCCTAGGGTGTATCCAGTCCTAAGGTGTAAACCACAGACACAAATCAAGCATGCACAGTCTAAACCTACCGGTGCCCATGTTCAACAACGGACTTAATGTGCACGACCATGGTCCGCCTGAACAACCTGTGCACCATTCAGCCGTCTCTTTTGGTCTCTTACAATCAGTCAGTAATTGTGCCCCACCCTAGCCTAGTCCAGGGTATCCAGATACTCCCAAGTAGGTTACAGCTGAAAAGGACCACGTAACTAGGGTTTTAAATGGGTTAAGTGTGGTTAACCCTATCCTAACCATGTATTGAGTTGGTCAAGTGTATCCAAGCAATTCATGACTTAACCCTATCAATACATCGTGTTTAACTGGTTAAGTATATTCAAGTAGTCCATGACTTAATCCTACCAATCCATCGTGTTTAATTGGTTAAGTATTCATGTAGTCCATGACTTAACCCTACCATGTGGCATTAATTAACTTAATGTACCCAACCTCTCACATTAGACTTTGTTGTGGTTACTAGTTAAGCCGGGTGGGTCCGGGTAGCTTTACACCACAACCTAGTCTAACCTCGGGTTTTATGTGCGATATGACCAACTACTCACATTGGGTCCTATTGTTTGTAGCCACTAGTTAAGCCGGTATGTCCCGGGTAGATTTATGCTACAAACTCAACTCAACCTCGAGTTGGCCATTTTCATGTTTTCTACATGTCATGTCCACGTTCATATTTTCAAGTATAATCACATGTCATGTTTTCAAGTCATGTTTCATGTCATTTAAGTTTACCCATAACATAACCCCATCGCACGTAAGTTCGCACAAACACAAATAGATCAAAAGGGGGAACATAAGAATATGACAAGGTGGGTGTAAGATGGCAAAGTCTATCACAAGTTGAACATGGTGATATTTGAGGCAAAAAGGGGTTCAACATACTAGCATATGGCCTCAACATGTATGATCGCATAAAAGGTGACTTGGCTTCAAACATATCAAATAGCATAAGGGTGCTTTGGCCTCAAGCATGCATAGTGGCATAAAGGTGCTTTGACCTCAAGCATGCATAATAGCATAATTAGAAAATATGGTGGTAGCATGGTAATAGTTGACATAGGGTGACAATCCTAACTTGTGCATAGCAAATAGGTTCAATATCATCATATGCATGTTAAGGAACATGAGGGGTTCAGGTTTATCAATATGCATAAGCCATAATCTAATTCGTAGCATTTTTCCCAAAGGTCAACATGAACGGTACTAGGTTCATGATAGGTCCACAATCATAAATCAAGAGAGGCATGAATAGATCTATGCATACAATAATACGTTCAAGGCAAATATTGCACTTAGGTCCAATTCAAATCTACACATGTATGGCATTAAACTTAGCAAATAGGGTGATAAACTTGTGATTAGCATATAGGTCCATCATGGCAAGTTAATACCAAGGTCATGAGGGTTCTATGTTGGATTTATGCACAATCACCGCATAAAGCTCATAGCTTTCCACTCAAAAGTCAACATAAATGGTACTAGATTCATGATAGGTAAACATTAATTCCACAAACAAAGATCAAAAGGGTCATAAATGAATCTATGCATGAAATCCAAGGCAAGCATAACACAAAAGTTTCATTTCAACTTGCTACATGTCATATTAGGTTCATAGTTTAAATCTAAGAGTAGAATAGGGCTTACAAAGCTTGGCTATGAAGACTAGAACAAAATAAACAAGATTGAGACGAAGCCACACTAGAAATCCCCAAATGAATACAAGCTCCAAGTTGTCTTGAGAAACAAGAAGCTCCTTTGATTTGTATGAAGAAAGATCCTTGTTTTAATGAAGAAAGGTGGCTCTTTTACTAGCTTAGAACACTCAAACTTTCATGAAGAAGATGGAGGCCATGATCAAGGAGCATTTTGGAATAACCTAGTTGTAGGATTGATTTGTGGTGATTTAGGGTAGGGTTTAGGGTGTTTTTATAGAGATTTAGGTTAGTTTAGGTCATCGGATTAACCCTAGTTTAGATCCTAGCCATCAGAATTCATCACAAGGCCAGAGCCATGACTCAAAAGGACAAGCAGGTGCACCAGGCGAAACTGGCCCGACCACCAAGGTCGACAGGGGTGTCGACTAGGCAGTCGACACCACCTGGGGTGTG
Source organism: Allium sativum (assembly GCA_030737875.1). Taxonomy (NCBI): domain Eukaryota; kingdom Viridiplantae; phylum Streptophyta; class Magnoliopsida; order Asparagales; family Amaryllidaceae; genus Allium; species Allium sativum. The sequence goes on along the minus strand of CM060923.1, from coordinate 731,378,155 downwards.
TCGACTCCCAAGTAGACTCCCCAGTCGACTTGGTGGTGGCGGGAATTTTCCCGCCAGTCCTGCTTGGCTGAATTTGAATTCTGAATTCAAATTTGAACTATTTTTGAACTTGAAATTTTCTGAAAACATTGACGGGCCATAACTTGGTCATACGGACTCCGATTTTTGAAAACTCGGATTATATTTCGCGTATTTTTCCGAGACGAACGTAATGGCATAGCCAGTTTCCCTTGATTCATAATTTATCATTTAATTATGCCTTGATTTATGTTATAACATGTTATTCAAAATACGGGTTGTTACACCCAATCCAAATGATTCATCATCTTTCATATTTGTCGATCAAATCCAAATTATTCATCATCTTTCATATTTGTCGATCTACCGCTACTATGCTTAAACTACCCATACTTCACTTAATACTTCAAAACAACCCTTACTTCCAACAATTACACCTATCTTTTTACTACTGTGAAGGGTTGGTTTTTGCAGCAACCAATCCAAACGATTCAGAATCTTTTGTATTTGTCGATCTACCCCTAATATGCCTATACTACCCCGACTTCTCTTAATATGTAAAAACAGTCCTTCTTTTTAATCCTTCCCCTAATTCTCTAAATAACCCTTACTTCAAAAATTTACGCCTATCTTTTTACTACTGTGAAGGGTTGGTTTTTGCAGCACCCAATCCAAACAATTATTAATCTTTCATATTTGTCGATATAACCCTGCTATGCTTAAACTACCCCTACTTCTCTTAATACTTCAAAACAGCCCTTCTGTTTAATCCTACCCTTAATTCTCTAAATACCCATTACTTCCAACCATTACCCCTATTTTTTAACTACTGTGAAGGGTTGGTTTTTGCAGCACCCAATCCAAACGATTTATCATCTTTCATATTTGTCGATCTACCCCTACTATGCTTAAACTACCCCTACTTCTCTTAATACTTCAAAATGGTCCTTCCTTTAAATCTTACCCCAAATTCTATAAATAGTCCTTACTTCCAACAATTACGCCTATCTTTTTAATACTGCGAAGGGTTGATTTTTGCAGCACCCAATCCAAACGATTCATAATCTTTCATATTTGTCGATCTAACCCTACTACGCTTAAACTACCACTACTTCTCATAATACTTCAAAACTGCGCTTTTGTTTAATCCTACCCCTAATTCTCTAAGTAGCCATTACTTCCAACATACCCCTATTTATTAACTACTTTGAAGCGATGGTTTTTGCAACACCCAATACAAACGATTCCTCATCTTTCATATTTGTCGATCCACCCCTACTATGCTTAAACTACCCCTACTTCTCTTAATACATTAAAACAGCTATTCTTTTTAATCCAACCCCTAATTCTCTAAATAGCCTTTACTTCCAAAAATAACCCCTATTTTTTAACTATTGTGAAGTGTTGGCTTTTGCAGCACCCAATCCAAATGATTTATCATCTTTCATATTTGTCGATCCAGTCCAAATGATTCATCATCTTTCATATTTGTCGATCTACCCCTACCATGCTTAAACTACCCATACTTCAATTAATACTTCAAAACAACCCTTCTTTTTAATCCTACCCCTAATTCTCTAAATAGCCCTTACTTTCAACAATTACGCCTATCTTTTTACTACTGTGAAGGGTTGGTTTTTGTAGCAACCAAACCAAACGATACATAATCTTTCATATTTTTCGATCTACCCCTACTATGCTTAAACTACCCCTAATTCTCTAAATATGCCAAAACAATCCTTCTTTTTAATCCTGCCCCTAATTCTCTAAATAGCCCTTACTTCTAACAATTACGCCTACCTTTTTACTATTGTGAAGGTTTGATTTTTGCAGCACCCAATCCAAACGAATCCTAATCTTTCATATTTGTCGATCTACCCCTACTATGCTTAAACTACCCCTACTTCGCTTAATACTTCAAAACAGCCCTTCTGTTTAATCCTACCCCTAATTATCTAAATACCCATTACTTACAAAAATTACCCCTATTTTTTAACTACTGTGAAGGGATGGTTTTTGCAGCGCCCAATCCAAAAAATTCATCATCTTTCATATTTGTCGATCTAACCTTATTATGCTTAAACTATCCCTACTTCTCTTAATACTTCAAAATAGCTATTCTTTTTAATCCTACCCCTAATTCTCTAAATAGCTATTACTTACAACAATTACCCCTATCTTTTAACAACCGTGAAGGGTTGGTTTTTGCTGTACCCAATCCAAGTGATTCATCATCTTTCATATTTGTCGATCTACCCCAACTATGCTTAAACTACCCCTACTTCTCTTTGTACTTTGAAACATCCCTTCTTCTTAATCATACCCCTAATTCTCTAAATATTCCTTACTTCTAACAAGTACCCCTATTTTTTACCTACTATGAGGGGTTGGTTTTTGCAGCACCAATCCAAATAATTCATCATCTTTCATATTTATCGATCTACCCTAATTATGCTTAAACTACACATAATTGTCTTTATACTTAAAAACAACCCTTCTTTTTAATACTACCCCTAATTCTCTAAATTTCCCTTACTTCCAACAAATACCCCTATTTTTTAATAACTGTGAAGGGTTGGGCTTTATAGCAAGCAACCCAAATGATTAATCATCTTTCATATTTGTCGATCTACCCCTACTATGACTAAACTACCGTTACTTCTCTTGGTACTTCAAAACATCCCTTCTTTTTAATCCTACCCCTAATTCTCTAAATAGCCCTTCCTTCCAACAATTACCCCTATTTTTTAACTAATGTGAAGGATTGGTTTTTGCAGCACCCATTCCAAACGATTCGTCATCATTCATATTTGTCGATCTACCCCTACTATGCTTAAAATACTCCAACTTCTCTTTATAGTTAAAAACAACCCTTCTTTTTAATCCTTCCTCTATTTATCTAAATAGCTGTTACTTCCAACAATTACCCCTATTTTTTAACTATTGTGAAGGGTTGGTTTTTGCAGCGCCTAATCTGAATGATTCATCATGTTTCATATTTGTCGATCTACACATACATGCTTAAACTACCCATACTTCTCTTAATAACTCAAAACAGTCTTTCTTTTTAATCCTACCTCTGATTCTCTATATAGCCCTTAAATCCTACAATTAATCCTATTTTTTTACTTCCATGAAGGGTTGGTTTTTGCAGCACCGAATCCAAATGATTCATCATCTTTCATATTTGTCGATCTACCCCTTCTATGCTTAAGCTGCCCCTACTTCTCTTAATACTTCAAAATAACCCTTCTTTTTAATCCTACCCCTTACTTCCAGTAATTACCCCTATTTTTTAATTACCATAAAGGTTTGGTTTTTGCAGCACACAATCCAAATGATTTATCATCTTTAATATTTGTCGATCTTCCCGTACTATGCTTAAACTGCACCACTTCTCTTCATACATCAAAACAACCCGTCTTTTTAAAACTACCCTAATTCTATAAATAGCCCTTACTTCCATCAATTATCTCTATTTTTTAACTACTGTGAAGGGTTGGTTTTTTAGCATGTAATTTAAATGATTCATCATCTTTCATATTTCTTGATCTATCCCCTATTATGCTTAAACTACCCCTTCTTTTCATCACTACCCCTACTTCTCTTAATACTTCAAAACAATCCTTCTTTTTAATCCAACCCCTAATTCTATAAATAGCCCTTACTTCCAACAATTACCCCTATTTTTTAACTACTGTGAAGGATTGGTTTTTTAGCACCTAATCTAAATGATTCATCATCTTTCACGTTTGTCGATCTACCCCTACTTTGCTTAAACTATCCCTACTTCTCTTAATACTTCAAAACAACCCTTCTTTTTAATCCTACCTCTAATTCTATAAATAGCCCTTACTTCCAATAATTACCCCTATTTTTTAACTTCTGTGAAGGGTTGGTTTTTGCATCATCCAGTCAAAATGATTCGTCATCTTTCATATTTGTCGATCTACCCCTACTATGCTTAAACTACCCCTACTTCTCTTAACACTTCAAAACAATCCTTCTTTTTTATCCTACCCCTTATTCTCTAAATAGCCTTTACTCCCAACAATTATGAATATCTTTTTACTACTGTGAAGGGTTGGTTTTTGCATAACCAAATCCAAACGATTCATAATCTTTTATATTTGTTGATCTTCCCCTAGTATGCCTATACTACCCCTACTTCTCTTAATACTTCAAAACATCCCTTCTTTTTAACCCTACCCCTAATTCTCTAAGTAGACCTTCCAACAATTACGTCTATCTTTTTACTACTGTGTATGGTTGGTCTTGGCAGCACCCAATCCAAACGATTCATAATCTTTCATATTTGTCGATCTACCGCTATTATGCTTAAACTACTCCTACTTCTCTTAATACATCAAAACAGTCCTTCTATTTAATCCTACCCCTAATTCTCTAAATAGCCCTTATTTGCAACAATTATGCCAATCTTTTTACTACTGTGAAGGTTTGGTTTTTGCATCACCCAATCCGAACGATTCACAATCTTTCATATTTGTCGATCTACCCCTACTATGCTTAAACTACCCCAACTTCTCTTAATACATCAAAATAGCCCTTCTTTTTAATCTTACCCCTAATTCTCTAAATAGCCATTACTTGCAACAATTACACCTATGTTTGAACTACTGTCAAGGATTGGTTTTTGCAGCATCGAATCTAAACGATTCATCATCTTTCATATTTGTCGATCTACCACTACTGTGCTTAAACTACCCCTACTTCTCTTATTACTTCAAAACAGCTATTCTTTTTAGTTCTAACTATAATTCTCTAAATAGCCCTTCCTTCCAACAGCTGCCCCTATTTTTTAACTAATGTGAAGAATTGTTTTTTGCAGCACCCAATTCAAACGATTCATCATCATTCATATTTTTCGATCTACCCCTACTATGCTTAAACTGCACCTACTTCTCTTTATACTTCAAAACAGAACTTCTTTTTATTTCAACCCTAATTTTCTAAATAGTCCTTACTTCAAAAAATTACACCTATTTTTTAACTACTGTGAAGGGTTGGTTTTTGCAGCACCCAATCTAAATGATTCATCATCTTTCTTATTTGTCGATCTGCACCTACTTGCTTAAACTACCCATACTTCTCTTCATAATTCAAAATAGTCTTTATTTTTAATCCTACCCCTAATTCTCTATATAGCCCTTAAATCCAACAGTTAGCCCTATTTTTTTACTTCTGTGAAGGGTTGGTTTTTGCAGCCCCTAATCCAAATGATTCGTCGTCTTTCATATTTGTCGATCTACCCCTGCTATGCTTATGCTACACTGCTTCTCTTAATACTTCAAAACATCCATTCTTTTTAATCTTACCCCTAATTCTCTAAATAGTCCTTACTTCCAACAATTACCCCTATTTTTTAATAACCATGAAGGGTTGGTTTTTGCAGCACACAATCCAAATGATTTATCATCTTTAATATTTATCGGTCTAACCGTACTATGCTGAAATTGCACCTACTTCTCTTTATACTTCAAAACAACCCTTTTTTTTAGTACAACCCCTAATTCTCTAAATATCCCTTACTTCCAACAATTACCTCTATTTTTTAACAACTATGAAGGGTTGGTTTTTGCAGCACCCAATCTAAATGATTCATCATCTTTCATATTTCTCGATCTACCCCCTACTATGCTTAAACTACACCTTCTTTTCTTAACTACCCCAACTTCTTTTAATACTTCAAAACAATCCATATTTTTAATCCATCCACTAATCCTCTAAATAGCTCTTACTTCCAACAATTACCCCTATTTTTTAACTACTATGAAGGATTGGTTTTTGCAGCATCCAATCTAAATAATTCATCATCTTTCATATTTGTCGATTTACCCCTACCATGCTTAAACTATCCCTACTTCTCTTAATACTTCAAAACAACCCTTCTTTTTAATCCTACACTAATGCTCTAAATAGCCCTTACTTCCAATAATTACCCCTAATTTTTAAATTCTATGAAGGGTTGGTATTTGCATCATCCAATCTAAATGATTCGTCATCTTTCATATTTGTCGATCTAACCCTACCATGCTTAAATTTCCCCTACTTCTCTTAACACTTCAAAACAGTCCTTCTTTTTAATCCTACCCCTAATTCTCTAAATAGCCTTTACTTCCAACAATTATGCATATATTTTTACTATTACGAAGGGTTGGTTTTTGTAGAAACGATTCATAATCTGTCATATTTGTTGATCTTCCCCTAGTATGCTTAAACTAACCCTACTTCCCCTAATACTTCAAAACAGCCCTTCTTTTTAATCCTACCCTTAATTCTCTAAATAGCCCTTCAAACAATTACGCCTATCTTTTTACTACGAGGGGTTGGTTTTTGCAGCACCAATCCAAATAATTCATCATCTTTCATATTTATCGATCTACCCTAATTATGCTTAAACTACACATAATTGTCTTTATACTTAAAAACAACCCTTCTTTTTAATACTACCCCTAATTCTCTAAATATCCCTTACTTCCAACAATTACCCCTATTTTTTAATAACTGTGAAGGGTTGGGCTTTATAGCAAGCAACCCAAATGATTAATCATCTTTCATATTTGTCGATCTACCCCTACTATGACCAAACTACTGTTACTTCTCTTGGTACTTCAAAACATCCCTTCTTTTTAATCCTACCCCTAATTCTCTAAATAGCCCTTCCTTCCAACAATTACCCCTATTTTTTAACTAATGTGAAGGATTGGTTTTTGCAGCACCCATTCCAAACGATTCGTCATCATTCATATTTGTCGATCTACCCCTACTATGCTTAAAATACTCCAACTTCTCTTTATAGTTCAAAACAACCCTTCTTTTTAATCCTTCCCCTATTTATCTAAATAGCTGTTACTTCCAACAATTACCCCTATTTATAAACTATTGTGAAGGGTTGGTTTTTGCAGCGCCTAATCTGAATGATTCATCATGTTTCATATTTGTCGATCTACACATACATGCTTAAACTACCCATACTTCTCTTAATAACTCAAAACAGTCTTTCTTTTTAATCCTACCTCTGATTCTCTATATAGCCCTTAAATCCTACAATTAATCCTATTTTTTTACTTCCATGAAGGGTTGGTTTTTGCAGCACCGAATCCAAATGATTCATCATCTTTCATATTTGTCGATCTACCCCTTCTATGCTTAAGCTGCCCCTACTTCTCTTAATACTTCAAAATAACCCTTCTTTTTAATCCTACCCCTTACTTCCAGTAATTACCCCTATTTTTTAATTACCATAAAGGTTTGGTTTTTGCGGCACACAATCCAAATGATTTATCATCTTTAATATTTGTCGATCTTCCCGTACTATGCTTAAACTACACCACTTCTCTTCATACATCAAAACAACCCGTCTTTTTAAAACTACCCTAATTCTATAAATAGCCCTTACTTCCATCAATTATCTCTATTTTTTAACTACTATGAAGGGTTGGTTTTTTAGCACGTAATTTAAATGATTCATCATCTTTCATATTTCTTGATCTATCCCCTATTATGCTTAAACTACCCCTTCTTTTCATCACTACCCCTACTTCTCTTAATACTTCAAAACAATCCTTCTTTTTAATCCAACCCCTAATTCTATAAATAGCCCTTACTTCCAACAATTACCCCTATTTTTTAACTACTGTGAAGGATTGGTTTTTTAGCACCTAATCTAAATGATTCATCATCTTTCACGTTTGTCGATCTACCCCTACTTTGCTTAAACTATCCCTACTTCTCTTAATACTTCAAAACAACCCTTCTTTTTAATTCTACCTCTAATTCTATAAATAGCCCTTACTTCCAATAATTACCCCTATTTTTTAACTTCTGTGAAGGGTTGGTTTTTGCATCATCCAGTCAAAATGATTCGTCATCTTTCATATTTGTCGATCTACCCCTACTATGCTTAAACTACCCCTACTTCTCTTAACACTTCAAAACAATCCTTCTTTTTTATCCTACCCCTTATTCTCTAAATAGCCTTTACTCCCAACAATTATGAATATCTTTTTACTACTGTGAAGGGTTGGTTTTTGCATAACCAAATCCAAAGGATTCATAATCTTTCATATTTGTTGATCTTCCCCTAGTATGCCTATACTACCCCTACTTCTCTTAATACTTCAAAACATCCCTTCTTTTTAACCCTACCCCTAATTCTCTAAGTAGACCTTCCAACAATTACGCCTATCTTTTTACTACTGTGTATGGTTGGTCTTGGCAGCACCCAATCCAAACGATTCATAATCTTTCATATTTGTCGATCTACCGCTATTATGCTTAAACTACTCCTACTTCTCTTAATACATCAAAACAGTCCTTCTATTTAATCCTACCCCTAATTCTCTAAATAGCCCTTATTTGCAACAATTATGCCAATCTTTTTACTACTGTGAAGGTTTGGTTTTTGCATCACCCAATCCGAACGATTCACAATCTTTCATATTTGTCGATCTACCCCTACTATGCTTAAACTACCCCAACTTCTCTTAATACATCAAAATAGCCCTTCTTTTTAATCTTACCCCTAATTCTCTAAATAGCCATTACTTGCAACAATTACACCTATGTTTGAACTACTGTCAAGGATTGGTTTTTGCAGCATCGAATCTAAACGATTCATCATCTTTCATATTTGTCGATCTACCACTACTGTGCTTAAACTACCCCTACTTCTCTTATTACTTCAAAACAGCTATTCTTTTTAGTTCTAACTATAATTCTCTAAATAGCCCTTCCTTCCAACAGCTGCCCCTATTTTTTAACTAATGTGAAGAATTGTTTTTTGCAGCACCCAATTCAAACGATTCATCATCATTCATATTTTTCGATCTACCCCTACTATGCTTAAACTGCACCTACTTCTCTTTATACTTCAAAACAGAACTTCTTTTTATTTCAACCCTAATTTTCTAAATAGTCCTTACTTCAAAAAATTACACCTATTTTTTAACTACTGTGAAGGGTTGGTTTTTGCAGCACCCAATCTAAATGATTCATCATCTTTCTTATTTGTCGATCTGCACCTACTTGCTTAAACTACCCATACTTCTCTTCATAATTCAAAATAGTCTTTATTTTTAATCCTACCCCTAATTCTCTATATAGCCCTTAAATCCAACAGTTAGCCCTATTTTTTTACTTCTGTGAAGGGTTGGTTTTTGCAGCCCCTAATCCAAATGATTCGTCGTCTTTCATATTTGTCGATCTACCCCTGCTATGCTTATGCTACACTGCTTCTCTTAATACTTCAAAACATCCATTCTTTTTAATCTTACCCCTAATTCTCTAAATAGTCCTTACTTCCAACAATTACCCCTATTTTTTAATAACCATGAAGGGTTGGTTTTTGCAGCACACAATCCAAATGATTTATCATCTTTAATATTTATCGGTCTAACCGTACTATGCTGAAATTGCACCTACTTCTCTTTATACTTCAAAACAGCCCTTTTTTTTAGTACAACCCCTAATTCTCTAAATATCCCTTACTTCCAACAATTACCTCTATTTTTTAACAACTATGAAGGGTTGGTTTTTGCAGCACCCAATCTAAATGATTCATCATCTTTCATATTTCTCGATCTACCCCCTACTATGCTTAAGCTACACCTTCTTTTCTTAACTACCCCTACTTCTTTTAATACTTCCAAACAATCCATATTTTTAATCCATCCACTAATCCTCTAAATAGCTCTTACTTCCAACAATTACCCCTATTTTTTAACTACTATGAAGGATTGGTTTTTGCAGCATCCAATCTAAATAATTCATCATCTTTCATATTTGTCGATTTACCCCTACCATGCTTAAACTATCCCTACTTCTCTTAATACTTCAAAACAACCCTTCTTTTTAATCCTACACTAATGCTCTAAATAGCCCTTACTTCCAATAATTACCCCTAATTTTTAAATTCTATGAAGGGTTGGTATTTGCATCATCCAATCTAAATGATTCGTCATCTTTCATATTTGTCGATCTAACCCTACCATGCTTAAATTTCCCCTACTTCTCTTAACACTTCAAAACAGTCCTTCTTTTTAATCCTACCCCTAATTCTCTAAATAGCCTTTACTTCCAACAATTATGCATATATTTTTACTATTGTGAAGGGTTGGTTTTTGTAGAAACGATTCATAATCTGTCATATTTGTTGATCTTCCCCTAGTATGCTTAAACTAACCCTACTTCCCCTAATACTTCAAAACAGCCCTTCTTTTTAATCCTACCCTTAATTCTCTAAGTAGCCCTTCAAACAATTACGCCTATCTTTTTACTACGAGGGGTTGGTTTTTGCAGCACCAATCCAAATAATTCATCATCTTTCATATTTATCGATCTACCCTAATTATGCTTAAACTACACATAATTGTCTTTATACTTAAAAACAACCCTTCTTTTTAATACTACCCCTAATTCTCTAAATATCCCTTACTTCCAACAATTACCCCTATTTTTTAATAACTGTGAAGGGTTGGGCTTTATAGCAAGCAACCCAAATGATTAATCATCTTTCATATTTGTCGATCTACCCCTACTATGACCAAACTACCGTTACTTCTCTTGGTACTTCAAAACATCCCTTCTTTTTAATCCTACCCCTAATTCTCTAAATAGCCCTTCCTTCCAACAATTACCCCTATTTTTTAACTAATGTGAAGGATTGGTTTTTGCAGCACCCATTCCAAACGATTCGTCATCATTCATATTTGTCGATCTACCCCTACTATGCTTAAAATACTCCAACTTCTCTTTATAGTTCAAAACAACCCTTCTTTTTAATCCTTCCCCTATTTATCTAAATAGCTGTTACTTCCAACAATTACCCCTATTTTTTAACTATTGTGAAGGGTTGGTTTTTGCAGCGCCTAATCTGAATGATTCATCATGTTTCATATTTGTCGATCTACACATACATGCTTAAACTACCCATACTTCTCTTAATAACTCAAAACAGTCTTTCTTTTTAATCCTACCTCTGATTCTCTATATAGCCCTTAAATCCTACAATTAATCCTATTTTTTTACTTCCATGAAGGGTTGGTTTTTGCAGCACCGAATCCAAATGATTCATCATCTTTCATATTTGTCGATCTACCCCTTCTATGCTTAAGCTGCCCCTACTTCTCTTAATACTTCAAAATAACCCTTCTTTTTAATCCTACCCCTTACTTCCAGTAATTACCCCTATTTTTTAATTACCATAAAGGTTTGGTTTTTGCAGCACACAATCCAAATGATTTATCATCTTTAATATTTGTCGATCTTCCCGTACTATGCTTAAACTGCACCACTTCTCTTCATACATCAAAACAACCCGTCTTTTTAAAACTACCCTAATTCTATAAATAGCCCTTACTTCCATCAATTATCTCTATTTTTTAACTACTGTGAAGGGTTGGTTTTTTAGCACGTAATTTAAATGATTCATCATCTTTCATATTTCTTGATCTATCCCCTATTATGCTTAAACTACCCCTTCTTTTCATCACTACCCCTACTTCTCTTAATACTTCAAAACAATCCTTCTTTTTAATCCAACCCCTAATTCTATAAATAGCCCTTACTTCCAACAATTACCCCTATTTTTTAACTACTGTGAAGGATTGGTTTTTTAGCACCTAATCTAAATGATTCATCATCTTTCACGTTTGTCGATCTACCCCTACTTTGCTTAAACTATCCCTACTTCTCTTAATACTTCAAAACAACCCTTCTTTTTAATCCTACCTCTAATTCTATAAATAGCCCTTACTTCCAATAATTACCCCTATTTTTTAACTTCTGTGAAGGGTTGGTTTTTGCATCATCCAGTCAAAATGATTCGTCATCTTTCATATTTGTCGATCTACCCCTACTATGCTTAAACTACCCCTACTTCTCTTAACACTTCAAAACAATCCTTCTTTTTTATCCTACCCCTTATTCTCTAAATAGCCTTTACTCCCAACAATTATGAATATCTTTTTACTACTGTGAAGGGTTGGTTTTTGCATAACCAAATCCAAACGATTCATAATCTTTCATATTTGTTGATCTTCCCCTAGTATGCCTATACTACCCCTACTTCTCTTAATACTTCAAAACATCCCTTCTTTTTAACCCTACCCCTAATTCTCTAAGTAGCCCTTCCAACAATTACGTCTATCTTTTTACTACTGTGTATGGTTGGTTTTGGCAGCACCCAATCCAAACGATTCATAATCTTTCATATTTGTCGATCTACCGCTATTATGATTAAACTACCCCTACTTCTCTTAATACATCAAAACAGTCCTTCTATTTAATCCTACCCCTAATTCTCTAAATAGCCCTTATTTGCAACAATTATGCCAATCTTTTTACTACTGTGAAGGTTTGGTTTTTGCATCACCCAATCCGAACGATTCACAATCTTTCATATTTGTCGATCTACCCCTACTATGCTTAAACTACCCCAACTTCTCTTAATACATCAAAATAGCCCTTCTTTTTAATCTTACCCCTAATTCTCTAAATAGCCATTACTTGCAACAATTACACCTATGTTTGAACTACTGTCAAGGGTTGGTTTTTGCAGCATCGAATCTAAACGATTCATCATCTTTCATATTTGTCGATCTACCACTACTGTGCTTAAACTACCCCTGCTTCTCTTATTACTTCAAAACAGCTATTCTTTTTAGTTCTACCTATAATTCTCTAAATAGCCCTTCCTTCCAACAGCTGCCCCTATTTTTTAACTAATGTGAAGAATTGTTTTTTGCAGCACCCAATTCAAACGATTCATCATCATTCATATTTTTCGATCTACCCCTACTATGCTTAAACTGCACCTACTTCTTTTTATACTTCAAAACAGAACTTATTTTTATTTCAACCCTAATTTTCTAAATAGTCCTTACTTCAAACAATTACACCTATTTTTTAACTACTGTGAAGGGTTGGTTTTTGCAGCACCCAATCTAAATGATTCATCATCTTTCTTATTTGTCGATCTGCACCTACTTGCTTAAACTACCCATACTTCTCTTCATAATTCAAAATAGTCTTTCTTTTTAATCCTACCCCTAATTCTCTATATAGCCCTTAAATCCAACAGTTAGCCCTATTTTTTTACTTCTGTGAAGGGTTGGTTTTTGCAGCCCCTAATCCAAATGATTCGTCGTCTTTCATATTTGTCGATCTACCCCTGCTATGCTTATGCTACACTGCTTCTCTTAATACTTCAAAACATCCATTCTTTTTAATCTTACCCCTAATTCTCTAAATAGTCTTTACTTCCAACAATTACCCCTATTTTTTAATAACCATGAAGGGTTGGTTTTTGCAGCACACAATCCAAATGATTTATCATCTTTAATATTTATCGGTCTAACCGTACTATGCTGAAATTGCACCTACTTCTCTTTATACTTCAAAACAGCCCTTTTTTTTAGTACAACCCCTAATTCTCTAAATATCCCTTACTTCCAACAATTACCTCTATTTTTTAACAACTATGAAGGGTTGGTTTTTGCAGCACCCAATCTAAATGATTCATCATCTTTCATATTTCTCGATCTACCCCCTACTATGCTTAAAGTACACCTTCTTTTCTTAACTACCCCTACTTCTTTTAATACTTCAAAACAATCCATATTTTTAATCCATCCACTAATCCTCTAAATAGCTCTTACTTCCAAAAATTACCCCTATTTTTTAACTACTATGAAGGATTGGTTTTTGCAGCATCCAATCTAAATAATTCATCATCTTTCATATTTGTCGATTTACCCCTACCATGCTTAAACTATCCCTACTTCTCTTAATACTTCAAAACAACCCTTCTTTTTAATCCTACACTAATGCTCTAAATAGCCCTTACTTCCAATAATTACCCCTAATTTTTAAATTCTATGAAGGGTTGGTATTTGCATCATCCAATCTAAATGATTCGTCATCTTTCATATTTGTCGATCTAACCCTACCATGCTTAAATTTCCCCTACTTCTCTTAACACTTCAAAACAGTCCTTCTTTTTAATCCTACCCCTAATTCTCTAAATTGACTTTACTTCCAACAATTATGCATATATTTTTACTATTGTGAAGGGTTGGTTTTTGTAGAAACGATTCATAATCTGTCATATTTGTTGATCTTCCCCTAGTATGCTTAAACTAACCCTACTTCCCCTAATACTTCAAAACAGCCCTTCTTTTTAATCCTACCCTTAATTCTCTAAGTAGCCCTTCAAACAATTACGCCTATCTTTTTACTACTATATGCGGTTGGTTTTTCCAGCACCCAACCCGAACGATTCATAATCTTTTATATTTGTCGATCTACCCCTATTATGCTTAAACTACACTTACTTCTCTTAATACTTCAAAATAGTCCATCTTTTTAATCCTACCCCTAATTCCCTAAATAGCCCTTACTTCCAACAATTAAGCCTATCTTTTTACTACTGTGAAGGGTTGGTTTTTGCATCACCCAATCCAAATGTGTCATAATCTTTCATATTTGCCAATCTACCCCTACTATATTTAAACTACCCCAACTTCTCTTAATACTTCAAAACAACCCTTCTTTTTAATCCTACCCCTAATTCTCTAAATAGCCTTTACTTCCAATAATTACTCCTATATTTGAACTATTGTCACGGGTTGGTTTTTGCAGCATCCAATCTAAATGATTCATCATATTTCATATATTTCTTACTTCCATCAATTATACCTTTTTTTAACTACTGTGAATGGATGGGTTTTGTAGCACCCAATCTAAATGTTGAAAACGTGTGCGTGTACTTGCCAAGTATAATATAGTACACTCGGATCGTGTAATATGGAATAACGCACAACTACTTGTCCAATACAATATTTATGCAAATAAATATAAAGTAGAATAAGATATCACAGACGAGTAAATGGAGTAAAGGAAAAATCACACCAGAGATATTTATACTGGTTCGGAGCACCGTCCTACGTCAAGTCCCAGACTTCTATCTGGAATTTCACTAATCAACAACCTCACTTAACCCAGAGGAAATAGGTTCACAACACCCGAGCAGCCGAATGGGATTTCATGCTTCTATCAACATGAGGACTTCAATACTGCCTCAAATTACACGGACGACTTCAAACAAGACGAGTATACTTGTAATTTAACAATGTGTGTTCTCAATAACACGAATTTGTCAATTTTTGTACAAGCTTCCTATAATCTTATCCTCAAATAGAATTTGTGTTTGTGAAGATTTGGAAGATGATATCATGTTTGAATCAAAAGAATAATATATAAATTCTAGAATATTCAAGAACGATATTGTGAAGAATATGAGTGTTTGAGTGCTTGAGAGTTCAAAAATGAAATCACTAATATAGATAATAGATATAAAGAATTGGTGATCAGAATTGATGATTTCAAAGTGTTTATATAGGAAATAATTATTTGTAACATTTGGTAAAGAGTTACAGTCAATAGATATGATCATTGATGAAAGGAAGGAGAAGCAACCCTTGGAGGAATGGAAGTGACTATTCAAATAGTTGCTTCTGTTTATTTACGGTCGACAGGTCAAAAAAGGAGCAGCAGACAGGAATTTAAATATATTTACGTTATATGTAAATGTCTGCACGTTCATTGTACAAACTGGGTAAAAACGGTCGACCGGTCCGTTTTGGGCGGTCGACCGTAGCCCAGTTTGCGCAATTTATGTGCATACATATAAAGAAGTGTACATATATAAGCATTGATTATTTGAGGATAGATTTTAACAATAACGAACACTATTATCATACCAAATAATCAATTTCTAATGACTAATACCATATGAAGCTTTTTATCAACGAACGTTGTAACACCCCACGTCCATTAATGTCACTCACAAAGTGAATGCATTAACTTTCATGGAGTATTTTTAGTGTATATAACAGAAAATAACAAGACAGATATAAATATTGGCACTTGAAAATTTTTAAACAACTTTTATTGCAGCGGAGAAATAGTTTGATTACATCAACCTCAAAAACCCAATCATAATATCAAGTACACTTAATATCCATCTTGACAAATTAATCTCTGAGTACATAAAATAAAAAGCATAACCCCAACATAAATAGCCATAAAAGAGACAGGCTGAACTTTACTTCAGCAATCCAAATCCAAGTGCTTCGAAAAGAGATCCAAATCAAGCTCCACTAGTACAAGTCTCACCTAGAGAACTTGGGGGAGAGGGGGGAAGGAAGAAAAGAGCCGAAAACAAAGTGGGTCATACATAAAGTCTGGCGAGTCTGATAACTCTAACAACATAATTATTAAAGTAATACGATAAGATATAAGCTGGAAAATAAAGAATGACTGTGTAAACCACATGGGCATTGCAAAGTAAACGAGAGGAATAAGACAACTTTAATTGCACTTCCCTATTACTATAGGGTAATTACTATACCGCACCCCTAATACTAGTCACACCTAAAGATGATCCCGCCTACAGAACTTAATAATCATAACGGTAATTTCGTGTACCTCTAGTTGTCTTCATAGGTGTCGCCTGCTCCTTTCTCCACTAGTTGCACCCACTACCCCCAAGCGATCGGCTCCATAACTCGTAGATACCTATGCTGGTCCCATAGTGGGGGTGTATCACTCCCAAAAGTGGCAACCCGATACAACTTAAGGATGCACGACTTATACCTACACGATGCAACAACGTCTTACATACCAGGCCGGGCCCACGAATGCACATGACCCCGTTGGACTTGCGTTGCCACCGCTAACCCGTTTTGCCACTTATAGTCAAGCCCAGTAAGTGTGTCCATTCCTCGACTTGGGTCGAGCTCACAAAGATACTTATGTGTTACTGGTTTGAAACGGGCCCCCATTACTTGACACAAGCTTTCCACCAAAGCTTGGTCCCCACTAAGGTTTCTCCCATAACCCCTTCTTAATCATGTCTTCTTACATGTTTCAATCTGGTTAAGTGTTTCTACTCGTATTTCACAAGCCACCCAAGGCACCCACTTAACCCCCATGTCCCAGTTACATGTTTATCTTGGTTAAGTGTTTCTTAATTCATTTAGACTGCAACCTTGCAAGACCTCTCACATTAGACTAGCATTTGTGGCTACTGGATTTGCCGGGCGGGTCCGGGCAGTCTTATACCACAAACGAGTCTAACCTCGTGTCTTTGCAATAATCACACATTTTATTCATGCCTTTGACCCCTCACATTAGGCTGACGTTTGTGGTTGCTGGATTTGCCGAGCGGGTTCGGGCAGTCTTATACCATAAACGAGCCTAACCCAGTGTCTTAGGCGATTAATTAATTAGTCTTAATTAATTCACCCCATTATGGATTAATATACCTATTCAAAATTTCTATTTCAAATAATGTCCATAATTGCCACTTAAATTATTTCCATTAATGCACATTAATTACTAATTAATGCCTTAATTTAATTCTATGCCTTTAAGGCAATTTTACACCAATTTCATAGTGTCAAATATTAATATTTACCCAATCCCCACGTTATTCGTACGCGAAATTTATGGAATATATTAGGCTAGCCAAATTGCCTAAATTTATAAAACGTCACAATTTGCACAATACATAAAAATAGATCTAAATATCACAATTAGCAAGTCACATAAAAATAGATCTAAATAGATAAACTTGTATGATTGGCATAATTTGCATAATCCATAACTAACATTAATGTAGCAACAAACTAGCACGGACTAAATTACGTACACGGTGTGATTTGCATAGATTATTATGCATAAAGGTGAACTTGCATAGTGTATAGACGTATAAATCACAATCTAGCATAAACTATGTATTACAATAGATCTAAACATAGATCTAATCATAGATCTAAATATCACAATTAGCATGTCACATAAAAATAGATCTAAAAAGATAAACTTGCATGATTGGCATAATTTGCATAATCCATAACTAACATATATGTAGCAACAAACTGGCATGGACTAAATTATGTACACGGTGTGATTCGCTTAGATTATTATGCATAAAGGTAAACTTGCATAGTGTATAGACCTATAAATCACAATCTAGCATAAACTATGTATTACAATAGATCTAAACATAGATCTAATCATAGATCTGAATATCACATACTTGCATATGTATACTAACATAAGATTGACATATATGATTCACTTGCAATTTTACATATGATTCACAAATGAACTTGTTATGACTAATATCCCACTTGCATAAAATTCCAATGTTCTAACATAATCAAATTACACATGTAGGATTAGGCATAAGGAATAGATTCACTACATTAACTAACTTGTTTATATGTTTACAACATAAGTGATAATAACTAACTATGCCACATGAATCAACAGACAAAATCTCATAATCCAAATATAAACCCTTAAATATTAATTTAAGAATTGTCTTGTTAATGAAATCATACTCACATATGTCTTAGCATATACTTTAGATCCAAACTTACATATAAAATAGGTGTCATAAATCAAATTAAACGTACAAAGTTACATATGATTCTTATTAAACTTGCATATGATTCATGTATAAATTAACATATCCAAACTTGCATATCAAGTTAAACATGATTTAACATATGAATTAGATCCACTAAGATAACAAAACTAGCATATGAAGCATCATTATGAATCGATTGTACATAAGCCAACAACTAACATAGGTTTACAACATAGATAATATCATAGCAGTCAATGATTCACAATCACAAACTTATAATACAACATATAAACATATCATGATTAATTTAACAATTATTTTGTTAAAGAAATCGAACTCACTACTCAAAGAAGGTCTTGAGTTATGAAATTGATTAAGCCCTCCTTTGAAGCAGACCAATTGGTTGTTGTTTATATTAGAGCTGAATTGAATTGAGTTGATTAGCTTCACTTTTCCTCTAGTTGGTGACGGCTACTCTAGGTTGCAAGGTTACAGCATGATGGCTGTTGTAATGACCAGCATTGGCAGAGGTATTATAATTAATTTATTTAATTATATATATAGTGATATAGTGAATTAAATGGTCGTTGAATTAAATAATGGTGAATATTTAATTAAAGTAATAAATTAAATAATATATTTCATTCTGAAATAATCAGAATTGGCTGAAATGGCGGTATGATGTGAACTGAATCATCTGTGATATTTAATTCATTTTAGAATTGAATTAGAATAACGAATATATTTAAATAACGATAGTTTAAACGTATAATTATATTATAATTATAATCGAGCTTGAAATGGCGCTGTAGTTCGTAAATTGGCGATTCGAACTTCAACTGAATATACAGGGTTCGTTTTAAGCCGGATCTCTGTGAAACAAGAAACGTGTGGAGCCGGTGGAGCATATATTTCTAGTGGAAGAGAAAAATCGGGATTTCGTCGTGTAGATTTTGATTTACGTCCAAATCAAATTTTAGAAAAGTCGCTGTGGAATTCCTCTATAATTTATAAAGGAATTATATTGAGTTAGAAATACATATAGGATTTTTCTGAAGCTGTATGGTATTCCAATGTGAATATATATGATAATATAAATTTATTTATATTTAATTTAATTATATTTAATCATATTTATATATTTAAATGGGTCATCCAGAGCTTTAAAAATTGCCAGTTTTGCAAACGAAGTCGGAATTCAAAGAAACCAATTTTGTTGGATCTGCAATTTCAAATAGTTGTTAGATTTCCAGTTTCGTAATTTTTAGTCATTGTGTTGTCGTACGGATTTTTAGAGTGAGAAACAATCAGTATTTTAACAGTTAAAAATACGCTGTGTCAGCATACGGAGTCGGAATTAGACGAAACCAGTTTTGTTGGGACCGTAATGTCGAACTGTGGCTGCATGTTCAGTTTCATGATTTTTGGGTATCGTATGTAATCACGAGGATTTTTAGAAAGCAAAATCGATATATAAAAGAGAATATACCGAGAATATTCTTTCTATAAAATATCTAGATATTTATTTTCTCTATAAATATAGCATCTACCCTCCTTAACCAAGTTTCAACTCCCCCATAAGTCAAACCAAGTTCCGCCATAATATTTTCATTTCAGGAAATTGGTTGGATCAAAATAAATTCAAAGAAAAACCAAAAGGAATCCCATAAATCATAAAATAAGTATGCTTTGAATCATATGGAGTAGCTCTTCGATCTGGTGTACATATTAAAGGGTTCGACTTCTTTTTTCGGCGCTGAGAAAAAGGACAATGTAACTAGGGTTCCTCTTTCATTGAAATTGAAGCATCGATCTTTCGAATGGAGTTTTAATTCGGGTTCCTGGTGATGTTTAGCAGCCGTCGGAAATTTCTAGGGGTATTCGATCATTATTTGGGTCGATCGAATCTCTATACGGTGGGTTTTGAGCTGAGGACGGAGGCGCCTAATGGTGTTCGAGTTTTGAGAAGAGGGTAGTGGAGGATCGAGCTCGGAACGAGGAGGAGAGTTGTACTATCTATTTTCGAATTCATGATGGAATAAGGGAGCGTGGAAATGTTGATGTCGGCCGGTGTACAATACTGGAGCATAGCCATTTTGTTCAGGGAAGAAGCTTTTTACGGGGTGGGCTCTTTAAATTTGGGGTTGGATATGGGAAAGAGGATTTTAAAGTGTATTTTGAAAACGAATTATTTATATAAAATCGATGGATTTTATATAGAAAAGAAAAAGGATTTTTATAAAAGAAATATTTATAAAAATCAAAGGATAAGTAGAATAAAAGGAAATCATTTGTAAAGTGAAGAACCGTTACTAAAAGTAAATCTTTATGAATGAATAGTTTATTCGAAAAGGAGTTAATCGGATTAGTTATTCGAATAGAATAAAGGAGTTTATCAGATATAGTTTATTCAAATAGAGTTAATCGAATATTAGTTTTTCGAATTAGGTTAAACCAGTTAGGGTAAAACCATTAGAGTTAAGAAGTTAGTGTTAATCAGTTAAAGTAAATCGATAGTGTTATATCGAACTAGAATTTATTGAATAAAGTTAAATCGAACTAGAGTTATTTAAATAGAGTAATCGAATATTGTTTACTCAAATAGAGTTAAATAGAAGGAGTTATCGAATCTAGTTATTCGAAAAGAGTTATCAAATCTTGTTAATTAAAAGTAGTTATCGAATATAGTTTATTCGAACAGAGTTAGAGGAGTTAATAGAGTATAGTTATTCAAATAGAATAAAGGAGTTATTCGAATATAGTTATTCGAATAGAAGCAAAGGAGTTAATAGAATATAGTTTATTCGAATAAAGTTAGAGTAGTTATCGAATATAGTTTATTCGAAAGGGGTTAAGTGAATAGAGTAAATCAAATAGAGTAAATCAAATAGAATAAATCGAATAGAGATTTATTCGAATGAGAGTTAAGTAAAGAAGTTAGTTAAAGAAATATAAAGTGAACTTTGCCTATTTCAAAGTTAGAAATGTCGTTCAGTTAAGGTCTGAGAGGTAGTTCTACCCCAACTTGATTGGCTTCGTTTTTAACTAAGAGATTGTTAAGGTTTGGCAGTAAAGGAAATGGTTTGAGTTGGCATCGCGATGGTTTGTTTAAAACATCTAAGTCCAATGAAGAAGCTTTGGAAATGTTTTCCAAATAAGAAACTAGAAATGTTTTCTAATAAAGAAAACAAGAAATGGAAATGTTTTCCATTGTTAATAATGTATATTTTCCAAATTTAGAAAATAAGAAATATTGAATATAGGGAAATAGGAGATAAGTAAATTTATGAAATAAAGAGATAAATGATGAATGATGCTTGATCGATATAAATTTCCATCTGGAAATAATATCGTTGTTTGCACACTTGTTTTTATTCGATAGTTAAATCACAGACTATCGAAGTTTTGACCATTTTAACGTTGTTAATATGGAGAGACCGGTTGGATTATTATCCAAAGAACCACTCTGTATTGGCATAAGCGTTGCGAATCATATATGCCAAAGGAAATTGAAGACGGAGTTATGCAAGGGCTATCCTGTTTACAGAATAGTGCCTACGGTTCATCCAGTTCCTGGATGACTTGTATGGATGGATGTATGACAAAGTATTTCTAGACGATCACGTATATTGATTTCTCCAACCGTACCAAGAGTGGAAGCGGAGAAGGAAACTTCTTTTAGCTAACACATAATCTATGGTTGAGGATGTCAATCGGTGATTTGATGGATTTGACGATGTGGCATTCAAAGTGAATCTAGTGTGACGATAAAGCGTAGATTCTAGCCTCATCATCTGGTAAATCACAGAAATCGGGTAGGCAGCATGGCTAAGTCGGTCGCACTGAAGTAGGGTGTATAATCACCTGATCTAGAGTTTCATTTACTTCTAAAAATCTATTGTTGATGCTGTCCCATTCGGGAAACGGTTGCTGATCCCAACCGTTGGGGATATACATTCGATACACTCAAGCGAAATGAGTGGTCGGTCATGTGTGGCTGGATGGCAAGATGTTCTTGTTGAACCCGGTGTATTCCTCTCTAGAGGTACACTAGCAAAAGGTGGTTCCATACCTTGTCATAGCTGGAAATCCATTACCCAACACGTGCTTGCGGTTTTGATTATATACCGTATATGTAGAACATGAGATGAAAGCGTTTCTGCTATATGAATATTATACTGTGGTTGATAGACATTATTTTAATATCAAAAGGTTTTTGATATAAAGATATTTTGGATTCTCATAAGGGAAAAACCCGTTCCGTTATACGGCGTGGTCTTATGAGATATCGTTTACTTGTTCAAACTGTTTTAAATTGTTTTACTCATAACAGTCCATGACTGACCCAGAGTTTATTTTGTTTTGTTTTCCCTAAACTCTTGGGTGCCTAAATTTGTATGGGCAGTCAAGTAGTCGGGATTTACAGATATACTGGAAGAGCTTGGAGCAGGAGGCTTCAGGATCATATAGTTATAGTTATTTCCGTTGTGTTGTAAGTGCTGTACTTTGATAATGATATGTATATTCAAGTACAGATTTGTATTTCAAAGTTATGTTATGAAATATATTTATTCGTTCCGCTGTGAGATTCGTGTTACTCTGATATTTTGTTTTTATTCTTCTTCTATTCAAAGTTTCTAACCAAAGTGGCTAAAAATTCCGGGTCATTACAGTTGGTATCAGAGTTTAAGTTAAGAATTACATTGGCTCTGTGGCGTAACTCAGTAGAGATGGGGTTAGTAATACCCTTGATTGAGTTGATTGTATGTATGCGAGTGAGCGTATTAGTTATTGATATAAAAATTTGTTTTATATTGTAGAGATTCGTTGGTTGAGTTTTTTATGAGTACTAGTCGATCAGTTTGATCCACTGTATCGGTAGGAGTTACTAAACACTCGAATACGATGAGTCGTCACGATATGTTCTGAAAAGAGGGTAAATAATTTTTTTTTTACCCAAAGTATATTTTGATATATAGTGGATATATTGGTTGTTAGTATAATCGAGTAAGATTATAAATTAAATGGTTATGTAAATAACCAATTAGAATTCATATAAGTGAAATACGTGAAATCAGATGAGTTAAATCTGAAATTTAACCAGAAATGGAGTTAAAAATCTGGAGAATTGGATATGTGTTTGTAAACGGATTTGGATTAAAGGTAAGGAAATTTTATGATCCTGGGGGAATTTAAATTGTTTTACAAGGCGTGTGGATTATATTTTGAAATGAATTTCAAAGTGGAAATGTTTAGAAATGGTTTTATAGTATTGAACTCACTTCGATCGCTGGAAAATAGATTCTAATGATGAGAGCTGCATCATCAGTATTCATTTTCGAGTTGTAAGTAACGAATTACTACCAGAGATAATGTTTTGAATTTGTTTTGGGAAAGACAAGTTGTGTTGAATTTCAAAAATGGGATTTATAATATAGAATTGGATGTATAGATTCAAATATAGAATTTGAATAAAGAGAATTCAAATATATTTAAATGTAGAATTTGGAATTGAAATAGAATTGAATACAGAAATTCAAAGGGAGTTTGAATATATGAAATTCAATGGAAGTGATATAGAATTTGAATAAGGAAATTGAAACGAAATTCAAATATAAAATTGGAATAAGTGATTTGAAATGAAATTCAAAAATAAAATTTGAATAAGGGATCTGAAATGAAATTCAAATATAGAATTTGAATAAGAGAATTGAAATGGAATTTGAATATAGGAAACTCAAATAGAATTGAAATGGAATTCAATTAGTTGATAAACAAGTTAAACTTATATTTGAACATGTATATTCAAATAAAAAGGTGAAATAGGTAAACTAGTTAATTAGCCATTAGTAAATGGATCTTGAATTGAAGTTGAACTTTAGATAAGTAAAGGGGACTGGTAAATGTATATTCGAAATCGAATATAGAACTTAAATTTGAAATTTGGATTCAAATTAGTTAATAAGCAAGTTAAAATATATTTGAACATGTCATGTTCAAATATAAAAGTGAAATAGACTAAAGAGTTAATTAACGAATTGAGTTAAAACGATCAGGTATAGTTAAAATAGATTAGGCATGTATAAATATACATGAGATAGGTATGGATAAGGTATGAAGGTATATAAATAGAATGCTCGACGAAAAGGTATGTATTAAATTCATATATGAGATTTTATGCGCCGTATCGGTTAGCCGCTTGGCTTTTTGCTTTTTTCTTTTGGATTGGTGAGGGCCATGGGAGGCTATTTGAAATATCCCGATGCTCCTAGTACAAAGGAGGTTATGGTGAATTTTTCCGGGAATTTAGGGAGTTAGACTATTTTTAAGATAATTTATAGTTAGAAATCAACGTAACGATATATATAGAAGTCGATAAGGAAACGAACTTAGAAATAGAATAGTAAAATCAAAAAAGGAAGGCTAAGAATAAAATCTAGTAAGAATAGAAAGAGGAAGCGTATACGTGTTTAAAAGTGAATAAATAGTTGTATGGTATTGATTATTCGAGCAAGTAGTCATATATGTTTTGACGTTATAAATGTTATTCAGTCAAGGTCTGAGAGGTAGTTATACCCCAACTTGATTGATTTCATTATTAACAAATAAATAATAAGATTTCAGGCTCAAAGATCAATGTTGAATAAGAGCTAGTTGAATATAGTATTTGGGTTGCCGTAACGATGTTTTACACAACATCTGTTTTGACCCAAATAAGTGTAAGTATAGAAATAAACGAGATCGGAAAAGAGATAAGTAATTGGAATATTTTCCAATTATAAACAACATATATTTTCTAAAGTTTAGAAAATAAAGGAAAGCGATATTCAGAAATGTTTTCCAAATAACGTGAAAGGCCAATATGGTTATTGAAAATATTTGGTTAACAAATATTGATAAAGAAATAGAGAAGTGATTTAACTAATGAAATATTAAGGGCTCAGCGACATGTTCAAAAGGGAAAATTTGATTTTTTGAAAAGAGTAAACTATTTGAAAACTCTCAGGGAAAGACGGTTTGAATTAAAGCCAAAATTTAACAGAAAGAAAAATTGAATCAAAGTAAAGCAAGTAAAGTGGTAACTGAGATTGAATTAGAATGATATCAAGACAAATTGGATTGTGAGATTCAAATTTGAAGTGTAATGTGATAATCAAGTTAAGAGTTGGGAATCGAGAAGAAACTCGAGTTGAATTGATATTTGGCTCGGATATAAGCGAATGGTTGTGTTGTGGATAAAAGCATATTGGAATTTGATTGGGATGACCCTTGTATCTGCTGAATTGATAACAGGTGGAAAGGATATAATGATATGCCGACAAAAAGGTACAAGTTTATATTTCTATTTGATATAAGATTTATGAGCCGAATTGGCAAGCCGCTTGGCTGTTTGATTTTCTTTTGGGTTGGAGATGGCCCAGAGAGGCGAGTAGGAGTTTGACATATTGACCAGTACAAAGGAGGTGCTGGCGAAATTCTTCGAAGAGTTAAGGCGTTAGAAAATTTTCAGGAATTTTGAAAATTTTCATTGATAAGAATTAATTAATAATTTAATTGAAATTAAATTGGTTCAGTTGAAACTGAAGTTAAAAAGTGAACAAATATGTTCTAACAAGTCGATAGGGTCGTTCTCTACCTTTTAGCAATTTCGAGGACGAAATTATTTTAAGTGGGAAAGATTGTAATGACCCACATTGGCAGAGGTATTATAATTAATTAATTTAATTATATATATAGTGACATAGTGAATTAAATGGTCGTGGAATTAAATAATGGTGAATATTTAATTAAAGTAATAAATTAAATAATATATTTAATTCTAAAATAATCAGAATTGGCTGAAATGGCGGTACGGTGTGAACTGGATCATCTGTGATATTTAATTCAGTTTAGAATTGAATTAGAATAACGAATATATTTAAATAACGACAGTTTGAACGTATAATTATATTATAATTATAATCGAGCTTGAAATGGCGCTGTAGTTCGTAAATTGGCGATTCGAACTTCGACTGAATGTACAGGGTTCGTTTTAAGCCGGATCTCTATGAAACAAGAAACGTGTGGAGCCGGTGGAGTATATCTTTCTAGTGGATGAGAAAAATCGGGATTTCGTTGTGTAGATTTTGACTTACGTCCAAATCAAATTTTAGAAAAGTCGCTGTGGAATTCCTTTATAAATTATAAAGGAATCATTTACATTTTAAAAAGGAATTTCAATATAAATAAAATATCGGGTTGACCAAGATTGAAATATCGAGTTAGAAATACATATAGGATTTTTCTGAAGCTATATGGTATTCCACTGTGAATATAAATTTATTTATATTTAATTTAATTATATTTAAATATATTTATATATTTAAATGGGTCATCCAGAGCTTTAAAAATAGCCAGTTTTGCAAATGAAGTCGGAATTCAACGAAACCAATTTTGTTGGATCCGCAATGTCAAATAGTTGTTAGATTTCCAGTTTCGTGATATTTAGAGTCACTGTGTGGTCGTACGGATTTTTAGAGTGAGAAATAGTCAGTATTTTAACAGTTAAAAATACGCTATGTGAGCATATGGAGTCGGAATTCGACGAAACTTGTTTCGTTGGGACCGTAATGTCGAACTGTAGCTGCATGTTCAGTTTCGTGATTTTTGGGTATCGTATGTAATCACGAGGATTTTTAGAAAGCAAAATGGATATATAAAAGAGAATATATTGAGAATATTCTTTCTATAAAATATCTAGATATATATTTTCTCTATATATATAGCATCTACCCCCCTTAACCTAGTTTCTACTCCCTCATAAGTCAAACCAAGTTCCGCCATAACATTTTCATTTCAGGAAATTGGCTGGATCAAAATAAATTCAAAGAAAGGCCAAAAGAAATCCCATAAATCATAAAATAAGTATGCTTTGAATCATATGGAGTAGCTCTTCGATCCGGTGTACATATTAAATGGTTCGGCTTCTTTTTCCGGCACTGAGAAAAAGGACAGTGAAACTAGGGTTCCTTATTCAGTGAAATTGAAGCATCGATCTTTCGAATGGAGTTTTGATTCGAGTTCCTGGTGATGTTTAGCAACCGTCATAAATTTCTAGGGGTATTCGATCATTATTTGGGTCGATCGAATCTCTGTACGGTGGGTTTTGAGCTGAGGACGGAGGCGCCTAATGGCGTTCGTGTTTCGAGAAGAGGGTAGTGGAGGATCCAGCTAAGAACGAGGAGGAGAGTGGTACTAGGTGTTTTCGAATTCATGATGGAATAAGGGAGCGTGGAAATGTTGATGTCGGCCGTTGTACAATACTAGAGCGTGGCCATTTTGTTCGGGGAAGAAGCTTTTTACGGGGTGGGCTCTTTGAGTTTGGGGTTGGGCCGGGATCAAGGAGAGGTAATAAAGGGTGAAGGCCCAAATCAAATCATTGTCTATGTTTTATTTAAAATAAAATAATATACTAACTTATAAATGCTATATCTAACTCGTACGAAGCCCGATTGACGACCCGTAAGTTACGTTAGGATCGTATGGAGGGTGGCTACCCAATGGTACTGACTGGGAATGAATCTGAGCTCGTTACAATTTATAGTGAAATAAATTGTCCAATCTGAATCAATGACAATTATCGTTATTAGCGATGATAGTCCAATGTGAGTAAATCTCACTAACTCTGAACAGTTTATAATTTCGTGTTGTATTTTTAGAACTGTTAGATATTGGATGATTGACTGTGTGTGGACTGTTTGATTGAACTGCTAGTCAATTAGTTGAATTTCTATATTTTTTTCTGTTTAACAGAATATATCATATGGAACTGAAAGTGATGTTATATATATTGTTTAACATCTGTGATGCAGGGAAACAGGTTGGAGGAATCCAACTGGATTCCTCAACATTTATTTTACTGTGATTCATATATTGTGATATATGATGTGATATATAATATGTTGTTGATTGTGTGTGTTTGGACAATATTTATCATTGTTATATGGTATGTTAAATACCATAAGAAATACTGGATATGGGAAAGAGGATTTTCAAAGTGTATTTTGAAAATGATTTATTTATATAAAATCGATGGATCTTATATAGAAAAGGAAAAGGATTTTTATAAATGAAATATTTATCAAAATCAAAGGATAAGTAGAATAAAAGGAAATCATTTGTAAAGTGAATAACCGTTACTAAAAGTAAATCTTTATGAATGAATAGTTTATTCGAAAAGGAGTTAATCAAATTTGTTATTCGAATAGAATAAAGGAGTTTATCAGATATAGGTTATTTAAATAGAGTTAATCGAATATTAGTTATTCGAATTAGGTTAAACCAGTTAGGGTAAAACCATTAGAGTTAAACAGTTAGTGTTTATCAGTTAAAGTAAATCGATAGTGTTATATCGAACTAGAATTTATTGAATAAAGTTAAATCGAACTAGAGTTATTTAAATAGAGTAATCAAATATAGTTTATTCGAATAGAGTTAAGGAGAAGGAGTTATCGAATCTAGTTAATCGAAAGGAGTTATCAAGTCTTGTTAATTAAAAGTAGTTATCAAATATAGTTTATTCGAAGAGAGTTAGAAGAATTAATAGAGTATAGTTATTCAAATAGAATAAAGGAGTTATTCAAATATAGTGATTCGAATAGAAGCAAAGGAGTTAATATAATATAGTTTATTCTAATAAAGTTGGAGTAGTTATCGAATATAGTTTATTCGAAAGGGGTTAAGTGAATAGAGTAAATCAAATAGAGTAAATCAAATAGAATAAATCGAATAGAGATTTATTCGAACGAAAGTTAAGGAAGTTAGTTAAAGAAATATAAAGTGAACTTTGCCTATTTCAAAGTTAGATATGCTGTTCAGTTAAGGTCTGAGAGGTAGTTCTACCCCAACTTGATTGGCTTCGTTTTTAACTAAGGAATTGTTAAGGTTCGACAGTAAAGGAAATGGTTTGAGTTGGCATCGCGATGGTTTGTTTAAAACATCTGTCTAAGTCCAATGAAAAAGATTTGGAAATGTTTTCCAAATAAGAAACCAGAAATGTTTTCTAATAAAGAAAACAAGAAATGGAAATGTTTTCCATTGTTAATAACGTATATTTTCCAAATTTAGAAAATAAGAAATATTGAATATAGGGAAACAGGAGATAAGTAAATTTATGAAATAAAGAGATAAATGTTGAATGATGTTTGATCGATATAAATTTCCATCTGGAAATAATATCGTGGTTTGCACACTTGTTTTTATTCGATAGTTAAATCACAGACTATCGAAGTTTTGACCATTTTAGCGTTATTAATATGGAGAGACCGGTTGGATTATTATCTAAAGAACCACTCTGTATTGGCATAAGCGTTGCTAATCATATACGCCAAAGTAAATTGAAGACGGAGTTATGCAAGGGGTATCCTGTTTACGGAATAGTGCCTTCGGTTCATCTTATTCCTGGATGACTTGTATGGACGGATGTCTGACAGAGTATTTCTAGACGATCACGTATATTGATTTCTCCAACCGTACCAAGAGTGGAAGAGGAGAAGGAAACTTCTTTTAGCTAACACATAATGTATGGTTGAGGACGTCAATCAGTGATTTGATGGATTTGACGATGTGGCATTCAAAGTGAATCTAGTGTGATGATAAAGCGTACTTCTAGCCTCATCATCTGGTAAATGACAGAAATCGGGCAGGCAGCATGGCTAAGTCGGTCGCACCGGAGTAGGGTGTATAATCACCTGATCTAGAGTTTCATTTACTTATAAAAATCTATTGTTGATGCTGTCCCATTCAGGAAACCGTTGTTGATCCCAACCGTTGGTGATATACATTCGATACACTCTAGTGAAATGAGTTGTCGGTCATGTGTGGCCGGGTTGCAAGATGTTCTTGTTGAACCCAGTGTATTCCTCTCTAGAGGTACACTAGCGAAAGGTGGTTCCATACCTTGTCATAGCTGAAAATCCATTACCCAATACGTGCTTGTGGTTTTGATTGTATACCATGTGTGTAGAACGTGAGATGAAAGTGTTTCTGCTAGATGATTATTATACTATGGTTGATAGACATTATTATAATATAAAAAGGTTTTTGATATAAAGATATTTTGGATTCTCATAAGGGAAAAACCTGTTCCGTTATACGGCGTGGTCTTATAAGATATCGTTTAGTTGTTCAAACTGTTTTAAATTGTTTTACTCATACCAGTCCCATGACTGACCCGGAGTTTATTTCGTTTTGTTTTCCCTAAACTCATGGGTGCCTAAATTTGTACGGGCAGTCAAGTAGTCGGGATTTACAGATATACTGGAAGAGCTTGGAGCAGGAGGCTTCAGGATCATATAGTTATAGTTATTTCCGCTGTGTTGTAAGTGCTGTACTTTGATAATGATATGTATATTCAAGTACAGATTTGTATTTCAAAGTTATGTTATGAAATATATTTATTCGTTCCGCTGTGAGATTCGTGTTACTCTGATATTTTGTTCTTATTCTTCTTCTATTCAAAGTTTGTATCTTATCATTCCTCACTCTCTAATTTCTTTCACTAATTACCAGGATTTTTTGATGTTTTGGTTATCGACATCGAGTTTATGTCAATAACCAAAGTCGCTAAAAATTCCGGGTCATTACAACTATGGTTCTAATTTTTATTTGATTTTAGGGTTTGAGTCTACATGTGTTTAAATAGAGTTTAGGATTAATTTAGGCCATCCGATCAACCTAGAATTAACCTCAACCATTCTGACCAGATCAGAACTATCCAGAAACCCTAATGACTCAGCAACCAGTCACAAAATCGTCATCACGCAAATCTGCTCGGAGGGAGGGGGCAGGAGGGGGCAGGTGGACCCCTTGGTTGACCTGTATGGGTAGGTCGACCCCTTGGTCGACCAGGCCCCTGGCGGGAATTTTCCAGCCTAGCCCAATCTGAGTTTGAATTTGAATTTTTGAAATTTGTTTGAATTTTAATGAAAATTCCGATGGCCATAACTTCTTCGTACGAAGTCCAATTCACGCAAACTCGGACTCTATCTCAACCAAAATTCCGAGACGAACACAATGGCGCAACCCGTTTCCATTATTTCTCACATCTAAGATTAATTATTCTTTAATTTGTTAACATTAATATAAAAATTTACGGGGTGTTACAAACGTCGCCTTTTTCTTGATCATCGCGCATTACTTTGACATAAATCAAAATTCCTTGACTCAACAATTGATTCATCATCTTTCATATTTGTGAATCTACTCTAACTATGCTTAAACTACCCCTAGTTCTCTTAATATTTCAAAACAACCCTTATTTTAATCCTACCCCTAATTCTCTAAATAACCCTTACATCCAACAATTACTCCTATTTTATAACTTCTGTGAAGGGTTGGTTTTTGCATCACCCAATCTAAATGATTCGTCATCTTTCATTTTTGTCGATCTACCCCTACTATGCTTAATTTACCCCTACTTCTCTTAACACTTCAAAACAGTCCTTCCTTTTAATCCTACCCCTAATTCTCTAAATAACCCTTACTTCCAACAATTACGCCTATCTTTTTACTACTTTGAAGGGTTGTTTTTTGCAGAACACAATCCAACTGATACATAATCTTTCATATTTGCCGATCTTGCCCTAGTATGCTTAAACTACCCATACTTCTCCTAATACTTTAAAACAGCTCTTCTTTTAATCCTACCCCTAATTCTCTAAATAGCTCTTCCTTCCAACAATTACCTCTATTTTTTAACTATTGTGAAGGATTAGTTTTTGCGGCACCCAATCCAAATGATTCATCATCTTTCGTATTTGTCGATCTACCCCTACTATGCTTAAACTACCCATACTTCTCTTAATACTTCAAAATAGTCCTTCTTTTTAGTCCTACACCTAATTCTCAAAATTGCCCATACTTCCAACAATTACCCCTATTTTTTAACTACAGTGAAGGGTTGGTTTTTGTAGCACCCACTATCCAATCCAAATGATTCATCGTCTTTCACATTTGTCGATCCAATCCAAATGATTCATCATCTTTCACATTTGTCGATCTACCCCTACTATGCTTAAACTACCCATACTTCTTTTAGTACTTCAAAACAACACTTCTTTTTAATCATACCCCTAATTCTCTAAATATCCCTAACTTCCAATAATAACGCCTATCTTTTTACTACTGTGAAGGGTTGATTTTTGCAGCAACCAATCCAAACGATTCATAATCTTTCATATTTGTCGATCTACCCCTACTTTGCTTAAACTACCCCTACTTCTCTTAATACTTCAAAACAACCCTTCATTTTAATTCTACCCCTAATTCTCTAAATAGACCTTACTTCCAACAATTACGCCTATCTTTTTACTATTGTGAAGGGTTGGTTTTTGCAGCACCCAATGCAAACGATTCATAATCTTTCATATTTGTCGATCTACCCGTACAATGCTTAAACTACCCCTACTTCTTTTAATACTTCAGAACAGCCCTTCCGTTTAATCCTACCCATAATTCTCTAAATTTCCATTACTTCCAACAATTGCCCCTATTTTTTAACTACTGTGAAGGGTTGGTTTTTGCAGCACCCAATCCAAATGATTCATCATCTTTCATATTTGTCGATCTACCCCTACTTTGTTTAAACTACCCCTACTTCTCCTAATACATCAAAACAACCCTTCTTTCTGTTCCTACCCCTAGTTCTGTAAATAGCCCTTACCTCCAATAATTACACTATTTTGTAACTATTGTGAAGGGTTGGTTTTTGCAGCATCCAATCCAAATGATTCATCATCTTTCCTATTTGTCGATCCAATCCAAATGATTCATCATTTTTCATATTTGTCGATCTACCCCTACTATGCTTATACTACCCATACTTCTCTTAATACTTCAAAACAACACTTCTTTTTAATCCTACCCCTAATTCTCTAAATAGCCCTTACTTCCAACAATTACACCCATCTTTTTACTACTATAAAGGGTTGGTTTTTGCAGCAACCAATCCAAACGATTCATAATCTTTCATATTTGTCGATCTACCCCTGCTATACTTAAAACTACCCCTACTTCTCTCAATACTTCAAAGCAGTCCTTCTTTTTAATCCTACCCCTAATTCTCTTAATACCCCATACTTCCAACACCTACACCTGTCATTTTCCTACTGTGAATGGTTGGTTTTTGCAAAACCAATCCAAATGATACATAATCTTTCATATTTGTCGATCTACCCCTAGTATGCTTAAACTATCCCTACTTCTCTTAATACTTCAAAACAACTCTTCTTTTTAATCCAACCCTTAATTCTCTAAATAGCCCATCCTTCCAGCAATTACCCCAATTTTTAACTATTGTGATGGGTTGGTTTTTACGGCACCCAATCCAAAGGATTCACCATCTTTCATATTTGTTGATTTACCCCTACTATGCTTAAACTACCCATACTTCTCTTAATACTTCAAAACAATCATTCTTTTTAGTCCTAACCCTAATTCTCTAAATAGCCCTTACTTCCAACAATTTTCCCTATTTTTTAACTACTTTGAAGGTTTGGTTTTTGCAGCACCCAATCCAAATGATTCATCATCTTTCATATTTGTCGATCCAATCCAAATGATTCATCATCTTTCATATTTGGCGATCTATTCCAACTATGCTTAAATAACCCATACTTCTCTTAATACTTCAAAACAACACATCTTTTTAATCCTACCCCTAATTCTCTAAATAGCCCTTACTTTCAAAAATTACGCCTATCGTTTTACCACTATGAAGGGTTGGTTTTTGCCACGACCAATCCAAACGATTCATAATCTTTCATATTTGTCGATCTACCCCTACTATGCTTAAAACTACCCCTACTTCTCTTAATACTTCAAAACAGTCCTTCTTTTTAATCCTACCCCTAATTCTCTAAATAGCCCTTACTTCCAACAATTACGCCTGTAGTAACCCGCATTTTTAGCTGTTGAACAATTAATTAATTTAGTTATTAAATATCGATTTATCGATATCGAGAACGTGAATTAAATAATATTGAATATTTAATTAATAAATATAATATAATAAAATATATTATAATGTCGAAATAATCAAAAATATTGTAAATCACAATATTCTGTGAGCGGGGTCATCCCTAAGATGTAATTCAGCTTAGAGTTGAATTATATTGACGAATATATTCAATCGACGACAGTTTGAACGTATAATTATATTTTAATTAAAATCGAGCGTGTAACGACGCGGTAGTTCGCTATTTGGCGATTTGAACTTCAAATGAGTATACAGGGTTCGTTTTAAATCGGATCTCTGTGAAACAAGAAACGTGTGGAGCTGGTGGAGTATATCTTTCTAGTGGAAGAGAAAAATCTGGATTCCGTCGTGTAGATTTTGATTTACGTTCAAATCAAATTTCAGAAAAGTCGCTATGGATTTCCTTTATAATTTGCGATGCTTTATATACGTTATAAATCGATTTTTCGATACGAACTGAATATCGATCAAATCAGAATTCTGGAAATCAAGTCAAAAATTCTGGCAGGATATTCTGGAGCCGTACGACATCAACTGCGGATATATACGAGAATATTAATTTATTAATATTTAATTTAATAATATTTAAATATATTTATATATTTAAAAGGGTTAGTTCAGCGCTTGAAAAATAGCCAGTTTTTCATACGACCTCCGTTTTCGACGAAACTAATTTTGTTCGATTCGCAATGTCGAATTATTGTTAGATTCCAAGTTTCCTGATTTTTAGATTCACTGTGTGGCCGTCCGGATTTTTAGAGTGAGAAACAGTCAGTATTTCGACAGTTAAAAATATGCTGTGTGAGCAAACGGAGTCGGAATTCGACGAAATCAGTTTCGTTGGGACCGTAATGTCGAACTCTAGCCACATGTCCAGTTTCTTGATTTTTGGGTATTGTTATGTAATCACGAGAATTTCTAGAAAGAAAAAATGAATATATAGATGAGCATATCCCAGGAATATTCCTTTTATAAAATATCTAGATATTTATATTTGCCTATAAATACCACTACTAACACCTTCTAACCTAATTTACACTTCTCTGGTCAATGAGAAAACCGCCGTCACTCTTCCTTTTTCTTCACAGTAAAAATGAGAAGTTCAAAAATCAAATGAAAATCGAAACAAACTCTGTAAATCGAATCCTATACATTTTTGGATTCAGCAAGGGAAGCCCTTCAAGGCAGTAGCCTTTTTGGGGGTGTTCGACATCTGTTCTAAGGGGATGGTTTTCTAAACCGCAACCTAGGGTTAGCATTGGTGGACTGTAGGGAGCGTCGAGTGTGGTTTTGAGGGCATTTTCGAGTTCATGATGCAAATCCGCATCTGGTGTGGTGATTTCGAAGGGTTCCAGTCAAAATTTCGTCGCACGCCTGTAGTGAGCTCGGAGGAATTGGTGGCCGTCGCATTCTCCTTCAGAGGTGCGAGTTGTGTCAAATTGGGTCAAGGTTGAAGAGGGTGTGACGAGAAGCATGTTGGTGATTTTTGTTTCGGATTACGTGAAGTGGTGGGAGATCGATTTGGGTTTGAAATGGAGAAATGATGTTCGGTGCAAATACTGAAGCCGACGTTTTCAATTTGGGGAAGAAGAGTAATAAAGGGGAGCAGGCCTGTTTTCATAGTGGGCCGGATTAAAAGGTCAAGGCCCAAGTGTTTTATAATTTAAGTTTAATTGAAATGAATTTAAAGTTTTTATTTTATTTAAAATAGTACACTAACTTATAAATGGTATATCGTACTCATACGATATCAGATTGACGAACCGTAAGTTTCGTTGGGACCGTATGGACGAGAGCTTCACAATGAAACTGACTGGGAGTGAATCGGTGCTCATCAAAATTTATGGCGAAATAAATTGTCCGACTGAATCAAATAACGCAAACCGTTATTTAACGATTAACGCGCAACAGTGAGTAAATCTCACTAACTCTGAACAGTTTATATTTTCATGTTATATTTTTAGAACTGTTAAATATTGACTGATTGATTATGTGTTGACTGTTTGATTTGAACTGCTAGTCAGTTAGTTGAATTTCTATATTGATTCTATTTAACAGAATATATCATATGGAATTGAAAGTGATGTTAATCTTATTATGTAACGTCTGTGGATGCAGGAAACAGGTTGGAGGAATCCGACTGGATTCCTCAACAGTTATTTTATTATTTTTCATATATTTTGATATATGATGTGAATCATAACCTGTTGTTGATTGTGTGTGTATGGACGATATTGAACATCAT
Organism: Allium sativum; assembly: GCA_030737875.1. NCBI lineage: Eukaryota > Viridiplantae > Streptophyta > Magnoliopsida > Asparagales > Amaryllidaceae > Allium > Allium sativum. The sequence goes on along the minus strand of CM060923.1, from coordinate 731,341,417 downwards.
GATTTGATATGATTGAACACCGTGACATACCGGAATATTGGAAAGAGAATATTTATAAAATCAAGAGGATTTTATAAAAAGAAAATATTTATAAATAAAATATTTATAAAGAGAAATATTTATAAATGGAATATTTATAAAAAGAAAATACGTCTAAGTGGAATTTTAAATGAAGGAAAGCCTTTATAAATGGAATATTTATAAAGTGAATTATTTATTTAGAATAAATAGATAAGATGCTCTAACATGGATTATTTATTTGTTAAATAAATAAAATATTAAATAGGATTATTTACTTAGAAATAAATAGGAGATATTCAAAAAGGAAATAAATTTCAAATCATTTTCTTTTTGAATGGAAAGGCTTGTGTAGCGGTTTGGTGATTTTTCCCGATGCTCCCGATACAAAGGAGGTTATGGCGAATTTTTCCGGGAATTTAAGGAGATAGATTATTTTTAAGAATAAATTAGAAAAAGAGAAATATTTGTAAAACATTTACAAATGAAATAAAAAGAGAAATATTTGTAAAACATTTACAAATGAAATAAAAAGAGAAATATTTGTAAAACATTTACAAATGAAATAGAAAGAGAAAATATTTGTAAAACATTTACGAATGAAATAGAAAGAGAAAATATTTGTAAAACATTTACAAATAGGATAGAAAGAGAAATATTTGTAAAACATTTACAAATAGGATAGAAAGAGGAATATTTGTAACACCAATTACAAATAGAATTGAAAAGAAAATCATTTGTAAAGTGAAGAACCGTTACTAAAAGTAAATCTTTATAAATGAATAAACTTTGTTAAAAAGGAAATCCTTTTAAATGGATAAACGTAATTAGAAAGGAGTTAATCGAATATTAGTTATTCGAATAAGAGTTAACCAGTTAGAGTTAATCAGATAGGGTTAACCGGTTAGAATTAACCAGTTAGAATAAATCAGTTAGGGTTAACCAGTTAGAATTAACCAGTTAGAATAAATCAGTTAGAGTTAACCAGTTAGAGTTAACCAGTTAGAGTTAAACAGCTAGAGTTAAACAGTTAGAGTTGATCAGTTAGAGTTAATCGATTAGAGTTAATCAAATGGAGTTAAATCGAATATATTATTCGATAGGAGTGAATCAAGTCGAGTTAATTAAGTTGGGTTAGTCAAAAGGAGTTAATCAAACTGAGTTAATCCAAATGAGTTGATCCAAAGGAGTTAGTCGAATATTAGTTATTCGAATAGAGTTAAAGGAGTTATCGATTTTAGTTTGATCGAACGGTGTTATCGATTAGTAAATCGAAAGGAGATTTTCGAATATAGCATATTCGAAAGAAAGAGATCGAACATAGTTTATTCGAAAGAGAGAGATTTCGAATATAAGTTATTCGAAGAGAGATAATAGAATATAGGTTATTCGAAGAAGAGTTAATCAAATAAGAGATTACTCAAAAGGGAATTATACATCGAATTCAATTATAATGAATTCGGGAAAGTAATATTTACTTTCCGGTTTTTAAATCAAGAGTTTACACCAATAAGCTAGAGTAGGTTTAATTATTCGAATTAAATAATAAAAAGTAATAATTGAAGTTAGATATTGCGAATGTAGGGATTATAACGTTATCGTTATAATAAATGTTTTCAATAAAGAAGTGGATTCGTAAAATTGAATCCGAGAGTTACGTAAAGAAGTTGTTAAAAGTTTAAAAGATAAACTGTTAATATTTTAAAGTTATAACGTTGTTCAGTTAAGGTCTGAGAGGTAATTATACCCCAACTTGATTGAATTCCTTCTTAACTAAGGAATGGTAAGGTTTGATAGTGATTGATGGTTAAGTGAATTCAGTAAATTGTTTGAGTTGGCATAGCGATATTTTATTTAAGCATCAGTTTAAATACAATGAAGGAACTTTGGAAATGTTTTTTTTCAAATAAGAAATCAGAAATGTTTTCTAATATAGGAAATAGGAAATGGAAATGTTTTCCATTGTTAATAAAGTATATTTTCTAAAATTATAAAATAAGAAACGTTGAATATAGGGAAATAGGAGATAAGTAAAGTAATGAACTAAAGAGATAAATGTTGAATGATGATTGATTGATATAATTTCCATCTGGAAATAGTATCGTTGTTTGCACACGAGTTTTTCTTTGATAGTTAAATCACAGACTATCAATGTTTTGACCATTTTAACGTTGTTAATATGGAGAGACCGGTTGGATTATTATCCGAAGAACCACTCTGTATCGGCATAAGCGTGCGAATCATATATGCCAAAGAAAATTGAAGATGGAGTACAAGTACAAGGGCTATTGTATAAGTCTTAGATAAAAATGCCTAAGACGGATGTACTGAATAGTGTCTTCGGTTTGTCCAGTCCCAGGACAACTTGTATGGACGAATGTCTGACAGAGTATTCCTAACGAATCATATATGTTGATCACTTCAACGTATTACGTTTGGTGGTGGAGGAATTCGTTTCTCTTAGCTTCATACCCGTGATACCGTTAGGGAAATCGATAATGATTTGGCGGGTATGACGATGTGGTATTCCAAGTAAATGAAGATATGATATGAAAAAGATATGCGCAGCTTCTAGCCTCACATCCGGTAAATGACAGAAATCGGGCAGGCAGCATGGCTAAGTCGGTCGCACCGAAGTAGGGTGTATAATCACCTATCTAGAGAATATTCATTTGCTTCTTTAATCTATCAATGTTGTCCTATATATATATATATACGGGAAACGGTTGCTGATCCCAACCGTTGGTGATGTACATTCGATACACTCAAGCGAAATGAGTGGTCGGTCATGTGTGGCTGAGTTGCAAGATGTTCTTGTTGAACTCCAGTGTATCGTTCCTAGAGTACACTGATCGAAAGGTGGTTCCATATCTTGTCATAGTTGGAAATCCATTACGCAATACGTGCTTGCGGTTTTGATTATATACTATATATGTAGTAACGTGAGATGCAAGCGTTTCTGCTAGACTGATATTTATTTGTATTTAGACATTATTATAATATCAGAATGATATTGCTTTGTAAAGTTATTTGGATTCTCATAAGGGAAAAACCCGTTCCGTATTCACGGCGTGGTCTTATGAGATATCATATACCTGTTTTAAATGATTTGAGTTTATTCACACCAGTCACATGACTGACCCGGAGTTTATTTTGTTTTCCCTAAACTCTTGGGTGCCTAAATTTGTACGGGCTGTCAAATAGTCAGGATTTACTGGTATACTTGAAGAGCTTGGAGCAGGCGGCTTCAGCAGTCGATAGCTATTATTTATTCCGCTGTGATGTTATGTGTTGTACTCTGAAATGGTATGTATATACAGTTATAACTTTGTATTTCAAAAGTTATGTTATATTTTATTCGTTCCGCTGTGAGATTCGTGTTACTCTGATGATGTTGTATGTTCTTCTTATTCTTCTATTCTAAGTTTCTATCTTATCTATCCTCACCCTCTGCCTTCTTTCTATTAGTTTCTTGAATTTCTAGTGTAATTTGGGGTTGGACTTGTGTTTTTGGTCAGCTCAAATTCCCCCGGATTTTCGGGTTACTACCGTTGGTATCAGAGCATTCGTTAAGTAATTACCTTGGCTCTGTGGCGTGATTCAGTTGAGATGGGATTAGTAATATCCTAGACTGAATTTGAGTGTATATATATGAGTGAACGTATTTGTTATTCAATATAAAATGATATTATATTGTGGAGTTTTATTGGTTGAGTTGTTTATGAACTCTGGTCGATCAGTTTGATCCACTGTATCGATTGGGGTTACTAAACACTCGAAAACGATAAACCGACACGGTATGTTTTGAAAGAAGGGTAAATGAAATAATTTTACCCAAAATATATATATTGGAATTATAATATATATTGGTTGTGTTGGTTGATATTATAATCGAATAAGATTATAAAAAGTGAAATGGTTATAAATAACTAATCAGAATTCATATAAGTAAAGTATATGAAATAAGATAAAGTAAATCTGAATTTAAATCAGATTGGAATTAAAAAAAGGAAATTTTAAGTTCCTAGGAGATTTTAAAATGTTTTCCAATTTGAAATAAATATAGTATTGAACTCACCTTGATGATTGGAAAATAATTCCGAGGATGGATCGATACATCGTCGGTGTGATTTTCGAGTTCCTAAGTGACGGATTACTACCAAAGGATTTTGTTTTTGAATTAGTTTGAGAAAACAAGTGTTTAGAAATTCAAATGTTTTGAATTGGTATTGTGATTTCGAATTAATTTGAAATGAACCCAGGAATTTAAATTCTAGAATTAAAGTTTAACTAATGAAGTTAAATAGAATGAGATAGTAAAAGTGAACGAGGAATTTGAATTTAACTTGAAATAAGTTAAATTAAAAACTGGATTGGATTATAGAATAATCTGAATGAAATTTAGTTGATAAACTAAGAGATAAAATTTGATTTATAAGATAGGGATTTGAAACGATATTTGGTTGGGGAGTTATGGATTTGGAATCGAGAATAGAACTTTGAGTAAAAAGTTGAATTTGGCTCGGACAAACGAATGGGTGTGTTGAGGATAAACAGATCAGAGTTTGATTTGATTGATATTGGTATATACTGAATTGACAGCAGGTGAAAGTGATAAGGTTAATATGCCCGACAAAAAGGTACAAGTTTATATTTTATATGAGTTTGGAATTTATGTGTAATAACCTGGAAAATCTGGGCCAGTTTAAAATTTTTATTTTGGCAATTTTAGCGAATTTTGAATATTTAAAATAAATTATTTTAAATAATATCGACGAGAAATTTATTTTGAATAGAATTCAAACGTATATATTATACGCATCGTCGTTAGAATATAAATATTTATATATAATTATAAATAGAATTGAAATTGGCGCGGTAGTTCGATAATTCGATTTCAAACTTCAATTGAATGTACCGGGTGCAAAACAATCCGGATTTTAGTGAAACCAAAAAGGATAGGATCTAATTGATAATATCTTTCTATCGAATTCGATAAATCAAGATTTCATAGCGGGAATCAAAAGATAGGTCCAGTTGAAAATTCTGAATAGTCGCTATGGAATTCAGGCCCTTAAAAATGGACATTTTGCAAATGACCTCGGATCTCGACGAAACCAGTTTTGTTGGGTCCGTGATGTCAAGTTATTGCTAGGTTTCAAATTTCATAATTTTTCGAATCAATATGTGAGCGTGGCAAAGAAAAACGTGTTTTGACCATTTCAGTTGATTTTAATCGACTGGAAATTGGCCATTTTTCTAACGGTCTCAGAATTCGATGAAACTAGTTTTGTTAGGACCGTATCGTCAATACGAAGCTAGAAAATATTTTTATGGAATTTTTCGATTTAGTATGTGACCCCGGTAATTTGAAATGTACGTTTAAAATTCAATATAGTGATTTAAATGAAAATTAAACGGAAACTGATTCAAATGGTCGAATCAGCTTACGATACATATCCCATTGTGTTCGGAATGGGGGCGAAACGCTATGGATGACAGGCGGTGGGCCTCGTTTCGAGGTCGTAGGTAAAAGTCAACTTTATGCAATTAAATTAATTAATAAAATAAAACAAAAAAAAATTATATTTTCCTCCTTTATATTTCTGCCCCTCCCCCCCCTCTCCCCTTTCAATCGATCAGAAAAAAAAAAAAAAGCCGTAGGTCAAAATCGCGCTCCACCCCGTCGATGGACGCCGCCCCCTCGCGAGCGCCGCCTAGCCCCACACACCCCCCCCCCCCTCTGGCCTCAACCGCGACGACACCCTTCCCCCTCCTCTCGATTGCCTTTCCCCATACGACGCCGAAGCCTCCTGCGCCTTACCAGAATCGCAGCCACCTCCCTCGCCGACCGCCGATCACCTGAGCCCTCCCTTCTTCCAGTCCGCCGCTCTTCCAAACCCCCTCCGTCTTGAAAAAACCCTGTAAGTTCTATTTCTTACTAAAACTGATTTTTTATGTTTTTAAATTCTGATTTTAAAATGATTTAAAAACTGATTTTGTTATAAGTTTAAAAACTGATTTTGTTATGATTTAAAAAAAAATGATTTTGTTATAATTTAAAAACTGATTTTTTTTATGTTTTTAAATTCTGATTTAAAAAAAAAAGAGTTTAAAACTGATTTGATTTTAAAACTTTAAATAGAAAAAGGTTTTATCTTTTCAAAGAAAAGATTTGAACTTTTCAAAGAAAAGATTTGAACTTTTCAAAGAAAAGATTTGAACTTTGAATAGAAAAAAAAAATTGAACTTTGAATAGAAAAAGATCATATTTTTTTTAGAATAGAAAAGATCATATTTTTAAAATAGAAAAGACGGAGTTTTTATTAAGTAGACGAAGTAAAATATGATCTTTATATTTTTAAAGTAATAAAAATATAATTTTTACATCGTAGGAATATTAAAGATATAATCTTTATTTTTGAAAAGGCGGAATCTATATCTTTGAAATAGGATTTTTATATATTGAACTTCGAAATAAAAATATGATTTTTATATATTGGATAGCGAAATAAAAATTCGATTTTTACATATGTAGTGGCCGCGGGCAACGAAGATGACAAAAAGGCGAGAACGACAAGATTTTCTGCAATAGGAGTGTCGTGAGGCTGGATAGCTATCTGTGAGAATTTCTCACCTTTCAATTTCATTTTCTAGTTATATATATATATATATATATATATATATATATATATATATACTAGGATGCAGACGGTGTTTAGTAGCACCCGACACAATCGTCCACAGACCATGGACTTGTTTGTTTGGTTGTTTGGTGATTGATTGCGATATTGGTTTGAATGTGGTTTGTGGTGTGAAAAATCGAATCGATAAATTGGTTAGGATTAGACGTGCGCCGTTATAAGGCGAAGGAGTAAGGCTAGGTTAGACTCTTACTCCAAATTTTGTGGTTTGCATAACGAATTGATTTGATTGATGTGTGAATGGCGTGGGCCTTCACTAGACCGGGGATAAGGCTAGGCCTCGTCCCGTTTCTAGTATCGTGCCGTTATGCCGCCGAAATTTCTAAAATATGTTAGAAAAATAAAAATATCATTTTAGTGAATAAATGAACTGAATAGAAATTCATATGTTGAAATAAAATGTTTTATCGTTAAAAATATAATTTTTAACGTGAATGTGAATAAATGAATAGTTATAAACAAATCGGCCGATTTGTTTGTATATACACTGATTTGACTGATATTGATTGGGTCGATAAATTTCACACATCGCCCAACTGCACAAATAAAATCTGTGTTTGATTGTTTGAAACCCCACACGGGTGTTGGGATGAAATTTGAAGTTCACTCATCCTGATTGATTAAATATGTCGATCGATTGATTGACAGGCTGTTATAAGCGTTAGATATCTATATTTGATGCTTATACAGTGTAGTGCACTTTGGTTGATGGTTGATTATTTTTCAATGCTATTATACATGTGTTGTATGAAAATCCATATAATTAACTTTATATGGTAATTGATTGGGCCTCATTCCAGTTTTAAAATAGAAATATTTGAAATAGAAATATTCGAAATGGAATATTTGAAAATATCAATATATGAAGCCGTGTTGATTAGATTGACGCCATTGTGATGTGAACGATATTTATATCGATTTTATTCATTTTGAAATGAATATTGAAAAGTGATTTCGAAATGAAGTGGATTGAAAACGATTTCGAAATGAATTGAATTGAAAACGATTTCGAAATGAATTGAATTGAAAACGATTTCGAAATGAATTGAATTGAAAGTGATTTCGAAATGAAGTGAATTGAAAACGATTTCGAAATGAATTGAATTGAAAACGATTTCGAAATGAATTGAATTGAAAGCGATTTCGAAATGAATTGAAAACGAATTCAAATTGAATTGAAAGCAAATTGAAATGAATTCAAATTGAATTGAAATTTGAATCGAATAGAAATGAATTTTAAAACTATTTATATAATTCGTTTTAAATAGAAATCGACGAAGTATATATTATATATATAATATAATGGCCTGAATAGAAAGTGCCGCGCCGCGGCAGTTCGCGAATTTCGACCATTTATTTCAAACGGACATTACGGGAGATCCGACCGTCGGATTCTCCTAAAACCGGAACCGTTGGGTTCGTATCGAAAAGAGCTTTCTAACGAATATTAGAAATTTGAAATCTAACGGTTGGATTTGGAGATATGTCCAAATCAAATTTGAAAAAGGTCGCTGTAAGTGCAGTTCGATGGCCATTGATGGAAATCGACTGTACGGGCCTTGATAAAATTATTAAAAATAGTAATAATTTGTGTAAAATCATAAGAAATGATTTAGAAAGGATTGGGATGAAAAGCTCCATATTTGAAAGGATAAAAATAGATTTTTATCGAAATGAACTAGTTTTGAACTAGAATTATAATTCTATTTATTTTTAAATAAATAAATTGAATTTGAAGAGGGTTTTGAAAATAACCAAAATTTCCAATGATTGCATTGGAGTGGATTTGAATCGAAATTGTCTTCGGAATATTTCGATGTTGGAATTCGTGATTATACAGATGTTGTTATGGAAATTTGAAAGATATATATTTATATCGTTATTTCCAATACGACATTTGTTAGTCGTAGAACTTGATATTGAATATAAGCCGATATATTTTCTATTCAGAGCCTTATATTGAATATCAAATGTGATTTGGGTTTGTCGTGAATGGTGTCTTCACTAACACTGTTCTTGAACCCAGTTGAGAAAAGATTAAATCTTTTTATTTAGATTTAATGAAGTGTACCAATTAAATAATATTTAATTGGAATTGAATTGATATTGATTTTTGGGTTTATCGTGAACAGTGTTTTAAATAACACTCGTTCTTTAACCCGATATTTAATGAATGTGATTTTGGGTTTATCGTGAACCGTGTTTTAAATGACACTGATTCTTTAACCCAGTTAACGATTAAAACTAAGTGGAGTTTTAATGAATCTTTAATTAGATTGAAATAATCGAAATGGAGTATCACCAGTTTTGCTCCAGGCGATAGTTAAATCTTTAATTAGATTTGAGCGTGAAATGGTAATTGAATTTACCGATAACACCGTGGTGTTAGATATGAAGTATAACCAGCATTACTTCATGGGATGAATAGGTTGGGATTGGGAAATTAAAACAAATGATTACTTCGGTAAGGTTCGTTAATCCCGACTAGTTTGAATTGATATTCAAAAATAGATTAAAGAATAAATTCAAGAAATTTATCTTGGATAAAATTAATGGGAACCTTTCCCTATGAATGTGAAATGTAGGAACTAACTGTCGGTTAGCCAAGCAGAATGGTTTTCTGGGTATTGATCTGATGTTGGTTTCGGCCTTCGGGGTTAATATTTGGGGAATTATTCTCTTGATTAATTTACGGTTAGTGACTAATGAATTGGAATGAGGCGTATGTTGTGTTTGTGTAACACTTATTTAAAATATACGCGAGTTATTCGGAAAGACCGGGTTTATCCCATTCTGAATAACTGGTACGACGATAAGTCGAAGATGAAGACGATGGTCGAAGACCGGAGGTCTTCACGTCGTTTGGGTGATAACTGATGATCTTGATTGGGCTGTACACCCAAGAAGATGGAAACAGTTAGTGATCGTCCAGACGTACTTGGAGATCGATGGATATGCGGGGTACTAGGTGACTCCGGTTTCGTTCAGACCCAGAACGGACTTGTAAATGGACTGTGTGTCTGACATTGGATTTTAGTCTGTGTGATTAATCTCTATTAAATATATATCTGTTTGGCGGCGGAGAATTTATTCTCTTGCTTAACGCCCTTCTCTGCGACGTACGAGCTCAGGGGTTATATATTGATGGATATCAAACGCATGGAGTGAATTGCCTGTGTGGCATGCCTAAGTGGCAAATGAACGAGGCTTCTGTTGAAAAGCAAAGTCTTGTGGTGATGATCAAAGCACGGCCTTTGTGGCGTAGCTTTGTGTAACGTTTACCTCGCGAGTTTCACACCCGGTATGAACCAAAAATGGGAGAGGACGTCAGGGAGGGCATGCGTTTCTTTCTAGCTAGAAGTGGCGTCAGTGGTTTTACACGCCCTGACGAGTTTGACTTATGTTGTTGTTGCTGTTGCGAGGCGCCTCGGTTATATCGGTTTCGGCCGATGCATTCTGGTCGGCTGACGGACCAGACTTACACCCCATAGGGTGGGGAGACGTAGTGTTCAGGCATAATAATCCACATCGGTGGACCGGCCCTGAGGATCCAAGGGGCAGTTGCGGCTGTTCCTGAGGGGCGGGCTAGAGCGTCTCGAATCGGTTGAGGACTATCTTTTGCCTCGGTTCATAGATGGAAACCCAATTTCCAAATGCGTGACATGTGCGGTTTTAATTGTAGAACTAGTATGGCGACATGATATATGGTACCCATGCCGCCTATGATTGATACTTATGATTTGAAGTTGTTTTATACACTATACACTTATAATAGTATCAAATGAGTTGTTTTAAACGTATCAAGCATTCTTTGGCTGTTATAAGGGAAAACCCTATCCCCCGGCTTGCGTTGCATTGTGTGATAGGACCTGGGTCTTATAACAGCTTCATTTTTCTTTATTTAGCATTGCGCTGTTTGTTTTATGCACTGGTATTCTTGGGAGGAAACCCGTTCCGTGTTATACGGCGTGGTCCCTTGATTTACCTAACTTTAAAAATAAAGATTAACTGTTTTAGTTCTCACACCAGTCCCATGACTGACCTGGAGTTTATTGTTTTAACCTAAACTCTGGGTGCCCCTATTTTCGACACGGGCAGCTAGTAGTTTTGGTTTTGCAGATTTATATTCACAGGATCCTGGTTTACAGCTGGAACGATATCCGGAAAGCTTTGTATCCGTATATCTCTTCTAGTTGTGTATTGTATTATTTTCCGCTGCTATGTATTTAAATGTAATTTAAATCTCTGATATTTCTGTGTAATATTCATTTATACTCTGTATATTCTTGTAATCTAATGCATTGATGTAATATACAATGAAATGTTCTTCTGTATGCGTTCTGTTGTGGCTTGTTCTCGAACTATCCGACGCTTTCCTTTACGGGGAAGTTTCGGGGTTTTTACATTTGGTATCAGAGCTTTGGTTTACAAATCTAGAGAACAAGGCACATTAGAACCATACGAAAGAATTCATCAGATATTGGATTAGTAATATCCAATAGGAATGACTCGTTAGAGATAGGATCAGTAGTATCCTAGAACGAGTGTGAAGAGTATAATTTTGAAAGTGAAAACAAATTTTTGTTTTGAAAATTTAAATCAATTATTCGTATTTGGTTATTTATTTATATTGATGTGGACAATCCAGTATATATAGATTTTGCGTATACGTCTGATCTGCGTGTATTCGAAATTTTAATATATTGGATAGATATAGCATCACACTCTAGTCGCCCGAAGATGATATTAATGATAGCGATCGCATCATCAACATTTATGTTCGAGTTTCGAAGGTGTGATTTTCTATATATTTCCATTAGACTGGTGTGAGAACCAAAACTAATGTAGCTAGAATACATTGTTGTGATTTGGCATCAAAAACATGATTTTTGTATATGTATCAGAATTATGAATTTGAGACTCTAATTCACTAACTGATTGATGTTTGTGTTGTTTGTTCATTGTTTGATAATTTTGAACCATTATGCCTAATTTGATCAAATATTGAATTGTATTGAAAATTGGTCGCATTTGTTTGCATATACATATACTTACATTGAACAGGTCATAGCAAGGAGGCTAGAGCAGAGAATAAAATTTGTTTGCCCGACAAATAGGTACATGTTTACTACATAATTTACTGTTTTGTTTGGGTGATGATGATTTTGTGAGCCTATTGGCTAGCCGCTTGGCTTTTTCTTTTTCTTTTTGAGATCTGAAGGACAGGGGAAGCTATTTGAAATTCCCCGATGCTCCCGGTGCAGGGGAGGTTATGGCGAAATTTTTCGAAAATTTAGGGTGTTTGCCAAATTTTTGAAAATTTGAAAATTCTCAGAAACTGAAAAGTTGGAGAATGGAATCCAGATCGAACGTAGAACTGAATAATCAAACCACTTTCGACTTTGTTCCTTTTCGGGGACGAAAAGTTTTAAGTGGGGAAGATTGTAATAACCCGGAAAATCTGGGCCAGTTTAAAATTTTTATTTTGGCAATTTTAGCGAATTTTGAATATTTAAAATAAATTATTTTAAATAATATCGACGAGAAATTTATTTTGAATAGAATTCAAACGTATATATTATACGCGTCGTCGTTAGAATATAAATATTTATATATAATTATAAATAGAATTGAAAATGGCGCGGTAGTTCGATAATTCGATTTCAAACTTCAATTGAATGTACCGGGTGCAAAACAATCCGGATTTTAGTGAAACCAAAAAGGATAGGATCTAATTGATAATATCTTTCTATCGAATTCGATAAATCAAGATTTCATAGTGGGAATCAAAAGATAGGTCCAGTTGAAAATTCTGAATAGTCGCTATGGAATTCAGGCCCTTAAAAATGGACATTTTGCAAATGACCTCGGATCTCGACGAAACCAGTTTTGTTGGGTCCGTGATGTCAAGTTATTGCTAGGTTTCAAATTTCATAATTTTTCGAATCAATATGTGAGCGTGGCAAAGGAAAACGTGTTTTGACCATTTCAGTTGATTTTAATCGACTGGAAATTGGCCATTTTTCTAACGGTCTTAGAATTCGATGAAACTAGTTTTGTTAGGACCGTATCGTCAATACGAAGCTAGAAAATATTTTTATGGAATTTTTCTATTTAGTATGTCACCCCGGTAATTTGAAATGTACGTTTAAAATTCAATATAGTGATTTAAATGAAAATTAAACGGAAACTGATTCAAATGGTCGAATCAGCTTACGATACATATCCCATTGTGTTCGGAATGGGGGCGAAACGCTATGGACGACAGGCGGTGGGCCTCGTTTCGAGGTCGTAGGTAAAAGTCAACTTTATGCAATTAAATTAATTAATAAAATAAAACAAAAAAAAATATTTTCCTCCTTTATATTTCTGGCCCCCCCCCCCCCTCTCCTTTTAATCGATCAGAAAGAAAAGAAAAAAAAAGTCGTAGATCAAAATCGCGCTCCACCCCGTCGATGGACGCCGCCCCCTCGCGAGCGCCGCCTAGCCCCACACACCCCCCCTCTGGCCTCAACCGCGACGACACCCTTCCCCCTCCTCTCGACTGCCTTTCCCCATACGACACCGAAGCCTCCTGCGCCTGATCAGAATCGCAGCCACCTCCCTCGCCGACCGCCGATCACCTGAGCCCTCCCTTCTTCCAGTCCGCCGCTCTTCCAAACCCCCTCCGTCTTGAAAAAACCCGGTAAGTTCTATTTCTTACTAAAACTGATTTTTTATGTTTTTAAATTCAGATTTTAAAATGATTTAAAAACTGATTTTGTTATAAGTTTAAAAACTGATTTTGTTATGATTTAAAAAAAACTGATTTTGTTATAATTTAAAAACTGTTTTTTTTTATGTTTTTAAATTCTGATTTTAAAAAAAAAGAGTTTAAAACTGATTTGATTTTAAAACTTTAAATAGAAAAAGGTTTAATCTTTTCAAAGAAAAGATTTGAACTTTTCAAAGAAAAGATTTGAACTTTGAATAGAAAAAAAAATTGAACTTTGAATAGAAAAAGATCAGATTTTTTTTAGAATAGAAAAGATCATATTTTTAAAATAGAAAAGACGGAGTTTTTATTAAGTAGACGAAGTAAAATATGATCTTTATATTTTTAAAGTAATAAAAATATAATTTTTACATCGTAGGAATATTAAAGATATAATCTTTATTTTTGAAAAGGCGGAATCTATATCTTCGAAATAGGATTTTTATATATTGAACTTCGAAATAAAAATATGATTTTTATATATTGGATAGCGAAATAAAAATTCGATTTTTACATATGTAGTGGCCGCGGGCAACGAAGATGACAAAAAGGCGAGAACGGCAAGATTTTCTGCAATAGGAGTGTCGTGAGGCTGGATAGCTATCTGTGAGAATTTCTTACCTTTCAATTTCATTTTCTAGTTATATATATATATATATATATATATATATATATATATATATATATACTAGGATGCAGACGGTGTTTAGTAGCACCCGACACAATCGTCCACAGACCATGGACTTATTTGTTTGGCTGTTTGGTGATTGATTGCGATATTGGTTTGAATGTGGTTTGTGGTGTGAAAAATCGAATCGATAAATTGGTTAGGATTAGACGTGCGCCGTTATAAGGCGAAGGAGTAAGGCTAGGTTAGACTCTTACTCCAAATTTTGTGGTTTGCATAACGAATTGATTTGATTGATGTGTGAATGGCGTGGGCCTTCACTAGACCGGGGATAAGGCTAGGCCTCGTCCCGTTTCTAGTATCGTGCCGTTATGCCGCCGAAATTTCGAAAATATGTTAGAAAAATAAAAATATCATTTTAGTGAATAAATGAACTGAATAGAAATTCATATGTTGAAATAAAATGTTTTATCGTTAAAAATATAATTTTTAACGTGAATGTGAATAAATGAATAGTTATAAACAAATCGGCCGATTTGTTTGTATATACACTGATTTGACTGATATTGATTGGGTCGATAAATTTCACACATCGCCCAACTGCACAAATAAAATCTGTGTTTGATTGTTTGAAACCCCACACGGGTGTTGGGATGAAATTTGAAGTTCACTCATCCTGATTGATTAAATATGTCGATCGATTGATTGACAGGCTGTTATAAGCGTTAGATATCTATATTTGATGCTTATACAGTGTAGTGCACTTTGGTTGATGGTTGATATTTTTTCAATGCTATTATACATGTGTTGTATGAAAATCCATATAATTAACTTTATATGGTAATTGATTGGGCCTCATTCCAGTTTTAAAATAGAAATATTTGAAATAGAAATATTCGAAATGGAATATTTGAAAATATCAATATATGAAGCCGTGTTGATTAGATTGACGCCATTGTGACGTGAACGATATTTATATCGATTTTATTCATTTTGAAATGAATATTGAAAAGTGATTTCGAAATGAAGTGGATTGAAAACGATTTCGAAATGAATTGAATTGAAAACGATTTCGAAATGAATTGAATTGAAAACGATTTCGAAATGAATTGAATTGAAAGTGATTTCGAAATGAAGTGAATTGAAAACGATTTCGAAATGAATTGAATTGAAAACGATTTCGAAATGAATTGAATTGAAAACGATTTCGAAATGAATTGAAAACGAATTCAAATTGAATTGAAAGCAAATTGAAATGAATTCAAATTGAATTGAAATTTGAATTGAATAGAAATGAATTTTAAAACTATTTATATAATTCGTTTTAAATAGAAATCGACGAAGTATATATTATATATATTATATATATAATATAATGGCCTGAATAGAACGCGCCGCGCCGCGGCAGTTCGCGAATTTCGACCATTTATTTCAAACGGACATTACGGGAGATCCGACCGTCGGATTCTCCTAAAACCGGAACCGTTGGGTTCGTATCGAAAAGAGCTTTCTAACGAATATTAGAAATTTGAAATCTAACGGTTGGATTTGGAGATACGTCCAAATCAAATTTGAAAAAGGTCGCTGTAAGTGCAGTTCGATGGCCATTGATGGAAATCGACTGTACGGGCCTTGATAAAATTATTAAAAATAGTAATAATTTGTGTAAAATCATAAGAAATGATTTAGAAAGGATTGGGATGAAAAACTCCATATTTGAAAGGATAAAAATAGATTTTTATCGAAATGAACTAGTTTTGAACTAGAATTATAATTCTATTTATTTTTAAATAAATAAATTGAATTTGAAGAGGGTTTTGAAAATAACCAAAATTTCCAATGATTGCATTGGAGTGGATTTGAATCGAAATTGTCTTCGGAATATTTCGATGTTGGAATTCGTGATTATACAGATGTTGTTATGGAAATTTGAAAGATATATATTTATATCGTTATTTCCAATACGACATTTGTTAGTCGTAGAACTTGATATTGAATATAAGCCGATATATTTTCTACTCAGAGCCTTATATTGAATATCAAATGTGATTTGGGTTTGTCGTGAATGGTGTCTTCACTAACACTGTTCTTGAACCCAGTTGAGAAAAGATTAAATCTTTTTATTTAGATTTAATGAAGTGTACCAATTAAATAATATTTAATTGGAATTGAATTGATATTGATTTTTGGGTTTATCGTGAACAGTGTTTTAAATAACACTCGTTCTTTAACCCGATAATTAATGAATGTGATTTTGGGTTTATCGTGAACTGTGTTTTAAATGACACTGATTCTTTAACCCAGTTAACGATTAAAACTAAGTGGAGTTTTAATGAATCTTTAATTAGATTGAAATAATCGAAATGGAGTATCACCAGTTTTGCTCCAGGCGATAGTTAAATCTTTAATTAGATTTGAGCGTGAAATGGTAATTGAATTTACCGATAACACCATGGTGTTAGATATGAAGTATAACCAGTTTTACTTCATGGGATGAATAGGTTGGGATTGGGAAATTAAAACTAATGATTACTTCGGTAAGGTTCGTTAATCCCGACTAGTTTGAATTGATATTCAAAAATAGATTAAAGAATAAATTCAAGAAATTTATCTTGGATAAAATTAATGGGAACCTTTCCCTATGAATGTGAAATGTAGGAACTAACTGTCGGTTAGCCAAGCAGAATGGTTTTCTGGGTATTGATCTGATGTTGGTTTCGGCCTTCGGGGTTAATATTTGGGGAATTATTCTCTTGATTAATTTACGGTTAGTGACTAATGAATTGGAATGAGGCGTATGTTGTGTTTGTGTAACACTTATTTAAAATATACGCGAGTTATTCGGAAAGACCGGGTTTATCCCATTCTGAATAACTGATACGACGATAAGTCGAAGATGAAGACGATGGTCGAAGACCGGAGGTCTTCACGTCGTTTGGGTGATAACTGATGATCTTGATTGGGCTGTACACCCAAGAAGATGGAAACAGTTAGTGATCGTCCAGACGTACTTGGAGATCGATGGATATGCGGGGTACTAGGTGCCTGTAATAACCCGCAAAATCTGGGCCAGTTTAAAATTTTTATTTTGGCAAATTTAGCGAATTTTAATTATTTAAAATAGAATATTTTAAATAATATCGATGAGAAAATTTATTTTGAATATAATTCGACGTATATATTATACGCGTCGTCGTTAGAATATAAATATTTATATATAATTATAAATAGAATTGAAAATGGCGCGGTAGTTCGATAATTCGATTTCGAACTTCAATTGAATATACCGGGTGCAAAACAATCCGGATTTTAGTGAAACCAAAAATGATAGGATCTAATTGATAATATCTTTCCAACGAATCCGAAAAATCGAAATTTGATAGCGGGAATCAAAAGATATGTCCAGTTGAAAATTCTGAATAGTCGCTATGGAATTCAGGCCCTTAAAAATGGACATTTTGCAAACGACCTCGGATTTCGACGAAACCAGTTTTGTTGGGTTCGGGATGTAAAGTTATTGTTAGATTCCAAATTTCATAATTTTTCGAATCAATATGTGAGCGTGGCAAAGGAAAACGTGTTTTGACCATTTCAGTTGATTTTAATCGACTGGAAAATGGCCATTTTTCAGACGGTCTCAGAATTCGACGAAACTAGTTTTGTTAGGACCGTATCGTCAATACGAAGCTAGAAAATATTTTTCTGGAATTTTTCTAGTTAGTATGTGGCCCCGGTAATTTGAAATGTACGTTTAAAATTCAATAAAGTGATTTAAATGTAAATTCAACGGAAACTGATTGTTGTGATCAAATCAGCTTACGATACATATCCCATTGTGTTCGGAATGGGGGTGAAACGCTACGGGCGGCAGGCGGTGGGCCTCGTTTCGAGTTCGGTAGTAAAAGTTAACTTTTTGCGATTAAATGAATTAAATTAAAAATATAAAATATAATATATAGGCCCCCCCCCTTCTCGTTTCATTCAACAGATATATATAAAAAAAAAAAAAAAAAAAAAAAAAAAAGGGGAAAAGAAAAAGAGGCGAACGACGGGGGGCCAAAGCCGCCGCCGCCGCTGCCACCAGGGCCGCCGCACCCTGGCGCCGACCTCCAGGGATCCTCCGCCTCTCTTCCCCCTTCTCCTCCACATCGAGACCCCCTTCCTCCACAGTAAACGCGCCGCCACCACATCGCCCTTCCCCCTTCGAAACCCCTGCTCCGCGCCGCCCCTCCTTCTTCCCCCCCCCTCTCCTCCTCCATCGACAGCCGCACCCCCCCCCCCTCGCAATCCACCGCAGTCGACAGTTCTTTCCCCGCCCTGTAAGTAGTTTTTTAATTTATTTGTTTTATTTTTTTATTTTATATAAGTGAAAGATAAATTAAAACTGATTTTTTTTAGGAAAAATTAAAACTGATTTTAAAAGTAAATTAAAACTGATTTTTTTTTGGAAAAATTAAAACTGATTTTAAAAGCAAATTAAAACTGATTTTAAAAAAGAATTTAAAATAAAAAAGGTATGATCTTTATATTTTTAAAGTGATAAAAATATGATTTTTATATTTTTAAAGTATTAAAAATATAGTCTTTACTATATAGAAATATTAAAAATGGGGTTTTTATATTTTTAAAGTATTAAAAATATAATCTTTATAGGATAGACAATATAAAAATATCATCTGTGTGTATGTAGCAAAATAAAAATCTGATTTTTATTTTATATACGTTGAAATGAAGTGTTTATTTTTATAAAGGCGAAAACTTTATAGTTGAAAAGGCAAGATCTTTATATATAGAATAACGATGTAAAAATAGAATTTTTATATATAGAACTTCGATAGTAAAAATTCGATTTTTATATATTGAACTTTAAAATAAAAATTCGATTTTTATATATTGAACTTTAAAATAAAAATTCGATTTTTATATATTGAACTTTGAAGTAAAAATTCGATTGTTATATATTGAACTTTGAAATAAAAATTCGATTTTTATATATTGAACTTTAAAGTAAAAATTCGATTTTTATTTATTGAACTTTGTAATAAAAATTCGATTTTTATATATTGAACTTTGAAATAAAAATTCGATTTTTATATATTGAACTTTAAAATAAAAATTCGATTTTTATATATTGAACTTTAAAATAAAAATTCGATTTTTATATATTGAACTTTGAAGTAAAAATTCGATTTTTATATATTGAACTTTGAAGTAAAAATTCGATTTTTATATATGTAGTAGCTACGGACGACGAAGCTGACGAAGATGCGAAAACAATGAAGACTTCTGCAAATGAAGAGCCGTGGAGCTAGGATAGCTATAAGTGAGAATTTCTCACCTTTCAATTTATTTTTCTAGTTATATATATACTAGGATGCAGACGGTGCTTAGTAGCACCCGACACAACCGTCCACAGACCATGGACTTGTTTGTTTGACTGTTTGGTGATTGATTGCGATATTGGTTTGAATGTGGTTTGTGGTGTGAAAAATCGAATCGATAAATTGGTTAGGATTAGACGTGCGCCGTTATAAGGCGTAGGAGTAAGGCTAGGTTAGACCCTTACTCCAAATTTTGTGGTTTGCAAAATGAAATTGATTTGATTGATGAGTGAATGGCGTGGGCCTTCACTAGACCGGGGATAAGGCTAGGCCTTGTCCCGTTTCTAGTATCGTGCCGTTATGCCGCCGAAATTTTCTAAAATATGTTAGAAAAATAAAAATATCATTTTATAGAATAAATGAATTGAATAGAAATTCATAAATTGAAATAAAATGTTTTATCGTTAAAAATATAATTTTTAACGTGAAGTGAATAAAATAAAATATTCATTTATAAACCAGACGGTTTGTTTATGTACACCTATTTGAATGACGTTGATTGGGTCGATAAATTTTACACATCGCCTAACTGCACAAATAAAATGTGTGTTTGATTGTTTGAAACCCCACACGGGTGTTAGGATGAAATTTGAAGTTCACTCATCCTGATTGATTAAATATGTCGATCGATTGATTGACAAGCTGCTATAAGCGTTAAATGTCTATATTTGATGCTTATACAGTGTAGTGCACTTTGGTTGATGGTTGATTATTCATCGTTGTTGATATATACATGTGTTGTAGAAAATCCATATAATT
This sequence comes from Allium sativum, assembly GCA_030737875.1. Lineage (NCBI taxonomy): Eukaryota > Viridiplantae > Streptophyta > Magnoliopsida > Asparagales > Amaryllidaceae > Allium > Allium sativum. Next base: position 731,321,173 of record CM060923.1, on the reverse strand, counting down.
AACATTATATGGTAATTGATTGGGCCTCATTCCAGTTTCGAAAAAAAAAGATAATAGAAATATTTGAAATAGAATATTTGAAAATAGAAATATGTGAAGCCGTGAGGATTAGATTGACGCCATTTAGACGTGAACGATATTTATATCGATTTTATTCATTTTAAAATGAATATGGAAAAGTGATTTCGAAATCGAATATTTTGAAATGAATTGAATTGAAAACGATTTCGAAATGAATTGAATTGAAAACGATTTCGAAATGAATTGAATTGAAAACGATTTCGAAATGAATTGAATTGAAAACGATTTCGAAATGAATTGAATTGAAAACGATTTCGAAATGAATTGAATTGAAAACGATTTCGAAATGAATTGAATTGAAAACGATTTCGAAATGAATTGAATTGAAAACGATTTCGAAATGAATTGAATTGAAAACGATTTCGAAATGAATTGAATATAAAACGAATTCAAATTGAATTGAAAGCAAATTGAAATGAAATTTGAATTGAATAGAAATGAATTTTAAAACGAATTTATAAAGAAGAATTCAATTTTGCTTTGAATTGAAATAGAAGTTGAAATAGAATTTGAAACGAATTTAAAACTATTTATATAATTCGTTTTAAATAGAAATCGACGAAATATATATTATATATATAATATAATGGCCTGAATAGAACGCGCCGCGCCTCGGCAGTTCGCGAATTTCGTCCATTGATTTCAAACGGACATTACGGGAGATCCGACCGTCGGATTCTCCTAAAACCGGAACCGTTGGGTTCGTATCGAAAAGAGCTTTCTAACGAATGTTAGAAATTTGAAATCTAACGGTTGGATTTGGAGATACGTCCAAATCAAATTCGAAAAAGGTCGCTGTAAGTGCAGTTCGATGGCCGTTAATGGAAATCGACTGTACGGGCCTTGATAAAATTATTAAAAATAGTAATAATTTGTGTAAAATCATAAGAAATGATTTGGGAAGAATTGGGATGAAAAAAAAAAACTCCATATTTGAAAAGATAAAAGTAGATTTTTATCGAATTGAACTAGTTTTGAACTAGAATTATAATTCTATTTATTTTTAAATAAATAAATTGAATTCGAAAAGGGTTTTAAAAACAACCAAAATTTCCAATGATTGCATTGGAATGGATTTGAATCGAAATTGTCTTCGGAATATTTCGATGTTGGAATTCGCGATTATACAGATGTTGTTACGGAAATTTGAAAGATATATATTTATATCGTTATTTCCAATACGACATTTGTTAGTCGTAGAATTCGATATTGAATATAAGCCGATATATTTTCTATTCAGAGCCTTGTATTGAATATCGAATGTGATTTGGGTTTGTCGTGAATGGTGTCTTCACTAACACTGTTCTTGAACCCAGTTGAGAAATGATTAAATCTTTCTGTTTAGATTTAATGAAGTGTACCAATTAAATAAATATTTAATTGGAATTGAATTGATATTGATTTTTGGGTTTATCGTGAACAGTGTTATAAATAACACTTGTTCTTTAACCCGATAATTAATGAATGTGATTTGGGTTTGTCGTGAATGGTGTCTTCACTAACACTGTTCTTGAACCCAGTTGAGAAAAGATTAAATCTTTTTATTTAGATTTAATGAAGTGTACCAATTAAATGATATTTAATTGGAATTGAATTGATATTGATTTTTGGGTTTATCGTGAACAGTGTTTTAAATAACACTTGTTCTTTAACCCGATAATTAATGAATGTGATTTGGGTTTGTCGTGAATGGTGTCTTCACTAACACTGTTCTTGAACCCAGTTGAGAAAAGATTAAATCTTTTTATTTAGATTTAATGAAGTGTACCAATTAAATAATATTTAATTGGAATTAAATGGATATTGATTTTTGGGTTTATCGTGAACAGTGTTTTAAATAACACTTGTTCTTTAACCCGATAATTAATGGGATGTGACTTTGGGTTTATCGTGAACCGTGTTTTAAATGACACTGATTCTTTAACCCAGTCACAGATTAAAACTAAGTGGAGTTTTAATGAATCTTTAATTAGATTGAAAAGATCGAGAATGGAGTATCACTAGTTTTGCTCCAGGCGATAGTTAAATCTTTAATTAGATTTGAATGTGAAATTTAGAAACTAACTGGCGGTTAGCCAAGCAGAATGGTTTTCTGGATATTGATCTGATGTTGGTTTCGGCCTTCGGGGTTAATATTTGGGGAATTATTCTCTTGATTAATTTACGGTTAGTGACTAATGAATTGGAATGAGGCGTATGTTGTGTTTGTGTAACACTTATTTAAAATATACGCGAGTTATTCGGAAAGACCGGGTTTATCCCATTCTGAGTAACTGATACGACGATAAGTCGAAGATGAAGACGATGGTCGAAGACCGGAGGTCTTCACGTCGTTTGGGGGATAACTGATGATCTTGATTGGGCTGTACACCCAAGAAGATGGAAACAGTTAGTGATCGTCCAGACGTACTTGGAGATCGAAGGATATGCGGGGTACTAGGTGCCTCCGGTTTCGTTCAGACCCAGAACGGACTTGTAAATGGACTGTGTGTCTGACATCGGATTTCATTCTGTGTGACTGATATCGGTTGCATAGGATGGCTTGCCTGTGTGGCATGCTAAGATGCAAATGATCAAGGCTTCTGTTGAAAAGCAAAGTCTTGTGGTTGATGATCAAAGCACGGCCTTTGTGGCGTAGCTTTGTGTAACGTTTTCCTCGCGTGTTTCACACCCGGTATGAACCAAAAACGGGAGACGGACGTCAGGGGGGACATGCGTTTTCTTTCTAGCTAGAAGTGGCGTCAGTGGTTTTACACGCCCTGACGAGTTTGACTTATGTGGTTGTTGCTGTTGCGAGGCGCCTCGGATTGATCGGTCGTTCTCGAACCGATGGAGTCATGTAGTTGGCTCATTTACGCCCCAAAGGGCGGAGAAACGTATTGTTCAGGCATTATAATCCACTTCGTGTGGACCGGCCCTGACGATCCAAGGTACGGTTGCGGCTGTGCCTGAGACACGGGCTAGAGCGTCTCGAATCGGTTGAGGACTATCTTTTGCCTCGGTTCATAGACGGAAATCCAATTTCCAAATACGTGACTTTGCGATTTTGATTGTATAACCTATATATGGCGACATAGTGGTATGGGGCATTCATGCCGCCTATGATTGATACTTATGATTTGAAGTTGTTTTATACACTATACACTTATTATAGTATCAAATGATTTGTTTTAAACGTATCAAGCATTCTTTGGCTGTTATAAGGGAAAACCCTATCCTCGGCTGCGTTGCATTGTGTGATGGGACCTGGGTCTTATAACAGCTTCATTTTTCTTTATTTAGCATTGCGCTGTTTGTTTTATGCACTGGTATTCTTGGGAGGAAACCCGTTCCGTGTTATACGGCGTGGTCCCTTGATTTACCTAATGATTTAAAATAAAGATTAATAACTGTTTTAGTTCTCACACCAGTCACATGACTGACCTGGAGTTTATTGTTTTAACCTAAACTCTGGGTGCCCCTATTTTGACACGGGCAGCTAGTAGTTTTGGTTTTGCAGATTTATATTCACAGGATCCTGGTTTACAGCTGGAACGATATCCGGAAAGCTTTGTATCCGTATATCTCATTCTAGTTGTGTATTGCATTATTTTCCGCTGCTATGTATTTAAATGTAATTTAAATCTCTGATATTTCTGTGTAATATTCATTGTTACTCTGTATGTTCTTGTAATCTGATGCATTGTTGTAATATACAATGAAATGTTCTTCCGTATGCGTTCTGTTGTGGTTTGTTCTCGAACTATCCGACGCTTTCCTTTACGGGGAAGTTGCGGGTCTTTACAGTTGGTATCAGAGCTTTGGTTTACAAAGCTCAGAGAACAAGGCACATTAGAACTATACGAAAGAATTCATCAGATATTGGATTAGTAATATCCAATGAGAATGACTCGTTAGAGATAGGATCAGTAGTATCCTAGAACGAGTGTGAAGAGTTTATTTTTAAAATAAAACAAATTTTTGTTTTGAAAATTTAAATCAATTATTCGTATTTGATTATTTATATATATTGAGTTGGACCGTCCAGTATATATAGATTTTGCGTATACGTCTGATCCGCGTGTATTCGAAGTTTTAATATACTGGATAGATATAGAATCATACTCTAGTGGCCCGAAGATGATTCTGATGATTGACTAGTCGTCATTAGTATTCATGTTCGAGTAACGAAGGTGTGATATCTATATATTTCCATTAGACTGGTGTGAGAACCAAAAATTATATAGGGCCTATTGTTGTGATTTGGCATCAAGAACTTGATTTTTGACTATGTATCAAAATTATGAATTTGAAACTCTAATTCACTAATTGATTGATGTTTGTGTTGTTTGTTTAATTGTTTGCTAATTTTGAACCATTTAGCCTAATTGTACCAAATATTGAATTATATCGAAAATTGGTTGCGTTTGCTTGCATATACATATGTATCATTGAACAGGTCATAGCAAGGAGGCTAGAGCCGAAGAATAAAATTTGTTTGCCCGACAAATAGGTACATGTTTACTACATAATTTCCTGTTTTGTTTGGGTGATGATGATTTTGTGAGCCTATTGGCTAGCCGCTTGGCTTTTTCTTTTTCTTTTTGAGATCTGAAGGACCGGGGAAGCTATTTGAAATTCCCCGATGCTCCCGGTGCAGGGGAGGTTATGGCGAAATTTTTCAAAAATTTAGGGTGTTAGCCAAATTTTTGAAATTTTGAAAATTCTCAGAAACTGAAAAGTTGGAGAAGGAAGCCAGATCGAACTTAGAGCTGAATAATCAAACCATTTTCGACTTTGTTCCTTTTCGGGGACGAAAAGTTTTAAGTGGGGGAGATTGTAATAACCCGCAAAATCTGGGCCAGTTTAAAATTTTTATTTTGGCAAATTTAGCGAATTTTAATTATTTAAAATAGAATATTTTAAATAATATCGATGAGAAAATTTATTTTGAATATAATTCGACGTATATATTATACGCGTCGTCGTTAGAATATAAATATTTATATATAATTATAAATAGAATTGAAAATGGCGCGGTAGTTCGATAATTCGATTTCGAACTTCAATTGAATATACCGGGTGCAAAACAATCCGGATTTTAGTGAAACCAAAAATGATAGGATCTAATTGATAATATCTTTCCAACGAATCCGAAAAATCGAAATTTGATAGCGGGAATCAAAAGATATGTCCAGTTGAAAATTCTGAATAGTCGCTATGGAATTCAGGCCCTTAAAAATGGACATTTTGCAAACGACCTCGGATTTCGACGAAACCAGTTTTGTTGGGTTCGGGATGTAAAGTTATTGTTAGATTCCAAATTTCATAATTTTTCGAATCAATATGTGAGCGTGGCAAAGGAAAACGTGTTTTGACCATTTCAGTTGATTTTAATCGACTGGAAAATGACCATTTTTCAGACGGTCTCAGAATTCGACGAAACTAGTTTTGTTAGGACCGTATCGTCAATACGAAGCTAGAAAATATTTTTCTGGAATTTTTCTAGTTAGTATGTGGCCCCGGTAATTTGAAATGTACGTTTAAAATTCAATAAAGTGATTTAAATGTAAATTCAACGGAAACTGATTGTTGTGATCAAATCAGCTTACGATACATATCCCATTGTGTTCGGAATGGGGGTGAAACGCTACGGGCGGCAGGCGGTGGGCCTCGTTTCGAGTTCGGTAGTAAAAGTTAACTTTTTGCGATTAAATGAATTAAATTAAAAATATAAAATATAATATATAGGCCCCCCCCCCTTCTCGTTTCATTCAACAGATATATATAAAAAAAAAAAAAAAAAAAAAAAAAAAAGGGGAAAAGAAAAAGAGGCGAACGACGGGGGGCCAAAGCCGCCGCCGCCGCTGCCACCAGGGCCGCCGCACCCTGGCGCCGACCTCCAGGGATCCTCCGCCTCTCTTCCCCCTTCTCCTCCACATCGAGACCCCCTTCCTCCACAGTAAACGCGCCGCCACCACATCGCCCTTCCCCCTTCGAAACCCCTGCTCCGCGCCGCCCCTCCTTCTTCCCCCCCCCTCCTCCTCCATCGACAGCCGCACCCCCCCCCTCGCAATCCACCGCAGTCGACAGTTCTTTCCCCGCCCTGTAAGTAGTTTTTTAATTTATTTGTTTTATTTTTTTATTTTATATAAGTGAAAGATAAATTAAAACTGATTTTTTTTAGGAAAAATTAAAACTGATTTTAAAAGTAAATTAAAACTGATTTTTTTTTGGAAAAATTAAAACTGATTTTAAAAGCAAATTAAAACTGATTTTAAAAAAGAATTTAAAATAAAAAAGGTATGATCTTTATATTTTTAAAGTGATAAAAATATGATTTTTATATTTTTAAAGTATTAAAAATATAGTCTTTACTATATAGAAATATTAAAAATGGGGTTTTTATATTTTTAAAGTATTAAAAATATAATCTTTATAGGATAGACAATATAAAAATATCATCTGTGTGTATGTAGCAAAATAAAAATCTGATTTTTATTTTATATACGTTGAAATGAAGTGTTTATTTTTATAAAGGCGAAAACTTTATAGTTGAAAAGGCAAGATCTTTATATATAGAATAACGATGTAAAAATAGAATTTTTATATATAGAACTTCGATAGTAAAAATTCGATTTTTATATATTGAACTTTAAAATAAAAATTCGATTTTTATATATTGAACTTTAAAATAAAAATTCTATTTTTATATATTGAACTTTGAAGTAAAAATTCGATTGTTATATATTGAACTTTGAAATAAAAATTCGATTTTTATATATTGAACTTTAAAGTAAAAATTCGATTTTTATTTATTGAACTTTGTAATAAAAATTCGATTTTTATATATTGAACTTTGAAATAAAAATTCGATTTTTATATATTGAACTTTAAAATAAAAATTCGATTTTTATATATTGAACTTTAAAATAAAAATTCGATTTTTATATATTGAACTTTGAAGTAAAAATTCGATTTTTATATATTGAACTTTGAAGTAAAAATTCGATTTTTATATATGTAGTAGCTACGGACGACGAAGCTGACGAAGATGCGAAAACAATGAAGACTTCTGCAAATGAAGAGCCGTGGAGCTAGGATAGCTATAAGTGAGAATTTCTCACCTTTCAATTTATTTTTCTAGTTATATATATACTAGGATGCAGACGGTGCTTAGTAGCACCCGACACAACCGTCCACAGACCATGGACTTGTTTGTTTGACTGTTTGGTGATTGATTGCGATATTGGTTTGAATGTGGTTTGTGGTGTGAAAAATCGAATCGATAAATTGGTTAGGATTAGACGTGCGCCGTTATAAGGCGTAGGAGTAAGGCTAGGTTAGACCCTTACTCCAAATTTTGTGGTTTGCAAAATGAAATTGATTTGATTGATGAGTGAATGGCGTGGGCCTTCACTAGACCGGGGATAAGGCTAGGCCTTGTCCCGTTTCTAGTATCGTGCCGTTATGCCGCCGAAATTTTCTAAAATATGTTAGAAAAATAAAAATATCATTTTATAGAATAAATGAATTGAATAGAAATTCATAAATTGAAATAAAATGTTTTATCGTTAAAAATATAATTTTTAACGTGAAGTGAATAAAATAAAATATTTATTTATAAACCAGACGGTTTGTTTATGTACACCTATTTGAATGACGTTGATTGGGTCGATAAATTTTACACATCGCCTAACTGCACAAATAAAATGTGTGTTTGATTGTTTGAAACCCCACACGGGTGTTAGGATGAAATTTGAAGTTCACTCATCCTGATTGATTAAATATGTCGATCGATTGATTGACAAGCTGCTATAAGCGTTAAATGTCTATATTTGATGCTTATACAGTGTAGTGCACTTTGGTTGATGGTTGATTATTCATCGTTGTTGATATATACATGTGTTGTAGAAAATCCATATAATTAACATTATATGGTAATTGATTGGGCCTCATTCCAGTTTCGAAAAAAAAAGATAATAGAAATATTTGAAATAGAATATTTGAAAATAGAAATATGTGAAGCCGTGAGGATTAGATTGACGCCATTTAGACGTGAACGATATTTATATCGATTTTATTCATTTTAAAATGAATATGGAAAAGTGATTTCGAAATCGAATATTTTGAAATGAATTGAATTGAAAACGATTTCGAAATGAATTGAATTGAAAACGATTTCGAAATGAATTGAATTGAAAACGATTTCGAAATGAATTGAATTGAAAACGATTTCGAAATGAATTGAATTGAAAACGATTTCGAAATGAATTGAATTGAAAACGATTTCGAAATGAATTGAATTGAAAACGATTTCGAAATGAATTGAATTGAAAACGATTTCGAAATGAATTGAATTGAAAACGATTTCGAAATGAATTGAATATAAAACGAATTCAAATTGAATTGAAAGCAAATTGAAATGAAATTTGAATTGAATAGAAATGAATTTTAAAACGAATTTATAAAGAAGAATTCAATTTTGCTTTGAGTTGAAATAGAAGTTGAAATAGAATTTGAAACGAATTTAAAACTATTTATATAATTCGTTTTAAATAGAAATCGACGAAATATATATTATATATATAATATAATGGCCTGAATAGAACGCGCCGCGCCTCGGCAGTTCGCGAATTTCGTCCATTGATTTCAAACGGACATTACGGGAGATCCGACCGTCGGATTCTCCTAAAACCGGAACCGTTGGGTTCGTATCGAAAAGAGCTTTCTAACGAATGTTAGAAATTTGAAATCTAACGGTTGGATTTGGAGATACGTCCAAATCAAATTCGAAAAAGGTCGCTGTAAGTGCAGTTCGATGGCCGTTAATGGAAATCGACTGTACGGGCCTTGATAAAATTATTAAAAATAGTAATAATTTGTGTAAAATCATAAGAAATGATTTGGGAAGAATTGGGATGAAAAAAAAAAACTCCATATTTGAAAAGATAAAAGTAGATTTTTATCGAATTGAACTAGTTTTGAACTAGAATTATAATTCTATTTATTTTTAAATAAATAAATTGAATTCGAAAAGGGTTTTAAAAACAACCAAAATTTCCAATGATTGCATTGGAATGGATTTGAATCGAAATTGTCTTCGGAATATTTCGATGTTGGAATTCGCGATTATACAGATGTTGTTACGGAAATTTGAAAGATATATATTTATATCGTTATTTCCAATACGACATTTGTTAGTCGTAGAATTCGATATTGAATATAAGCCGATATATTTTCTATTCAGAGCCTTGTATTGAATATCGAATGTGATTTGGGTTTGTCGTGAATGGTGTCTTCACTAACACTGTTCTTGAACCCAGTTGAGAAATGATTAAATCTTTCTGTTTAGATTTAATGAAGTGTACCAATTAAATAAATATTTAATTGGAATTGAATTGATATTGATTTTTGGGTTTATCGTGAACAGTGTTATAAATAACACTTGTTCTTTAACCCGATAATTAATGAATGTGATTTGGGTTTGTCGTGAATGGTGTCTTCACTAACACTGTTCTTGAACCCAGTTGAGAAAAGATTAAATCTTTTTATTTAGATTTAATGAAGTGTACCAATTAAATGATATTTAATTGGAATTGAATTGATATTGATTTTTGGGTTTATCGTGAACAGTGTTTTAAATAACACTTGTTCTTTAACCCGATAATTAATGAATGTGATTTGGGTTTGTCGTGAATGGTGTCTTCACTAACACTGTTCTTGAACCCAGTTGAGAAAAGATTAAATCTTTTTATTTAGATTTAATGAAGTGTACCAATTAAATAATATTTAATTGGAATTAAATGGATATTGATTTTTGGGTTTATCGTGAACAGTGTTTTAAATAACACTTGTTCTTTAACCCGATAATTAATGGGATGTGACTTTGGGTTTATCGTGAACCGTGTTTTAAATGACACTGATTCTTTAACCCAGTCACAGATTAAAACTAAGTGGAGTTTTAATGAATCTTTAATTAGATTGAAAAGATCGAGAATGGAGTATCACTAGTTTTGCTCCAGGCGATAGTTAAATCTTTAATTAGATTTGAATGTGAAATTTAGAAACTAACTGGCGGTTAGCCAAGCAGAATGGTTTTCTGGATATTGATCTGATGTTGGTTTCGGCCTTCGGGGTTAATATTTGGGGAATTATTCTCTTGATTAATTTACGGTTAGTGACTAATGAATTGGAATGAGGCGTATGTTGTGTTTGTGTAACACTTATTTAAAATATACGCGAGTTATTCGGAAAGACCGGGTTTATCCCATTCTGAGTAACTGATACGACGATAAGTCGAAGATGAAGACGATGGTCGAAGACCGGAGGTCTTCACGTCGTTTGGGGGATAACTGATGATCTTGATTGGGCTGTACACCCAAGAAGATGGAAACAGTTAGTGATCGTCCAGACGTACTTGGAGATCGAAGGATATGCGGGGTACTAGGTGCCTCCGGTTTCGTTCAGACCCAGAACGGACTTGTAAATGGACTGTGTGTCTGACATCGGATTTCATTCTGTGTGACTGATATCGGTTGCATAGGATGGCTTGCCTGTGTGGCATGCTAAGATGCAAATGATCAAGGCTTCTGTTGAAAAGCAAAGTCTTGTGGTTGATGATCAAAGCACGGCCTTTGTGGCGTAGCTTTGTGTAACGTTTTCCTCGCGTGTTTCACACCCGGTATGAACCAAAAACGGGAGACGGACGTCAGGGGGGACATGCGTTTTCTTTCTAGCTAGAAGTGGCGTCAGTGGTTTTACACGCCCTGACGAGTTTGACTTATGTGGTTGTTGCTGGTGCGAGGCGCCTCGGATTGATCGGTCGTTCTCGAACCGATGGAGTCATGTAGTTGGCTCATTTACGCCCCAAAGGGCGGAGAAACGTATTGTTCAGGCATTATAATCCACTTCGTGTGGACCGGCCCTGACGATCCAAGGTACGGTTGCGGCTGTGCCTGAGACACGGGCTAGAGCGTCTCGAATCGGTTGAGGACTATCTTTTGCCTCGGTTCATAGACGGAAATCCAATTTCCAAATACGTGACTTTGCGATTTTGATTGTATAACCTATATATGGCGACATAGTGGTATGGGGCATTCATGCCGCCTATGATTGATACTTATGATTTGAAGTTGTTTTATACACTATACACTTATTATAGTATCAAATGATTTGTTTTAAACGTATCAAGCATTCTTTGGCTGTTATAAGGGAAAACCCTATCCTCGGCTGCGTTGCATTGTGTGATGGGACCTGGGTCTTATAACAGCTTCATTTTTCTTTATTTAGCATTGCGCTGTTTGTTTTATGCACTGGTATTCTTGGGAGGAAACCCGTTCCGTGTTATACGGCGTGGTCCCTTGATTTACCTAATGATTTAAAATAAAGATTAATAACTGTTTTAGTTCTCACACCAGTCACATGACTGACCTGGAGTTTATTGTTTTAACCTAAACTCTGGGTGCCCCTATTTTGACACGGGCAGCTAGTAGTTTTGGTTTTGCAGATTTATATTCACAGGATCCTGGTTTACAGCTGGAACGATATCCGGAAAGCTTTGTATCCGTATATCTCATTCTAGTTGTGTATTGCATTATTTTCCGCTGCTATGTATTTAAATGTAATTTAAATCTCTGATATTTCTGTGTAATATTCATTGTTACTCTGTATGTTCTTGTAATCTGATGCATTGTTGTAATATACAATGAAATGTTCTTCCGTATGCGTTCTGTTGTGGTTTGTTCTCGAACTATCCGACGCTTTCCTTTACGGGGAAGTTGCGGGTCTTTACAGTGCCTCCGGTTTCGTTCAGACCCAGAACGGACTTGTAAATGGACTGTGTGTCTGACATTGGATTTTAGTCTGTGTGATTGATCTCTATTAAATATATATCTGTTTGGCGGCGGAGAATTTATTCTCTTGCTTAACGCCCTTCTCTGAGACGTACGAGCTCAGGGGTTATATATTGATGGATATCAAACGCATGGAGTGAATTGCCTGTGTGGCATGCCTAAGTGGCAATTGATCGAGGCTTCTGTTGAAAAGCAAAGTCTTGTGGTGATGATCAAAGCACGGCCTTTGTGGCGTAGCTTTGTGTAACGTTTACCTCGCGAATTTCACACCCGGTATGAACCAAAAACGGGAGAGGACGTCAGGGAGGGCATGCGTTTCTTTCTAGCTAGAAGTGGCGTCAGTGGTTTTACACGCCCTGACGAGTTTGACTTATGTGGTTGTTGCTGTTGCGAGGCGCCTCGGTTATATCGGTTTCGGCCGATGCATTCTGGTCGGCTGACGGACCAGACTTACACCCCATAGGGTGGGGAGACGTAGTGTTCAGGCATAATAATCCACATCGGTGGACCGGCCCTGAGGATCCAAGGGGCAGTTGCGGCTGTTCCTGAGGGGCGGGCTAGAGCGTCTCGAATCGGTTGAGGACTATCTTTTGCCTCGGTTCATAGATGGAAAGCCAATTTCCAAATACGTGACATGTGCGGTTTTAATTGTAGAACTAGTATGGCGACATGATATATGGTACCCGTGCCGCCTATGATTGATACTTATGATTTGAAGTTGTTTTATGCACTATACACTTATAATAGTATCAAATGAGTTGTTTTAAACGTATCAAGCATTCTTTGGCTGTTATAAGGGAAAACCCTATCCCCCGGCTTGCGTTGCATTGTGTGATAGGACCTGGGTCTTATAACAGCTTCATTTTTCTTTATTTAGCATTGCGCTGTTTGTTTTATGCACTGGTATTCTTGGGAGGAAACCCGTTCCGTGTTATACGGCGTGGTCCCTTGATTTACCTAACTTTAAAAATAAAGATTAACTGTTTTAGTTCTCACACCAGTCCCATGACTGACCTGGAGTTTATTGTTTTAACCTAAACTCTGGGTGCCCCTATTTTCGACACGGGCAGCTAGTAGTTTTGGTTTTGCAGATTTATATTCACAGGATCCTGGTTTACAGCTGGAACGATATCCGGAAAGCTTTGTATCCGTATATTTCTTCTAGTTGTGTATTGTATTATTTTCCGCTGCTATGTATTTAAATGTAATTTAAATCTCTGATATTTCTGTGTAATATTCATTTATACTCTGTATATTCTTGTAATCTGATGCATTGATGTAATACACAATGAAATGTTCTTCTGTATGCGTTCTGTTGTGGCTTGTTCTCGAACTATCCGACGCTTTCCTTTACGGGGAAGTTTCGGGGTTTTTACATTATGAGCCAATTTGGCAAGCCGCTTGGCTGTTTGATTTTCTTTTGGGTTGGAGAAGGCCCAGAGAGGCGAGCTGGAGTTTGAGATATTGACTAGTACAAAGGAGGTGCTGGCGAAATTTTTGGAAAAGTTAAGGCGTTAGAAAATTTTCAAAATTTTTTGAAAATTTAGTTAGTCAGAATAAATTAATATTTTAGTCGATATTAATTGGTTCAGTTGATACCGGAGATAAGAGGTAAACAGATAAATTTTTACCCAGTACGAAATTTTATTAAGGGGGGAAGATTGTAGTAACCCACATTTTTAGCTGCTGAACAATTAATTTATTTAATTATTAAATATCGATTTATCGATATCGAGAACGTGAATTATATAATATTGAATATTTAATTAATAATTATAATATAATATAATATATTATAATGTCGAAATAATCAAAAATATTGGAAATCACAATATTCTGTGAGCGGGGTCATCCCTAAGATGTAATTCAGCTTAGAGTTGAATTATATTGACGAATATATTCAATCGACGACAGTTTGAACGTTTAATTATATTTTAATTAAAATCGAGCGCGTAAGGACGCGGCAGTTCGCTATTTGGAGATTTGAACTTCAAATGAGTATACAGGGTTTGTTTTAAATCGGATCTCTGTGAAACAAGAAACGTGTGGAGCTGGTGGAGTATATCTTTCTAGTGGAAGAGAATAATCTGGATTCCGTCGTGTAGTTTTTGATTTACGTCCAAATCAAATTTCAGAAAAGTCGCTATGGATTTCCTTTATAATTTGCGACGCTTTATATACGTTATATATCGATTTTTCGATACGAACTGAATATCGATCAAATCAGAATTCTGGAAATCAAGTCATAAATTCTGGCAGGATATTCTGGAGCCGTACGACATCATCTGTGGATATATACGAGAATATTAATTTATTAATATTTAATTTAATAATATTTAAATATATTTATATATTTAAAAGGGTCAGTTCAGCGCTTGAAAAATAGCCAGTTTTTCATACGACCTTCGTTTTCGACGAAACTAATTTTGTTGGATCCGCAATGTCGAATTATTGTTAGATTCCAAGTTTCGTGATTTTTAGAGTCACTGTGTGGCCGTACGGATTTTTAGAGTGAGAAACAGTCAGTATTTCGACAGATAAAAATATGCTGTGTGACCAAACGGAGTCGGAATTCGACGAAACCAGTTTCGTTGGGACTGTAATGTCAAACTCTAGCCACATGTCCAGTTTCGTGATTTTTGGGTATCGTTATGTAATCACGAGAATTTTTAGAAAGAAAAAATGAATATATAGATGAGCATATCCCAGGAATATTCCTTTTATAAAATATCTAGATATTTATATTTGCCTATAAATACCACTACTAACACCTTCTAACCTAATTTACACTTCTCTGGTCAATGAGAAAACCGCCGTCACTCTTCCTTTTTCTTCGCAGTAAAAATAAGAAGTTCAATAATCAAATGAAAATCAAAACAAACTCTATAAATCGAATCCTATACATTTTCGGATTAAGCAAGGGAAGCCCTTCAAGGCCGTAGCCTTTTTGGGGTGTTCGACGTCTGTTCTAAGGGGATGGTTTTCTAAACCGCAACCTAGGGTTAGCATTGGTGGACTGTAGGGAGCGTCGAGCGTGGTTTTGAGGGCATTTTCGAGTTCATGATGCAAATCCGCATCTGGTGTGGTGATTTCGAAGGGTTCCAGTCAAAATTTCGTCGCACGCCTGTAGTGAGCTCGGAGGAATTGGTGGCCGTCGCATTCTCCTTGATAGGTGCGAGTTGTGTCAAATTGGGTCAAGGTTGAAGAGGGTGTGACGAGAAGCATGTTGGTGATTTTTGTTTCGGATTTCGTGAAGTGTTGGGAGATCGATTTGGGTTTGAAATGGAGAAATGATGTTCGGTGCAAATACTGAAGCTGACATTTTCAATTTGGGGAAGAAGAGTAATAAAGGGGAGCAGGCCTGTTTTCATAGTGGGCCGGATTAAAAGGTCAAGGCCCAAGTGTTTTATAATTTAAGTTTAATTGAAATGAATTTAAACTTTTTATTTTATTTAAAATAGTACACTAACTTATAAATGGTATATCGTACTCATACGATATCAGATTGACGAGCCGTAAGTTGCGTTGGGACCGTATGGACGAGAGCTTCACAATGAAGCTGACTGGGAGTGAATCGGTGCTCGTCAAAATTTATGGCGAAATAAATTGTCCGACTAAATCAAATAACGCAAACCGTTATTTAACGATTAACGCGCAACAGTGAGTAAATCTCACTAACTCTGAACAGTTTATATTTTCATGTTATATTTTTAGAACTGTTAAATATTGACTGATTGATTGTGTGTTGACTGTTTGATTTGAACTGCTAGTCAGTTAGTTGAATTTCTATATTGATTCTGTTTAACAGAATATATCATATGGAACTGAAAGTGATGTTAATCTTATTATGTAACGTCTGTGGATGCAGGAAACAGGTTGGAGGAATCCGACTGGATTCCTCAACAGTTATTTTATTATTTTTCATATATTTTGATATATGATGTGAATCATAACCTGTTGTTGATTGTGTGTGTATGGACGATATTGAACATCGTGATTTGATATGATTGAACCCCGTGACATACCGGAATATTGGAAAGAGAATATTTATAAAATCAAGCGGATTTTATAAAAAGAAAATATTTATAAATAAAATATTTATAAATAGACATATTTATAAATGGAATATTTATAAATAGAAAATACGTCTAAGTGGAATTTTAAAGGAAGGAAAGCGTTTATAAATGGAATATTTATAAAGTGAATTATTTATTTAGAATAAATAGATAAGATGCTCTAACATGGATTATTTATTTGTTAAATAAATAAAATATTAAATAGGATTATTTACTTAGAAATAAATAGGAGATATTCAAAAAGGAAATAAATTTCAAATCATTTTCTTTTTGAATGGAAAGGCTTGTGTAGCGGTTTGGGGATTTTTCCCGATGCTCCCGATACAAAGGAGGTTATGGCGAATTTTTCCTGGAATTTAAGGAGACAAAATACGTTTAAGAATAAATTAGAAAAAGAGAAATATTTGTAAAACATTTACAAATGAAATAAAAAGAGAAATATTTGTAAAACATTTACAAATGAAATTGAAAGAGAAAATATTTGTAAAACATTTACGAATGAAATAGAAAGATAAAATATTTGTAAAACATTTACAAATAGGATAGAAGGAGAAATATTTGTAAAACATTTACAAATAGTATAGAAAGAGGAATATTTGTAAAACCAATTACAAATTGAATTGAAAAGAAAATCATTTGTAAAGTGAAGAACCGTTACTAAAAGTAAATCTTTATAAATGAATAAACTTTGTTAAAAAGGAAATCCTTTTAAATGGATAAACGTAATTAGAAAGAAGTTAATCGAATATTAGTTATTCGAATAAGAGTTAACCAGTTAGAGTTAATCAGATAGGGTTAACCAGTTAGAATTAACCAGTTAGAATAAATCAGTTAGGGTTAACCAGTTAGAATTAACCAGTTAGAATTAACCAGTTAGAATAAATCAGTTAGAGTTAACCAGTTAGAGTTAACCAGTTAGAGTTAAACAGCTAGAGTTAAACAGTTAGAGTTGATCAGTAAGAGTTAATCAATTAGAGTTAATCAAATGGAGTTAAATCGAATATATTATTCGATTAGGAGTTAATCAAGTCGAGTTAATTAAGTTGGGTTAGTCAAAAGGAGTTAATCAAACTGAGTTAATCCAAATGAGTTGATCCAAAGGAGTTAGTCGAATATTAGTTATTCGAATAGAGTTAAAGGAGTTATCGATTTTAGTTTGATCGAAAGGAGTTATCGATTAGTAAATCGAAAGGAGATTTTTGAATATAGCATATTCGAAAGAAAGAGATCGAATATAGTTTATTCGAAAGAGAGAGATTTCGAATATAAGTTATTCGAAGAGAGATAAACGAATATAGGTTATTCGAAGAAGAGTTAATCAAATAAGAGATTACTCAAAAGGGAATTATACGTCAAATTCAATTATAATGAATTCGGGAAAGTAATATTTACTTTCCGGTTTTTAAATCAAGAGTTTACACCAATAAGCTAGAGTAGGTTTAATTATTCGAATTAAAGAATAAAAAGTAATAATTGAAGTTGGATATTGCGAAAGTAGGGATTATAACGTTATCGTTATAATAAATGTTTTCAATAAAGAAGTGGATTCGTAAAATTGAATCCGAGAGTTACGTAAAGAAGTTGTTAAAAGTTTAAAAGATAAACTGTTACTATTTTGAAATTATAACGTTGTTCAGTTAAGGTCTGAGAGGTAATTATACCCCAACTTGATTGACTTCCTTCTTAACTAAGGAATGGTAAGTTTTGATAGTGATTGATGGTTAAGTGAATTCAGTAAATTATTTGAGTTGGCATAGCGATATTTTATTTAAACATCAGTTTAAATACAATGAAGGAACTTTGGAAATGTTTTTTTTCAAATAAGAAATCAGAAATGTTTTCTAATATAGGAAACAGGAAATGGAAATGTTTTCCATTGTTAATAAAGTTTATTTTCTAAAATTAGAAAATAAGAAACGTTGAATATAGGGAAATAGGAGATAAGTAAAATAATGAACTAAAGAGATAAATGTTGAATGATGGTTGATTGATATAATTTCCATCTGGAAATAATATCGTTGTTTGCACACGAGTTTTTCTTTGATAGTTAAATCACAGATTATCAATGTTTTGACCATTTTAACGTTGTTAATATGGAGAGACCGGTTGGATTATTATCCAAAGAACCACTCTGTACTGGCATAAGCGTGCGAATCATATGTGCCAAAGAAAATTGAAGATGGAGTAAAAGTACAAGGGCTATTGTATAAGTCTTAGATAACAGTGCCTAAGATGGATGTACTGAATAGTGTCTTCGGTTTGTCCAGTCCCAGGACAACTTGTATGGACGAATGTCTGACAGAGTATTCCTAACGAATCATATATGTTGATCTCTTCAACGTATTACGTTTGGTGGCGGAGGAATTCGTTTCTCTTAGCTTCATACCCGTGATACCGTTAGGGAAGTTGTGACGATCCCAAAAACCGAGGGGCGGTATTAAGGATAATCATTAGGAAATAACACATTAATCATCATAGCAGAGTACAGATAATAGCAGAAACAATAAATAGAATAAATTTACATGGATATGACAGCGGAATCACAACATGTAGGAATATTAGAATGAAGCCATTATAAGACAACGCAATGCTTTTTGAAAGAATGAAGCCATTATAAGACTCAGGTCCATCACACAATGCAACGCAAGCCGGAGGATAGAGTTTTACCTTATAAGGGCCAAATATGCTTGATACGTATAAAGCAAAATCATTTGATATTATTACTAGTGCATATATGTTTCAAAAACGAATAGCATCATAAATATCAATCATAGGCGGCATAGCTACCATCTACTTTGTCTCCATACTAGTTCTACAATCAAGTCCGTTATTTCGTATTGGAAATTGGATTTCCGTCATGACTCGAGGCAAGGGGAAAGCTCCTCTCCGCTTCGAGACACTCTAGCAAATACCTCGGGACTACGCACTCTGGGTAACCCCTGGATGCTTCAGGGCCGGTCCTCACTTACGTTAGAGGATTGGCAATTCCTGAACACACGTTTCCCGGTCCTTACAGACCTATAATCGTGGCGCCTCGCATTCCAACAACCACAAAGGTGAAAAGTAGATATATATGTCCGGGCTGGTAGGTCACTGACACCACCATAGCTAGAAAGAAACGTCATTCTCTGCCTGCAGTCCGTATCCCGTTTTTAACTCATACCGGGGTGTGAGGTTCGCGAATCTACGAAATACACAAAGCTAGGACACGTAGACCTTGCTTTGATCATCATCCACAAGACTTTGCTTTGCAACAGAAGCCTTGATCACAGCATCTTGGCATGCCACATAGGCAGTCCACTCCATACGATTGATTTCCATCGATATATAACCTCTAAACTCGTACGTCTCAGAGAAGGGCGTTAAGCAAAAGAATAAATTCTCCGCCGCCAAACAGATATATATTTAGCAGAGATCAATCAGTACAGAACAAAATCCAATGTTAGACACACAGTCCATTTACAAGTCCGTCCTGGGTCTGAACGAAACCGGAGGCGTCAAATTCCTCGTATATCCGTCCAATCAACACACACGTTCAGACGTCTACTACTTCCGTCCCTTTCCGGTAGCTACTCTGGTTAGGAACCTCAATAGTGCCCATCCAACCGATACGAAGATCGTCGGTCTTGAATCGTCTTTGCATTTTCCAATTTGAATCGCTCGATAAATTATTTGAAATGACGGTTAGCTCGGCCTTTTCAAATAATTCACGTCATTACAATTTAAATCGATTCATTATATGGTTATATTATTCGACACCCATCTTTCAGTTATTTAGTGTTATTTTCATGTCATACACATACAACCATCAAATATCAAACAATTCAAGCCCATTTGGTTTATTCTCAATCAATATTGCTTATAATATTTTATAACAATTTTTCGCCATTTTTATTTATTTAAAAATGGCCATATTTAATTAAACGACGTTTTCAGGTCGTGCCGTGGCACTGGCGCTGTTTTTCTTCTAATTTGTTTTACACATATCGGAAAATCTAACCGTTGGATTTCTACAAAGTCTATATCAGTGGGAAGATATTCCCAAAGCGAACACAACGGTTCCAGTTTCATGAGAATCCGACGATCGGATCTTCCACACTAGTCGTTTGAAGTTATGGTTTCAAAATTCGAACTGCAGCGTCGTTATTCGATTCAATTTAATTATATTTATATTTATATATAAATATAAATGATTTTGGCGCTGTTTTTCTTCAGATTTGAATTAAACATTCCGGACAATCCAACCGTTGGATTTTTACAAGGTTGGTGCCGTTAGAAAGATATTTCCAAGGCGAACTCAGCTGTTGCGGTTTCGGGAAAATCCGATGGTCGGATTTCTCGCACTAATCGTTTCAAATTACGATTCCGAAACACGAACTGCACGGCCTCTATTCCTTTTAATTAATTATATATATATATATATATATATATATATAGTTCAATCTATAATTTCAACTATAGCTCATTCTGTATTTTCACCTTCGTTTTCACTTCAAATATTTCACTAACGCCCTAATATTTCGAAAAAATTCGCCATAACCTCCTTTGTACGGGGAGGGGTTTAGAAATTTATTGGGCCGTATTAGGTACCCAATAAATCTTAAAAAGCATTCACATATTTATACTGATATATTTTGGTGTTTACGGGGGAGCATGTACTGATAATCACTCCAGAGAATAAATTCCCGTCACCCCGTTTCTGTGTGTAAATAAATAGTCCATGTGCCGTATCTAATAACTAGAGCGACGTGATTATTGTCAACTCCATACCCGTGTGGGGTTTTTATTAATCTGGCAATTTATCGTTATAATTTATATAGTCCATATCAGTCATCAGTTCGACCTGTAGTACATAGTCATCGCCATACTAGCCTCTTGCTTGTATGGTAAATCTTCCACCTCGTCACACAAGCTCCAATTGCTTATGTGGAATATGATGAAGTATGCCTATCATCAAGAAGTATGCCATGTAGTGTAGTTCAAAATTAATTGTTACTATCCTATGGCGTTGTTTATTATTTCACACAGAAAAACCAGCACTCCGCATCCAATGGCATTCACAGGAGTTGATATATAAATAAAATTGCGCAGCCAACTCATCAAGGTTTACCAATTTGTCTGGCACGCAAATAATTTCTTTACTCTACAGCTATTCCAATTTTCCTATTCAACACATGTATATATATGCAGAACAAAGCTAATAATAATATTTCTAGCAAACTATTATTTATTTCAACACGTGTGTATTTTTAACTAAGCGTATACATGATAAAAGGAATATTTTTATCATCAAAAATTTTTATTCGACACATGTGTATTTTTAACTAAGTGTATACATGATAAAAGGAATATTTTTATCATCAAAAATATTTATTCGACACATGTGTATTTTTAACTAAGCGTATACATGATAAAAGGAATATTTTTATCATCAAAAATATTTATTCGACACATGTGTATTTTTAACACTTCATATTCACTATAAAAATATAGTTTTCATTGTCGATTCATTTTATTTTTAAAGGATGATAACATTCAACACATGAACTTCAACTCAGCGAATGAATTGCAACTCAACACATGAATATTCTATATAGTTTGTATATATATAAAAATGTGATTTTTATCGCTAAAGCCATTTGTTTAAATTCGAATAATATTCAACACATGAATTTCAACTCAACGAATGAATTGCAATTCAACACATGAATATTCCATATAGTTTGTATATATATAAAAATGCGATTTTTATCGCGAAAGCCATTTGTTTAAATTCAAATAATATTCAACACATGAATTTCAAATCAACGAATGAATTGCAACTCAACACATGAATATTTTATATAGTTTGTATATATATAAAAATGTGATTTTTATCGCTAATACCATTTGTTTAAATTCAAATAATATTCAACAAATGAATTTCAACTCAACGAATGAATTGCAACTCAACACATGAATATTCTATATAGTTTGTATATATATAAAAATGTGATTTTTATCGCTAAAGCCATTTGTTTAAATTCAAATAATATTCAACACATGAATTTCAACTCAACGAATGAATTGCAACTCAACACATGAATATTCGATATCGTTTGTATAATTTACTTCAACGAATGAAAAATATTCTAACACATAGATATTTCAGAAAATTTCGGCAGCCTAACGGCAGGGTAGTTAAAACCGGGACCGTCCCTAGTACGGCTCCTCGCTCAACCCTAAAACCTCGCGGTTTTTGACAATGGGGATCATGCATCTAGTTCGCACGCAGGCGGCATGTTTTATTTTCAATTCCACAATCCTATTCTATTTTGTTTCAACCACAAGAGGGTATTTTTCAACCACAAAGGTATTTTTCAACCATAATATCAACCAAAAACAATTATTTCCAACCATTCGTCATACCATATAATATCACGTCAATCACAAGCAATAAATATCGTCCATGGTCTGTGGACGAGGGGAGTATATATATATATGTATAATATAATAATTCACTTGCATTTCATCACAATTCAAAGCATATATGTTTCATTCAACGCTTGTATAATTTATACATCGCTAATATAACTTATACAACACATGTACATGAGGTATACAATGCGTATATAATTTACACTTCACTTATATAATTTATACAACGCGATTTCATTAACACAAATAGTTTAGATTCCTCACATTGGTTATTGCAGTGCTAAAAATCGTAGGAAGGTCAGAAAAATCCGCGGCTTCTTCTAGAATGTAGAGAGCCTCCTTGCGGTCACGGTATCTCCTGTTTCATCGAATTTCGTTAATATGGCAAAAAGATACGATTTTTACAAGTTTGCAACGCTTTATAGTGTAAAAATCAGTTGAAAATGGTTTCAGCCGTATACCCTTTTTGATTTCGAAAACTAGGGTTAAACTTTTCGGTAAAACCACGAAGCTTTAGGACGAACGGCCAGCGCTGCGTCGAAGAGGAAGGAAAGAGCTTCCCAAAGCTACCCGAGATGATCAACTCGGTGGCGTCCAGAACCCACGGCGGCGGCGCAAAGTTCGGGGTTTCCCGACTCTATAACTCCCTCAATACTCAACGATAATTCTTGAAATTACTATGGATTTGAAGATCTCTGAACGCTCTTCAAAATGGATCTGAGTTTGCTTGATTTTGTTGTGTGGTTGCGGAGAAATTTAAGAGAGAAGTTTCGGATCTCGTTTCCGCGTCGCGACAGGAAGACAATGAGGATGATGAATTGTGATTGGTCGATCCCCTTTTTATTTTAATTTTTAATTTATTTAATTCCGAAAATACCCCCTTCCACAGACGAACTCGAAATCACACCCAACGACTGTCGCCCTAGCTAAATACCCCCATTTCGGACACAATGGGATATGTTTCGTTGGCCATTTCGACTGATACAGTCAGTTATTTTTCAAATTAAAATATAAAACATTCGATATTTAATTTAAACGTACATTTCAATTTGCCAGGGCCACAAACTGAATCGAAAAATTCCAGAAAAATAAATCTAGCTTTGTTTTGACGATACGGTCCTAACAAAACCAGTTTCGTCGAATTCTGAGCTCGTTTGAAAAACGGCCATTTTTAGGTCGACCCATTTTAACAGAATTTGACCAAACACGTTATCTTTTGCCCTGCTCACATACTAGCTTCAAAAATTTTGAAATATGAAACCTAGCAATAGTTTGACATCCCGGACCCAACAAAAGTGGTTTCGTCGAATTCTGTGGTCGTATGCAAAATCTCAATTTTCAAGGGCTATATATACTATATAGCGACCTTTCTGAAAATTCATTTGGCCATAACTTTTGATTTCCGTTATGAAATTTCGATTTTTCAGATTCGTTAGAAAGGTATTGATAAACAGATTTAAATATTTTTAGTTTCGTTAAAATCCGTTATATTTTCCACCAGGTACAGTCGGACAAAGTTTGTATTCAAAATTTCAAACTGCCATACCATACCAAATTCTATATTTTATTGAAATATGCTATTTCAACTATTCAAATTTCTTGGTAAAAACCTAATTTAAAAATTTTAAACTGGTTCACATTTTCCGGGTTATTACAATCTCCCCCACTTAAAACTTTTCGTCCTCGAAAAGGAAATAACAGTTAAGCAGGAAATAAAATGTAAATGCAAAGTATTGTAAAGGTACCTTGCACCGGAGTTAGTCAGAGATGTCCACTCTGCATTTGGGATAGGCTTGTTTAATGCTTTCCCCAGTCTCCCAAGTACAGTCTCTAGGATCACTACTCCACTGCACTTTGACTAGATGAATCTTTTTCCTCCTTAGCTCTCTGGTTTCTTTGCCAACTATCTTTAATGGCTCTCTCTTGAGTGCTAATTCTGGAGTTATGTCAATACCATGTTGCGCTGCTTCTTCCATAATAAGGTCGGGATCATGAACATGTTTTCTGAGTTGAGATACGTGGAACACATCATGTATACCAGGCAACCAATTAGGTAATGAAACCCTATATGCAAGAGTTCCAATCCGTTCAAGTATAGGAAAGGGACCAATAAATCTCGGTGCCAACTTCCCAGTCTTGCCAAATCTGACTACCCCTCGCATTGGAGAAACTCTTAAATAAACATAATCGCCAACGGCAAACGATATATCCCTTCTTCTCGCATCAGCATAACTTTTCTGTCGGCTCTGTGCGGTTTTTAATCGCTTCTTAATGAAATCGACTTTATCCGATGCTTCTTGAATCATATCGGGCCCTAACACAAGTCTATTGCCAGGTTCTACCCAACATGCGGGAGATCTGCACGGTCTACCGTATAATGCTTCAAATGGAGACATTCCCAAACTTGCTTGATAACTATTGTTGTAAGAGAATTCTGCTAAATGTAAATGATCTTCCCATGAACCTCCAAAATCAATAACGCAAGCCCGCAGTAAATCTTCTAAAATTCTATTCACCCGCTCAGTTTGGCCGTCTGTCTGTGGGTGATAAGCGGTGCTTAGATTCAATTTGGTTCCCAACTCTTCTTGGAATGCTTCCCATAATTTGCTAGTAAACAGGGGATCTCTATCACTGACTATATTGAGCGGCACTCCATGTAGTTTAACTATTTCTTTGAAGTAAATCTGTGCTAGACTTTGAGCCGTTCTATTGGATCGGACAGGTATGAAATGGGCAGTCTTCGTGAAGCGATCTACGATTACCCATATACTATCGTTTCCTTTCTTAGTTCGAGGCAAGCCATCGATGAAATCCATCGAAATTTGTTCCCACTTCCATCCTGGAATTTCTAATGGTTGTAATAATCCAGCTAATTTCTGCTGATCACTCTTAACTAGCTGACAGGTGGGGCATCTGCTAACATATAATGAGATATCTCTTTTCATAGCTCTCCACCAGAATGTGCGTTTGATATCATTATACATTTTGCTCACACCAGGATGGATACTTAATTTGGACTTGTGGCAGTCATCAAGTATTTCTCTTCTGTGCTCGGGAAGGTTTGGGACGCAAATTCTGCCCTTTAATCTTAGAACTCCTTTGTCATCGAGTCGAAAACTTGTGGATTCACCTCCTTTGACTCTCTGACTGATTCTTTGAATAAATTCATTGTCTTTCTGAAGGGTCGAGATCCTGTCTATTAATGAAGACGTGATGACAAAACTGGCGATGATTTCATTCTTTCTGCTGAGCGCATCGGCTACAACATTGGCTTTCCCTGGAGTGTATAGAATTTCAAAATCGTATGCTGCAAGGAATTCTAACCAACGCTGTTGTCTCAAGTTTAGATCTTTCTGAGTGAACAAATATTTCAAGGATTGATGATCGGTAAATAGTTCGAATTTCTCGCCCAGTAAATAATGCCTCCAAATTCTTAAAGCAAACACGATAGCTAATAACTCAAGATCATGAGTAGCATAGTTTCTTTCATGCGGCTTTAGTTGACGGCTGGCATAAGTGATCACTTGGCCTTTTTGCATTAACACTGCGCCTAGCCCTCTAATAGAAGCGTCTGTCCATACTTTAAAGTCTTGGTTACCTTCTATAATGGTCAATACTGGAGCAGTTGTCAACTTCAGTTTTAGCTCCTGGAAAGCTTCTTCACATTCGGGAGTCCATTTGAATTTCTCATGCTTCTTTGTAAGCTTTGTCAATACACCAGATATCTTTGAAAAATCCTGAAAAAATTTCCGGTAGTAACTAGCCAATCCAAGGAAACTTCGAACTTCTGTGGGTGTAGTAGGTTGTTTCCAGTTCTGAATCGCCGTAATTTTGCTTGGATCTACAGCAATTCCCTCTTTTGATACGACATGGCCTAGGAATTTAACTTCATTCTACCAGAAGACACACTTAGAAAATTTAGCTTTCAAGACATTTCTCCTTAGAATTTTCAAAACTTGTTCTAAATGTTTTGCATGTTCGTCTTCCGACTTAGAGTAGATTAAAATGTCATCGATGAAGACTAGAACAAATTTATTCAATACACCACGGAACACTCTGTTCATAAGATCGACGAAGTATGCTGGAGCGTTACACAAGCCGAACGGCATTACTAACCATTCGTAGAATAAATCGGGACCCCTGAAGGCTGTCAAAGGAACACAGTCTTCGGCTATACGTAATTGGTGGAAACCTGTAGCTAGGTCCATTCTGGAGAATACTGTTGCTCCATTTAATTGATCCAACAGATCATCTATACGTGGCAAGGGATATTTGTTCTTTATTGTCTGTTTATTGAGATCTCGGTAATCAATGCAAAGTCTTAGAGTACCGTCTGATTTCGGGACAAATACTACTGCTGCTCCCCAAGCTGAAAAGCGCGGTCTGATTAGACCTTTCCAAAGCAATTCTCGGGTTCGACTACTTAACTCTTCTTTTTCTTTCGGGGCCATTCTTCTTATTGGATGTACTACTGGTCGGGCGTTAGGAATTAGATCTATCCTAAATTCAATTTCTCTTTGCGGCGGTAAGTTTTCTACTTCTTCAAACACATCCGCATAATTTTTAACGACCGGTATCTTTCCTATCGAAGGGGGAGTAACTTCTAAAGAAGACCAAAATTCTGTTCTATTGATTTCTGAGCCTTGACATGGTGTATATATATAGGTCCAAGCTTCGTTTCGACTTTAACGATTCTTTCGGCACATCTAACTTCGGCCTTATATTTTGTCAACCAGTCCAGCCCCAGTATAATATCAAATTCGGAAAGGTCCATGACAATCGAATCAAAAGAAAACTTATAGCAAGAATAAGAGATAGGCACTCTACAGTATAAACTGAGACTAACAGAACTTCCTATCGGGTTTCGAACTTTAATTGGTTCTTTAAGCTTTCTTCGCTTCAATTTTAATTTGTGAACAATGCTACCAGAAATGAAGCTACGTGATGCACCAGTATCAAAAAGTACAGAAACAGGAATATTTTTAATGGTAAGGGTACCTCCCAAGATGTCGGGTTTACCTGATCCATCGGTGGTAGCTGGCGGGGTCTTCCCGTCATAGACATGAGCCACTTGAGCATTCTGCTTCAGAGGACAATTTCTGCTATAGTGCCCCTTCTTATGGCAGTTGTAGCATTCGGCTGAGTCATTTGCCTTTGGTTTCCTCGGAGCTTTGCATACATTAGAAAAGTGACCTGGCTTCCCGCAGTTGTAGCAATTTCCTTTCGGGATCTTTGCAGGTTTCTGAGTAGTGGCCGCGGTAATGCTAGATTCGGGTTGATCTGTTGAAGCCTTGCGCTTATTTCCATTATGGCTTTTGGCGCGGTCTTGGCTAGCATGCCTCTCATCCATGTCTTCGTAATTGCAAGCCATCTCTACTAATTCTGTAAAGGAGAGTTTGATGTTGGTGATAGCTCTATCGTGGTACTTGCGCTTCAGCCCAAATATGAATCTCTTGTTCTTTGCTTTGTTGGTCAAAATCAGTTCTGGAGCATAGCGTGACAATTGGGTGAACTTATTTAGATAATCCTGAATAGAGAGGTCTCCTTGCTGGAGATTAGCAAACTGCTCTCGCATCCTCTCTAAAACTGTTCAGGTACAAACTTCTCATTGAACAAAGCTTTGAATTGCTCCCAAGTCCTGACAGTACCAGCTGCATCCTCTGAGGTAGTGGCATCCCACCACAGCTCTGCTTCCTCTTAAAGGAGCCAAATGCCAAGTCGGGCTTTGTTGTTAGTTCCCATACCCATGCCTTCAAAGATTTTCTCACAGGTTTTCAGCCAAGCTATAGCCTCGGTCACTGTGCAATTGCCAGTAAAAGGTTTTCCCCCAAGATTCCTGTACCTCTTTGCTACTTTATCTAGCTCAAAGTCTTCTGGTGCTGGTGGCTGAACAATAGGGCCTTCCACTACTACGGGGATATTCCCCCGTCCTCCTGCTGCATCTCCTCGGCCTCCACGGCCTCCTCTAGCTGCTGCTCCTCGCATAGCCATCTAAAAGATCTGTATAAGGAAGAAAAGAGTCAAGCTCACAGATTTCATAATTTCCATAAATGATAAAGCAAGGGAATACAAAGAAAGATAATGATGATGTACTGATCAAATTGTTTTGCTAATCTGCTTAGCTCATTCTAGGACATTGCTAATCCTGTCTCTAATGAGCTACTCGCATTAGAACACTACTGATTCTATTCTGACGATGTGTTTAATGTGTTAGATCCCGGAACTAAGGTTAACCAAAGCTCTGATACCAACTGTGACGATCCCAAAATCCGAGGGGCGGTATTAAGGATAATCATTAGGAAATAACACATTAATCATCATAGCAGAGTACAGATAATAGCAGAAACAATAAATAGAATAAATTTACATGGATATGACAGCGGAATCACAACATGTAGGAATATCAGAATAACATAACGTGGGATATAACTTAGTAAATAAAAGGAAAGTGATCAGTCATCATCGCCAGAGGCGGAATACATACATGCAGTGAGACATAATAAGGGTATCAGTCTACATCGCCGAAGGCGGAATACATATACATATAGTGAGAAATACGGAAAGTAAATCAGTCTGCATCGACAGTGGCGGAATCATAACATAAGTACAGTAATGGCGGAAAATGTCAAAGTTATCTCTGTGAAGTCAGCCTCGCCATGAGCCAAAAATGCACTCTATGCAGCAGTGCAGAGCCAAAAACAACCTGTCACCTGTGTACTAGGCTGCCCATGTGAAAATAAGGGCACCCGCGTTTGCAAAGTGAAACAAACAACGAGTCAGTCATGGGGACTGGTATGAGGAATCTATTTTACAGTTTAACAATAGTAATAAGCAAATCATAGGACCACGCCACTTTGGCGGAACGGGTTTACTCCAGTAATTGCTATTGCATTTAAAACAAAGTAAATTCTTTTAAAACAACGCAATGCTTTTTGAAAGAATGAAGCCATTATAAGACTCAGGTCCCATCACACAATGCAACGCAAGCCGGAGGATAGAGTTTTACCTTATAAGGGCCAAATATGCTTGATACGTATAAAGCAAAATCATTTGATATTATTACTAGTGCATATATGTTTCAAAAACGAATAGCATCATAAATATCAATCATAGGCGGCATAGCTACCATCTACTATGTCTCCATACTAGTTCTACAATCAAGTCCGTTATTTCGTATTGGAAATTGGATTTCCGTCATGAGTCGAGGCAAGGGGCAAGCTCCTCTCCACTTCGAGACACTCTAGCAAATGCCTCAGGACTACGCACTCTGGGTAACCCCTGGATGCTTCAGGGCCGGTCCTCACTTCGTTAGAGGATTGGCAATTCCTGAACACACGTTTCCCGGTCCTTACAGACCTATAATCGAGGCGCCTCGCATTCCAACAACCACAAAGGTGAAAAGTAGATATATATGTTAGAGCTGGCAAGTCACTGACACCACCATAGCTAGAAAGAAACGCCGTGCTCTCCCTGCAGTCCGTATCCCGTTTTTAACTCATACCAGGGTGTGAGGTTCGCGAATCTACAAAATACACAAAGCTAGGTCACGTAGACCTTGCTTTGATCATCATCCACAAGACTTTGCTTTGCAAAAGAAGCCTTGATCACAGCATCTTGGCATGCCACATAGGCAGTCCACTCCATACGATTGATTTCCATCGATATATAACCTCTAAGCTCGTACGTCTCAGAGAAGGGCGTTAAGCAAAGGAATAAATTCTCCGCCGCCAAACAGAGATCAATCAGTACAGAACAAAATCCAATGTCAGACACACAGTCCATTTACAAGTCCGTCCGGGGTCTGAACGAAACCGGAGGCGTAAATTCCTTGTATATCCGTCCAATCAACACACACGTTCAGACGGCTACTACTTCCGTCCCTTTCCGGTAGCTACTCCGGTTAGGAACCTCAGTAGTGCCCATCCAACCGATACGAATATCGTCGGTCTTGAATCGTCTTTACATTTTCCAATTTGAATCGCTCGATAAATTATTTGAAATGAGGGTTAGCTCGGTCTTTTCAAATAATTCACGTCATTAGAGTTTAAATCGATTCATTATATGGTTATATTATTCGACACCCATCTTTCAGTTATTTAGTGTTATTTTCATGTCATACACATACAACCATCAAATATCGAACAATTCAAGCCCATTTGGTTTATTCTCAATCAATATTGCTTATAATATTTTATAACAATTTTTCGCCATTTTTATTTATTTAAAAATGGCCATATTTAATTAAACGACGTTTTCAGGTCGTGCCGTGGCACTGGCGCTGTTTTTCTTCTAATTTGTTTTACACATATCGGAAAATCTAACCGTTGGATTTCTACAAAGTCTATATCAGTGGGAAGATATTCCCAAAGCGAACCCAACGGTTCCAGTTTCGTGAGAATCCGACGGTCGGATCTTCCACACTAGTCGTTTGAAGTTATGGTTTCAAAATTCGAACTGCAGCGTCGTTATTCGATTCAATTTAATTATATTTATATTTATATATAAATATAAACGATTATGGCGCTGTTTTTCTTCAGATTTGAATTAAACATTCCGGACAATCCAACCGTTGGATTTTTACAAGGTTGGTGCCGTTAGAAAGATATTTCCAAGGCGAACTCAGCGGTTGCGGTTTCGGGAAAATCCGATGGTCGGATTTCTCGCACTAATCGTTTCAAATTACGATTCCGAAACACGAACTGCACGACCTCTATTCCTTTTAATTATATTTATATATATATATATAAATATAGTTCAATCTATAATTTCAACTATAGCTCATTCTATATTTTCAACTTCGTTTTCACTTCAAATATTTCACTAACGCCTTTATATTTCAAAAAATTTCGCCAAAACCTCCTTTGTACGGGGAGGGGTTTGGAAATTTATTGGGCCATATTAGGTACCCAATAAATCCTAAAAAGCATTCACATATTTATAGTGATATATTTTGGTGTTTACGGGGGAGCATGTACTGATAATCACTCCAGAGAATAAATTCCCGTCACCCCGTTTCCGTGTGGAAATAAATAGTCCATGTGCCGTATCTAATAACTAGAGCGACGTGATTATTGTCAACTCCAGACCCGTGTGGGGTTTTTATTAATCTGGCAATTTATCGTTATAATTTAAATAGTCCATATCAGTCATCAGTTCGACCTGTAATACATAGTCATCGCCATACTAGCCTCTTGCTTGTATGGTAAATCTTCCACCTCGTCACACAAGCTCCAATTGCTTATGTGGAATATGATGAAGTATGCCTATCATCAAGAAGTATGCCATGTAGTGTAGTTCAAAATTAATTGTTACTATCCTATGGCGTTGTTTATTATTTCACGCAGAAAAACCAGCACTCCGCATCCAATGGCATTCACAGGAGTTGATATATAAATAAAATTGCGCAGCCAACTCATCTAGGTTCACCTATTTGTCGGCCACGCAAATAATTTCTTTACTCTACAGCTAATCCATTTTTCCTGTTCAACACATGTGTATATATATGCAGAACAAAGCTAATAATAATATTTCTAGCAAACTATTATTTATTTCAACACGTGTGTATTTTTAACTAAGCGTATACATGATAAAAGGAATATTTTTATCATCAAAAATTTTTATTCGACACATGTGTATTTTTAACTAAGCGTATACATGATAAAAGGAATATTTTTATCATCAAAAATATTTATTCGACACATGTGTATTTTTAACTAAGCGTATACATGATAAAAGGAATATTTTTATCATCAAAAATATTTATTCGACACATGTCTATTTTTAACACTTCATATTCACTATAAAAATATAGTTTTCATTGTCGATTCATTTTATTTTTAAAGGATGATAACATTCAACACATGAACTTCAACTCAACGAATGAATTGCAACTCAACACATGAATATTCTATATAGTTTGTATATATATAAAAACGTGATTTTTATCGCTAAAGCGATTTGTTTAAATTCGAATAATATTCAACACATGAATTTCAACTCAACGAATGAATTGCAATTCAACACATGAATATTCCATATAGTTTGTATATATATAAAAATGTGATTTTTATCGCTAAAGCCATTTGTTTAAATTCAAATAATATTCAACAAATGAATTTCAACTCAACGAATGAATTGCAACTCAACACATGAATATTCTATATAGTTTGTATATATATATAAAAATGTGATTTTTATCGCTAAAGCCATTTGTTTAAATTCAAATAATATTCAACACATGAATTTCAACTCAACGAATGAATTGCAACTCAACACATGAATATTCTATATAGTTTGTATATATATAAAAATGTGATTTTTATCGCTAAAGCCATTTGTTTAAATTCAAACAATATTCAACACATGAATTTCAACTCAACGAATGAATTGCAACTCAACACATGAATATTCGATATCGTTTGTATAATTTACTTCAACGAATGAAAAATATTCTAACACATAGATATTTCAGAAAATTTCGGCAACATAACGGCAGGGTAGTTAAAACCGGGACCGTCCCTAGTACGGCTCCTCGCTCTACCCTAAAACCTCGCGGTTTTTGACAATGGGGATCATGCATCTAGTTCGCACGCAGGCGGCATGTTTTATTTTCAATTCCACAATCCTATTCTATTTTGTTTCAACCACAAGAGGGTATTTTTCAACCACAAAGGTATTTTTCAACCATAATATCACCCACAAACAATTATTTCCAACCATTCGTCATACCATATAATATCACGTCAATCACAAGCAATAAATATCGTCCATGGTCTGTGGACGAGGGGAGTATATATATGTATGTATAATATAATAATTCACTTGCATTTCATCACAATTCAAAGCATATATGTTTCATTCAACGCTTGTATAATTTATACATCGCTAATATAACTTATACAACACATGTACATGAGGTATACAATGCGTATATAATTTACACTTCGCTTATATAATTTATACAACGCGATTTGATTCACACAAATAGTTTAGATTCCTCACATTGGTTATTGCAGTGCTAAAAATCGTAGGAAGGTCAGAAATATCCGCGGCTTATTCTAGAATGTAGAGAGCCTCCTTGCGGTCACGGTGTCTCCTGCTTCATCGAATTTCGTTAATATAGCAAAAAGATACGATTTTTACAAGTTTGCAACGCTTTATAGTGTAAAAATCAGTTGAAAATGGTTTCAGCCGTATACCCTTTTTGATTTTGAAAACTAGGGTTAAACTTTTCGGCAAAACCACGAAGCTTTAGGACGAACGGCCAGCGCTGCGTCGAAGAGGAAGGAAAGAGCTTCCCAAAGCTACCCGAGATGATCAACTCGGTGGCCTCCAGAACCCACGGCGGCGGCGCAAAGTTCGGGGTTTCCCGACGCTACAACTCCCTCAATACTCAACGATAATTCTTGAAATTACTATGGATTTAAAGAACTCTGAACGCTCTTCAAAATGGATATGAGTTTGCTTGATTTCGTTGTGTGGTTGCGGAGAAATTTAAGAGAGAAGTTTCGGATCTCTTTTCCGCGTCGCGACAGGAAGACAATGAGGAAGATGAATTGTGATTGGTCGATCCCCTTTTTATTTTAATTTTTAATTTATTTAATTCCGAAAATACCCCCTTCCACAGACGAACTCGAAATCACACCCAACGACTGTCGCCCCTAGCTAAATACCCCCATTTCGGACACAATGGGATATGTTTCGTCGGCCGTTTCGACTGTTACAGTCGGTTATTTTTCAAATTAAAATATAAAACATTCGATATTTAATTTAAATGTACATTTCAATTTGCCAGGGCCACAAACTGAATCGAAAAATTCCAGAAAAAATAAATCTAGCTTTGTTTTGACGATACGGTCCTAACAAAACCAGTTTCGTCCAATTCTGAGCTCGTTTGAAAAACGGCAATTTTTAGGTCGACCCATTTTAACAGAATTTGACCAAACACGTTATCTTTTGCCCTGCTCGCATACTAGCTTCAAAAATTATGAAATTTGAAACTTAGCAATAATTTGACATCCCGGACCCAACAAAAGTGGTTTCGTCGAATTCCGAGGTCGTATGCAAAATCTCAATTTTCAAGGGCTATATATACTATACAACGACCTTTCTGAAAATTCATTTGGCCATAACTTTTGATTTCCGTTATGAAATTTCGATTTTTCAGATTCGTTAGAAAGGTATTGATAAACAGATTTAAATATTTTCAGTTTCGTTAAAATCCATTATATTTTCCACCCGGTACAGTCGGACAAAGTTTGTATTCAAAATTTCAAACTGCCATACCATACCAAATTCTATATTTTATTGAAATATGCTATTTCAACTATTCAAATTTCTTGGTAATAACCTAATTTAAAAAATTTAAACTGGTTCACATTTTCCGGGTTATTACAGAAATCGATAATGATTTGGAGGGTATGACGATGTGGTATTCCAAGTAAATGAAGATATGATATGAAAAAGATATGCGTAGCTTCTAGCCTCACATCCGGTAAATGACAGAAATCGGGCAGGCAGCATGGCTAAGTCGGTCGCACCGAAGTAGGGTGTATAATCACCTATCTAGAGAATATTCATTTGCTTCTTTAATCTATCAATGCTGTCCCATATATATATATATATATATATATATATATATATATATATATATATATATATATATATATATATATATATATATATATATATACGGGAACGGTTGCTGATCCCAACCGTTGGTGATGTACATTCGATACACTCAAGCGAAATGAGTGGTCGGTCATGTGTGGCTGAGTTGCAAGATGTTCTTGTTGAACTCCAGTGTATCGTTCCTAGAGTACACTGATCGGAAGGTGGTTCCATACCTTGTCATAGTTGGAAATCCATTACCCAATACGTGCTTGCGGTTTTGATTATGTACTATATATGTAGTAACGTGAGATGCAAGTGTTTCTGCTAGACTGATATTTATTTGTATTTAGACATTATTATAATATCAGAATGATATTGCTTTGCAAAGTTATTTTGATTCTCATAAGGGAAAAACCCGTTCCGTATTCATGGCGTGGTCTTATGAGATATCATATACCTGTTTTAAATGATTTGAGTTTATTCACACCAGTCACATGACTGACCCGGAGTTTATTTTGTTTTCCCTAAACTCTTGGGTGCCTAAATTTGTACGGGCAGTCAAGTAGTCAGGATTTACAGGTATACTTGAAGACCTTGGAGCAGGAGGCTTCAGCAGTCGATAGCTATTATTTATTCCGCTGTGATGTTATGTGTTGTACTCTGAAATGGTATGTAAATACAGTTATAACTTTGTATTTCAAAAGATATGTTATATTTTATTCGTTCCGCTGTGAGATTCGTGTTACTTTGATGATGTTGTATGTTCTTCTTCTTCTTCTATTCTAAGTTTCTATCTTATCTATCCTCATCCTCTACCTTCTTTCTATTAGTTTCTTGAATTTCCAGTGTAATTTGGGGTTGGACTTGTGTTTTTGGTCAGCACAAATTCCCCCAGATTTTCGGGTTACTACAACGCCTATCTTTTTACTACTGTGAATGGTCGGTTTTTGCAGAACAAATCTAAACGATACATAATCATTCATATTTGTCGATCATCCCCTAGTATGTTTAAACTATCCATACTTCTCTTAATACTTCAAAATAGCTCTTCTTTTTAATCCAACCCCTAATTCTCTAAATAGCCCTTCCTTCCAACAATTACCCCTATTTTTTAACTATTGTGATGGATTGGTTTTTTTGGCACCCAGTCCAATTGATTCACCATCTTTCATATTTTTCGAATTACCCCTACTATGCTTAAACTACCCATACTTCTCTTAATACTTCAAAGCAGTCCTTCTTTTTAGTCCTACCCCTAGTTCTCTAAATAGTCCTTACTTCCAACAATTACCTCTATTTTTTAACTACTGTGAATGGTTGGTTTTGCAGCACCCAATCGAAATGATTCATCATCTTTTATATTTGTCGATCTACCCCTACTATGCTTAAACTACCCCTACTTTTCTTAATACTTCAAAACAACACTTCTTTTTAATCCTCCCCCTAATTCTCTAAATAACCCTTACTTCCAACAATTACGCCTGTCTTTTTATTACTGTGAAGGGTTGGTTTTTGTAGCAACCAATCCAAACGATTCATAATCATTCATATTTGTCGATCTACCTCTACTATGCTTAAACTACCCCTACTTCTCTTAATACTTCAAAACAAACCTTCTTTTTAATCCTATACCTAATTCTTTAAATAGCCCTTACTTCCAACAATTTCTCCAATCTTTTTACTACTGTGAAGGGTTGGTTTTTGCAGCACCCAATCCAAACAATTCATAATCTTTCATATTTGTCGATCTAACCCTACCATGCTAAACTACACCAATTTCTCTAAATACTTCAAAACAACCCTTTTATTTAATCCTACCCCTAATGTTCTATATAGCCATTACTTCCAACAAAAACCCCTATTTTTTAACTACTGTGAAGGGTTAGTTTTTGCAGCACCGAATCCAAACGATTCATCATCTTTCATATATTTCGATTTACGCCTACTATGCTTAAACTGCCCCTACTTCTCTTAATACATCAAAACAACTATTCTTTTTTAATTCTACCCCTAAATCTCTAAATAGCCCTTACTTCCAACAGTTACCCCTATTTTTTAACATCTTTGTTGGGTTGGTTTTTGCAGCACCCAATCCAAATGATTCATCGTCTTTCATATTTGTCGATCCAATCCAAATGATTCATCATCTTTCATATTTGTCAATCAACCCCTACTATGCTTAAACTACCCATACTTCACTTAATACTTCAAAACAACACTTCTTTTTAATCCTACCACTAATTCTCTAAATAGCCCTTACTTCCAACAATTACGCCTATCTTTTTACCATTATGAAAGGTTGGTTTTTGCAGCAAACAATCCAAATGATTCATAATATTTCATATTTGTCGATCTACACTGTAACAACCCGAAAATCTGGGCCAGTTTAAAATTTTTATTTTGGCAATTATGGCGAATTTTGATTATTTAAAATAGATTATTTTAAATAATATCGACGAGAAATTTATTTTGAATATAATTAGAACGTATATATTATACGCGTCGCCGTTAGAATATAATAATTATATATATAATTATAAATAGAATTGAAAATGGCGCGGTAGTTCGATAATTCGATTTCAAACTTCAATTGAATGTACCGGGTGCAAAACAATCCGGATTTTAGTGAAACCAAAAATAATGGAATCTAATTGTGAATATCTTTCCAACGAATCCGAAAAATCAAGATTTCATATCAGGAATTAAAAGATATGTCCAGTTGAAAATTCTGAATAGTCGCTATGGAATTCAGGCCCTTAAAAATGGACATTTTGCAAATGACCTCGGATTTCGACGAAACCACTTTTGTTGGGTCCGTGATTTAAAGTTATGGCTAGGTTTCAAGTTTCATAATTTTCTGAATCAGTATGTGAGCGTGGCGAAGGAAAACGCGTTTGACCAGTTTCAGTTGATTTTAATCGACTGGAAGATGGCCATTTTTGTAACGGTCTCAGAATTCGACGAAACTAGTTTTGTTAGGACCGTATTGTCAATACGAAGCTAGAAAATATTTTTTTGCAATTTATAGAGTTAATATGTGACCTCGGTAATTTGAAATGTACGTTTAAAATTCAATATAGCAATTTAAATGTAGATTTAAAGGAAACTGATCGAAACGATCAAATCAGCTAGCGATACATATCCCATTGTGTTCGGAATGGGGGTAAAACGCTATGGACGACAGGCGGTGGGCCTCGTTTTGAGGTCGTATGTCAAAGTACACTTTTTACAAATAATTAAATAATAATAAAAAAAAAAGAATCTTTCTCCCCTTAAATTCGTTCTGGCCCCCCCCCCTGTTCATTCTGCAAATTGATAAAAATAAAATAAAATTCGAAAAATCGCTCCAGCCCCTTTTCCCCCGTCGGAGCCGCCACCATCGCTTCACCCCCCCTTCCTCCGTCCTCCGTCCTCCGTGAAGCGTCCCAGTTAGCACCGATCTTCCCCCTCCATCCCTCCCGAATCCACGCTGCCACCGAGACACCGCACCCCTTCGAGGAAGTCGACCGCCTCCACCTACCCCCCCCTCCCAGGCCGATGCCCCATTGCCAGCGCCGCCCCGGAGGGCCCCGCCTCCGCCTGAAGACGCGAGCAATCCCCCCCCCCCCCCCATTCAAAACTAAGTGGCTACGGGCAACGAAGATGACGAAAGGGCAAGAACGTTGAAGATTTCCTGCATTGGAAGTGCCGTGGAGTTAGGATAGCTATCGGTGAGAATTTCTCACCTTTCGATTTCTTTTCTAGTTATATATATATATACTAGGATGCAGACGGTGCTTAGTAGCACCCGACACAATCGTCCACAGACCATGGACTTGTTTGTTTGGTTGCATAAATTAGTTAGATGATTTGATTGGAATTTGGTTGTTTGGTGAAATGAATTGATTTGATTGATGTGTGAATGGCGTGGGCCTTCACTAGACCGGGGATAAGGCTAGGCCTTGTCCCGTTTCTAGTATCGTGCCGTTATGCCGCCGAAATTTTCTAAAATATGTTAGAAAATAAAAATATCATTTTATTGTGTAAATGAATTGAATAGAAATTCATAGGTTGAAATAAAATGTTTTATCGTTAAAAATATAATTTTTAACGTGAATGTGAATAAATGAATAGTTATAAACAAATCGGCCGATTTGTTTGTATATACACTGATTTGACTGATATTGATTGGGTCGATAAATTTCACACATCGCCCAACTGCACAAATAAAATTTGTGTTTGATTGTTTGAAACCCCACACGGGTGTTGGGATGAAATTTGAAGTTCACTCATCCTGATTGATTAAATATGTCGATCGATTGATTGACAGGCTGTTATAAGCGTTAGATATCTATATTTGATGCTTATACAGTGTAGTGCACTTTGGTTGATGGTTGATTTTTTTTCAATGCTATTATACATGTGTTGTATGAAAATCCATATAATTAACTTTATATGGTAATTGATTGGGCCTCATTCCAGTTTCGAAAAGAAATATTTGAAATAGAATATTTGAAAATAGAAATTTATGAAGCCGTGTTGATTAGATTGACGCCATTTTGACGTGAACGATATTTATATCGACTTTATTCATTTTGAAATGAATTGAATTGAAAACGATTTCGAAATGAATTGAATTGAAAACGATTTCGAAATGAATTGAATTGAAAACGATTTCGAAATGAATTGAATTGAAAACGGTTTCGAAATGAATTGAATTGAAAACGATTTCGAAATGAATTGAATTGAAAACGATTTTGAAATGAAATGAATTGAAAACGATTTCGAAATGAATTGAATTGAAAACGATTTCGAAATGAATTGAATTGAAAACGATTTCGAAATGAATTGAATTGAAAACGATTTCGAAATGAATTGAATTGAAAACGATTTCGAAATGAATTGAATTGAAAACGATTTCGAAATGAATTGAAAACGAATTCAAATTGAATTGAAAACGATTTCGAAATGAATTGAATTGAAAACGATTTCGAAATGAATTGAATTGAAAACGATTTCGAAATGAAATGAATTGAAAATGAATTCAAATTGAATTGAAAACGATTTCGAAATGAAATGAATTGAAAACGAATTCAAATTGAATTGAAAATGATTTCGAAATGAAATGAATTGAAAACGAATTCAAATTGAATTGAAAACGATTTCGAAACGAAATGAATTGAAAACGAATTCAAATTGAATTGAAATTTGAATTGAATAGAAATGAATTTTGAAACGAATTTATAAAGAAGAATTCAATTTCGATTTGAAATGAAATGGAAGTTGAAATTGCCTTTGAAACGAATTTAAAACTATTTATATAATTCGTTTTAAATAGAAATCGACGATATATATATTATATATATAATATATATATAATATAATGGCCTCAATAGAACGCGTCGCGCCGCGGCAGTTCGTGAATTTCGACCATTTATTTCAAACGGACATTACGGGAGATCCGACCGTCGGATCCTCCTAAAACCGGAACCGTTGGGTTCGTATCGAAAGGAGCTTTCTAATGAATGTTAGAAATTTGAAATCTAACGGTTGGATTTGGAGATACGTCCAAATCAAATTCGAAAAAGGTCGCTGTAAGTGCAGTTCGATGGCCGTTGATGGAAATCGACTGTACGGGCCTTGATAAAATTATTAAAAATAGTAATAATTTATGTAAAATCATAAGAAATGATTTAGAAAGAATTGGGATGAAAAACTCCATATTTGAAAAGATAAAAATAGATTTTTATCGAAATGAACTAGTTTTGAACTAGAATTACAATTCTATTTATTTTTAAATAAATAAATTGAATATTGAAATGGTTTTGAAAATAACCAGGATTTCCAATAATTGCATTGGAATGGATTTGAATCGAAATTGTCTTTGGAACATTTCGATGTCGAATTTCGTGATTATACAGGTGTTATGGAAATTTGAAAGATATTTATATAGCGTTATTTCCAATACGATATTTGTTGGTCGTAGAATTTGATATTGAATATAAGCCGGGATATTTTCTATTCAGAGCCTTGTATTGAATATCAAATGTGATTTGGGTTTGTCGTGAATGGTGTCTTCACTAACACTGTTCTTGAACCCAGTTGAGAAAAGATTAAATCTTTTTATTTAGATTTAATGAAGTGTACCAATTAAATGATATTTAATTGGAATTGAATTGGTATTGATTTTTGGGTTTATCGTGAACAGTGTTTTAAATAAC
Source organism: Allium sativum (assembly GCA_030737875.1). Classification (NCBI taxonomy): domain Eukaryota; kingdom Viridiplantae; phylum Streptophyta; class Magnoliopsida; order Asparagales; family Amaryllidaceae; genus Allium; species Allium sativum. Next base: position 731,279,953 of record CM060923.1, on the reverse strand, counting down.
ACTTGTTCTTTAACCCGATAATTAATGGAATGTGATTTTGGGTTTATCGTGAATCGTGTTTTAAATGACACTGATTCTTTAACCCAGATAATGATTAAAACTAAGTGGAGTTTTAATGAATCTTTAATTAGATTGAAAAGATCGAGAATGGAGTATCACCAGTTTTGCTCCAGGCGATAGTTAAATCTTTAATTAGATTTGAACGTGAAATTTAGAAACTAACTGTCGGTTAGCCAAGCAGAATGGTTTTCTGGATATTGATCTGATGTTGGTTTCGGCCTTAGGGGTTAATATTTGGGGAATTATTCTCTTGATTAATTTACGGTTAGTGACTAATGAATTGGAATGAGGCGTATGTTGTGTTTGTGTAACACTTATTTAAAATATACGCGAGTTATTCGGAAAGACCGGGTTCATCCCATTCTGAATAACTGATACGACGATAAGTCGAAGATGAAGACGATGGTCGAAGACCGGAGGTCTTCACGTCGTTTGGGTGATAACTGATGATCTTGATTGGGCTGTACACCCAAGAAGATGGAAACAGTTGGTGATCGTCCAGACGTACTTGGAGATCGATGGATATGCGAGGTACTAGGTGCCTCCGGTTTCGTTCAGACCCAGAACGGACTTGTAAATGGACTGTGTGTCTGACATTGGATTTTAGTCCGTGTGATTGATCTCTTATAAATATATATCTGTTTGGCGGCGGAGAATTTATTCTCTTGCTTAACGCCCTTCTCTGAGACGTACGAGCTCAGGGGTTATATATTGATGGATATCAAACGCATGGAGTGAATTGCCTGTGTGGCATGCCTAAGTGGCAATGGATCGAGGCTTCTGTTGAAAAGCAAAGTCTTGTGGTGATGATCAAAGCAAGGCCTTTGTGGCGTAGCTTTGTGTAACGTTGATTCGCGAGCTTCTCACCCGCTATGAACCAAAAACGGGAGAGGACGTCAGGGAGGGCATGCGTTTCTTCCTAGCTAGAAGTGGCGTCAGTGGTTTTACACGCCCTGACGAGTTTGACTTATGTGGTTGTTGCTGTTGCGAGGCGGCTCGGATTGATCGGTCGTTCTCGAACCGATGGAGTCATTTAGTTGGCTCGTTTACGCCCCATAGGGCGGGGAAACGCATGTTCAGGGTTTAAGTTTAATCCACATCGGTGGACTGGCCCTGAGGATCCAAGGGTCGATGCGCTCTGACCCTGAGGCTCGGGCTAGGCAGTCTCGAAGTCGGTGAGGACTATCTTTTGCCTCGGTTCATAGACGGAAATCCAATTTCCAAATACGTGACTTTGCGGTTTTATTTGTAAACCTATATATGGCGACATAGTGGCATGGGACGCTCATGCCGCCTATGATTTATACTTATGATTTGAAGTTGTTTTATACACTATGCACTTATAATAGTATCAAACGATTTGTTTTAACCGTATCAAGCATTCTTTGGCTGTTATAAGGGAAAACCCTATCCCCCGGCTTGCGTTGCATTGTGTGATAGGACCTGGGTCTTATAACAGCTTCATTTTTCTTTATTTAGCATTGCGCTGTTTGTAATATGCACTGGTATTCTTGGGAGGAAACCCGTTCCGTGTTATACGGCGTGGTCCCTTGATTTACCTAACTTTCAAATAAAGATTAATAACTGTTTTAGTTCTCACACCAGTCACATGACTGACCTGGAGTTTATTGTTTTAACCTAAACTCTGGGTGCCCTTATTTTGACACGGGCAGCTAGTAGTTTTGGTTTTGCAGATTTATATTCACAGGATCCTGGTTTACAGCTGGAATGATATCCGGAAAGCTTTGTATCCGTATATCTCTTCTAGTTGTGCATTGTATTATTTTCCGCTGCTATGTATTTAAATGTAATTTAAACCTCTGATATTTCTGTGTAATATTTATTCATACTCTGTATATTCTTGTAATCTGATGCATTGTTGTAATATACAATGAAATGTTCTTCTGTATGCGTTCTGTTGTGGCTTGTTCTCGAACTATCTGACACTTTCCTTTACGGGGAAGTTGCGGGTCTTTACACGTGGTATCAGAGCTTTGGTTTACAAAGCAGAGAATAAGACACATTAGAACCTTACGAAAGAATTCATCAGATATTGGATTAGTAATATCCAATTAGAATGACTCGTTAGAGATAGGATCAGTAGTATCCTAGAACGGGTGTGAAGAGTATAATTTTCAAATGAAAACATTTTTGTTTTGAAAATTTAAATCAACTATTCGTATTTGATTATTTGTTTATATTGATTTTGGACAATTCAGTATATAAAGAATTTGCATATACGCCTTGCAAACGTATATTCAAAGTTTTAATATACTGGATAGATATGGAATCACATTCTAGTCGCCCGGAGATGGTACTGATGATTGTCATGACATCGTCAGTATTTATGTTCGTGTTTCGAAGGTGTGATTTTCTATATATTTCCATTAGGCTAGTGTGAGAACCAAAACTTATATATAGCTAGAATACATTGTTGTGATTTGGCATCAAAACATGATTTTTTGTATATATATCAAATTATGAATTTGAAACGTTAAATTCACTAATTGATTGACGTTTGTGTTGTTTGTTTATTTGTTTGCTAATTTTGAACTATTATGCCTAATTGAATCAAATATTGAATTATATTGAAAATTGGTTGCATTTGCTTGCATATACAAATATATCTTTGAACAGGTCATAGCAAGGAGGCTAGAGCAGAGAATAAAATTTGTTTGCCCGACAAATAGGTACATGTTTACTACATAATTTCCTGTTTTGTTTGGGTGATGATGATTTTGTGAGCCTATTGGCTAGCCGCTTGGCTTTTTCTTTTTCTTTTTGAGATCTGAAGGACCGGGGAAGCTATTTGAAATTCCCCGATGCTCCCGGTGCAGGGGAGGTTATGGCGAAATTTTTCAAAAATTTAGGGTGTTAGCCAAATTTTTGAAATTTTGAAAATTCTCAGAAAAAAAAAAGTTGGAGAATGGAAGCCAGATCGAACGTAGAGTTGAATTATCAAACCACTTTCGACTTTGTTCCTTTTCGGGGACGAAAAGTTTTAAGTGGGGGAGATTGTAACAACCCGAAAATCTGGGCCAGTTTAAAATTTTTATTTTGGCAATTATGGCGAATTTTGATTATTTAAAATAGATTATTTTAAATAATATCGACGAGAAATTTATTTTGAATATAATTAGAACATATATATTATATGCGTCGCCGTTAGAATATAATAATTATATATATAATTATAAATAGAATTGAAAATGGCGCGGTAGTTCGATAATTCGATTTCAAACTTCAATTGAATGTACCGGGTGCAAAACAATCCGGATTTTAGTGAAACCAAAAATAATGGAATCTAATTGTGAATATCTTTCCAACGAATCCGAAAAATCAAGATTTCATATCAGGAATTAAAAGATATGTCCAGTTGAAAATTCTGAATAGTCGCTATGGAATTCAGGCCCTTAAAATGGACATTTTGCAAATGACCTCGGATTTCGACGAAACCACTTTTGTTGGGTCCGTGATGTAAAGTTATGGCTAGGTTTCAAGTTTCATAATTTTCTGAATCAGTATGTGAGCGTGGCGAAGGAAAACGCGTTTGACCAGTTTTAGTTGATTTTAATCGACTGGAAGATGGCCATTTTTGTAACGGTCTCAGAATTCGACGAAACTAGTTTTGTTAGGACCGTATTGTCAATACGAAGCTAGAAAATATTTTTTTGCAATTTATAGAGTTAATATGTGACCTCGGTAATTTGAAATGTACGTTTAAAATTCAATATAGCAATTTAAATGTAGATTTAAAGGAAACTGATCGAAACGATCAAATCAGCTAGCGATACATATCCCATTGTGTTCGGAATGGGGGTAAAACGCTATGGACGACAGGCGGTGGGCCTCGTTTTGAGGTCGTATGTCAAAGTACACTTTTTACAAATAATTAAATAAGAATAAAAAAAATAATAATAATAAAAAAAAGACTCTTTCTCCCCTTAAATTCGTTCTGCCCCCCCCCCCCCCCCGTTCATTCTGCAAATTGATAAAAAAAAAAAAAAAAAAATCGAAAAATCGCTCCAGCCCTTTTTCCCCCGTCGGAGCCGCCACCATCGCTTCACCCCCCCTTCCTCCGTCCTCCGCTCCTCCGTGAAGCGTCCCAGTTAGCACCGATCTTCCCCCTCCATCCCTCCCGAATCCACGCTGCCACCGAGACACCGCACCCCTTCGAGGAAGTCAACCGCCTCCACCTACCCCCCCCCCTCCCAGGCCGATGCCCCATGGCCAGCGCCGCCCCGGAGGGCCCCGCCTCCGCCTGAAGACGCGAGCAATCCCCCCCATTCAAAACTAAGTGGCTACGAGCAACGAAGATGACGAAAGGGCAAGAACGTTGAAGATTTCCTGCATTGGAAGTGCCGTGGAGTTAGGATAGCTATCGGTGAGAATTTCTCACCTTTCGATTTCTTTTCTAGTTATATATATATACTAGGATGCAGACGGTGCTTAGTAGCACCCGACACAATCGTCCACAGACCATGGACTTGTTTGTTTGGTTGCATAAATTAGTTAGATGATTTGATTGGAATTTGGTTGTTTGGTGAAATGAATTGATTTGATTGATGTGTGAATGGCGTGGGCCTTCACTAGACCGGGGATAAGGCTAGGCCTTGTCCCGTTTCTAGTATCGTGCCGTTATGCCGCCGAAATTTTCTAAAATATGTTAGAAAATAAAAATATCATTTTATTGTGTAAATGAATTGAATAGAAATTCATAGGTTGAAATAAAATGTTTTATCGTTAAAAATATAATTTTTAACGTGAATGTGAATAAATGAATAGTTATAAACAAATCGGCCGATTTGTTTGTATATACACTGATTTGACTGATATTGATTGGGTCGATAAATTTCACACATCGCCCAACTGCACAAATAAAATCTGTGTTTGATTGTTTGAAACCCCACACGGGTGTTGGGATGAAATTTGAAGTTCACTCATCCTGATTGATTAAATATGTCGATCGATTGATTGACAGGCTGTTATAAGCGTTAGATATCTATATTTGATGCTTATACAGTGTAGTGCACTTTGGTTGACGGTTGATTATTTTTCAATGCTATTATACATGTGTTGTATGAAAATCCATATAATTAACTTTATATGGTAATTGATTGGGCCTCATTCCAGTTTCGAAAAGAAATATTTGAAATAGAATATTTGAAAATAGAAATTTATGAAGCCGTGTTGATTAGATTGACGCCATTTTGACGTGAACGATATTTATATCGACTTTATTCATTTTGAAATGAATTGAATTGAAAACGATTTCGAAATGAATTGAATTGAAAACGATTTCGAAATGAATTGAATTGAAAACGATTTCGAAATGAATTGAATTGAAAACGATTTCGAAATGAATTGAATTGAAAACGATTTCGAAATGAATTGAATTGAAAACGATTTCGAAATGAATTGAATTGAAAACGATTTCGAAATGAATTGAAAACGAATTCAAATTGAATTGAAAACGATTTCGAAATGAATTGAATTGAAAACGATTTCGAAATGGATTGAATTGAAAACGATTTCGAAATGAATTGAATTGAAAACGATTTCGAAATGAAATGTATTGAAAACGAATTCAAATTGAATTGAAAACGATTTCGAAATGAAATGAATTGAAAACGAATTCAAATTGAATTGAAAACGATTTCGAAATGAAATGAATTGAAAACGAATTCAAATTGAATTGAAAACGATTTCGAAACGAAATGAATTGAAAACGAATTCAAATTGAATTGAAATTTGAATTGAATAGAAATGAATTTTGAAACGAATTTATAAAGAAGAATTCAATTTCGATTTGAATTGAAATGGAAGTTGAAATTGCCTTTGAAACGAATTTAAAACTATTTATATAATTCGTTTTAAATAGAAATCGACGATATATATATATTATATATATAATATATATATAATATAATGGCCTGAATAGAACGCGTCGCGCCGCGGCAGTTCGTGAATTTCGACCATTTATTTCAAACGGACATTACGGGAGATCCGACCGTCGGATCCTCCTAAAACCGGAACCGTTGGGTTCGTATCGAAAAGAGCTTTCTAATGAATGTTAGAAATTTGAAATCTAACGGTTGGATTTGGAGATACGTCCAAATCAAATTCGAAAAAGGTCGCTGTAAGTGCAGTTCGATGGCCGTTGATGGAAATCGACTGTACGGGCCTTGATAAAATTATTAAAAATAGTAATAATTTATGTAAAATCATAAGAAATGATTTAGAAAGAATTGGGATGAAAAACTCCATATTTGAAAAGATAAAAATAGATTTTTATCGAAATGAACTAGTTTTAAACTAGAATTACAATTCTATTTATTTTTAAATAAATAAATTGAATATTGAAATGGTTTTGAAAATAACCAGGATTTCCAATAATTGCATTGGAATGGATTTGAATCGAAATTGTCTTTGGAACATTTCGATGTCGAATTTCGTGATTATACAGGTGTTGTTATGGAAATTTGAAAGATATTTATATAGCGTTATTTCCAGTACGATATTTGTTGGTCGTAGAATTTGATATTGAATATAAGCCGGGATATTTTCTATTCAGAGCCTTGTATTGAATATCAAATGTGATTTGGGTTTGTCGTGAATGGTGTCTTCACTAACACTGTTCTTGAACCCAGTTGAGAAAAGATTAAATCTTTTTATTTAGATTTAATGAAGTGTACCAATTAAATGATATTTAATTGGAATTGAATTGGTATTGATTTTTGGGTTTATCGTGAACAGTGTTTTAAATAACACTTGTTCTTTAACCCGATAATTAATGGAATGTGATTTTGGGTTTATCGTGAATCGTGTTTTAAATGACACTGATTCTTTAACCCAGATAATGATTAAAACTAAGTGGAGTTTTAATGAATCTTTAATTAGATTGAAAAGATCGAGAATGGAGTATCACCAGTTTTGCTCCAGGCGATAGTTAAATCTTTAATTAGATTTGAACGTGAAATTTAGAAACTAACTGTCGGTTAGCCAAGCAGAATGGTTTTCTGGATATTGATCTGATGTTGGTTTCGGCCTTCGGGGTTAATATTTGGGGAATTATTCTCTTGATTAATTTACGGTTAGTGACTAATGAATTGGAATGAGGCGTATGTTGTGTTTGTGTAACACTTATTTAAAATAAACGCGAGTTATTCGGAAAGACCGGGTTCATCCCATTCTGAATAACTGATACGACGTTAAGTCGAAGATGAAGACGATGGTCGAAGACCGGAGGTCTTCACGTCGTTTGGGTGATAACTGATGATCTTGATTGGGCTGTACACCCAAGAAGATGGAAACAGTTGGTGATCGTCCAGACGTACTTGGAGATCGATGGATATGCGCGGTACTAGGTGCCTCCGGTTTTGTTCAGACCCAGAACGGACTTGTAAATGGACTGTGTGTCTGAAATTGGATTTTAGTCCGTGTGATTGATCTCTATTAAATATATATCTGTTTGGCGGCGGAGAATTTATTCTCTTGCTTAACGCCCTTCTTTGAGACGTACGAGCTCAGGGGTTATATATTGATGGATATCAAACGCATGGAGTGAATTGCCTGTGTGGCATGCCTAAGTGGCAATGGATCGAGGCTTCTGTTGAAAAGCAAAGTCTTGTGGTGATGATCAAAGCAAGGCCTTTGTGGCGTAGCTTTGTGTAACGTTGATTCGCGAGCTTCACACCCGGTATGAACCAAAAACAGGAGAGGACGTCAGGGAGGGCATGCGTTTCTTCCTAGCTAGATGTGGCGTCAGTGGTTTTACACGCCCTGACGAGTTTGACTTATGTGGTTGTTGCTGTTGCGAGGCGCCTCGGATTGATCGGTCGTTCTCGAACCGATGGAGTCATTTAGTCGGCTCGTTTACGCCCCATAGGGCGGGGAAACGCATGTTCAGGGTTTAAGTTTAATCCACATCGGTGGACTGGCCCTGAGGATCCAAGGGTCGATGCGCTCTGACCCTGAGGCTCGGGCTAGGCAGTCTCGAAGTCGGTGAGGACTATCTTTTGCCTCGGTTCATAGACGGAAATCCAATTTCCAAATACGTGACTTTGCGGTTTTATTTGTAAACCTATATATGGCGACATAGTGGCATGGGACGCTCATGCCGCCTATGATTTATACTTATGATTTGAAGTTGTTTTATACACTATGCACTTATAATAGTATCAAACGATTTGTTTTAACCGTATCAAGCATTCTTTGGCTGTTATAAGGGAAAACCCTATCCCCCGGCTTGCGTTGCATTGTGTGATAGGACCTGGGTCTTATAACAGCTTCATTTTTCTTTATTTAGCATTGCGCTGTTTGTTATATGCACTGGTATTCTTGGGAGGAAACCCGTTCCGTGTTATACGGCGTGGTCCCTTGATTTACCTAACTTTCAAATAAAGATTAATAACTGTTTTAGTTCTCACACCAGTCACATGACTGACCTGGAGTTTATTGTTTTAACCTAAACTCTGGGTGCCCTTATTTTGACACGGGCAGCTAGTAGTTTTGGTTTTGCAGATTTATATTCACAGGATCCTGGTTTACAGCTGGAATGATATCCGGAAAGCTTTGTATCCGTATATCTCTTCTAGTTGTGCATTGTATTATTTTCCGCTGCTATGTATTTAAATGTAATTTAAACCTCTGATATTTCTGTGTAATATTTATTCATACTCTGTATATTCTTGTAATCTGATGCATTGTTGTAATATACAATGAAATGTTCTTCTGTATGCGTTCTGTTGTGGCTTGTTCTCGAACTATCCGACACTTTCCTTTACGGGGAAGTTGCGGGTCTTTACATACACCGACTATGCTTAAACTACCACTACTTTTCTGAATACATAAAAACAGTCCTTGTTTTATATCCTACCCTTAATTCTCTAAATAGCACTTACTTCCAACAATTACGCCTGTCTTTTTACTACAGTGATGGGTTGGTTTATGCAGCACCCAATCCGAACGATTCATAATCTTTCATATTTTTCGATCTACCCCTACCATGCTTAAACTACCCAAACTTCTCTTACTACTTCAAAATAGCCCTTCTGTTTATTCCTACCGCTAATTCTCTAATAACCTTTATTTCCAACAATTACCCCTATTTTTGAAACTACTGTGAAGGATTGGTTTTTGCAGCAACCAATCCAAAAGATTCATCGCCTTTCATATTTGTCGATATACCCCTACTATGCTTAAACTACCCCTACTTCTCTTAATACTTCAAAACAACCCTTCTTTCTGTTACTACCCCTAGTTCTCTAAATAGACCTTACTTCCAACAATTTCCCCTATTTTTTAACTACTGTGAAGGGTTTGTTTTTGCAGCACCTAATCCAAATGATTCATCATCTTTCATATTTGTCGATCCAATCCAAATGATTCATCATCATTCATATTTGTCGATCTACCCCTACTATGCTTAAACTACCAATACTTCTCTTAATACTTTAAAACAACATTTATTTATAATCCTAACCCTAGTTCCGTAGATAGCCCATACTACCAATAATTACGCCTATCTTTATACTACTGTGAAGGGTTTGTTTTTGCAGCACCTAATCCAAACGATTCATAATCTTTCATATTTGTCGATCTACCCCTACTATGCTTAAAACTACCCCTACTTCTCTTAATACTTCAAAACAGCCCTTCTTTTTAAACCTACTCCTGATTCTCTAAATAGCCTTACTTCCAACAATTACGCCTATCTTTTTCCTACTTTGAAGGGTTGGTTTTTGCATAACCCAATCCGAACGATACATAATCTTTCATTTTTGTCGATCTTCCCCTAGTATGCTTAAACTATCCCTACTTCTCTTAATACTTCAATATAGCTCTTCTTTTTAATCTAACACTTAATTCTCTAAATAGCCCTTCCTTCCAACAATTGCCCTTATTTTTTAACTATTGTGAAGGATTGGTTTTTGCGGCACCCAATCTAAATGATTCATCATCTTTCATATTTGTCTATGTACCCCTACTATGCTTAAACTACCCATACTTCTCTTAATACTTCAAAAAAGTCCTTCTTTTTATTCCTACCCCTAATTCTCTAAATAGCCCTGATTTCCAACAATTCCTCCCATTATTTAACAACTGTGAAGGGTTGGTTTTTGTAGCACCCAATCCAAATGATACATCATCTTTCATATTTGTCGATCCAATCCAAACGATTCATCATCTTTCATATTTGTCGATCTACCCCTACTATGCTTAAACTAACCATACTTCTCTTAATACTTCAAAACAGCACTTCTTTTTAATCCTACCCCTAATTAGCTAAATTGCTCTTACTTCCAACAATTACGCCTATTTTTCACTACTGTGAAGGGTTGGTTTTTGCAGAAACCAATCCATACAATTCAAAAAAATTCATATTTGTCGATCTACCCCTACTACGCTTAAACTACCCTTACTTCTCTTAATACTTCAAAAAAGTCCTTTTTAATCCTACCCCTAATTCTCTAAGTAGCCCTTACTTCCAACAATTACCCCTATTTTTTAACTATTGTGAAGGATTGATTTTTGCGGCACCCACTCCAAATGATTCATCATCTTTCATATTTGTCGATCTACCCCTACTATGCTTAAACTACCCATGCTTCTCTTAATACTTCAAAACCGTCCTTTTTTTTAGTCCTACCCCTAATTCTCTAAATAGCCCTTACTTCCAACAACTCCCCCTATTATTTAACTACTGTGAAGGGTTTGTTTTTTTAGCGCGCAATCCAAATGATTCATCATCTTTCATATTTGTCGATCCAATCCAAATGGCTCATCATCTTTCATATTTGTCGATCTACCCCTACTATGCATAAACAAACCATACATCTCTTAATACTTCAAAATAACACTTCTTTTTAATTCTACCCCTAATTATCTATATAGCCCTTACTTCCAACAATTACGCCTATTTTTCACTACTGTGAATGGTTTGTTTTTGCAGAAACCAATCCAAACAATTCATAATCTTTCATATTTGTCGATCTACCCCTACTATGCTTAAACTACCCCTACTTCTCTTAATACTTCAAAACAGTCCTTCTTTTTAATCCAACCCACGATTCTCTAAATAGCCCTTACTTCCAACAATTACGCCAATCTTTTTACTACTGTGAAGGGTTGGTTTTTGCAACACCCAATCCAAACAATTCATAATCTTTCATATTTGTCGATCTACCCCTACAATGCTTAAACTACACCTACTTCTCTTAATTCTTCAAATCAGCCCTTCATTTTAATCCTACCCCTAATTTTCTAAATTTCCATTACTTCCAACAATTACCCTATTTTTTAACTACTGTGAAGGGTTAGTTTTTGCAGCACCCGAGCCAAACAATTCATCATCATTCATATTTGTCGATTTATCACCATTATGCTTAAACTACCCCTACTTCTCTTAATACATCAAAACAACTATTCTTTTTAATCCTACCCCTAAATCTCTAAATAGCCTTTACTTCCAACAATTACTCCTATTTTTTAACATTTGTGCAGGGTTGGTTTTTGCGGCAGCCAATCCAAATGATTCATCATCTTTCATATTTGTCATTCCAATCCAAATAATTCATAATCTTTCATATTTTTCAATCTACCCCTACTATGCTTTAACTACCCATACTTCACTTAATACTTCAAAACAACCCTTCTTTTTAATCCTACCCCTAATTCTCTAAATAGCCCTTACTTCCAATAATTACGCATATCATTTTACTACTATGAAGGGTTCATTTTTGCATTAAACAATCCAAACGATTCATAATTTTTCATACTTGTCGAACTACCCCTACTATGCTTAAACTACCCCTACTTATCTTAATACATCAAAGCAATCCTCGTTTTTAATCCTACCCTTAATACTCTAAATATCCGTTACTTCCAACAATTACTCTAATTTTTTAACTTCTGTGAAGGGTTGGTTTTTGCAGCTCCCAATCCATATGATTCATAATCTTTTATATTTGTCGATCTATCCCTACTATGCTTAAACTACCCCGTACTTCTCTTAATACTTTAAAACATCCCTTCTGTTTAATCCTACCCCTAATTCTCTAAATAACCATTAATTCCAACAATTACCCCTATTTTTTAACTACTGTGAGGGGATGGTTTTTGCAGCACCCAATCTAATTGATTCATCATCTTTCATATTTGTCGATCTACTCCTATTATGCTTAAGCTACACCTACTTCTCTTAATATTTCAAAACAACCCTTCTTTTAATTCCTACCCATAATTCTCTAAATAGCCCTTACTTCCAACAATTACCCCTATTTTTTAACTTCTGTGAAGGTTGGTTTTTGCATCACCCAATTTAAATGATTCGTCATCTTTCATATTGGTCGATCTACCCCTACTATGCTTAATCTACCCCTACTTCTCTTAACATTTCAAAATAGTCCTTTTTATATTCGTCATCTTTTTACTACTGTGAAGGGTTGGTTTTTGCAGAACCCAATCCAAACGATACATAATCTTTCATATTTGCCGATCTTCCGCTAGTATGCTTAAACTACCCATACCTCTCTTAATACTTCAAAATAGCTCTTCTTTTTAATCCTAACCCTAATTCTCTAAATAGCCCTTCCTTCCAATAATTACCCCTATTTTTTCACTATTGTGAAGGATTGATTTTTGCGGCACCCAATCCAAATGATTCATCATCTTTCTTATTTCTCGGTCTACCCCTACTATGCTTAAACTACCCATACTTCAAAACAGTCTTTCTCTTTATTACTAACCCTAATTCTCTAAATAGCCTTACTTCCAACAATTACACCTATATTTTAACTTCTGTGTAGGGTTGGTTTTTGCAGCACCCAAACCAAATGATTCATCATCTTTCATATTTGTTGATCCAATCCAAATGATTCATCATCTTTCATATGTGTCAATCTACCCCTACTACGCTTAAACTAACCATACTTCACTTAATACTTCAAAACAACCCTTCTTTTTAATCCTACCCCTAATTCTCTAAATAACCCTTACTTCCAACAATTACGCCTATCTTTTTACTACTGTGAAGGGTTGGTTTTTGCAGCAACCAACCCAAACGATTCATAATCTTTCATATTTGTCTATCTAACGCTACTATGCTTATACTACCCCTACTTCTCTTAATACTTCAAAACAACCCTTCTGTTTAATCCTACACCTAATTCTCTAAATACCCATTACTTCCAACAATTAACCCTATTTTTTAACTACTTTGAACAGATGGTTTTTGGAACACCCAATCTAAATGATTCATCGTCTTTCATATTTATCGGTTAACCCCTACTATGCTTAAACTACCCGTACTTCTCTTAATACCTCAAAACAACCTATCTTTATAATCCTACCCCTAATTCTCTAAATATCCCTTACTTCCAACAATTACCCCTATTTTTTAACTTCTGTGAAGGGTTGGTTTTAGCATCACCCAATCTAAATGATTCGTCATCTATCATATGTATCGATCTACCCCTACAATGCTTAATGTATCCCTACTTCTCTTAACACTTCAGAATAGTCCTTTTTAGTCCTACCTCTAATTCTCTAAATAGCCCTTACTTCCAAAAATTACGCCTATCTTTTTACTATAGTGAAGGGTTGGTTTTTGCAGAAGGCAATACATAATCTTTCATATTTGAAGATCTTCCCCTAGTATGCTTAAACTACCCCTACTTCTCTTAATACTTCAAAACAGCTCTTCTTTTTATTCCTACCCCTAATTCTGTAAATAGCCCTTCCTTCCTATAGTTACCCCTAATTTTTAACTATTGTAATGGATTGGTTTTTGCGTCACCCAATCCAAATGATTCATCATCTTTCATATTTTTCGATCTACCCCTACTATGCTTAAACTACCCATACTTCTCTTAATACTTCAAAATAGTCTGTATTTTTAGTCCACCCCTAATTCTCCAGATAGCACTTACTTCCAACAATTATCCCTATTTTTTAACTACGGCGAAGGGTTGGTTTCTGCAGCACCAAATCCAAAGGATTCATAATCTTTCATATTTGTCGATCCAATCCAAACGGTTCATCATCTTTCACATTTGTCGATCTTCCTCAACCATGCTTAAACTACTCATACTTCTCTTAATACTTCAAAACAAGACTTCTTTTTAATCCAACCCCTAATTTTCTAGATAACACTTACTTCCAACAATTACACCTATCTATTTACTACCTTGAAGGTTTGGTTTTTGCAGCAACTAATCCAAACGATTCATAATCTTTCATATTTGTCGATCCACCCCTACTAGGCTTAAACTACCCCTACTTATCTTAATACTTCAAAACAGTCCTTCTTTTAAATCCTACCCCTAATTTTCTAAATAGCCCTTACTTCCAACAATTATGCCTATCTTTTTTCTGCTGTGAAGTGTTGGTTTTGCAACACCCAATCCAAACGATTCATAATCTTTCAAATTTGTCGATCTAACCCTACTACGCTTAAACTACCCTACTTCTCTTAATACTTCAAAACAACCCTTCTGTTTAATCCTACCCCTAATTCACAAAATAACCATTACTTCCAACAATTACCCCTATTTTTTAACTACTTTGAAGGGTTGGTTTTTGGAGCACCCTATCCAAACGATTCATCGCCTTTCATTTTTGTCGATCTACCCCTACTATGCTTAAACTACCACTGCTTCTCTTAATACATCAAAACTACTATTCTTTTTTATCCTACCCCTAATTCTCTAAATAGCCCTTACTTCCGACAATTACCCGTATTTTTTAACTTCTGTGAAGGGTTGGTTTTTGCAGCACCCAATCCAAATGATTCATCATCTTTCATATTTGTCGATCCAATCCAAATGATTCATCATTTTTCATATTTATCGATCTACCCCTACTATGTTTAAACTACCCATACCTCACTTAATACTTCAAAACAACCCTTCTTTTTAATGCTACCCCTAATTCTCTAAATAGCCCTTACTTTCAACAATTACGCCTAACTTTTTACTACTGTGAAGTGTTGGTTTTTGCAATAACCAATCCAAACGATTCATAATCTTTCATATTTGTTGATCTACCCCTACTATGCTTAAACTACCCCTACTCTTCTTAATACATCAAAATAGTCCTTCTTTTTAATCCTACCCCTAATTCTCTAAATAGCCCTTACTTTCAAAAGTTACGCCTACCTTTTTACTACTGTGAAGGGTTGATTTTTGCAGCACCTAATCCAAACGATTCATCATCTTTCATATTTTTCGATCTACCCCTACTATGCTTAAACTACCCCTACTTCTCTTAATACTTCAAAACAGCTTTTCTTTTTAATCATACCCCTAATTCTCTAAATAGCCCTTACATCCAACAATTACCCCTATTTTTTAACTACTGTGAAGGGTTGGTTTTTGTTGTGCCAAATCTTTAACACCCCACTTCCGTTAAGGTCACTCACAAAGGGAATGCATTAACTTCAGTGGAGCGTCATAAGTGTATAAAATAGATAAATCACAAAACAGACAAAATTTTAAATAGCGGAAAATATATAAAACTTTATTTTATTGATAAAACAGTAGCTTGGTAAAACAACTTGTACAAAGATTGTTTTCCAACACCAAAACACCCTTACCCATTACAACAAAGCATTTGTCTTGTTTAACAAAATAAAGAAGCATAAAATGACAATGATATTCCCCAGTAAAGTATAAGCCAGCCATAGCAGTGGAAAAGAGATTTCAAGACAATACATCGACTATCCTCGAGCATGGAACGAAAAATGAGCTAAGTGGTAATATTCCCTTCTTGTGAACCTGGTGGGGGGAGAACGGAAGAAAAGAAAGAGAAACAAAATCGAGTCAAACATAAAGCCTAATAAGTCCAGTGACTTTCAGCATGTAAATAGATAAAAGCATCATGACATGAATAAACTGGATACCAGACATAACCATGATGATAAGCATAGCATGACAACAGATGATGATAGTTGGATATGACAAGGTAATATATACTAAATGTGCTTCAGTTCTTTCTCTGATTTCCAATTTTCTCTGCACCACCCAACTAGCATCCTAACTAGTATCTTTTATAGAACGATTTGTATTCCCTACTAGTGTCCCAACTAGTATCCTACGAAAACAGATCTGTATCCCCATCTAGTGTCCCAACTTGTTTCCTATGTTATATAATAAGGTGATCCAAACCCCGCAATCGTGGTATCCTTCAGGTGTACATCTAGTATGAGGATCTTACCACAATCAGCCTAATTGCCATGAAGATGTTAGATTTACCCTTACTACCCTATTGATCGATTCCCTAATTGTATTAATTTTCCTTGTATCTGTGTTAGTCGGCCCTCTCTTGCATGTAGATACCCTTTGCGGGTCCCACCATAAGGTGTATCAATCCCTATGATAGCAACCAACATGATTCAAGATGCACAGTGTATACTACTAATGCCCAGTGTCTGCTTTATGCACTCCGGAGTACGTGCACGCCCATACTTTGCCGGAACCTACACGGCTGCACCCCCTGCCGCTATTTTGACCTCTTATAATCAGCCTAGTGATCGTGCCCCATCCTGCCTAGTCCAGGGTACCGTGATACCTCTATGTGGGTTACAGCTAAAATGGGTCCCCGTTACTAGTGTTTTCTAGGGTCTATTCGTATACCCCCCCAAATTGGCTAAGTGTTATCCATACATTCAAGTTAACTTAACCCATCCACACGTCATGTCATGTTGGCTAAGTATCTCTTATTAACTTAACACTTCTCATCCATCATGTTGTAATTGGTTAAGTGTTTTCTATTAACTTAACCATGTTCATTCATCAAATTATACTAATTAAGTGTTTCCTTTAGCTTAACCCTATTCGTTCATCATGTTATATTGGTAAAGTGTTTCCCATTAACTAAACTCCACTCGTTCATTGTTTAAGTGTTAACTTAACGCTTACCACTTGTCATGTTACATTGGTTAAGTGTTTCCCTCTTGTGTTACTTAATCCTACCACATATCATGTTATATTGGTTAAGTGCTGTCCTCTTGTGTTAACTTAACCCTACCACTTGTCATGTTACATTGGTTAAGTGTTTCCTTCTTGTGTTACTTAACCCTATCACACATTATGTTATATTGGTTAAGTGTTGCCCTCTTGTATTAACTTAACCCTATAATTCTTAGCATGTCCGTTCATTAGCATTAATTCATTCATTAACGCCTCAACCTCTCACATTAGAATTGTTGTTTGCGATTGCTGGATGTGTCGGGCGGTTCCGGGCAGACTTCTACTGCAAACACATTCAAACCTTGGGTTTTGGTCTTAATGCGCTAAACTCTCACATTAGATCTAAATTGTTGTGGTCGTCGGATGTGCCGGGCGGTTCTTGGAAGTCTTACACCGCAACTCAATCTAACCTCGGGTTAGGCACATTCATCTTTAGCTAATTTACATATTTACTATGCAAGTCAAAGTCTAGATTTTATATTTGCAATAATAGTGATGCCCCAAAATCGCAACATATATTATGCTTGGCATCCCAACCAATAGTTATGCCCTAGCTAGATTTAATATTCCAATTTACAGTTTCCGCCCAATCCAGATTTTATAATTCAATTTACCCCAAGTTCGCAAGAGTAACATTTATACCCCAAATCACACGTTACAAATTATGTTCCACTATTACCAAATAGATTATTCCATAATATTCCTGCATTCCAATCGCACGTATATTAATATTCAATCTAGATTCTTAAAATAAAGGGGGAAGAAAGAAGGAACATAAATGAGAGTAGGCATAAAAACAGGCATTATAATGATAGATATGTCAAATATAACATTATGGACCTAAGAGGATTACAGAACCGTTAGAATTGAGGTATAACAAAGACAGATCTGAAATAAACTGATAGAAATAATCTTGCAGACATATACATCGGATATGGATAACATCATGAACCTAAAATGATTATATATCCGAAATTCAACAGAGATAGGCATGATTTAATCGATATAATAACTTCCAAGGCATGTAAAATCATAGATTCAATAGAAAGATATGGATAAGTCTGAAAATATTGTCTCATCATCAAGAATGGACTTAGATTCATTTTATTACATGCCAAGATTACTATTAGGTATTTAGATCTGAAAATAATGCAAACTTACAGAAAAAGAATAGATCTTGAATTCTGGGTTCTAGTTTCTGAATTTGTTAAGCTTATCCTTTGATGTAGATTTTTGATTTGAAGTTCTTCTAATTGATTTAGGTTTTCAGAGGCGGCGGCCAAGAGAATTGAGAGTTTAGCAACATAGATGCGTCATAAGGAATTGTTATGAAATAGGGTTTAGGTTTAGAGATGTATATATAGAAGTGTAGGATCAATTTGAGCCTTTAGATGAAATAGGAGATCATCAGAACCACTGTAACAACCCAAGTATCCTATAATAGTGAAATTCACAAATTAAAGTATAACTACTTTCAAATCAAATAATTAAGGGAAATGGGATACGCCATTGCATTCGTCTCGGAATTCTACTTGAGGTATAGTCCGAGTTTGCGTAAAACGGACTCCATATGAAGAAGATATGGCCTTCGGAAGTTTCAGAATTCAGTTTAAAATTCAAACAGACCAAAACAGCCCACAAAAACCAATTCGAAATTCAAAACCAGGCCCAATTGGCCAGGGCGGGAATTTTCCCGCCCAAGGCACCCAGATCGACTTGGCAGTCGACCTGGGGCTAACTAGGTCGGTTGGGCAGTCGACCTGGGTCACCCGTGTCGACTGCCAAGTCGACACGGTGTCGACTGCCATGTCGACCTGGCCCGTGAGCCAGGTCGAACCCCCCCCCCCCCGGGCTCGCCTAGTCTGTGTTTGGTCGATTTTATGAGCCTTGCCTTGTCACTAGGGCTAGGTGTCAGCTCCTGGTTGGTCTCTACTTCAAACGAACGGCTATTATTAAACCAAACTCCATCGACGGTCCTAATCAACTCACAAACACTATAAAAAGAACCTAATACCTAGCCTAAATTATACCATTCCATTTTAGCCTCATGCGACCGCCATTAAACCTAGAGCTCTAAATTAAAAATACAAAGAACAAAATTATGGAAAACGAAGGACGATTCTTGAAGGCTACAACTAGAAGCTACAACAACTACGACGCTTTAGACAACGGATTTGGGCTATTTGATTTAGAATTTTGATTTGGATTACTTGCTTCATATTGTAAGTTCTATGTCACTTTTTAGGCAAAAACGCTAAAATAACATGGACATGCCATGAATTGAAACCAGATTTAGGAGCTATTATTAATTCATGTTTATATTGTTTAACTTTGAATCAAAATTTGGGAATATTGCTATGTCAATGTTGCAAGTTGTACTTACCATGATTTTGATGTTGTCATGAATCACTTGGGCTTAATTGTATGGCAAGTTGGACTAATACATGTCCATGGAATCACTATGTTTATTGAAATCTTTATGTTGATTAAACCATGCCTATGATGCTAATTAAACCGTGTGTATGATGTTTATGGAACTATGCCTATTGTGTTAATATACCTATCATGTTAATGACAAAATGGGAATTGCTAGGTTATGATGAAAAGTTGGAATCATTATGTTTATAATGCTAGATGAGAATCATTATGTTAAAAATGCTAAACTGGCATCCACTATACCTATTAGAATTAACATGCCTTTAATATTTCATGTTTGTAGTAAAATTATTATTATGCCCGCAATGATTATTATGCCTATGATTTAAAGTTGAAATCATCATGTTAAACTAAGTTGGAACCATTACTATGCCAAGTTATCATCATGCTAGTATTGAAACCATGTGATATGTTATAGCCTGTTTATTATGCAAGTGATGTTGGAATCGTCACATATACCTATCACATGTTTGGTGTTATTCCCCTTTATCTCTCGAATTGTTTATGCTTGTGAACGAAGTACGTTTATATACGTTGGGGATACGATTGTGTAGAATAGGCAAAACTTGAATTGATTATAATCGTAAACCGTGAAATTTTACATATGTAGAAATGAAATATGGCACAAAAACTTGACTTGAACATGCCATAACTTGACTTGAAAAAAAAAACATGCCTTAGTTGGGCACGAAGTTGACATATGAACATGCTATGGAAATAGCACGAATCTGCTAAGAACATGGGCATGACTTTAGAAAACAAGAAAGTGGCCAACTCGAGGTTGGGTTGAGTTTCTAGTGTAAATCTGCCCGGAACCGCCCGGCAAATCCAGTTTCTACAAACAATAGGATCAAATGTTGGTAGTTGGTCACATCGCGCTTGAAACCCGAGGTTGGGTTGAGTTCGTAGTGCAAACCTGCCCGGAACCGCCCGGCAAATCCAGTGGCTACAAACAACAGGATCCAACGTGAGTGGTTCGCTGCATTAACGAATTAATTAATGCCAACTAGCGTTAAGTCATGATCATGAAAAGACAAATTAACCAACTTGAACACGATTTGTAGGGCTAAGTCATGAGCTTGAAACGACAACACTTAGCCAACTTGACATGACACGTAGGCGGGTTAAGTCGCGAATTCAAATGACATACTTAACCACCTTGACATGACTAGACTGGAAAAGGATTAAGTCACGAATTACATGACTTAATCGGTTAGGCGGGTTAGGTCACGAATTACATGACCTAATCTGTTAGGCGAAACCCTAGACACGACCCTTTTTAGCAGTAACCCTCAAGATGTATCAAGGCACCCTGGGGCTAGGCCGGGTGGCGCACGAATACTGAGCCGATTGTAAGAGGTGAACGATGGCAGTGGGGTACGCCAATGTTGGTTCGGTGGAATACGGTCGTGCACGTATTCCGGGGCAGACACTGGGTATCTGTAGATTTATCTGTGCATCTTGAATCGTGTCAGGGGTTGACACCCTAGGGCTGATACAACCGAAGGTGGACCCAGCACAGGTGACTACATTCGTGATTAGCCATATGACACGGACACTTGACGAGCTAGAACTTGTAGGGAGCCGATCAACTAGATAATCGCTCCATAGGACCCCGTACTTGGGTCAGACCCCGTTTCAGGGTCATTTCATGATATTGGGCCGTGGGATTTATTTTGTGATTAACTTGTGACATGGGCTTAGTATACTAGTACAGTCGATGCAACGAATCTTGAACATGTGATGCTTTATTTGACTTGTCTTGACTTATCATGATCACCTTAGTCTATCTTGTCCACCTTGACACCCTTCTTAATTTTAGTTCCAGTTCATACATGACATGTTGTTTTAAATGTTTTTACACTTAAAGTCACTAGGACTTACTCAGTCTTTACGACTAACCCTTTTCCTTTCGCCTCTTTTTCTTTCTTTCCCCCCCCCCCCCAGGTTCTCAGGGAGGGAATACCGCAGCTTGACCAGCTTTCACATCCAGCTTGAAGAGAAAGAATGTATTGCTTGGATCTTTTTCGTTTTGGACTATGGCTTTGGACAGCAATTATGGGACTTATGCAGTTTATTTTTTTCTTTAAATAACGTAATCAAGACAATTATGAAGATGTTATGTTTTTGGAAGAATTGTAAGACAATTATGGCATGATTTATGTAACACGTATTTTAAATGAAATAAAAGTTGTTGTTTTCCACTGTTCAAAAATATGTGTTATTATATCTGTGACTTATACTTGTAAACCTCCACCAAAATTAGGGCATTTCCTTTGAGAGTGACCGTAACGGGGGTGGGGTGTTTCACTTTGTATCAGAGCATAGGTTCACCAGATAAGATAAGAAGTTTTGAAAATTTATTTTCAAAAGAAAATTTAAAGAAAACATTTTTAAAGATAAAATGTTATATTTTAAAAAGGCAAAGTCCCCCAAATCCATAGGTACTATCTTTTATCCTTCGTTTTGAATCTATCCCTTTTGTTTCAGCATGTTCGAAGAACTTAACTTGCCAGAGGGTATACCAATACCTGGTTGGTTTAGACGATTCTTAGAAGCAAGGGCCACTCAGCCAGGTCCTACCGTTCCTCCTCCCCCAGCTGCAGGAAATCAACCAGCTGCAGCAGCACCTCTTCCTCCACCTCCCCCGCGGGGAAATACTTTTGCTAAGATATGTAAAGATTTTAAACCTATGGAAGGAAAGGACTTTCATGGAACTTAGTCCTTCGTAGCAGATAGGAATTGGCTAAAGGAAACCGAGGACTTATTCGTCATCTTTGAGGTAGAAGATTGGCAGAAGGTACAACTGGCAGTATGGCTACTTAAAGACGAGGCTTCCTACTGGTTGGAAGTCACCAATGCAGAAAGACTAGTGGAAACATGGTAGGACTTTAGGGCAGGGTTTGAGGCTAAATTTCTCTCAGAAGCTGAAAGGAGTCGACAGTTGGAAAAATTCTTATTTCTTAAGCAAGGGAATATGACAGTCAAAGAGTATGTTAATCAGTTCGATGAGCTGGCTAGGTTCAGACTGGACCTAGTCAACACCGCGCACAAGAAGGCTCTCTGCTTTGTCAAAGGATTGAATGAGCCATTACACAGTTTGGCCACGACCCATATACCCATGGGAGCTACGTATGAAAGGTTGGTACAGATGGCATTGCTGAATGAAGACGATAAGGGCAAGAAGGAGACCAAGGCAGAAAACTCTCAAGGGAAGGAAGAGGTCAAGCCCAACAATTCTCAGAATAAGAAGGTAGGCTCCGAGAAAGTAGGCAAGAACGACAACTCACGTGATAAAAGGAAATGCAATTTCTGTGGTACGGAAGGGCACATAGCCGAGGATTGTAGAAAGAGGAAGAGAAAGCAAGGTGAACGTTTTCATTGTGGGGAGACTGGACACATCAGCAAAGACTGCCCTAAGAAGCAGACCGTACCTTCTGGGGGTACATCGTTAACTTCTTCTAGATGCTTTGTTTTATCTTGTTTCTCTCCTCGATCCTATCTTGAGAACCATAGGTATAATCTTTTTGGATGCGAAAATGTAATTGAAACATGTTATGATTGCAAAATGGATGCAAGTGGTCGCAAGTGGTTGCTCGTGGATGCATGAATACACATTAGGCACTAGATCGACTTAGACACATTTTCATGTTGCATATGCATAAATGTATTTATTCATATATGGATGAAGTTTAGTGTGTTGTCATATGGATGTTGCATTTATATATGAATGGTTGTGCACTCATGTAGAATCGTGAATAGGAAATTTTGCATACATAATGGATTCATGGCACTTCCATGATTCGCATTACGGAGGTCAACTGAATAAGTAGACCACCTGATTTTGCATTAGATAAGTACATATACACACACTTCGCATATGATCATGAAGCATTAGAAGTCTTTTAAGGACAATGGATGCTCGTATTTGATGAATGAGTAGATGGATGTTTGGATGTTAGGATGTACATTCTTCCTGAACTTGAAGATTTCGGGGACGAAATCCTTTTAAGTGGGGGAGAATGTAACAACCCGTGTATTCTATAACAGTGAAATTCACATATTAAAGTATAACTAATTTCAAATCAAAGAATTAAGGGAAACGGGATACTGATTGCGTTCGTCTCGGAATTCTGCTTGAGATAGAGTCCGAGTTTGCGTAAAACGGACTCCATATGAAGAAGATATGTCCTTCGGAAGTTTCAGAATTCAGTTTAAAATACAAACAGACCAAAACAGCCCAGAAAAACCAATTCGAAATTCAAAACCGGGCCCAATTGGCCAGGGCGGGAATTTTCCAGCCCAAGGCACCCAGGTCGACTTCGCAGTCGACCTGGGGCTAACCAGGTCAACTGGGCAGTCGAGCTGGGTCACCCGTGTCGACTGCCAAGTCGACACGGTGTCGACAGGCATGTCGACCTGGCCTATGAGCTAGGTCGAACCCAGCCCCCCTGGCTGGCCTGGTCTGTGTTTGGTCGATTTTCTGAGCATTGCCTTGTCACTAGGGCTCGGTGTCAGCTCCTGGTTGGTCTCTCCTTCAAACGAACGGATATTGTTAAACCAAACTCCATCGACGGTCCTAATCAACTCACAAACACTATAAAAAGAACCTAAGACCTAGCCTAGAATATACTATTTCATTTTAGCCTCATGCGGCCGCCATTAAACTAAGAGCTCTAAATTAAAAATACAAAGAACAAAATTATAGAAGACGAAGGACGATTCTTGAAGGCTACAACTAGAAGCTACAACAACTACGATGCTTTAGACAACGAATTTGGGGCTATTTGATTTAGAATTTTGATTTGGATTACTTGCTTCATATTGTAAGTTCTATGTCACTTTTTAGGCAAAAACGCTAAAATAACATGGACATGCCATGAATTGAAATCGGATTTAGGAACTATTATTAATCCGTGTTTATGTTGTTTAACTTTGAATCATAATTTGGGAATATTGCTATGTCAATGTTGCAAGTTGAACTTATCATGATTTTGATGTTGTTATGAATTACTTGGGCTTAATTGTATGGCAAGTTGGACTAATACATGTCCATGGAATCACTATGTTTATTGAAATCTTTATGTTGATTAAACCATGCCTATGATGCTAATTAAACCATGTCTATTATGTTGATGGAACTATGCCTGTGGTGTTAATATACCTATCATGTTAATGACAAAATGGGAATTGCTAGGTTATGATGAAAAGTTGGAATCATTATGTTTATAATGCTAGATGAGAATCATTATGTTAGAAATGCTAAACTGGAATCCTCTTTACCTATTAGAATTAACATGCCTTTAATGTTTCATGTTTGTAGTAAAATTATTATTATGCCCACAATGATTATTATGCCTATGATGTAAAGTTGAAATCATCATGTTAAACTAAGTTGGAACCATTACTATGCCAAGTTATAATCATGCTAGTATTGAAACCATGTGATATGTTATAGCCTGTTTATTATGCATGTGATGTTGGAATTGTCACATATGCCTATCACATGTTTGTTGTTATTCCCCTTTATCTCTTGAATTGTTTATGCTTGTGAACGAAGTACGTTTATATATGTTGGGGATACGATTGGGTAGAATATGCAAAACTTGAATTGATTGTAATCATAAACCGTGAAATTTGGAATAAGTAGAACATGAAATATGGCACGAAAACTTGACTTGAACATGCCATAACTTGACTTGAAAAAAAAAACATGCCTTAGCTAGGCACGAATTTGACATATGAACATGCTATGGAAATAGCACGAATCTGCAATGAACATGGGCATGACTTTAGAAAACAAGAAAGTGGCCAACTCGAGGTTGGGTTGAGTTTGTAGTGTAAATCTGCTCGGATCCGCTCGGCAAATCCAGTTGCTACAAACAATAGGATCCAATGTGGGTAATTGGTCACGTCGCGCTTGAAACCCGCGGTTAGGTTGAGTTCGTAGCGTAATCCTGCCCGGAACCGCCCGGCAAATTCAGTGGCTACGAACAACAGGATCCATTGTGAGTGGTTCGGTGCATTAACGAATCAATTAATGACAATTAGGGTTAAGTCATGAACATGAAAAGACAACTTAACCAACTTGAACACGATTTGTAGGGCTAAGTCATGATCTTGAAACGACAATACTTAGCCAACTTTATATGACACGTAGGCGGGTTAAGTCGCGAATTCAAATTACATACTTAACCACCTTGACATGACTAGACTGGAAAAAGATTAAGTCACGAATTACATGACTTAATCAGTTAGGCAGGTTAGGTCACGAATTACATGACCTAATCTGTTAGGCGAAACCCTAGGCACGACCCTTTTCAGCAGTAACCCTCTAGATGTATCAAGGTACCCTGGGGCTAGGCCGGGTGGGGCACGATTACTGGGCTAATTGTAAGAGGTGAACGACGGCAGTGAGGTACTCCAGTGTAGGTTTGGTGGACTACTGTCGTGCACGTATTCTGGGGCAGACACTGGGTATCCGTAGATTTACCTGTGCATCTTGAATCGTGTCAGGTGTTGACACCCTAGGGCTGATACACCCGAAGGTGGACCCAGCACAGGTGACTACATTCGTGATTAGCCGTGTTAGATCAAAATTTGGACCTAACACCCAAATTGCTCTGAATCTTATTGAGTTTCAACTGAAGAATGAGGAAAAAGAAAATAACACACATAATTTATAGTGGTTCGGCGTTAACGAGCTACGTCCACTTTATATATTATTGATTATACTTTGAAAGCTAATACAATCAATGATTTCTATTAATACTCTAGTAGTCTGACAATAATGGCGGATTCAGTACTCAATATTACCAAAAAGGATCCCAAAAATTGTCAAGCTACGGGCTATTTATAGCTGATTTTGTCAGGCGGGTCATGGTAACACGTGGCACGAATCCCGAGAACATCGGATCGCATCGCCACCGTTGAAGAAATATTCAAATTAGCCGTTGTGGACAGGTGTCGCGATCCCCTTGAAAATCGAATTGTGCAAATGGGGAGAATCGGTCAAAATGACGGTTTGTGACACGTGTCGCTGGATCCGTACGTTTCCGATCGCTGAAGAGTAGCTCGCGCTTGAACGGGTCAGAGGCTCCGCTATGCATCAGAGGATCGGATCGGTCTATTCTGGACAATAATACATGTATGGATCGAATCGCATATAGGTGTCGTTTCGCTGATGAAGTGGGAGCGATCCGATCGTGCGATCCAATGAGGGGCGATCCAATCGCGCGATCCAATAAGGGGTGATCCGATCGTGCGATCCAATGAGGGGCGATCCGATCGTGCGATCCAATGAGGGACGATCCGATCCTTCATGCTCTTAAGGAACGCAGTTTCAAACTTTCTTCTTATGAATGAAACTGGATGGCTTTGGTCAAAAAGCTAGCCAACATTTTGCCCCCTCGAAGCATGTTTTATCGATGATGGAACATGCTTCAAAGCTATAGAACGGTTTTTTGGCCTCGAGTCGCAAAACAGTGAACGATTCCTTTTCTGGGACTTTTCAGGGTCTTCTTCGCTGAATCTGTTGGTTATTTACCGATTCGTATCGCATACTCGAGTCGCGGTCCTTTAGCAAGCCATTCGATCCATTCGTCTCGTTCTTTAGTGAGCGCTTGAGCTTCTTTACGGAAGGGAACGAAATGGGCTTCTCTCCGAGACGTGGTGGGCTTTTCGTTTATGGCCCGTCTATTTTCGCGGATCGAATAAAACAAAAAAGGGGAGACAAACGGTCACCCTTTTGCCTATATAAGTCGATCCTCCTCTTTACTTTCTTCCTTCTTCCTTCTTTCGTATCGTATCGCCTGCGTCGCTGAGGAAACACCCGAGTTTTTCAAACTTCCAATAATCTGACCGTTCTCCCAATTTTTATAAAGGTAATTTATCGAAAGAATCCTTATGCGATGTCGCTCTCAATTCTATGAGTTTTTTTCGACTGGTTTGAGAGAGAAACGATGGGATTTTATGATTTTTTTGAGGGAACCAGCGAAGCGCCATGGATGATAGGTTCAGAGGTTGGAGTTCGGAAACGAGAAGGAGAGGAGGAAAACGGAGGAGGAAGGAGAAGAAGAAGGCCGGTTCGGATCGTGTGCAAGGAGAGGAAAGGAAGAAGATGAAGGCCAGTGGCGAGTCGGAGGGTCGTGGTGGCGGCAGTGGCGCGCTTCGCGGGGGACTGCAACGATCCAGCAAAGACCCCGATCACTCAATTCCAAGATTCGTGAGGGGGGCGATCCCTCTGCCCTACGATCCGAAGGAGGGCGATCCCTCTTCCCTGCGATCCGAAGGAGGGCGATCCCTCTTCCCTGCGATCCGAAGGAGGGCGATCCCTCTACCCTGCGATCCGAAGGAGGGCGATCCCTCTACCCTGCGATCCGGAGGAGGGCGAACTGTCATACACATCGCGGTCCGACTTGTAGTTCACGATCCAAACCAATTTTTAAACCTTAGACGATGCCTTGTCACCATAAAACTCTGAACAATTAGGCTAGGGCCTTGATTTGGACTTTCTGGACTAATTGACCACATAATTCTAACTGCATATGACAACTAATACCTTGATAATCTTGATAGCTTTTATGCTTTATCTTTAATGCATGCACAAGCACACACACCGGCACTTGCACACACGGAGGACGGGTAGCTTTAATCTCACTTTTCATGTTTTCTCGCCTAGCAGTAATGTCAGATAATCAATCTTCTTCAAGATCCGCTACAGAAACGGAGTCCGAGGTTCCTGAGCAATACAACCCTGAGGTTCCTCCAATTAACCCAGGAGGTGAAGGTTCTGGCTCTGAATACGAGGCAACGGAATCAAATCCGTCTGAAAATACTTCATCTAGTGAAGATTCTGAGATAGACAGGCGAGCTCCTGACGAGATTCCTGGTGCGCTCGGAATAGATAAATTTTCCGATTCTTTAGCATCTAAGCTCGATGATATAAATCTTAAAAGAATCTGCTTAAGACATGGGATTCCTTGGGATGATGTCCTGACACCCGATAGTAAAGATAGACCCCACTTAGCTCCGGAAGGGTATATGGCAATCAGTCAAACCATGTGCTTAGTTGGAGCTATTCCCCCGTTTCCTTCAATCGCCGTCGAGACTCTAAAACGACTGGGTATCGCTCCGATGCAGCTTCATCCCAATGCCTACGCATCTCTATACACCTTGTATGTTGCATATGCAAAGATCCTACACACCGAACTCACATTCAGAGATTTAACATTCTTCTTTCTTTTCAAGCATCGTTCCTCAGCAACCCCAAACTTCTCTTTCTTTGAATCGGTGGCGAATAGGAAAGTTCTGTATGATGGGTATAGCAATATAGGGGATCCTAAGTCTGATTGGTTCTATATAAAGAAACAGGTCGGGTGCTCAAGAAGATGGCTTAAATCAAGTAAACTTCAAGCTTTTAGCTGAGTATCTCGTTCAAGAAGTCGAAGTATTAACATTCTTCCTCCTTTTTCTTTGTTTTAAACAGATCATGTCTTCCCGAAAACGGAGGGTCCGTTATACAACAATCAATTATCCATTCTTCTTCAAAGCAGGTCTGACTTTCTAAGGATCAAAAAATGCATTACTGATGAGAATCTTCATAAGCATCATCTTCTGGATGTAAGATTTGGACTTGGCGCTGGTGGCAAACCCTATAAGTACGTGCCCCCAATGGAGGGAGAGGGAACATCACAAGCAATAGAAACAACTAAGTTCCACAAGAGTCCTTCCCCGATAGTCATCCAAGACGATGAGGATCTGAATATATACAAAGGGGATGAGGCCCGTGGTGACAAGTCCAAGGAAATTCCAGTTTCAACTCCAATGGAATCCACTACTCCTGATGATTTGACAGACGAAAAGTTATTCAAAGAGCTGAGCAAAATTCCTCTGCCCGACGATGTATATACAGAGAGGGACTTTGAAGGGGAGCCATTCTTCCCGGGTTCTGAGGAGGCCATCGCTCCAACTAGAGAACAAGAAACTAGCTAGATGAGCCTGTCTTCAGGCCCGGGTCTGTTAGGGGGAATTATATGGGATGCACAAATCACACACACTATCTGACCCCGCACTCTTATATCGTCAGTATTCAGGGTTTTAATATGCTCTTTTCTTTTTTGCAGGAAAGATGTCCCACGGGCGATCCTATTCTTATCGTTCCCTGCGTGAGGGCACACCCAGTCTTCATCCGGGTACTGAGCATTCTCACGGCCCTTCTCACAAGCCGACTTCCTCGCAACCCCGGTCTCCACTAAAATCGACCTCCACCAAGCCTTCCAGTTATCCGGTAGTTCCTGCAGGGGGAAAGAAACTTCCTAAAGAGTTAACTCCTCCAAAGAGTGCACCTTCCCTTAGCAGGTCGTCAAAAAGGCATCATGAATCTAAAGATTGAAGCAAAGACCCGATCAAAGAGTCTGAAAAGGAGAGGAGTGACGTCGTCCCTTCCAGCCAGCCAGAGTTGGCTGCCCCCGGGTCACGGGACTACATTCACGGTCCCGAGATTCAAGGTAGGATGGAAAAGCTGAGGGAACAATTCCCAGACATATTCTTTGACAGGATGACCTTTGTTCCAGTCTTGGAACCGGTCCCTAAGAACTGGGATTATGAAGTCGTCGGGCACATTCGTCACGTTGCCAGGCAATATGAGATGATGAAAAAACATGCAGTTAAACTTTCAGAAGTCATCCGATCGCTTGAAATAGAAGCACACAGATCAAAGGCGAAACTTGAAATCAACGAAAGGGCCAGGACAAAGATGGAGAAGGACCTGGAAGATGCTCAATCCCATCTTGCTCTGGCACGGAGGGACGTCGAGAATTATAAAACCGAATTGGAGAATGCTAAAAAACGCTTTCATTCGGAACTTGACTCCAATAGCCAAGAGAAAATGGCCTTAAAGAAGGAGGTTGAAGATCTCGAAATGGCCAACATTGAGTTGAAAACAGCGCAAGGCCATTTTGAAGCTGAGAGAGCTGCTTGGGAGGCAGAAAAAGCAAGTTTAAAAGAAAGTTTGGCTTTGGTTAAAGCATAAAAGGTGATTTTAAACGATCAGGTCGCGGACGCGGAGAGACGGGCAGCTCTCGCCGGAAAGAATGTTGAAAGTGCCATTGAATTGGCCACTGCTTCTAACAACAAGCTCCTCGAAAGAGAGAAGGATATCGAGGGTTTTGAAGAGATGATTTTCGACTTCCTTGGCCAAGTTCTCAAAACTCGCAACATCTCGTGGATCCTGGATTACCACGTTACTTTAGCCAATTTATGGGATGCCATTGTTGAGGGTGAAAAGCAGAGATTGGGGGTCGAAGAAATTGATGAGGATGAGTTGATGAAGAGCATCTTGAGGGATAATGAGCCTGAGGTCCTAGCAGAGGGTCGTCGTCTGATTCTAGCGGAGATGGAAAAGGAGAGGGCCCTGGCTAAGGGTAAGGGCAAAGCTGACGAGGGTTTGAGTTCAGCCGTGGAGCCCAAGGCCTCCGGAGTTGAGGAATACCATCCCGATGATCCACTAATCCCTTTGGGTCTAACTCCCGTGGTTGTTGGAGCTCCTGCGACTATTCAAGAAGGAGGATCTGCGGAAGGTATCTCCCTTTTTTTTCTCCACAATTCGTCAAAGAAATTGTGAATTGTCGTCGTCTAGTAGAACAACCAATTGAATTAGTAACATGTGTTCCTCATAATACAGGTGGCGAGCCCGTCGACAAGGGTGCCGAAAAAGAAAAAGAAGTGGAGAAGGAGGTTGTCTCGCTAGGTGCCGGTATTGATATATCAAAGCAGGCTGAGGTCACAACAGCAGAAAGAAGCATCCCGGTACCTAGCACTGATGTTCCCAAGGATGCTGAGACCATCGAGGCCTTTAGAGACATGGATGGGCGCCATGTAGAGGATGAGGAAGACATTGTCGGTGCCAAAAAAGCCGACGATGATGACGACGAAACCTTGGCCAGCCGAAAGGCTAGGCAAGAGAAAGAGATGGCTTCGAAGAAGGTGGCAGATGAGGCTTTGGACGTAGTCCCTCTTGCAGAATTTGATCCCAAAACTGGGATGATTGTGAAAATCCAGCCCAAATCCATCAGCCGACAGCTTCATTTTGCAAATCCCGATGACTTCCGGGCTTCCCTTTCTGATAGAAGGGAGTGAAAAGAGGTGGAAGAGGAATCTTCAGAAGAATCGGATGTTCCTCTCATAAACAAAAGGAAGAGGAAGAAAGGGGATCAGTCCGATGCCGACAAGGCGAAGCTGGAGAGACAGAAGCAGGAGAATAGGCCAAAGCATAAATAGGATATTGTTGCTTGTTGATATTTTGTCTTTAGGTTTTCCACTGGCCAGGAAGTGTAATTGTGAGACTGGCCCTCACTTTCCTTTCTAGGTTGTTTTTCACTTAGTAGGTTTGCGGTACATAAATGAAAGTTTATCTCTTTTTGCATCATTGTGTACCTGTATTCAAATAAACTTTCCATGTTTAGTAACAGACGATCTAATTATATCTACAAATCAAACAAACAACAAAAAGAAAATTTTCGTGCTGTACTGCTGCATTAATGTTCGTGTGTATATGGCCCCCAATCAATCGTTAATGTGGCGCTTAACTAGGGCTTATTAAAGATTAAAGATTAATTAGCATTATTCGCATGTTGCCCCCTACTTATGAATATGGGGGACTTAGAAAATTTCATAAGACAACTGTTCTTATGGCACTGAATCCCTTGTGTTGGGCTGTGTTGGCAAATTGAAGGCAGTTTGCCTAGTTGAGATAGGGCTGAAACCCTACTGAGAGGTTTCTGACCCTTTGTTCAAATCCAATAGTTCAGTCGGTTCCCGTTCCTCTAGCAGGGAAGAAGATCTTTCTCAGCGCTCAATCGAAGACGCTTTTATACTCTCTCTCTCTCTCTCTGGAGAGTTAGAGTTCGAGCTCAGCGATTTATCCGCT
Source organism: Allium sativum (assembly GCA_030737875.1). Lineage (NCBI taxonomy): Eukaryota > Viridiplantae > Streptophyta > Magnoliopsida > Asparagales > Amaryllidaceae > Allium > Allium sativum. Next base: position 731,247,559 of record CM060923.1, on the reverse strand, counting down.
CCCCGATCCTTCAGCGGGGAAGGAGCTCTTTCTCAGCGCTCAATCGGAGACGCTTTTATACTCCCTCTCTCTCTGGAGAGTTAGAGTTGGGACTCAGCCGTTCCATCGCTCCCCGATCCTTCTGCGGGGTAGGAGCCCTTTCTCAGCGCCAAATCATGGATGCTTTTATATTCTCCTGGCGGTCGCCAAGGTTAGACTTTTGCTCAGGCGGCTCCGATCATAGTACACCGCCATGCCTTGTGGACGTCATCTTCGTGTCCTTTATACTCTCTCTCTACTCTGGAGAGTTAGAGTCACGGATCAAGCAGTCTGCAATCATGCACGCTCATCAAACTCGTCCTAAGTTTACATTTTAATCCAAGCACCGAGGATTAAAACCAGTCGGACAAGCAGTTGAAGCATTTGCCATGGCTTTGAGTTCTCTGTACAGTCTACGGGAGGAACAGTTGGCACCAGACTTCGGGTACCTGCATTATTCACGCCGATTTCCATAAAAATAAACAGGCAGATAAATAAGGATGCAATAAAGGTAAATGACACACAATATTTTTATAGTGGTTCGGTCGAATCATGACCTACGTCCACTTTATAATTTTTTGCTTCAAGGAATCAAACTATTCTAGGCTAGTCGTGCCTTATACATGGTTTTCAACAAAGCAAAAGAACAGATTTGAAACTTTTATGCTAAGTATGGCCGTAAATGTTGGGCATTCCACACTCTGGGGATTTCATTCCCATCTACGGTTGCCAGCTTGAAGGTTCCATTATCAAACTTGCTCAAAATAGAGTACGGTCCTTCCCACTTCGCTCCCATATGAGTAGGGGGTGGAAAGACACATTTCAGAACAAAGTCTCCAGGTTCCCAGGTTCAGGCTCGAACCTTTTTGTTGTAATATCGAGCGATCTGTTGCTTGCATCTCAAGGCGTGCAGGTCCGCTTCATCCCTCTTTTCTTCGATCATATCCAGGGACTCAAGGAGCAATTCATTATTGGTCATTGGATCATAATAAGTCACCCGGTGAGAAGGTACCTTTATCTCAACCGGGATGACCGCCTCCATTCCAAAAGCATGGGAGAACGGGGTATGTCCTGTTGCCGTCTTATATGTTGTCCTGTAGGCCCAAAGTGCCAAGGGCAATTCATCAGCCCACATGGCTCTAGCCCGCTTCAGTCTTCTATTCAGAATGGACTTAATCACTTTATTCGCCGCTTTGACTTGTCCGTTCGATTGTGGGTGCGCCACAGAGGTATATCGATTCTCAATGTGGTATTTTTGGCAGAAATTTCTGAATTCGGCGCTATCGAACTGAGTTCCGTTATCCATTATCACAATCTTTGGAATCCCAAATCGATAGATGATGTTTCTAGCGATAAAGTTGATCACTCGTTTGGTTGTGATTGTAGTTAGTGGTTCAGCCTCGACCCACTTAGTGAAATAATCCACGGCCACAATAGTGAACTTTGCTCCGCCCCTTGCTATGGGGAGACTCCCAATGATATCAATTCCCCACATAGCGAAAGGGCATGGGCTCATCATTGTTTTTAAATGATTAGGAGGTGCTCTAGGTATTTTCGAAAATCTCTGGCATGCATTACACCGTCGTGCGTATCTTGCCGCATCCTTGTTTACGGTAGGCCAGAAATAACCATGCCGCCAACACCTTTTTTGCCAAAGTTTGCCCTCCAGTGTGGTCGCCGCATTCGCCTTCGTGAGCCTCTTGCAGCACACGCTTGATGTCATCATGGGCTATACACCGGAGGAGGGGCATTGAAAACCCTTGTCTGTAAAGAACTCCGCTTTGCAGAACGCATCGGGCGGCTTTACGAATTACTTTGCGCATCTCACTTTTCTTGGTCGGAAGCGCTCCATTCATCAGGAAATTCTTTAGAGGGGTCATCCAGGACTCCCTTTCTGGTTCCGTCTCTAGTATTAGGTCGATTTCCATTTGATCTATGCTAGGGGACCGAAGTACTTCAACGGGGGCTAGCCCGGTCACTTCAGGATCGTCGGAACTAGCCATCTTTGCCAACTTGTCTGCCTGGTGATTCTCTGAACGCGGAATATGAGATATGCTGCAGTGATCAAAATCGTTCAGCAACTCTTTCACTTTCTTTAAGTGTAAAATCAATCTTGCACTTTTTGCTTGGAATTTTCCAGTAACTTGGTTCACAACTAACTTGGAGTCGCAGAAGATGTTCAGCTTTGTGACCTCTAATTCCTTTGCAATCCTTAATCCGGCTATTAGGGCTTCGTATTCGGAATCGTTGTTAGTGGCGTGAAACTCCATCCGGATAACATAGGTTATCAATCGTTTCTCGAGAGTTTCAAGCCCTATTCCAGCGCCGGATCTTTCGTCATTCCTAGCGCCATCAGTATACAATCTCTAGGCGTTGGGATCGAAAAGTAATTTTGAAGGATTGTCCTCTTCATTGGCTATATCTTCCTCCGGGACGGTAAACTCTGCTATGAAGTCGGCTATCACTTGCCCCCGAATTGACCTTCTGGGCTGAAAGTTTAGATCAAATTGACTTAGCTCAATGTTCCATTTGAGTAATCTTCCAGACGCCTCTGGTCTCTGTAAAACTTGCTTGAGTGGGTGATCGGTGTATACGGTAATGGGATGCGCCTGAAAATAATGTCGAAGCTTTCTAGAGGCGATCAGCAAAATATACGCCAATTTTTCTATCCCTGGATAATTACGCTCTGCTGCCGTTAATTTTTTGCTCATGTAATACACAGGTCTTTGGACCTTATCCTCTTCTCTTAACAACGCTGAGTTGATCGCATGGGATGACACTGCCAGATACACGAATAAGTCCTCGCGATCCATCGGCTTAGATAATATCGAAGGTTTCTCCAGGTGCCTGAGTAAGTTCTGAAACGCTTCTACGCAGTCGGGCGTCCATTTGAAGTGGCGTTTCCCCCGCTTTATTAATTCGAAGAATGGGATGCACTTATCCGTAGCCCTGGAGATAAATCTGCTTAGTGCGGCCAATTTTCCTGCAAGGCTTTGCACATCCCTAATTTGCCTAGGTTCCTGAATGTCTCTGATTGCCGCGATCTGGTCTGGATTAATCTCAATCCCACGGGAACTGACGATGAATCCCAAGAATTTTCCGGAGGCAACACGGAATGAACATTTGGTTGGGTTGAGTTTCATTCCGTACTTTCGAAGAATGCTGAACATCTCTGCCAAGTCAGTAATGTGTTGAGAAGATTGCTTGGACTTAACCAACATATCCTCGACGTATACTTCCATTGTTTTCCCGATCTGGTTATAAAACATTCTGTTGACTAAACGTTGATATGTAGCGCCCGCATTCTTCAAGCCAAAGGGCATCACCACATAACAATATAATCCCAGATCCGTGATAAAACTAGTGTGTTCTTGATCTGGAACATGCATCGGGATCTGGTTATATCCTGAATAAGCATCCATAAATGAGAGAAGCTCATGGCCCGCCGTCGAGTCTACCAACTGGTCAATCCGGGGTAACGGAAAACTATCTTTTGGACAGGCTGTGTTCAAATCTGAGAAGTCGATACACGTTCGCCACTTCCCGTTGGCCTTCTTTACCAGGACTGGATTTGAAATCCAGTCTGGGTAGGTCGAGTCTCTGATAAATCAATTACTCTTTAGCTTTCCAACTTTTTCTTTCAAGGCAGCGGACCTCTCTAGGCCCAACATTCGCCTTTTTTGCTTTACCGGAGGATGTTTAGGGTTAATGCTTAATGAATGGCTCATGATTGATGGGGATATCCCGCACATGTCTTCGTGGGTCCAAGCAAATACATCCAACTTGTTTCTTAAGAAATCCGTCAATTCTTTAGCGAGATTTGGATTTAACTGGGATGCAATCTTAAGCACCTTCTCCGGGTCACTATCATCGATTGGTACATCCACAGTTGTCTCATTGGGAGTCGCCATTCAGCCCCCAGGTTCTTTATCCTCTCAGGGATCTATATCCTCGGGCAGCTCTCTGGGCGACTCTCCAACGGCTATCCTCTTTAGTTGCTATAAGGTCTCCGCCCCTGTAGGGGAGAAGCGCCTTTGGTTTCTATGTCCCCTCCATTGCGAAGTAACTTTAGCTCAGCAACATAACATGCTCGCGCAGCAACCCGATCTCCTCTGACAATACCAATGCCAGCCTCTGTGGGGACATTAGGAAATGATACACCGTATGGTGGGACGAGCAAGGGTATCTACAAGTAGGGGTCGGCTTGATACAAACACATGCGTCAAGTTATGAGTAGGAGCCGATCAATTAAGATAGGTACGGTGGGGACAGGTAAACTGTCAATATGAGGTGGGACCCTCATCACGAGATATATACCTATAAAACTATCATGTGGGAAATGGGGATAACTTATCTTGTTTTGTAACAAATGGCATTAGTTGAACACTAGTTAGGTGGTGGAAAAAAATTAGGAATCAGTACGATACCTTATCATGTTCTAGTCTTATCTTATGCTTATCTCGATATCCTGCGATGCTTGTTATCATGGTTACATCTTGTGTCTAGTTTATTCATGTCATGATACCCTTACCAGTTTACATGCTGAAATTCACTAGACTTACCAGGCTTTATGTCTGACTCTGTTTTTGTTTCACCTTCTTTCTTTCGTTTTCACCCCTCCCCCAGGTCGACAGGGAGTGAATACCACCGCTTAGTTCAGATTCTTTTCAAGCTCGAAGATTGTGATGTATTGCTTTGGACTCTTTGCTTTACTGCTATTGCTGGCTACTGCTTAATTGGGGAATTATGTTATGTTATTTTGTATTATGCTTCTTTTGAGAAACAAGACAGATATTTGATGTAATGGGTTTTGATGTTTTGGTGTTGATGTTTGAAACAACCCTTATGAAATTTTATCCTGTTATGCTGCTATGGAATAAAAGTTCTAATTGTTTTACGTTGCTTAAATTTGTTTGTTTTATAATTTTATATGTTCTATACTCTTAGGACCCACACTAAAGTTAATGCATTCCCTTTGTGACTGATACTAATGGAGGTGGGGTGCTACAATGCTACAAAAACCAATCCTTCAGATTAGTTAAAATATATTGGTAATTGCTAGAAGGAAGGTCTATTTAGAGAATTAGTGGTAGGATTAAAAAGAAGAGATGTTTTGAAGTAGTAAGAGAAGTAGGGGCAGTTTAGGATAATAAGGGTAGATCGACAAATATGAAAGATGATGAATCGTTAGGATTGTGTGCTGTAAAACCCAACCCTTCACAATTATTAAAAAATAGGGGTAATTGTTGGGAGTAAGGGCTATTTAGAGAATTAGGGGTAGGAATAAAAAGAAGGGTTGTTTTGAAGTATAAAGATAAGTAGGTGTAGTTTAAGCATAATAGGGGTAGAATGAAAAATATGAAAGATGATGAATCATTTGGATTGGGAGCTGCAAAAACCAACCCTTTACAGTAGGTAAAAAATAGGGGTAACTGTTGGAAGTAAGGGCTGTTTACAGAATTAAGGTTAGGATTGAAAAGAAGGGTTGTTTCGAAGTACTAAGAGAAGTAGGGGCAGTTTAAGCATAGTAGGAGTAGATCGACAAATAAGAAAGATGATGAGTCATTTGGACTGGGTGCTGCAAAAACCAACCCTTCACATTAGTTAAAAAATAGGGGTAATTATTGGAAGGAACGGATATTTAGAGAATTAGTTTTAGGATTAAAAAGAATAGGTGTTTTGAAGTATTTTGAGAAGTAGGGGTAGTTTAAGCATAGTAAGGGTAGATCGACAAATATGAAAGATGATGAATCGTTTGGATTGGGTGCTGCAAAAACCAACCCTTCACAGTAGTTAAAAAATAGCGGTTATTGTTTGAGGCAATGGTTATTTAGAGAATTAGGGGTAGGATTAAATAGAAGGGTTGTTTTGAAGTATTAAGAGAAGTAGCAGTAGTTTAAGCATAGTAGGGGTAGATCGACAAATATGAAAGATTATGAATCGTTTGGATTGGGTGCTACAAAAACCAACCCTTCATAGTAGAAAAAAGATAGTAGTAGTTGTTGGAAGTAAGGGCTATTTTGAGAATTAGGGGTAGGATTAAAAAGAAGGACTGTTTTGAAGTATTAAGAGTAGTAGGGTTAGTTTACGCATAGCAGGTGTGTATCGACAAATATGAAAGATTATGAATCATTTGGATTGGTTGCAACAAAAACCAACCCTTCATAGTAGTAAAAAGATAGGCGTAATTGTTGGAAGTAAGGGCTATTTAGAGAAATTGGGGTAGAATTAAAAAGAAGGGTTGTTTTGAAGTATTAAGTGAAGTATGGGTAGTTTAAGCATAGTACGGGTAGATCGACAAATTCGAAAGATGATGAATCATTTGGATTGGATCGACAAATATGAAAGATGATGAATCATTTGGATTGGGTGCGGCAAAAACCAACTGTTCACAGAAGTTGAAAAATAGGTGTAATTGTTGGAAGTAAGAGGTATTTAGAGAATTAGGGGTAAGGATAAAAAGAATAGCTGTTTTGATGTATTAAGAGTAATAGAGGTAGTTTAAGCATAGTAGGCGTAGATTGACAAATATAAAATATAATGAATCGTTTGGATTGGGTGCTGCAAAAACCAACCCTTCACGGTTGTTTAAAAATAGGGGTAATTGTTGGAAGCAAGGGCTATTTAGAAAATTAGGGGTTGGATTAAAAAGAAGGACTGTTTTGAAGTATTAAGAGAAGTAGGTGTAGTTGAGAGAAGAAGCGGTAGTTTAAGCATGGTAAGGGATAGATCGACAAATATGAAAGATGATGAATCGTTTGGATTGGGTGCTGCAAAAACCGACCCATCACAATTGTTAAAAAATAGGGGTAATTTTTGGAAGTAAGGGTTGTTTAGAGAAATAGGGATAGGTTTAAGAAGAAGGGTTGTTTTGAAGTACTAAGAGAAGTAGGGGTAGTTTAAGCATAGTAGGAGTAGATCGACAAATATTAAAGATGATAAGTCATTTGGATTGTGTGCTGCAAAAACCAACCCTTTACGATAATTTAAAAATAGGGGTAATTGTTGGAAGTAAGGGCTATTTAGAGAATTAGGGGTAGGATTAAAAAGAAGGACTATTTCGAAGTATTAAGAGAAGTAGGGGTAGTTTAAGCATAGTAAGGGTAGATCGACAAATATGAAAGATGATGTATCATTTGGATTGTGTGCTGCAAAAACCAACCCTTCACAGAAGTTAAAAAAATAGGAGTAATTGTTGGATTTAAGGGCTGCATAGTGAGTTAGGGTTAGGATTAAAAAGAAGGACTATTTTTAATTATTTAGAGAAGTATGGGTAGTTTAAGCATGGTAAGGGTAGATCGACTAATATGAAAGTTGATGAATCATTTAGATTGGGTGCTGCAAAATCCAACCCTTCATAGTAGTTAAAAAATAGGGGTAATTGTTGGAAGTAAGGGATATCTAGAGAATTTGGGGTAGGATTTAAAAGAAGGCTTGTTTTGAAGTAAAAAGAGAAGTAGGTGCAGTTTAAGCATAGTAGGGGTAGATCGACAAATATGAATGATGATGAATCGTTTGGATTGGGTGCTACAAAAACCAATCCTTCACATTAGTAATAAAATAGGGGTAAATTTGGAAGGAGGGGCTATTGAGATAATTCAGGGTATGATTAAAAAGAAGAACTATTTTTAAGTATTAAGAGAAGTATGGGTTGTTTAGGAATAGTAGGGGTAAATCGACAAATATGAAAACTGATGAATCATTTGGATTATGTGTTGTAAAAACGAACTCTTCATAGTTATTAAATTATAGGGGTAATTGTTGTAAGTAAGTTCTATTTAGAGAATTAGGGGTAAGATTAAAAAGAAGGGCTGGTTTGAATTATTAAGAGAAGTAGGTGTAATTTAAGCATTATAGAGGTAGATCGACAAATATGAAAGATGATGAATCATTTGTATTGGGTGCTGCAAAAACCAACCCTTCATAGTAAGTAAAAACTAGGGGTAATTGTTTGAAGTAATGGCTATTTAGAGAATTGGAGGTTGGGTTAAAAAGAAGGGCTGTTTCGAAGTACTAAGAGAAGTAGGGGTAGTTTAAGCATAATAGGGGTAGATTGACAAATATGAAAGATGATTAATCATTTGGATTGTGTAACACCCCATAATTTTAAAAAGGGACATTAGATATAATTAAAGAATAATTAATTATTAAATGAAGAATTAAACGAAATTGGTTACGCCATTGTGTTGGTCTCAGAATTCTGCTAGAGATAGAGTCCGAGTTTGCGTAAAATGGATAACGTATGAAGGAGATATGGATGAACGTAGTTAGAAAACCGGAAACAGACCACAATGCACTGGCGCACTTGTGAAGTGCGCCAGTACAAAAATGCACTAGCGCACCTGCCAAGTGTGCCCAGGCCGAGTTCTATCTAGTACAGACTTCTGGAGTGTTCTGTGATGACGTGTCTTCTTCTGATTTGTTGGTTGACCTGTCTTCGAGCTGTGTGGTTCTTACGATCTCCTAGTTCATCTAAAGGCTCAAATTGATCCTATACATCTAGAAAAAATTGGATAAGTGTTTGTCAATGGATTTGGATTAAAAATAAGGAAAGTTCAAGATCCTAGGAGACTTTAAATTGTTTTACAAGCAGTGTGAACTATATTTTGAAATGAATTTCGAAGTGGAAATGTTTAGAAATGGTTTTATAGTATTGAACTCACTTCGAAAGCTGGAAATAGATTCCGATGATGATCATGACATTATCGGTGTTCAATTTCGAGTTTTAAGTGTCGGATTACTACCGAAAAGATTTTGTTTTTGAATTGATTTGAGAAAAGCAAGTGTTTTGAAGCCTAAAAAGGAAAGTTTGATTTTCGATATGGTAAACTGTTTAAAAATTCCCAGGGAAAGATTCGTTGAAATAAAACCAAATTTAATTGAAATATGGTAAAGCAGTTGGAATTGAGTTGAAATCAGTTAAATGGTAACTGAAATTGAATTAGAATATATCGAGACAAATTGGATTTGTGAGATTCGAATTTGAAGTGTAATTTGATAAAGCAAGTTAAGAATTTGGAATCGAGAATGAAACTCGAGTTTGAAATGATATTTGGCATAGATAAGCGAATGGTTTTGTTGAGGATAAATTGATCAGAGTTTGATTTGATTAATATTGGTATATGCTGAGTTGATAGCATATGGAAGTGATAGAGTTGATATGCCCGACAAAAAGGTACAAGTTTATATTTCATATGGGTTGAGATTTTGATGAGCCGAATTGGCAAGCTGCTTGGCTGTTTGATTTTCTTTTGGGTTGGAGATGGCCCAAAGAGGCGAGTTGTGGTTTTCCCGATAGGTCTGTACAAAGGAGGTTATGGCGAAATTTTTCGAATATTTAAGGCATTAGAAAATTTTAGTTAGTCGGAATAAATTAATATTTTAGTCGATATTAATTGGTTCAGTTGAATCTGAAGTTAAGGGGTAAACCGATAAATATTTACCTAGTAGGTAGGGTCGTCCTCTAGCTTAGCAATTTCGAGGACGAAATTATTTTAAGTGGGGAATAATGTAATGACCCGCATTTTTCAGCGATAATAATTAATTTATTTAATTATTTAAAAAGGTGATTTAGGGGATTTAATGGTCATTAAATTAAATTAGATGGAATATTTAATTTAATTAAATAATTAAATAATATATTTAATTTCTGAAATAATTAGAAATAGTGAATTGAAAATATAAGGTGAATTGGGCAATTCAAATTATTTAATTCAGCTTAGAATTGAATTAGAATAACGAATATATTTAAATAATGACAGTTTGAACATATAATTATAATATAATTAAAATCAAGCTCGAAATGGCGCGGTAGTTCGCGATTTGGCGATTCAGATTTCAACTGAATGTACAGGGTTCGTTTTAAATTGGATTTCTGTGAAACACGAAACATACGGAGCTGGTGGAGTATATCTTTCTAGTTGAAGAGAAAAATTGGGATCTCGTTGTGTAGATTTTGATTTACGTCCAAATCAAATTTCAGAAAAGTCGATGTGAAATTCCTTTATAATTTGCAACGCTTTGTTTACGTTATAATTGGATTTTCAAAATTAATTGAATATCGATTCAACCTGGATTCGAAATATCAAACTGGAAATTCATATAGGATTATTCTAGAGTTGTATGGTATACCACTGTGAATATATACGATAATATTAATTTATTAATATTTTATTTAATTATTTAAATATATTTATATATTTAATTATTTAAATATATTTAAAAATATTTAAATATATATTTATAAATTTAAATGGGTCATCCAAAGCTTTAAAAATAGCCACTTTTGCAAACGAAGTCAAAATTCGACGAAACTAATTTTGTTGGATCCGCAACATCAAATTATTGTTATATTTCCATTTTCGTGATTTTTAGAGTCACTGTGTGGCCGTACGGATTTTTATAGTGAAAAACAGTCTGTATTTTGACGGTTAAAAATATGCTTCGTGAGCAAACAGAGTCGGAATTCGACGAAACCAGTTTCGTTAGGACCGTAATATCGAACTCTAGCTGCATGTCAATTTTCATGATTTTTAGGTATCGTATGTGTTCGTAGTAATTTTTAGAGTTCAGAACGAATATAAATGAATAAAATAATGATATTAAAATATTAAAAATATTCTATAAATACTCACTAACTCCCTTAAACCCTAAATACATTTTCTGAGGTCGAAGGAAAAACGTGCCACAGGTTTTCATTCTTCCAGTAAAAGTTTTGATCTCAAATAGATAAAAAACAATCAAAACAAAAATCCATACATCCTTTGCTAATTATATTTGAAATCCTCGTTCCTTTCTCTTCATTTCTATGTGTATATTATTGAGTTCGAACTACTTTTTGGTTCACGGGAAAATATCACGTCAGCTAGGGTTTTCTGTAAATTGGATTTGAAGCTACGATTTTGATTCTTTAGAGTATGTTCGGATTCGTCGATCATCTTGGGGTAGACGCGCACCTTCTGGGTGCTTATTGGGTGGTTGTGTGTTCTTTATCGCAGGCTGATAGTACATCCAGTTCGTCTGAGGGGGAGATGCGAGTCGTGGGATTTTGGTGTGAGGGAGTAGAGTTTTGGAAGAGGAGTCGATTGGGGTCTTCTTTGTGGATTTCAATAGATTGGAAGAAGAGTATAGAGGGAGCGGTTATGGTTGGGTGTTACTGAAGTGAAGTCGGGTTTTTCAGATCTCGGAAGGAGAAGGAAGAAGGTGAATTCGAGTCAAATGATTTTTTATGGGAAGAAAGAGGATGAAAAGGTTGGTTTGAGTTTTGTTGAACAACGGGAGAAGGATGGACGTTGTGATGTTTGACTAATTGTAAAAGGGGATACTGGAGCGGATTGGTTTAGTGGTGTTGGGGAAGAGGCTTCACTGTTGGTTTGGAGCAGGTAACAAAATATTGGGCTTTTTCAAATTGGTACATAGGCTGAGAATGAGGGATGAGGCCCAACTATAAATGTGATTAAGTTTATTTAAGTTATAAAATATATTTAACTTGTTAACCCGATATCTCTTTCATACATCATTAGTTTTACAAACCGTAAATTGCGTTGGGACCGTATGGACGAGAGCTTCAGAATGAAGCTGACTAGGAGTGAATCGAAGCTCGTTTGAATTTATGGCAAAATAAATTGTTTGATTCAAATCAAACAAACATTTTATCGTTCTTTAACGATGAACTGCAAATGTGAGTAAAACTCACCAACTCTGAACAGTTATATTTTTATAATGTATTTTTAGAACTGTTAATCATCTGTTGACTATTGTGTGTTGATTTGGTTGATTGACCTGCTAGTCAGTTAGTTGAAATTATATATATATATATATATACACAAAAATATATATATATAAACCGTTAAATATATGTTGATGTTGTTTATCAGAACATTTCATATTGAAAGGAAATTGATGTATATTATACCGTGTAACATCCGTGGATGCAGGGAGTCAGGTTGGAGGGACCCAAATGGGTTCCTCAACATTTATAATATTGTTTTGTTTATATATTGTGTTATATGATGTGGTATCTAATCTGTTGTCGATTATGTGTTTGGACGATATGGATCATCGTGATTTGATATGTTGAATACCATAACATACCAAAATGTTGATAAGGGAATGTTCAAAGTGATAGTGAAAATAAAATATTTATAAATTGGAATACTTATAAATAATAAATATTTATAAATTGGAACATTTATAAACAGAAGATATTTAGAAATGGAATAATTATAATATCAAAGAATTTTATAAAATGATTATTTACTCAGCAAGTAAATAGAAGTGTAAAACGATATTTATTTAAGAAGTAAATAGAAGTATAAAGAAAAGATATTTACGTAAAAAGTAAATAAATGGAATAAAGGAATATTTATTGGGAAAATAAATAGGATTATAAAAGGAAATTAACGAGATAGAAAAGAGTTATTCGATTAGAGTTAACAAATAGAAGTCAATCAAATATAGTTTATTCGGAGAAGTTAGTCAAACATAGTTATTCAGGATAAGGTACCATTTAGTACGACTGCTAGCGTAATTCGAAGAGCTGCAGATAGCCTACGGCGGTCGGATGTTTCCTGAGGGAATCAGGCGTAACCATTGTGATCGCTGCGATCTAGAGTCAAGCGAATGGAGTTAAATCGAATATAGTTATTCGAAATAAAGTTAAAACAGAAACTAGTTATTCGAATTAGAGTAAATCAATTAGAGTTAATCAAATAGAGTTAATCAAATAGAGTTAAAGAAATAGAGTTAAGCAAAATTAGAAACTGACTAGAGATTAGTAAGTTGAATGGTTTCCTGAGTATCGATCTGATGTTGGTTTCGGCCTTCGGGGTTTATACTCAGGGAATCATTCTCATACTAGTTTACAGTTAGGGACTGATAGTTGTGGAAGGATAGTGATACGTATATAAGTTATGTAAATGTTTTCTAGTGTTAAATAACGTATATTTTCTAAAACATAGAAAATAAGGAAATGTGAATATATATATATATATATAAATATATATATGTTTGATGATTGGATCGATATTTCCATTTGGAAATAACATCGTTGTGTATACACGGACATGTTTTCATTTGATAGTTAAATCACCGACAATCAAAGTTTTGACCATTTTAACGTCGTTAATATGGAGAGACCGGTTGGATTATTATCCGAAGAACCACTCCGTATTGGCATAAGCGTTGCGAATCAAGTATGCTGATTATACTGAAGACGGAGTAAAGTGCAAGGACTGTTGTGTAAATCTTAGGTAAAGATTGCCTAAGTTGGATATACTGAATAGTGCCTTCGGTTTGTCCAGTCGCATGACAACTTGTATGGACGAATGTCTGACAGAGTATTCCTAACGAATCATATATGTTGATCTCTTCAACGTATTACGTTTGGTGGTAGAGGAATTCGTTTCTCTTAGCTTCATACCAGTGATACCGTTAGGGAAATCGATACTGATTTGGCGGGTATGACGATGTGATATTCCAAGTAAATGAAGATATGATATGAAAAAGGATAAGCGTAGCTTCTAGCCTCACATCCGGTAAATGATAGAAATCAGGCAGGCGGCATGGCTAAGTCGGTCGCTCCGAAGTAGGGTGTATAATCACCTATCTAGAGAATATTCATTTGCTTCTTTAATCTATCAATGTTGTCCCATATATATATATATATATGTATATATATATATGTATGGGAACGATTGCTAATCCCAACCGTTGGTTATATACATTCGATACACTCAAGCGAAATGAGTGGTCAGTAATGTGTGGCTGAGTTGCAAGATGTTCTTGTTGAACTCCAGTGTATCGTTCCTAGAGTACACTGATCGGAAGGTGGTTCCATACCTTGTGATAGTTGGGAATCCAATCATCCAATAAGCACCTACGGTTTATGATTTTACATTATATATATGGAACGTGAGATGAAAGAGTTTCTGCTAGATTGACATCTATTTGTACTTAGACGTTATTATAATATCAGAATGATATTGTTTACAAAGTTTTGTTTGGATTTTCATAAGGGAAAAACCCGTTCCGTTTTCACGGCGTGGTCTTGTGAAATATCCTTTATTAACCAAGTGTTGGAGTTTTATTCATACCATTCCCATGACTGACCCCGAGTTTATTTTGTTTTGTTTCCCTAAACTCTTGGGTGCCTAAATTTGTACGGGCAGTCAAGTAGTCGGGCTTTTACAGATACACTCCGGGAGCTTGGAGCAGGAGGCTTCAAGATTTTATAGTTATTGTTTTTCCGCTGTTGTTGTAAGTGTGGTACTATGTTTAGTGCTATTGTATACATAACTGTTTTATTTCAAAAGTTATGTTATATTTTATTCGTTCCGCTGTGAGATTCGTGTTCACTCTGATGATGATATTCTTCCTCTTCTTCCTCTATTCTATTAGTTCTATCTTATCTATCCTCGCCCTCTATCTTTTTTCTATTAATTTCTTGAATTTCCAGTGCAATTTCGGGTTGGACTTGTGTTATTGGGTCAGCTCAAATTGGACTGGATTTTCGGGTCATTACAATAATCTTTAATATTTGTCGATCTACCCCTACTATGCTTAAACTACCCTTACTTCTCTTAATAATTCGAAACAGCCCTTCTTTTTAGTCTTACCCCTAATTCCCTATATGGCCCTTACTTCCAACAATTACGCCTATCTTTTTGCTACTGTAAAGGGTGGGTTTTTGCAGCACCCAATCCAAACGATTCATCACCTTTCATATTTGTCGTTCTACCCCTACAATGCTTAAACTACCCCTATTTCTCTTAATAATTCAAAACAACTATTCTTTTTAATCCTACCCCTGGTTCTATAAATAACCCTTACCTCCAACAATTACCCCTATTTTTTAACTACTGTGAAGGGTTGATTTTTGCAGCATCCAATCCAAATGATTCATCATCCTCCATATTTGTTGATATACCCCTAATATGCTCAAACTACCCCTACTTCTCTTAGTACTTCGAAACATCCCTTCTTTTTAATCCTACCCCAAATTCTCGAAATAGCCCTTACTTCCAACAATTACCCCTATTTTTTACCCACTGTTAGGGGTTAGTTTTTGCAGCACCCAATCAAAATGATTCATCATCATTCATATTTGTCGATCTAACCCTATTATTCTTAAACTACACCTACTTCTCTTTATACTTCAAAACAACCCTTCTTTTTAATTCTACCCCTAATTCCCTAAATATCCCTTACTTCCAACAATTACCCCTATTTTTTAATAACTGTGAAGGGTTGGTTTTTGCAGCACCCTATCTAAATGATTCATCATCTTTCATATTTGTTGATCTATCCCTACCATGCTTAAATGAACCATACTTCTCTTACTAATTCAAAACAGTCCTTCTTTTTAATCATACACCTCATTCTCTATATAGCCGTTGAATCTAACAATGACCCATATTTTTTAACTTCTGTGAATACTACAAAATAGTCCTTCTTTTTAATCCTACCCCTAATTCTCTAAATAGACCCTACTTCCAACAGTTACCCCTATTTTTTAATTACCGTGATGGTTTTTTTTGCATCACACAATCCAAATGATTTATCATCTTTAATATTTGTCGATCTACTCCTACAATGCTCAAACTTCCCCTACTTCTCTTAATACTTCGAAACAACCCTTCTTCTTAATCCTATCCCTAATTCTCTTAATAACCCTTACTTATGACAATTAACCCTTTTTATTAACTACTGTCAAAGGTTGGTTTTTGCAGCACCCAATCTAAATGGTTCATCATCTTTCATATTTCTCGATCTACCCCTTACTTTGCTTAAACTACCCCTTCTTCTCTTAACTACCCCAAATTCCCTTAATATTTCAAAACAATCCTTCTTTTTAATCCAACCACTAATTCTCTAAATAATCCTTACTTCCAACAATTACCCCTATTTTTTAACTACTGTGAAGGGTTGGTTGTTGCAGAACCCAATCTAAATGATTCATCATCTTTCATATTTGTCGATCCACCCCTATTATGCTTAAACTATCCCTACTTCTCTTAATACTTCAAAACAATCCTTCTTTTTAATCCTAACCCTAATTGTCTATATAGTCCTTACTTCCAACAATTACCCCTATTTTTAATTACCGTGAAGGGTTGGTTTTTGCAGCACACAATACAAATGATTTATCATCTTTAATATTTGTCGATCAACTCCTACTATGCTTAAACTACCCCAACTTCTCTAAGTACTTCAAAACAGCCCTTCTTCTTAATGCTCTCCCCGATTCCCTAAATATCCCTTACTTCCAACAATTGCCCCTGTTTTTTAACTACTGTGAAGTGTTGGTTTTTGCAGCACCCATTCTAAATGATTCATCATGTTTCATATTTCTCGATCTACCCCCTACTATGCTTAAACCACCCCTTCTTCTGTTAACTACCCCTACTTCTCTTAATACTTCAAAACAATCCTTCTTTTTAATCCAACTCCTAACTCTCTAAATAGCCCTTACTTCCAACAATTAGCTCTATTTTTTACTTATTGTGAAGTGTTGGTTTTTGCAGCACCCAATCCAAATGATTAATCATCTTTCATATTTGTCGATCTACCCCTATTATGCTTAAAATACACCTACTTCTCCTTATACTTCAAAACATCCCTTCTTTTTAATCCTACCCCTAATTATCTAAATAGCTCTTACCACCAAAAATTACCCTATTTTTTAATAACTGTGAAGGGTTGGTTTTACAACAAACAATCAAAACGACTCATCGTCTTTCATATTTGTCGATCTACCACTACTATGCCTAAACTACCCCTAATTGTCTTAATACTTCAAAACAGCTCTTCTTTTTAATCCTACCCCTAATTCTCTAAATAGCCCTTCCGTCCAACAATTTCCACTATTTTTTAACTAATGTGAAGGATTGGTTTTTGTACCACCCAAAACAAATGATTCATCATCATTCATCTTTGTCGATCTACCCCTACTATGCTTTAACTACACCTACTTCTCTTTATACTTCAAGATAGCCCTTCTTTTTAATCCTACTAGTAATTCTCTAAATAGCCCTTACTTCCAACGATTACCCCTATTTTTTAACTACTGTGAAGGTTTGGTTTTTGCAGCACCCAATCTAAATGATTCATCATCTTTCATATCTGTAGATCTACCCCTACCATGCTTAAACTACCAATACTTCTCTTAATAATTCAAAACATTCCTTCTTTTTAATCCTACCCCTAATTCTCTATATAGCCCGTAAATCCAACAATTACCACTATTTTTAAACTTCTATGAAGGGTTGGTTTTTGCAGCATCCAATCCAAATGATTCATCATCTTTCATATTTGTCGATCTACCCCTACTATGCTTAAACTACCCCTACTTCTCTTAATACTTCAAAACAATCCTTCTTTTTATTCCTAACCATAATTGTCTAAATAGCCCTTACTTCTAACAATTACGCCTATTTTTAATTACCGTTAAGGGTTGGTTTTTGTAGCACACAATCCAAATAATTTATCATCTTTAATATTTGTCAATCTACTCCTACTATGCTTAAACTACCCCTACTTTTGCTAAATACTTCAAAACATCCCTTCTTCTTAATGTTATCCCTAATTCTCTAAATAGCCCTTACTTCCAAAAATTGCCCCTATTTTTTAACTACTGTGAAGGGTTGGTTTTTGCAGCACACAATCTAAATGATTCATCATGTTTCATATTTCTCGATCTACTCCCTACTATGCTTAAACTACCCCTTCTTCTCTTAACTACCCCTACTTGTCTTTATACTTCAAAACAATCCTTCTTTTAATTCCAACCCCAAATTCTCTAAATAGCCCTTACTTCCAACAGTTACCCCTACTTTTTAACTACTATGAAGGGTTGGTTTTTGGAGCACCCAATCTATATGGGTCATCAGCTTTTGTATTTGTCGATCTACCCCTACTATGCTTAAAATATCCCTACTTCTCTTAATACTTCAAAACAACACTTTTTTTTTAATCCTACCACTAATTGTCTAAATAGCCCTTACTGCCAATAGTTACTCCTATTTTCTAACTTCTGTGAAGGGTCGGTTTTTGCAACATCCAATCTAAATGATTTGTCATCTTTCATATTTGTCGATCTACCCCTACTATGCTTCAACTAACCCTACTTCTCTTAACACTTCAAAATAGTCCTTCTTTTTAATCCTACCCCTAATTCTCTTAATAGCCCTTACTTTCAACAATCATGCATATCTTTTTACTACTGTGAAGGGTTGGTTTTTGCAACACCCAATCCAAACGATTCATCATCTTTCATATATTTCGATCTACCCCTATGAAACGACCGGAACTCCCCCGGTCTTCGAAGAGAAGAGAAAGAACGAATTGTTTTGAGAACACGACAAAATAGAACGCAGACGGAAGAACATTTCAATGTATATTACAACAATTCATCAGATTACAAGAATAAACAGAGTATAAATGAATATTACATAGAAATATCAGATATTTAAATTACATTTAAATACATCGCAGCGAAAAATAATACAATACACAACTAGAAGAGATATACATATACAAAGCTTTCCGGATATCGTTCCAGCTGTAAAACCAGGATCCTGTTAATATAAATCTGCAAAACCAAAACTACTAGCTGC
This sequence comes from Allium sativum, assembly GCA_030737875.1. Classification (NCBI taxonomy): domain Eukaryota; kingdom Viridiplantae; phylum Streptophyta; class Magnoliopsida; order Asparagales; family Amaryllidaceae; genus Allium; species Allium sativum. The sequence goes on along the minus strand of CM060923.1, from coordinate 731,228,927 downwards.
CCGTGTCAAAATAAGGGAACCCCGAGTTTAGGTTAAAACAATAAACTCCAGGTCAGTCATGGGACTGGTGTGTGAACTAAAACAGTTATTAATCTTTATTTCAAAGTTAGGTAAATCAAGGGACCACGCCGTATAACACGGAATGGGTTTCCTCCCAAGAATACCAGTGCATAAAACAACAGCGCAATGCTAAATAAAGAAAGATGAAGCTATTATAAGACCCAATTCCCATCACACAATGCAATGCAAGCCGGAGGATAGGGTTTTTACCTTATAATAGCCAAGAATGCTTGATACGTTTAAAACAAATCATTTGATACTATTATAAGTGCATAGTGTATAAAACTACTTCAAATCATAAGTATCAATCATAGATGGCATAAGCGCCCCATCCCACTATGTCGCCATACTAGGCTCTACAAATAAAACCGCAGAATCACGTATTTGGAAATTGGATTTCCATCTATGAACCGAGGCCAGGGATCGTCCTCTACCGATTTGAGACTGTCTAGCCCGAGTCTCAGGGACAGAATGCATCGACCCTTGGATCGTCAGGGCCGGTCCACCGATGTGGATTAGACGAAATCCTGAACACTACGTCTCTCTGCCCTATGGGGCGTAAATGAGCCACTAAATGACTCCATCGGTTCGAGATCGACCGATATATCCGAGGCGCCTTGCAACAGCAACAACCACATAAGTCAAACTCGTCAGGGCGTGTTAAACCACTGACGCCACTTCTAGCTAGAATGAAACGCATGTCCTCCCTGAGGTCCTTCTCCCGTTTTATTTCACAACCGGGGTGGGAGGCTCGCGAATCAACGCTACACAAAGCTACGCCACACAGGCCATGCTTTGATCATCAACCACAAGACTCTGCTTTTCAACAGAAGCCTTGCTCATTTGCATCTTAGCATGCCACGCAGGCAAACCACTCTATGCAACCGATATCAGTCACACAGAATGAAATCCGATGTCAGACACACAGTCCATTTACAAGTCCGTTCTGGGTCTGAACGAAACCGGAGGCACCTAGTACCCCGCATATCCATCGATCTCCAAGTACGTCTGGACGATCACCAATTTTTTCCATCTTCTTGGGTGTACATCCCAATCAAGATCGTCAGTAATCACCCAAATGACGTGAAGACTTCCGGTCTTCAACCACCGTCTTCATCTTTGACTTATCGTCGTATCAGTTATTCAGAATGGGATAAACCCGGTCTTTCCGAATAACTCGCGTATATTATAAACAAGTGTTACACAAACACGACATACGCCTCATTCCAATTCATCAGTCACTAACCTTAAGTTAATCAAGAGAGTAATTCCCCAAATATTAACCCCGAAGGCCGAAAACAACATCAGATCAATATCCAGAAAACCATTCTGCTTAGCTAACCAACAGTTAGTTTCTAAATTTCACAGTCATAGGGAAAGGTCCCCATTAATTTTATCAAAGATAAATTCCTTGAATTTATTCTTTAATCTTCTTTTGAATTTCGATTCAACTAGTCAGGATTAACGAACCTTACCGAAGTAATCATTTGTTTTAATTTACCAATCCCAACCTATTCATCCCATGAAGTCAAACTGGTTATACTTCATATCTAACACCACAGTGTTATCAGTAAATTCAACTACCATTTCAAGCTCAAATTTAATTAAAGATTTCACTAACGCCTGGAGCAAAAATGGTGATACTCCATCCTCGATCATTTCAATCTAATTAAAGATTCATTAAAATTCCACTTAGTTTTAATCTGTGACTGGGTTAAAGAATCAGTGTCATTTAAAACATGGTTCACCATAAACTCAAAATCACATCACATTTCAATCAGTCCCTAACCGTGAATTAGCAAGTGAGTAGTTCCCTAAGTATTAACCCCGAAGGCCGAAACCAACATCAGATCAATACCCCAAAAACCATTCAACTTAACTAATCTCCAGTTAGTTTCTGAATTTTCTTAACTCCTTTGGGTCTAAGAACAGTATTATTGAAGATACCATTCACAACAACCCAAAATCACATTTAATTAATTATCGGGTTAAAGAACAAGTGTTATATAAAACACTGTTCACGATAAACCCAAAAATCAATACCAATTCAATTCCAATTAAATATTATTTAATTGGTACCCTTCATTAAATCTAAATAAAAAAGATTTAATCTTTTCTCAACTGGGTTCAAAAACAGTGTTAATAAAGACACCATTCACGACAAACCTAAATCACATTTGGCATTAAATACAAGGCTCTGAATAGAAAATATACCGGCTTATATTCAATATCAAATTCTACGACCAACAAATATCGTATTGGAAATAACGGTATATATATATCTTTCAAATTCCCATAACAATATCTGTATCATCACGAAATCCAATCGAAATATTCTGAAGACAATTTCGATTCAAATCCATTCCAATATAATTATTGGAAATTCTGGTTATTTTCAAAACCATTTCAAATCCAATTTATTTATTTAAAAATAAATAGAATTATAATTCTAGTTCAAAACTAGTTCATTTCGATAAAAAACTATTTTTATCTTTTCAAATATGGAGTTTTTCATCCCGATTCTTCCCTAATCATTTCTTATGATTTTACACAAATTATCGATAATTTTAATAATTTTATCAAGGCCCGTACGGTCGATTTCCATCAACGGCCATCGAACTGCACTTACAGCGACCTTTTTCAAATTTGATTTGGACATAATTCCAAATCCAACCGTTTGATTTCTAATTCCTAATATTCATTAGAAAGCTCTTTTCGATATGAACCCAACGGTTTTGGTTATAGGAGAATCCGACGGTCGGATTTCCCGAAATATCCGTTCGAAGTCAATAGTCGAAATTCGCGAACTGCCGCGGCGCGGCGTGTTCTATTCAGGCCATTATATTATATATATATATAATATATAATATTTACTTCGTCGATTACCTTTCAAAGGTGCTTTATAAAGCGTTTTAAATTGATTTTCAAAACGGTTTCAACTTCATATTCAATTTCAAATCAAAATTGAATATTCCAATATAAATTCGTTTTAAATTTAGTTTGAATTTCAAATTAACTCAATTTCAATTCAAATTCATTTCTATTCAATTTCAACTCGAATTCATTTCAAAACGATTTCAATTCTATTTCAATTCTATTCGAATTCATTTCAAAACGATTTCAATTCTATTCGAATTCATTTCAAAACGATTTCAATTCTATTTCAATTCTATTCGAATTCATTTCAAAACGATTCCAATTCTATTCGAATTCATTTCAAAACGATTTCAATTCTGTTTCAATTCTATTCGAATTCATTTCAAAATGATTTCAATTCTATTTCAATTTTATTCGAATTCATTTCAAAACGATTTCAATTCTATTTCAATTCTATTCGAATTAATTTCAAAACGATTTCAATTCTATTTCAATTCTATTTGAATTCATTTCAAAATGATTTCAATTCTATTTCAATTATATTCGAAATTCAGACCATTTCAGTTTATTTCGATTTTCAAATTCTACTTTGGTTTTCAAAATAATGCTACTTTGGTTTTCAAAATTATGCTACTTTGGTTTTCAAAATAATGCTACTTGGGTTTTCAAAACTCATTTATTAAAATTCCTATCTTCATATTTTTAGAAAAAGTATTTCATTTAAAAACAAATTCTATTCATGAAAACAACTTCTCACATCATTCACATAATAAAAATTTAGAAAACTTACTGTAATATTCTCTTTTAATTCTTCTTTCTGGAAAACAAGCCATCGTCCTCTGTTAAAATCTCGACCCTGCTTCCTCGCCTAGGGTTTAACCACGCCGCCACTGTGCATGGCCGGACCACCATCCAATGTCGGTGAACGGAGCGCCTGAGCCTTGCCTCCTCCACGCCCCAATGGCCAGCGAACTCGAGCTTGCCGTCGTCGCAGAATTGGAGCCTGAACTCGGCGGCTCCTTCTGGATCGATTCGGGGTTCTGGAGGTTTGAGATTAAGGAAAAGTGGCGGGTTGCCTCGGGTGGCCGGAGGGAGGTAGTGCGGCGCTAGGGGGAGGGGTGAACGGCACTGGATTGTGGTTGGTAGGGGAGGGCGACGGAGCAAAAGGGGATCGGGTTTTTATTTTAATTTCCGAACGTTGACTAATGAAGGGAGGAGGGAAATAAGGGGGCCCTATATAATTTAATTATTATTTTATTTCCTTTAATTTCAAAAAGTAACTTTTTATTTCGAACTCGAAATCAAACCCACCGACTGTCATCCATAGCTAATTACCCCCGTTTAGAACACGTTAGGATATGTTTACTAAGCCAGTTCGATCGTTTCGATCAGTTTTCGTCAAATTCAAAATATAAATCAATGTATATTGAATTTGAACGCACATTTCAATTTACCAGGGCCACATACTAACTAGAAAAATTCCAGAAAAATATTTTCTAGCTTCATATTGACGATACGGTCCTAACAAAACTAATTTCGTCAAATTCTGAAACCGTTTGAAAAATGGCCATTTTCCAGTCGATTAAAATCAACTGAAACTGGTCAAACGCGTTTTCCTTCGCCACGCTCACATATTGATTCGAAAAATTATGAAATTTGAAACCTAGCAATAACATGACATCATAGATCCAATAAAAGTGGTTTCGTCGAAATCCGAGGTCGTTTTCAAAGTTCCCATTTTTAAGGGCCTGAATTCCATAGCGACTATTCTGAAAATTCAACTGGACATATCTTTTGATTCCCGCTATGAAATTCCAATCTTTCGGATTCGCTGGAAAGATATTCAAAAATAGATTCTAATATTTTTGGTTTTACTAAAATCCGGTTTATTTTGCACCCGGTACATTCAATTGAATTTTGAAATCGAATTATCGAACTACCATGCCATTTTCAATTCCTTTTTTAAATATAAATAAATATTTATATTCTATCGTCGATTCAAACGAATATATACGTTCGAATTATATTCAAAATAAATTTCTCGTCGATATTACTAAAAATAATTCATTTTAAATAATCAAAAGTCATTAAAATTGCCAAAATAAAAAATTTAAACTAGCCCAGATTTCTGGGTTATTACAATCTCCCTCACATAAAACTTTTCGTCCCCGAAAAGGAACGAAGCTGAAAGTTGTTTTAAATACCAACTCAACTTTCTTTATTTTGACTACGGCTTAAGTTCTTCAACATTTCAGTTTCTAAGAACTTTTCAAAAACTTCAAAAATTCGGCTAACACCCAAAATTTTCGAAAAATTTCGCCATAACCTCCTCTGCACCGGGAGCACGGGAAAATCCCGAAATTGCCATACAGGCCTTCTGATCTCAAAAAGAAAAAGAAAAAGCCAAGCGGCTAGCCAATCGGCTCATAAAATCATCATCACCCAAACAAAACAGTAAATTATGGTAAACATGTACCTATTTGTCGGGCAAACAAATTTTATTCTCTGCTCTAGCCTTCTTGCTATGACCTGTTCAATGTAAGTACAAGTATTTGCAAGCAAATGCGACCAATTATCAATATAATTCAATATTTGATACAATTAGGCGTAATGGTTAAAATTTTAATTAATCAAGCCATAATCAAACAAAACAAACATCAATCAATTAGTTGGTTATCATTTCAAATGCATAACTTTGATATATAGTCAAAAATCAGATTTTTGATGCCAAATCACAACAATAAGCCCTATCTAGTTTCGGTTCTCACACCAGTCAATTGGAAATATATAGAAGTCTCACTTTCGTCGCTCGAAAATAAATACTGGCGATGGTGTCCCATCACCAGAATTATCCCCGGGCACTAGAGGGATTCTATATCTACCCATTATATTAAAACTTCGAATACACGTTTGCAAGACGTTTATGCAATAAATTTATATATTGGATTGTCCAGATTCATATAAATAAATAATCAAATACGATTAATTGATTTAAATTTTCAAAACAAAAATTGTTTTCTTTTTTTTAAAAATACACTCTTCACACTAGTTCTAGGATACTACTGATCCCATCTCTAACGAGTCATTCTCATTGGATATTACTAATCCAATATCTGATGAATTCTTTTGTATGGTTCTAATGTGCCTAGTTCTCTGAGCTTTGTAAACCAAAGCTCTGATACCACGCTGAAACGACCCGAACTCCCCCGGTCTCTGAAGAGAAGAGAAAGAACGAATTGTTTTGAGAACACGACAAAATAGAATGCAGACGGAAGAACATTTCAATGTATATTACAACAATTCATCAGATTACAAGAATATACAGAGTATAAATGAATATTACACAGAAATATCAGAGATTTAAATTACATTTAAATACATCGCAGCGGAAAATAATACAATACACAACTAGAAGAGATATACGGATACAAAGCTTTCCGGATATCGTTCCAGCTGTAAAACCAGGATCCTGTGAATATAAATCTGCAAAACCAAAACTACTAGCTGCCCGTGTCAAAATAAGGGCACCCAGAGTTTAGGTTAAAACAATAAACACTAGGTCAGTCATGGGACTGGTGTGAGAACTAAAACAGTTTTTAATCTTTATTTCAAAGTTAGGTAAATCAAGGGACCACGCCATATAACACGGAACGGGTTTCCTCCCAAGAATACCAGTGCATAAAACAACAGCGCAATGCTAAATAAAGAAAGATGATGCTATTATAAGACCCAGTTCCCATCACACAATGCAACGCAAGCCGGAGGATAGGGTTTTTACCTTATAATAGCCAAGAATGCTTGATACGTTTAAAACAAATCATTTCATACTATTATAAGTGCATAGTGTATAAAACAACTTCAAATCATAAGTATCAATCATAGACGGCATAAGCGCCCTATCCCACTATGTCGCCATACTAGGCTCTACAAATAAAACCGCAGAATCACATATTTGGAAATTGGATTTTCATCAATGAACCGAGGCCAGGGATCGTCCTCTACCGATTCGAGACTGTCTAGCCCGAGTCTCAGGGACAGAACGCATCGACCCTTGGATCGTCAGGCCCGGTCCACCGATGTGGATTAGACGAAATCCTGAACACTACGTCTCTCCACCCTATGGGGCCTAAATGAGCCATTAAATGACTCCATCGGTTCGAGAACGACAGATATATCCGAGGTGCCTCGCAACAGCAACAACCACATAAGTCAAACTCGTCAGGGCGTGTAAAACCACTGACGACACTTCTAGCTAGAAAGAAACGCATGTCCTCCCTGTGGTCCTTCTCCCGTTTTAGTTCACAACCGGGGTGTGAGGCTAGCGAATCAACGCTACACAAAGCTACGCCACACAAGCCGTGCTTTGATCATCAACCACAAGACTCTTCTTTTCAACAGAAGCCTTGCTCATTTGCATCTTCGCATGCCACACAGTCAAACCACTCTATGCAACCGATATCAGTCACACAGAATTAAATCCGATGTCAGACACACAGTCCATTTACAATTCCGTTCTGGGTCTGAACGAAACCGGAGGCACCTAGTACCCCGCATATCCATCGATCTCCAAGTACGTCTGGACGATCACCAACTGTATCCATCTTCTTGGGTGTACATCCCAATCAAGATCGTCAGTAATCACCCGAATGACGTGAAGACTTCCGGTCTTCAACCACCGTCTTCATCTTCGACTTATCGTCGTATCGGTTATTCAGAATGGGAGAAACCCGCTCTTTCCGAATAACTCGCGTATATTACAAACAAGTGTTACACAAACACGACATACGCCTCATTCCAATTCATCAGTCACTAACCGTAAGTTAATCAAGAGAGTAATTCCCCAAATATTAACCCCGAAGGCTGAAATCAACATCAGATCAATATCCAGAAAACCATTCTGCTTAGCTAACCGACAGTTAGTTTCTAAATTTCACATTCATAAGGAAAGGTCCCCATTAATTTTATCAAAGATAAATTCCTTGAATTTATTCTTTAATCTTCTTTTGAATTTCGATTCAACTAGTCGGGATTAACGAACCTTACCGAAGTAATCATTTGTTCTAATTTCCCAATCTAAACCTATTCATCCCATGAAATAAAACTAGTTATACTTCATATCTAACACCACGGTTGTAATGACCCGCATTGGCAGGGGTATTATGATTAATTTATTTAATTGTATAAATGGTAGGTTAGTGAATTACATGGTCGTTGAATTAAATAATGATGAATATTTAATTAAAATAATAAATTAAAAATATATTTAATTCCGAAATATCAGATTTGGCCGAAATGACGATATGGTGTGAACCGGATCATCTGTGATGTTTAATTCATCTTGGGATTGAATTTAAATAACGAATATATTCAATCGTCGACAGTCGAACGTATAGTTTATATTTTTAATTATAATAGAGCTCGAAATGGCGTTGCAGTTCGTAAATTGGCGATTCGAACTTCAACCGAATGTACAAGATTCGTTTTAAGCCGGATTTCTGTGAAACAAGAAACGTCTGGAGCTGGTGGAGTATATCTTGCTAGTAGAAGAGAAAAATCGGGATTTCGTCGTGTAGACTTTGAGATATGTCCAAATCAAATTTCAGAATAGTCGCTATAGAATCGTTTATCGACCGTAACGGATTATTCGATATAACTAGAGATCGGGTTTGAATTTAGACGAGGTTCTTTAGAGACATAGTGATAAGTTAATTTTTAGAATTTTACTGTAATTTTTAATTTATTAAATAAGCAACTTTTTATTTGAAGTATTGTGCACCCTGTAATCAACATTTTTGGGTTTCACAATATGAGTTAATCTACCGATATTATTATATTTCCGGGATCGCGGCACCTCACTGAACACGACTGTATTTTTATCTCAGTCTGCAACACTCATATATGAATAAAATTGTATGGAATGGGGTGTGTAGCTTTTAAAACTTTAAAACAAAAGGAAGAAATTCTCCTCCCTGTGTAATCACATCGTCCACAACTATTGGTAGGTTTCAACGCCTACTACGTCTACATGTACATGTCCCCTTAAGAACCAAGTAAATCAAATATCTATTAATAGCCCCATCGTTCCTTAAGACCAAAAGGATTCATCCTCTGTAACTCATAAAAAGAAAGCCGCCACCAAAAATGAGGAAAGCGTGAAACTCCATCTCAAAAATAAATCATATATATATTCTTATAAATCACCAAACAAGGATAATCAAACTTCTTTAACCTTCCTCTTCGTGTCTATGTGTCTTTTTCCACACTCGAAGTCAGATCCGTTCACTGGGTTTTGTAACGGCGAATCCTAGGTTTAAGTGTTGGGGTTTCGGAGATTGCATTCGGATTTCGAGGCAACTGCAAGTGATTTGGAGCGGGAGACTAAGCTTAGCACGTCGGTTTATAACATGCTTTCTTTTCTGGATGGATTTCGACACCGAAAATGTCGATAGACTCTACTGAGGTGCGTGGGATGGATCGAGATCGCGATGGTAAGGAGGAGTGAGATCGACAACTTAGTGATGGTGGTACGGTGAGATAATGATGCTGTAATGGGGGGTTGCGATTCTCAGAATGGATTGGTGGGGAAGGTTGAATGGTGGTGTTGGATTCGGATTTAGGTGGAGTACGGTGATTTGAAAACGTTGTAGTTTTCTGGAGCACGAGATTTAAGAATGGGGGAAGATGGAGTTTGGGTCAGTATTTACGTGGGTGGGCCTTGAGGTTTTGGGCCAGGGTGAAGTAAGTGAGGCCCGAATATAATTGTTTTAAGTTAACTCTAGTTTTAAAATATCGTATTAACTTGTGAACACTGTATCTAGCTCGTACGAAGCACGATTAATGAACCGTAAGTTGCGTTGGGATCGGATGGACGGACACTGCACACTGGAGCTGATTGGAAGTGGATCGGTGCTCGTTTGGATTTATGGCGAAATAAACTGTTTGATTCAAATCAAACAACAGTTTATCGTTCTTTAACGGTGAACTGCAAATGTGAGTAAATCTCACTAACTCTAAACAGTTTATAAATTCATGGTGTATTTTTAGAACTGTTAGATATTGGTTGATTTACTGTATGTTGACGGTTTGATTGAACTGCTAGTCAGTTAGTTGGATTTCTATATTGATTCTGTTTAACAGAATATATCATATGGAACTGAAAATGATGTTATCTATATTGTTTAACATCTGTGATGCAGGGAAACAGGTTGGAGGAATCCGACTGGATTCCTCAACATTTATTTTACTATTTTCATATATTGTGATATATGATGTGTTATATAATCTGTTATGGATTAGGGGTGTTAGAATGATGTTGATCATTGTTATTCGATATTGTAAATATCATAAAGACCCTGGGATGTAAAAAGAAGTATTTCAATGTATATTGAAATAAAGGAATTTTATAAAATCACAGGATTTTATAAAAGGAATTATTTATAAAACGAACATGGTTTTATAAAAGGGATATTTATTTAGAAAATAAATAGAAATAGAAAAGGAATATTTATTTAGAAAATAAATAGAAGTTATAAATAGGATATATTTGTAACGGTAAGTAAACGTTATAAATAGGAAATATTTGTAACGGTAAATAGAAGTTATAAATAGGAAATATTTGTAACGGTAAATAGAAGTTATAAATAGGAAATATTTGTAACGGTAAATAGAAGTTATAAAAAGGAAATAGTTGTAACGGAAAACGTAGTATCAAAAGGAGCTAATCGATGTTAGTAAATCGATTAGAGATAAAGCAAAAGAAGTTAATCGATGTTAGTTAATCGATTAGTGTTAAAGCAAAAGAAGTTAATCGATGTTAGTTAATCGATTAGTGTTAAAGCAAAAGAAGTTAATCGATGTTAGTTAATCGATTAGTGTTAAAGCAAAAGAAGTTAATCGATGTTAGTTAATCGATTAGTGTTAAAGCAAAAGAAGTTAATCGATGTTAGTTAATCGATTAGTGTTAAAGTAAAAGAAGTTAATCGATGTTAGTTAATCGATTAGTGTTAAAGTAAAAGGGAGTTAATCGATGTTAGTTAATCGATTAGTGTTAAAGTAAAAGAAGTTAATCGATGTTAGTTAATCGATTAGTGTTAAAGTAAAAGGGAGTTAATCGATGTTAGTTAATCGATTAGTGTTAAAGTAAAAGGGAGTTAATCGATGTTAGTTAATCGATTAGTGTTAAAGTAAAAGAAGTTAATCGATGTTAGTTAATCGATTAGTGTCAAAGTAAAAGGGAGTTAATCGATGTTAGTTAATCGATTAGAGTTAAAGCAAAGGAGCTAATCGATGTTAGTTTAATCGATTTGAGTTTAAAGCGAATGAGTTAATCGAATATAGTTATTCGAATAGAAGCAAAAGAGTTAATCGAATATAGTTATTCGAATAGAAGCGAATGAGTTAATCGAATATAGTTATTCGAAAGGAGTTAAGTGAAATGGGTAAATCAATAGCATTAGTCAAATAGAGTTAATCCAATAGTGTTAGTCCAATAGAGTTAATTGATATGGGTTAATCGAATAGAGTTAAGTGAAAAGAGTCAATCGAATATAGCTATTCGAAGGAGGGTTAAGTAAGGAAGTTTGTAAAGGAATATAAAGTGAACTTTGCTAATTTCAAAGTTAGAAATGTTGTTCAGTTAAGGTCTGAGAGGTAGTTCTACCCCAACTTGATTGGCTTCGTTTTTAACTAAGGAATAGTTAAGGTTCGGTAGTAAAGGAAATGGTTTGAATTGGCATCGCGATGGTTTGTTTAAACATCTGTCTAAGTCCAATGAAGAAGCTTTGGAAATGTTTTCCAAAGAAGAAACCAGAAATGTTTTCTAATAAAGAAAACAAGAAATGGAAATGTTTTCCATTTGTTAATAAGGTATATTTTCCCAATTTAGAAAATAAGGAATATTGAACGTAGGGAAATAGGAGATAAGTAGATTAATGAACTAAGGAGATGAATGTTTAATGATGTTTGATCGATATAATTTCCATTTGGAAATAATATCGTTGTTTGCACACTTGTTTTTATTCGATAATTAAATCACAGACTATCGAAGTTTTGACCATTTTAACGTTGTTAATATGGAGAGACCGGTTGGATGATTATCCAAAGAACCACTCTGTATTGGCATAACCATTGCGAATCATATATGCCAAAAGATAAGTGAAGACGGAGTTATGCAAGGGCTATCCTGTTTACAGAATAGTGCCTTCGGTTCATCCTGTTCCTGGGTGACTTGTATGGATGAATGTCTGACAGAGTATTTCCAGACGATCATGTATATTGATTTCTCCAACTGTACCAAGAGTGGAAGCGAAGAAGGAAACTTCTTTAAGCTAACACATAATGTATGGTTGAGGACGTCAATCGGTGATTTGATGGATTTGATGATGTGACATTCAAAGTGAATCTGGTATGATGATAAAGCGTAGCTTCTAGCCTCATCATCCGGTAAATGACAGAAATCGGGCTGGCAGCATGGCTAAGTCGGTCGCACCGAAGTAGGGTGTATAATCACCTGATCTAGAGTTTCATTTACTTCTAAAAATCTATTGTTGATGCTGTCCCATTCGGGAAACGGTTGCTGATCCCAACTGTTGGTGATATACATTCGATACACTCAAGCGAAATGAGTGGTCGGTCATGTGTGGCCGGGTTGCAAGATGTTCTTGTTGAACCCAGTGTATTCCTCTCTAGAGGTACACGAGCGAAAGGTGGATCCATACCTTGTCATAGTTGGAAATCCATTACCCAATACGTACTTGCGGTTTTGATTGTATACTATATATGTAGAACGTGAGATGAAAGCGTTTCTGCTAGATGATTATATATATACTGTGGTTGATAGACATTATTATAATATCAAAAGGTTTTTGATATAAAGTTATCTTGGATTCTCATAAGGGAAACACCCGTTCCGTTATGCGGCGTGGTCTTATGAGATATCGATTACCTGTTTGAACTGTTTTAAATGTTTTACTCACACCAGTCCCATGACTGACCCGGAGTTTACTTTGTTGTTTTCCCTAAACTCTTGGGTGCTTAAATTTGTACGGGCAGTCAAGTAGTCGGGATTTACAGATATACTGGAAGAGCTTGGAGCAGGAGGCTTCAGGATCATATAGCTATAGTTTATTTCCGCTGTGATGTAAGTGTTGTACTTTGATAATGATATGTATATGCAAGTACAGATTTGTATTTCAAAGTTATGTTATGAAATATATTTATTCGTTCCGCTGTGAGATTCGTGTTACTCTGATATGGTGTTCTTCTTCTTCTTCTATTCTAAGTTTCTATCTTATCTATCCTCACCCTCTAATTTCTTTCACTAATTACCAGGATTTCTCGACGTTTTGGTTATCGACGTCGTGCTTACGTCGATAACCAAAGTCGCTCGAAAATCCGGGTCGTTACAGTTGGTATCAGAGCTTAAGTTAAGAATTACTTGGCTCTGTGGCGTGACTCGGTAGAGATAGGGTTAGTAATACCCTAGACTGAGATTGAGTGTATATATACGAGTGAACGTATTTGTATATTGATATTAAAATTTGTTTTATATTATGGAGATCCATTGGTTGAGTTGTTTGTGAATTCTGGTCGATCAGTTTGATCCACTGTATCGGTAGGAGTTACTAAACACTTGAATACGATGAACCGTCATGGTATGTTTTGAAAGAGGGTAAACGAAATAGTTTAGCCAACGTATATTTTGAATATATTGATATATTGGTTGTGATTATAATCGAGTAAGATTATAAATTACATGGTTATGTAAATAACCCATCAAAATTCATATAAGTGAAATACGTGAAATCAGATGAGTTAAATCTGAAATTAAAACCAGAAATTTGAGGTTAAAACTCTGGAAAATTGGATAAGTGTTTGTAAATGGATTAGGATTAAAAATAAGGAAAATTTAAGATCCTGGGAGATTTTAAATTGTTTTACAAACAGTGTGAATTATATGTTGAAATGAATTTCAAGGTGGAAATGTGTAGAAATGGTTTTATAGTATTGAACTCACTTCGATCGCTGGAAAATAGATTCTGATGATGACAGCTGCATCATCAGTATTCATTTTCGAGTTGTAAGTGACGAATTACTACCAAGGATACTGTTTTGAATTTGTTTTTGGAAAGACTAGTTGTGTTGAATTTCAAAATGGGATTTAAAATATAGAATTTGAATTTTTAAATAGAATTGAAATATTAACTCGTTTTAAAAAAAAACGAGAAGTTCCTTTATAAACGAAGTTTATAAATGAAGTAAAAAGAATTATCATTGGATAATTCAGAAATAAAAATACAAGTGTGAAATTGAAAGGAAAATCTATTTTCCAAAGGTAGAAATATCGATTTCAAAAGGAATTGAAACCGAGACTTATTTAAAGGAATTTGAATAAAGGAAGTTCAAACATAGGATTTGAATATAGAAAATTCAAAGGGGATTTGAATAAAGAGAATTCGAATAGAAATTGAATATAGAAATTCAAAGGGAGTTTGAGTGTATGAAACTCAATGGAAGTGATATAGAATTTGAATATAGAAATTCAAATGGCGTTTGGATATAGAAAATATAAAAGATTTCAAATATAGGATTTGAATATCGAAAGTGAAAATATGAGATTTGAATAAAGAACATTCAAAGAGAATTGAAAATGAGATTTGAATAAAGAACATTCAAATAGAATCGAATTTGAAATTTGAATATAGAAGATTCAAAGGGAATTGAAATGAAGTAAAGAGAATTCAAATAGAATTGACATATGAGAAATCGAATGGAATTTGAATAAGAGATTTGAAATGAAATTCATATATGGAATTCGAATAAGTGAATTGAAATGAAATTCAAATATAAAATTTGAATAGAAATTGAATATAATTAACTAGGTCGAAGAGAAATTAGTTAATCGAGTTTTGAATTTGAAGTTGAACTTTAGATAAGTAAAGGGGACTAGTAAATTTATATTCGGAATCGAATATGAAACCTGAGTTTGAAAAGGTAGAATTTGATCAGTTTATAAGTAAGTTAAAAATATTTGAACATGCCATGTTCAAATGTAAAAGTGAAATAGACTAAAGAGTTAATTAACAAATTAATTAACGAATTGAGTTAAAACGATCAGATATAGTTAAAATAGATTGGGCAGGTATAAATATACATGAGATATGTATGGATAAGGTATGAAGGTATATAAATAGATTGCTCGACAAAAGGTATGTATTTAATTCATATATGAGATTTTATGCGCCGTATCGGCTAGCCGCTTGGCTTTTCTTTTTCTTTTGATTAGAAAGGGCCTGTGTGGCAGTTTGGGGATTTTCCCGATGCTCCCAGTACAAAGGAGGTTATGGCGAATTTTTCCGGGAATTTAGGGAGATAGAATATTTCAAGATAATCTGATAGTTAGAAATCATAGTATCGACGTATATAGATAGAAGTCGATAAGGAAACAAACTTAGAAATAGAATAGTAAAATCAAAAAGGAAGTATAAGAATAAAATCTCGGAAAAATAGAAAGAGGAAGTGTACGTGTTTAAAAGTGAATCAGTAGTTGTATGGTATTGATTATTCGAGTAAGTAGTCTTATCTGTTTTGACGTTAAATGTTATTCAGTCAAGGTCTGAGAGGTAGTTATACCCCAACTTGATTGATTTCATTATTAACAAATAAATAGTAAGATTTCAGGCTCGAAGATCAATGTTGAATAAGATTTAGTTGAATATAGTATTTGGGTTGTCGTAACGATGTTTTACACAACATCCGTTTTAACCCAAATGAGTGTAACTTAGAAATAGAAATAAAGAAAAATTTCCTAAGTACAGAAATAAATGAGATCGGAAAAGAGATAAGTAATTGGAATATTTTCCAATTATAAATAGCAAATATTTTCTAAAGTTTAGAAAATAGAGGAAGGCGATATTCGGAAAAGTTTTCCAAATAACTTAAAAAGGGCCAATATGGTTATTGAAAATATTTGGTTAACAAATATTGATAAAGAAGTAAAGAAGTGATTTAACTAATGGAATATTGATTATGGGCTCAGTTGAATTTCAAAAAGGAAAATTTGATTTTTGAAAAGAGTAAACTGTTTAAAAACTCCCAGGGAAAGACTGTTTGAATTAAAAGCAAATTTAACATAAATTTGTGAAAGCAAATTTGAAGTAAAGTAAAGCTAGTAAAGTGGTAACTGAAGTTGAATTGAAATCGAATAAAATTGGATTATCGAGATAAGAATCTGAAATTGAAATTGGATTGAGGAGTTAAGGAATTGAAAATCAAGAATTGAACTTGAGTTGAAATGGGATTTGGCTTGGATATAAGCGGATGGTTGTGTTGGAGATAAAACTGATTTGGAGTTTGATTGGCATAACATTGGTATATGCTGAATTGATAGCAGATGTAAGGGATATAATGATATGCCGGCAAAAAGGTACAAGTTTATATTCCTATATGATATGAGATTTTGATGAGCCAAAGTGGCAAGCCGCTTGGCTGTTTGATTTCCTTTTGGGTTGGAGATGGCCCAGAGAGGCGAGTGGGAGTTTGATCGATTGACCAGTACAAAGGAGGTGCTGGCGAAAAATTTCGAAGTGTTAAGGCGTTAGAAAATTTTCAGGATTTTTGAAAATTTTCGTTGATAAGAATTAATTAATAATTTAATTGAACTTAAATTGGTTCAGTTGAAACTGAAGTTAAGAAGTGAACAAATATGTTCTAACCAGTCGATAGGGTCGTCCTCTACCTTTTAGCAATTTCGAGGACGAAATTATTTTAAGTGGGGAAGATTGTAATGACCCGCATTGGCAGGGGTATTATGATTAATTTATTTAATTGTATAAATGGTAGGTTAGTGAATTACATGGTCGTTGAATTAAATAATGATGAATATTTAACTAAAATAATAAATTAAAAATATATTTAATTCCGAAATATCAGATTTGGCCGAAATGACGATATGGTGTGAACCGGATCATCTGTGATGTTTAATTCATCTTGGGATTGAATTTAAATAACGAATATATTCAATCGTCGACAGTCGAACGTATAGTTTATATTTTTAATTATAATAGAGCTCGAAATGGCGTTGCAGTTCGTAAATTGGCGATTCGAACTTCAACCGAATGTACAAGATTCGTTTTAAGCCGGATTTCTGTGAAACAAGAAACGTCTGGAGCTGGTGGAGTATATCTTGCTAGTAGAAGAGAAAAATCGGGATTTCGTCGTGTAGACTTTGAGATATGTCCAAATCAAATTTCAGAATAGTCGCTATAGAATCGTTTATCGACCGTAACGGATTATTCGATATAACTAGAGATCGGGTTTGAATTTAGACGAGGTTCTTTAGAGACATAGTGATAAGTTAATTTTTAGAATTTTACTGTAATTTTTAATTTATTAAATAAGCAACTTTTTATTTGAAGTATTGTGCACCCTGTAATCAACATTTTTGGGTTTCACAATATGAGTTAATCTACCGATATTATTATATTTCCGGGATCGCGGCACCTCACTGAACACGACTGTATTTTTATCTCAGTCTGCAACACTCATATATGAATAAAATTGTATGGAATGGGGTGTGTAGCTTTTAAAACTTTAAAACAAAAGGAAGAAATTCTCCTCCCTGTGTAATCACATCGTCCACAACTATTGGTAGGTTTCAACGCCTACTACGTCTACATGTACATGTCCCCTTAAGAACCAAGTAAATCAAATATCTATTAATAGCCCCATCGTTCCTTAAGACCAAAAGGATTCATCCTCTGTAACTCATAAAAAGAAAGCCGCCACCAAAAATGAGGAAAGCGTGAAACTCCATCTCAAAAATAAATCATATATATATTCTTATAAATCACCAAACAAGGATAATCAAACTTCTTTAACCTTCCTCTTCGTGTCTATGTGTCTTTTTCCACACTCGAAGTCAGATCCGTTCACTGGGTTTTGTAACGGCGAATCCTAGGTTTAAGTGTTGGGGTTTCGGAGATTGCATTCGGATTTCGAGGCAACTGCAAGTGATTTGGAGCGGGAGACTAAGCTTAGCACGTCGGTTTATAACATGCTTTCTTTTCTGGATGGATTTCGACACCGAAAATGTCGATAGACTCTACTGAGGTGCGTGGGATGGATCGAGATCGCGATGGTAAGGAGGAGTGAGATCGACAACTTAGTGATGGTGGTACGGTGAGATAATGATGCTGTAATGGGGGGTTGCGATTCTCAGAATGGATTGGTGGGGAAGGTTGAATGGTGGTGTTGGATTCGGATTTAGGTGGAGTACGGTGATTTGAAAACGTTGTAGTTTTCTGGAGCACGAGATTTAAGAATGGGGGAAGATGGAGTTTGGGTCAGTATTTACGTGGGTGGGCCTGGAGGTTTTGGGCCAGGGTGAAGTAAGTGAGGCCCGAATATAATTGTTTTAAGTTAACTCTAGTTTTAAAATATCGTATTAACTTGTGAACACTGTATCTAGCTCGTACGAAGCACGATTAATGAACCGTAAGTTGCGTTGGGATCGGATGGACGGACACTGCACACTGGAGCTGATTGGAAGTGGATCGGTGCTCGTTTGGATTTATGGCGAAATAAACTGTTTGATTCAAATCAAACAACAGTTTATCGTTCTTTAACGGTGAACTGCAAATGTGAGTAAATCTCACTAACTCTAAACAGTTTATAAATTCATGGTGTATTTTTAGAACTGTTAGATATTGGTTGATTTACTGTATGTTGACGGTTTGATTGAACTGCTAGTCAGTTAGTTGGATTTCTATATTGATTCTGTTTAACAGAATATATCATATGGAACTGAAAATGATGTTATCTATATTGTTTAACATCTGTGATGCAGGGAAACAGGTTGGAGGAATCCGACTGGATTCCTCAACATTTATTTTACTATTTTCATATATTGTGATATATGATGTGTTATATAATCTGTTATGGATTAGGGGTGTTAGAATGATGTTGATCATTGTTATTCGATATTGTAAATATCATAAAGACCCTGGGATGTAAAAAGAAGTATTTCAATGTATATTGAAATAAAGGAATTTTATAAAATCACAGGATTTTATAAAAGGAATTATTTATAAAACGAACATGGTTTTATAAAAGGGATATTTATTTAGAAAATAAATAGAAATAGAAAAGGAATATTTATTTAGAAAATAAATAGAAGTTATAAATAGGATATATTTGTAACGGTAAGTAAACGTTATAAATAGGAAATATTTGTAACGGTAAATAGAAGTTATAAATAGGAAATATTTGTAACGGTAAATAGAAGTTATAAATAGGAAATATTTGTAACGGTAAATAGAAGTTATAAAAAGGAAATAGTTGTAACGGAAAACGTAGTATCAAAAGGAGCTAATCGATGTTAGTAAATCGATTAGAGATAAAGCAAAAGAAGTTAATCGATGTTAGTTAATCGATTAGTGTTAAAGCAAAAGAAGTTAATCGATGTTAGTTAATCGATTAGTGTTAAAGCAAAAGAAGTTAATCGATGTTAGTTAATCGATTAGTGTTAAAGCAAAAGAAGTTAATCGATGTTAGTTAATCGATTAGTGTTAAAGCAAAAGAAGTTAATCGATGTTAGTTAATCGATTAGTGTTAAAGTAAAAGAAGTTAATCGATGTTAGTTAATCGATTAGTGTTAAAGTAAAAGGGAGTTAATCGATGTTAGTTAATCGATTAGTGTTAAAGTAAAAGAAGTTAATCGATGTTAGTTAATCGATTAGTGTTAAAGTAAAAGGGAGTTAATCGATGTTAGTTAATCGATTAGTGTTAAAGTAAAAGGGAGTTAATCGATGTTAGTTAATCGATTAGTGTTAAAGTAAAAGAAGTTAATCGATGTTAGTTAATCGATTAGTGTCAAAGTAAAAGGGAGTTAATCGATGTTAGTTAATCGAATAGAGTTAAAGCAAAGGAGCTAATCGATGTTAGTTTAATCGATTTGAGTTTAAAGCGAATGAGTTAATCGAATATAGTTATTCGAATAGAAGCAAAAGAGTTAATCGAATATAGTTATTCGAATAGAAGCGAATGAGTTAATCGAATATAGTTATTCGAAAGGAGTTAAGTGAAATGGGTAAATCAATAGCATTAGTCAAATAGAGTTAATCCAATAGTGTTAGTCCAATAGAGTTAATTGATATGGGTTAATCGAATAGAGTTAAGTGAAAAGAGTCAATCGAATATAGCTATTCGAAGGAGGGTTAAGTAAGGAAGTTTGTAAAGGAATATAAAGTGAACTTTGCTAATTTCAAAGTTAGAAATGTTGTTCAGTTAAGGTCTGAGAGGTAGTTCTACCCCAACTTGATTGGCTTCGTTTTTAACTAAGGAATAGTTAAGGTTCGGTAGTAAAGGAAATGGTTTGAATTGGCATCGCGATGGTTTGTTTAAACATCTGTCTAAGTCCAATGAAGAAGCTTTGGAAATGTTTTCCAAAGAAGAAACCAGAAATGTTTTCTAATAAAGAAAACAAGAAATGGAAATGTTTTCCATTTGTTAATAAGGTATATTTTCCCAATTTAGAAAATAAGGAATATTGAACGTAGGGAAATAGGAGATAAGTAGATTAATGAACTAAGGAGATGAATGTTTAATGATGTTTGATCGATATAATTTCCATTTGGAAATAATATCGTTGTTTGCACACTTGTTTTTATTCGATAATTAAATCACAGACTATCGAAGTTTTGACCATTTTAACGTTGTTAATATGGAGAGACCGGTTGGATGATTATCCAAAGAACCACTCTGTATTGGCATAACCATTGCGAATCATATATGCCAAAAGATAAGTGAAGACGGAGTTATGCAAGGGCTATCCTGTTTACAGAATAGTGCCTTCGGTTCATCCTGTTCCTGGGTGACTTGTATGGATGAATGTCTGACAGAGTATTTCCAGACGATCATGTATATTGATTTCTCCAACTGTACCAAGAGTGGAAGCGAAGAAGGAAACTTCTTTAAGCTAACACATAATGTATGGTTGAGGACGTCAATCGGTGATTTGATGGATTTGATGATGTGACATTCAAAGTGAATCTGGTATGATGATAAAGCGTAGCTTCTAGCCTCATCATCCGGTAAATGACAGAAATCGGGCTGGCAGCATGGCTAAGTCGGTCGCACCGAAGTAGGGTGTATAATCACCTGATCTAGAGTTTCATTTACTTCTAAAAATCTATTGTTGATGCTGTCCCATTCGGGAAACGGTTGCTGATCCCAACTGTTGGTGATATACATTCGATACACTCAAGCGAAATGAGTGGTCGGTCATGTGTGGCCGGGTTGCAAGATGTTCTTGTTGAACCCAGTGTATTCCTCTCTAGAGGTACACGAGCGAAAGGTGGATCCATACCTTGTCATAGTTGGAAATCCATTACCCAATACGTACTTGCGGTTTTGATTGTATACTATATATGTAGAACGTGAGATGAAAGCGTTTCTGCTAGATGATTATATATATACTGTGGTTGATAGACATTATTATAATATCAAAAGGTTTTTGATATAAAGTTATCTTGGATTCTCATAAGGGAAACACCCGTTCCGTTATGCGGCGTGGTCTTATGAGATATCGATTACCTGTTTGAACTGTTTTAAATGTTTTACTCACACCAGTCCCATGACTGACCCGGAGTTTACTTTGTTGTTTTCCCTAAACTCTTGGGTGCCTAAATTTGTACGGGCAGTCAAGTAGTCGGGATTTACAGATATACTGGAAGAGCTTGGAGCAGGAGGCTTCAGGATCATATAGCTATAGTTTATTTCCGCTGTGATGTAAGTGTTGTACTTTGATAATGATATGTATATGCAAGTACAGATTTGTATTTCAAAGTTATGTTATGAAATATATTTATTCGTTCCGCTGTGAGATTCGTGTTACTCTGATATGGTGTTCTTCTTCTTCTTCTATTCTAAGTTTCTATCTTATCTATCCTCACCCTCTAATTTCTTTCACTAATTACCAGGATTTCTCGACGTTTTGGTTATCGACGTCGTGCTTACGTCGATAACCAAAGTCGCTCGAAAATCCGGGTCGTTACAACGGTGTTATCTGTAAATTCAATTACCATTTCACGCTCAAATCTAATTAAAGATTTAACTAATGCCAGGAGCAAAACTGGTGATACTCCAACCTCGATCATTTCAATCTAATTAAAGATTCGTTAAAACTATACTTAGTTTTAATCTGTGACTGGGTTAAAGAATCAGTGTCATTTAAAACATGGTTCACGATAAACCCAAAATCACATCACATTTCAATCAGTCCCTAACCAAGAATTAGAAGTGAGCAGTTCCCTAAGTATTAACCCCGAAGGCCGAAACCAACATCAGATCAATACCCCAGAAACCATTCACCTTAACTAATCTGCAGTTAGTTTATGAATTTTCTTAACTCCTTTGGGTCTAAGAATAGTATTATTGAGGATACCGTTCATGACAACCCAAAATCACATTTCATTAATTATCGGGTTAAAAACAAGTGTTATATAAAACACTGTTCAGGATAAACACAAAAATCAATATCAATTCAATTCCAATTAAATATTATTTAATTTGTACACTTCATTAAATCTAAATAAAAAGATTTAATCTTTTCTCAACTGGGTTCAAAAACAGTGTTAATAAAGACACCATTCACGACAAACCCAAATCACATTTGACATTAAATACAAGGCTCTGAATAGAAAATATACCCGCTTATATTCAATATCAAATTCTACGACCAAGAAATATCGTATTGGAAATAACGGTATATATATATACATACATACATACATATATATATATATATATATATATATATATATATATATCTTTCAAATTCCTATAACAATATCTGTGTCATCACGAAATCCAACATAGAAATATTCCGAAGATAATTTCGATTCAAATCCATTCCAATAAAATTATTGGAAATTCTGGTTATTTTCAAAACCATTTCAAATCCAATTTATTTATTTAAAAATAAATAGAATTATAATTCTAGTTCAAAACTAGTTCATTTCGATAAAAATCTATTTTTATCTTTTCAAATATGGAGTTTTTCATCCCGATTCTTCCCAAATCATTTCTTATGATTTTACACAAATTATCGATATTTTTAATAATTTTATCAAGGCCCTTACAGTCGATTTCCATCAACGGCCATCGAACTGCACTTACAACGACCTTATTCAAATTTGATTTGGACATAATTCCAAATCCAACCGTTAGATTTCTAATTTCTAATATTCGTTAGAAATCTCTTTTCGATACGAACCCAACATTTTTGGTTTTAGGAGAATCGGACGGTCGGATCTCCCGAAATACCCGTTTGAAGTCAATGGTCGAAATTCGCGAACTGCCGCGGCGCGGCGCATTCTATTCTGGCCATTATATTATATATATAATATATATAATATATAATTCGTCGATTTCCTTTTCAAATGTGCTTTATAAATCGTTTTAAATTCATTTTCAAAACGGTTTCAACTTCATATTCAATTTCAAATCAAAATTGAATATTCCAATATAAATTCGTTTTAAATTTAGTTTGAATTTCAAATTAACTCAATTTCAATTCAAATTCATTTCTATTCAATTTCAATTCGAATTCATTTCAAAACAATTTCAATTCTATTTCAATTCTATTCGAATTTATTTCAAAACGATTTCAATTCTATTCGAAATCATTTCAAAACGATTTCAATTCTATTTCAATTCTATTCGAATTCATTTCAAAACGATTTCAATTCTATTTCAATTTTATTCGAATTCATTTCAAAACGATTTCAATTCTATTTCAGTTCTATTCGAATTCATTTCAAAACGATTTCAATTCTATTTCAATTCTATTCGAATTTCAAACCATTTCAGTTTACTTAGATTTTCAAATCAATTCAATTAAATTCGAATTTCAATTCACTTTAATATTCACTTCAATTTGAATAAAATCGATATAAATATCGTTCACGTCAAAATGGCGTCAATCTATCAACGCGGCTTCATATATTTCGAATTTCAAATATTCTATTTCAAATATTTCTATTTCAAATATTTCTATTTTCAAATATTTCTAATTTCAAATATTCTATTTCAAATATTTCTATTTTCAAATATTTCTAATTTCAAATATTTCTAATTTTAAAACTAGAATGAGGCCCAATCAATTACCATATAATGTTAATTATATGGATTTTCTACCACACGTATATAACAGCAACGATAAATCATCAACCATCATCCGAAGTGCATTCTACACTGTATAAGCATCAAATATAAATATTCAACGCTTATAACCGTCTGTCAATCAATCGATCGACATACGACTAAACAATCGGGATTAGTGTACGTCAAATATCATCCCAATACCCGTGTAGGGTTTCAAACAATCAAACACATATTTTATTTGTGCAGTTGGGCGATGTGTAAAATTTATCATCCCAATCAATATCAGTCAAATGTGTGTATATAAACAAATCGTCTGATTTGTTTATTTTTATTTCATTTCATATACACGTTAAAAATTCTATTTTTAACTATAAATTATTTTCCATTATAAAATATTTAATTTCAACTATATAAATATTTTATTTCATTTTACATCAAATCACACAATCAACTACACATCAAAATCAAACAAACAAGCATACAAGCCGTCCATGGTCTGTGGACGACGGGTGTCGGGTGCTACTAAACACCGTCTGCATCCTAGTATATATTATTAACTAGAAAACAAAATTAAAAGGTGAGAAGTTCTCACTGATAGCTAATCCAATCCCACGACTCATCATATGGAGAAAATCTCCGCTGTTTCTTCTATTTCCACTTTCGTCATCCGTATTCACTACATGTATAAAAATCACCTTTTATATTCTCTATTCTATAAAAATTCTATTTTTACACCGCTACTATATAGATAAAAATTCTATTTTTACAACGCTACTATATAGATAAAGATTGTATTTTTATGTTGTTAATATATATATAAACAAAATCTCATTTTTACCTTAACAAAAATTTCAATTTTACCTAAAAAAAATCTTAACTTTCTATATTCCCTATTACATAAAAATCTAATCCTCTCATGATAATAATCACATTTTGATATGCTATTTATATTTAAAAACAATCCTATCTTTATTTTTAAAAACAATTCTATTTTTATTTTTAAAAATAATGCTACTTTGGTTTTCAAAATAACGCTACTTTGGTTTTCAAAATAATGCTACTTTGGTTTTCAAAATAATGCTACTTGGGTTTTCAAAACTGATTTATTAAAATTCCTATCTTCATATTTTTAGAACAATGTATTTCATTTAAAAACAAATTCTATTCATGAAAACAACTTCTCACATCGTTCACATAATAAAAATTCAGAAAACTTAGTATAATATTCTCTTTTAATTCTTCTTTCTGGAAAACAAGCCATCGTCCTCTGTTAAAATCTCGACCCTGCTTCCTCGCCTAGGGTTTAACCGTGCCGCCACTGTGCATGGCCGGACCACTATCCAATGTCGGCGAACGGAGCGCCTGAGCCTTGCCTCCTCCACGCCCCAATGGCCAGTGAACTCGAGCTCGCATTCGTCGAGGAATTGGAGCCTGAACGCGGCGGCTCCTTCTGGATCGATTCGGGGTTCTGGAGGTTTGGGATTAAGGAGAAGAAGCGGGTTGGCTTGGGTGGCCGGAGGGAGGTGGTGCGGCGCTAGAGGGAGGGGTGAACGGCACTGGATGGTGGTTGGTAGGGGAGGGCGACGGAGCAAAAGGGGATCGGGTTTTTATTTTAATTCCCAGCGTTGACTAATGAAGAGAGGAGAGAAATAAGGGGGCCCTATATAATTTAATTATTATTTTATTTCCTTTAATTCCAAAATGTAACTTTTTATTTCGAACTCGAAATCAAACCCACCGACGGTCATCCCTAGCTAATTACCCCCGTTCCAAACACGATAGGATATGTTTCGTAAGCCAATTCGATTGTTTCGATCAGTTTTCATCAAATTCAAAATATAAATCAATGTATATTGAATTTGAACGCACATTTCAATTTACCAGGGCCACATACTAACTAGAAAAATTCCAGAAAAATATTTTCTAGCTTCGTATTGACGATACGGTCCTAACAAAACTAATTTCGTCAAATTCTGAAACCGTTTGAAAAATGGCCATTTTCCAGTCGATTAAAATCAACTGAAACTGGTCAAACGTGTTTTCCTTTGCCACGCTCACATATTGATTCGGAAAATTATGAAATTTGAAACATAGCAATAACTTGACATCACGGATCCAATAGAAGTGGTTTCGTCGAAATCCGAGGTCATTTGCAAAGTTCCCATTTTTAAGGGCCTGAATTCCGTAGCGACTATTCTAAAAATTCAATTGGACATATCTCTTGATTCATGCTATGAAATTCCAATCTTTCGGATTCGCTGGAAAGATATTCAAACATAGATTCTAATATTTTTGGTTTTACTGAAATCCGGTTTATTTTGCACACGGTACATTCAATTGAATTTTGAAATCGAATTATCGAACTTCCGCGCCATTTTCAATTCCTTTTATAAATATAAATAAATATTTATATTCTATCGTCGATTCAAACGAATATATACGTTCGAATTATATTCAAAATAAATTTCTCGTCGATATAATTTAAAATAATTCATTTTATATAATAAAAATTCATTAAAATTGCCAAAGTAAAAATTTTAAACTGGCCCAGATTTCCGGGTTATTACACCCTACTATGCTTAAACTACCCTACTTCTCTTAATACTTCAAAACAGCTATTCTTTTTAATCTTACAACTAATTATCTAAATAGCCCTTACTGCCAACAATTACACCTATTTTTTAACTACTATGAAGGGTTGGTTTTTGCAGCACCCAATCCAAATGATTCATCATCTTTCATATTTGTCGATCTCCCTCTACTATGTTTAAACTATCCCTACTTCTCTTAGAACTTAGAAACATCCTTTCTTTTTAATCCTACCTCTAATTCTCTAAATATCCCTTACTTCCAACACTTAGCTTTATTTTTTACCTACTGTGAAGGGTTAATTTTTGCAGCACCCAATCCAAATGATTCATCTTCTTTCATATTTGTCGATCTACCCCCATTATGCTTAAACTACACCTACTTTTCTTTATATTTCAAAACAGCCCTTCTTTTTAATCCTACCCCTGATTCTCTAAATAGCCCTTACTTCGAACAATAACCCTATTTTTAAATAACTGTGAAGGGTTGGTTTTACAACACACAATCCAAACGACTCATCATCTTTCATTTTTGTCGATTTACCCCTACTATGCCTAAACTACCCCTACTTCTCTTAATACTTCAAAACAACTCTTCTTTTTAATCCTGCCCCTAATTATCTAAATAGCCCTTCCTTCCAACAATTAACCTTATTTTTTAACTAATGTGAAGGATTGGTTTTTGTAGCACCCAAACCAAATGATTCATCATCATTCATCTTTGTCGATCTACCCCTACTATGCTTAAACTACACCTACTTCTCTTTATACTTCAAAACAGCCTTTCTTTTTAATCCTACCCCTAATTCTCTAAATATCCCTTACTTCCAACGATTACCCCTATTTTGTAAATGCTATGAATGTTTGGTTTTTGCAGCACCCAATCTAAATGATTCATCATCTTTTATATTTGTCGATCTACCCCTACCATGCTTAAACTTCCCATACTTCTCTTAGTAATTCAAAACAGTCCTTCTTTTTAATCCTACCCCTAATTCTATATATAGCCCTTAAATCCAACAATTACCCCTATTTTTAAACTTCTATGAAGGGTTGGTTTTTTCGGCATCCAATCCAAATTATTCATCATCTTTCATATTTGTCGATCTACCCATACTATGCTTAAACTATCCCTACTTCTCTTAATACTTCAAAACAGTCCTTCTTTTTAATCCTAACCCTAATTGTCTAAACAGCCCTTGCTTCCAACAATTACCCCTATTTTTAATTACTGTGAAGTTTTGGTTTTTGTAGCACACAATCCAATTGATTTATCATCTTTAATATTTGTCGATCTACTCCTACTATGCTTAAACTACCCCTACTTCTCTAAATACTTCAAAACAGTTTTCTTCTTAATCCTATCCCTAATTCTCTAAATAGCCCTTACTTCCAACAATTGCCCCTATTTTTTGACTACTGTGAAGGGTTGGTTTTTGCAGCACCCAATCTAAGTTATTCATCATCTTTCATATTTCTCGATCTACCCCTACTATGCTTAAACTACCCCATCTTCTCTTAACTACCCCTACTATGAAGGGTTGTATTTTGCAGCACACAATCTATATGATTCATCATCTTTTATATTTTTCGATCTACCCGTACTATGCTTAAACTATCCCTACTTCTCTTAATACTCCTAAGCAACACTTCTTTTTAATCCTACCATTAATTCTCTAAATAGCCCTTACTACCAACAGTTACCACTGTTTTTTAACTTCTATGAAGGGTTGGTTTTTGCAGAATCCAATATAAATGATTCGTCATCTTTCATATTTGTCGATCTACCCCTTCTATGCTTAAACTACCCCTACTTCTCTTAACACCTCAAAACAGTCCTTCTTTTAATCCTACCCCTAATTCTATAAATAGCCCTTACTTCCAACAATTACGCATATCTTTTCACTACTTTGAAGGGTTTGTTTTTGCAGAACCCAATCCAAACGATTCATAATCTTTCATATTGGTTGATCTTCCCCTAGTATGCTTAAACTACCCCTACTTCTCTTAATACTTCGAAACAACCCTTCTTTTTAATCGTACCCCTAATTCTCGAAATAGTCTTTCCAATAATTACGCCTATCTTTTTACTACTGTGTATGGTTGGTTTTTGCAGCACCCAATCAAAACGATTCATAATCTTTCATACTTGTCGATTTACCCAAACTATGTTTAAACTACCCCTACTTCTCTTAATACTTCAAAACAGTTATTCTTTTTAATCCTACCTATAATTCTCTAAATAGCCCTTAATTCCAACAATTAGCCCTATTTTTTAACTACTGTGAAGGGTTGGTTTTTGTGGAACCCAATCCAAATGATTCATCATCTTTCATAGTTCTCTATCTACCCTTACTGTGCTTAAACTACCCTTACTTCTCTTAGTACTTCGAAACAACCCTTCTTTTTAATCCTACCCCTAATTCACTAAATAGCCCTTACTTCCAACAATTACCCCTATTTTTTACCTATTGGGAAGGGTTGGTTTTTACAACACCCAATCCAAATGATTCATCGTCTTTCATATTTGTCGATCTACCCCGATTATGCTTAAACTACACCCACTTCTCTTTATACTTAGAAACAACCATTCGTTTTAATCGTACCCCTAATACTCTAAATAGCCCTTACTTCCAAAAATTACCCCTATTTTTTAATAATTGCGAAGGGTTGGGTTTTACGGCACACAATCCAAATGATTCATCATCTTTCATATTTGTCGATCACCACCTACTATGCTTAAACAACCTCTACTTCTCTTAGTACTTCAAAACGGCTCTTCTTTTTAATCCTACCCCTAATTCTCTAAACAGCCCTTCCTTCCAACAATTAGCCATATTTTTTAACTAGTGTGAAGGATTGGTTTTTACAGCAACCAATTCAAACGATTCATCATAGTTCATACTTGTCGATTTACCCCTACTATGCTTAAACTGAACCTACTTCTCTTTATACTTCAAAACAACACTTCTTTTTAATCCTACCCCTAATTCTCTAAATAGCTCTTACTTCCAACAATTACCCCTATTTTTTAACTATTTTGATGGGTTGGTTTTTGCAGCACCCAATTTGAATGATTCATCGTCTTTCATATTTGTCGATCTACCCCTACCATGCTTAAACTACCCATACTTCTCTTAATAATTCATAACAGTCCTTCTTTTTAACCCTACCCCTAATTCTTTATATAGCCCTTAAATCGAACAATTGCCCCTATTTTTTAACTTTTGTGTAGAGTTGGTTTTTGCAGCAACCAATTCAAATGATTCATCATCTTTCATATTAGTCGATCTACCCCTACTATGCTTAAACTACCCCTACTTCTCTTAATACTTCTAAACATTCCTTCTTTTTAATCCTACCCCTGATTCTCTAAATAGCCCTTACTTTCAACAATTACCCCTATTTTTTAATTACTGTGAAGGGTTGGTTTTTGCAGCACACAATCCAAATTTTTATCATCTTTAATATTTGTCGATCTACTCCTACAAAGCTTAAATTACCCCTGGAACGCCCCACCTCCATTAAGGTCACTCACAAAGGGAATGCCTTAACTTTGTGGAGCTTTGAAGGTAAAAGACACAGATAATTTTGAATACGGACATATAAGCAGCAGAAAAACGAAATTTTTTTCATACGTGGTTCATAACAAAGTCATTACAACAAACTGTCTCCAAACAACTTCCAAATCATTACATCAAAATACTCTGTCATAATAAAGTGGCATAATCCCCGTTAAGAGCGTATCCAAAGCCATAGCCCAAGAAGAGAAAGTCCAAGCCATACATCTACTCTCTTCAAGCTTTGCAAAAGGTCTGAACTAAGCCGAGGTGTTTCCTCCTTGCGAACCTGGGGGGGAACGGAAGAAAAGAAGACGAAAGAAAAATGGGTCAGACATGAGTCTGGTAAGTCAAGTGATTATTTAGCATGTAAACAAGAAAAGGATTATGACTTGAATAAACGAAATCTAGGAGAACACCCTAGAAATAAGATAATAAGACTGAATATGCTATCGCACTCATTTCAACTTCTCTGCACCCTCGTACCAGTGTTTCAACTAGCACCATGTGTTCAAGATAAATGATCCCCTTTTTATCAATCGGCTCCTACTCATTTACGCTTACCACTTGTGTCATTCGGCCCCCGCTTGATTGTAGATACCTGTGTTGGTCCTACCATGGGGTGTATCAAATCCTATGGTGGTAACTCGACACAATTCAAGATGCATAGTGTATAACTATTGATGCCCAATGCCTGCTTTTTCCACTCAGGAGTATGTGCACGCTCGCACTCCATCGGAACCTACACTGACGCACCACCCGCCGTTGTTTTGACTGCTTATAATCAGCCCAGTAATCGTGCCCCATCCTTCCTAGTTCAGTTTAACATGATACATCTATGTGGGTTACTGCTAAAATGGGTCCCGGTTACTAGGGTTTCCTAATCAACATGTTAAATTGGTTAAGTTTCCAAATTAACCTAAGCCCACTCATTAGTTTAGTTAACATGTTGTATTGGTTAAGTGTTGCCTTAATTAACTTAACCCCACCATTCCAGACTTAGCTTTAATTCATTCATTAAAGCACCTACCACTCACATTAGATAGGTATTGTAACACCCCGTAGTTTTATAACATTAAAATTCAAAAATTAAATTATACTTAATTTTTGGAAAATAATTAAGTGAAATGGGTTGCGAGGAGAAATATATATATATTGATATATATATATATATTAAAAATTAAATAAATTAATATGCGAAAAAGTTCAAAACAGCGAATTGGGAGGGGAAATAATCGAACCGGCGCATTTTTGAGGTCGACCCAAGCACCGCTGGGTCGACTAAGGGTTAATCCAGGGTGTTTGGCTGTCAACCCGTGGGCCGATTCGCTCAAATGCAGATTTTGCATTTGATTGGTTCTCATGGTTCAGGGTTAATCTAGTGGTCCTAAATAACTTCCTACACCAATAAATACATCCTAATGCTAACCCTAAACCTAATTAAAATAGAATAGTTACTGTCGCCATGGAAATCAATGGAGTCGCCGTCAACTAAGAAAGAAGAAAAGCAAATTCAATTCTAATTCTCTCAACCCTAAAGTAAAGCAAAACTCTCTCTTTTCTTCTCTAAATTGTGAGTATGATGATCTTAACAAGATTATTATCATTTTAATTAGGTTGAGTTATGAATGGATTATGAGTAGATAATGTGAATTATCATATATGTTATTGTAAACCCCTTTTGCTATCATGTATATTGTAAATCCAATGTTATGTGATGATGATATCTTATATGTTGTAAATCATTCTATGATGAGGTTATTTATGTTGAAAGTTTCTATGCCAAGTTGTGATGAATCATACATGTTAAAAAGGCCATGATATTACCATCTATGCTAGTTAGTTCATATTAATTAAATCATCATGTTAGGGTTATGTTGATCTATATGACAAGTCACATATGTAAGTTAGATTCACTAGAAAAGTTATGAACATGTGCCAAGACATCTATTATGACATCTAGAATTATGCTATGACATATGTGCTATCCTATGCTAGTTCACACCATCATTATCTTTCCTAAAAACCCCATATGCAAGTTTATGTATAAATTCGGGCTATGATCATATCATGTAAATTGAGACATTTAACAAGTTGACACCTTTTGAACCTTAACATGTGTAGTTTATGCAAGTTTCACCCCTATTATGATTAGATTCATTTTAATTGTCCATATGTTGTGATAATTTGTTTTGTGCTATAAGTTAGACTATTCGAGTCTAACGTATATTCTGCGTTGAATAAGCGAACGTATAAACGTGGGTAGCGGTAATATTAAGGATTTTGATAATAAGAAGTTGGGGTGCAATTGATATGATTTTGCATGCCATAAGTGGATGGCCATAATTGAGTCAACTATGGACATCATTAAAATTTGACTTAATTAATAATTTGAATAGGGAATTATTAAAACTGGGGTAAAAGATTTTAAGTGTTAATCAATGCTTAGGACACGAGGTTGGACTCGTTTGTGACGTAAACCTGCCCGGACCCGCCCGGCAAATCCACTGGTCACAAATGTCAGCCGAATGTGAGAGGTCCTAGGCCTAAACTAAAGCATAACAGTTGTAAAGACATGAGGTTTGACTCTTTTATGGTGTAAGACTGCCCGGCCCCGCAAGGCAAATCCAGCTGCCATAAATGCCAGTCTAATGTGAGAGGTCTTTATGAGGTTATGGCCTGAATGAATTAAGAAATACTTAACCAGATAAACATGTAAGGTGGGACATGGGGGTTATGTAGGTGCCTTGGGTGGCATGAGGAATCTAGGGGTGCGCTTAGTGGCATGTGAAATACGATTAGTAAGACTTAACCAAACACACATGTAAATGAACATGACTAAGAGGGTTAAGTGGGATATACTAGTGACAAGCTTAGGTGGGTAGCTTATGGGGGCCCATTTCGACCAGTATCCCAAACGTATCTTTGTGGGCTCGACCCAAGTCGAGGACGGGACACGCATGCTGGGTTTGACTGTAAGAGGCCAAAACGGGGAGCGGTGGCAACGCAAGTCCAACGGGTTTCATATGCTTGTGTGGACCCGGGCTGGTAGGTAAGACGTTGTTGCATCGTGTAGGTATAAGCCGTGCATTCTCAATTTGTATACGGTTGCCACTTTAGGGGAGTGATACACCCCACTGTGGGGCCAGCACGGGTATCTACGAGTAGGGAGCCGATCGAAAGTGGGTAGTGGGGTACACCTAGTGGAAATAGGGGCAAACGGCACCTATGTAGTCAGCTAGGGGTACATAAAGCTATTTATAAAGTTTCTGTGTGAAGCAAGTGGGATCAAATAATAGGGTGACTGGTGTGGTGCAGTATAGTAATGTGCGGTGCAGTGTAGTAATCATTCGTTAGTAATTAGGTGTGCCTTTACCGTTATCTTTAACGTTATCTTAAACGCTATCTTTATCTTCCTAAGAGTTCATAGACATTTACTTGTCTTCCAGCTTATGCCTTAGTCTAGTTATTTTGGTAATAGTATTGTTAGAATTATCATACTCGCCAGACTTTATGTCTGACCCCCTCTATTTCTATCCTTTTCCCCCTCCAGGTCCTCAGGTTGGGCCCAACTCTAGTGGAGTTTGATTAAATTGCTTCATCTCTCTTTGGAAAGCTTGGACCGTTGAAGTAAAGTCCAACTTGTTATCTTTTTAATAGCTATTTATGTAATGGGATTATGTATTTTGTTTTTATGAAGATGGATATTGTACTTGGTTATGATCTATGGTTTTATGATGTAGCAAACATGTTTAATTTCCGTTGCAATAAAATGAAGTTTTAGATTTCCAAGTACTATTTACTATCTATCTTGTTGTAATTTTTCTGTTCTATATTCACTTATAACCTCCATGGAAGTTAATGCATTCCCTTCGTGAGTGACATTAATGGACGTGGGGTGTTACACGTGGTATCATAGCTTAAGGTTACCAGAACAGATAAAAATACTTTAGAAAAATTGTTATTTTTGGAAGAAGTGCTTTCAAAAACATGTTTTAATGAGTAATTTAAAGAGAATTTTTTTTTTTTAGAAAAACATAATCCCCAAAGGCCATATATTTATCATTCGAATTCTCCATTTTGAATATTTCCTTTTTCGTTTCAGCATGGCTAAAGATCTTAATCTACCCGACGGTGTAACGATACCAGGATGGTATAGGAGGTTATTAGAGGCAGGGCCGCTGCAGGTCCAGCCAATGTTCCTCCACCACCAGTTGCATCCGTTCCTCCTCATCCTCGCGTAGATACATTTGTAAAGACGTGCGAGGAATTCAAGGCTATGGGTCGAAAACAATTTCAAGGGTCAGAAACGTTTGTGGAAGCTAGAGATTGGCTTAAGGAGGTGGAAGAATTGCTAGAAATCTTTGAAGCAGATGAATGGAAGAGAGTTCGTTTAGCAGCTTGGTTGATGAAGGGAGAGGCCTCATTTTGGTGGGAGGTCACTAATGGGGCGCGTCGTGTTGACTCTTGAGTGGATTTCTGATGTAGGTTCGAGGCGAAGTTTCTCTCAAGGGCGGAAGAAAATCTATATATGGAAAGGTTCTTGACATTGAAGCTAGGAAGCTCATCAGTGAAAGATTATGTCAATAAATTTAATCAGTTAGCAAGGTTTTGCTTGGACTTAGTGAACACGCCGGAGAAGAATGCGCTGAGGTTCGTGAATGGATTGAATGAACCACTGCAAGGGTTAGCTATGTCCCACATCCCTATGGGGGCCACCTTTGAGAAGTTAGTAGAAATGGCGCTTATGCATGAGGAGAAAAGCGCTAAAGTTGATAAGGCACCCGAGAAGAAGGGGGATCATAAGAACCCACAACAGCAAAACAAGAAGGGTGGTAAAGACAATAACGGCAAGGGAAAAAGAAATGTTTTAACTGTGGGACAGCAGGCCATCTCAGCAAGGATTGCCGAAAGAAAAAGAAGAAAGGTTGTTTTCATTGTGGCGATGCGGGACATTTAGTGAAGGACTGCCCAAAGAAGGGGCAGAGGGCAGGAGCTACCTCGGGAGGACAGGTGCAGGCTCTTATAGCACCAGGGCAGGCAAGGGGACAAGTTCAGGCTCTCGCGGTCCCACCGCTACAAGAACGAGGTAGAACCATTTCTGTTGAAAGCTTAGTTTTTTATTTGATCATCCTGTCCGTACCTTATTCGATTCGGGCGCATCACATTCGTTTATCTCTACATCATTAGTTGAATCACTGCACTTAAACACCAGTTTAGTAGAGGATCCCTTAGTTGTTTCGAATCCAATTGGGGGCTCAGCTTATTTGTCTATGATGTGTTTGGATTTGAAAATTTCCATACTTAGCATTGAATTTAGATGTGATGCTTATGTGTTGGGCTTCACGGGCTATGGGCTAATTTTACGAATGGATTGGTTATCCAGAAATGGGTGGTTCTTGATTGTGAAAGGAGAGTAGTTAGGCTCGTGACTCGCCTTGGCATCACTCTCGAAATCTTTTGTAATCCCATAAATTCGGTTATGCTAAGTTATCTAGAATCGCTTGACGCGTCTGAGGAAAATCTACGATCTGTTAGAGTGGTCCGAGAATATTCAGATGTGTTTGAGGAGGTGAAGGGCTTGCCTCCGAAGCGGGAGATAGATTTTCGAATATATCTTGTGGATAATGTGAAACCAGTATCTTTGCCAGTACGCCACATGGCTCCACGTGAAAGGGGGGGAACTCGATAAGCAAGTGAAGGAGTTGCTTGAGAAGGGGTTCATAAGACGAAGTATATTGGAGTGGGGTGCTCCAGTAGTATTTGCCACGAAGGCGGATGGGTCCCTTAGACTGTGTGTGGACTATAGAGAACTTAATAAACTTACTAAGAAGAACAGACACCCACTGCCGAGGATTGACGATCTCTTCGATCAGTTAGTTGGCACCTCATTGTTTTCGCAGTTGGACTTAGCCACTGAGTTCGATCAATTGAGAGTGGCTGAGGATATCGTTGACAAGACTGCCTTTAGGACTCCGGACGGTTTCTGTTAATGGCTAGTGATGCCCTTCGGTTTCACAAACGCCCCAGCATACTTTGGTTATTTGATGAGTAGGGTGTTTAGGGAGTACCTTAGCAAATTTGTGGTAGTCTTTGTAGATGACATCTTGATCTTTTCTAAAGATGAAGAAGAGCATTCCCTACATCTTAGGGAAGTGTTGGAGGCCCTATGAGCGCATAGCCTTAAGGCTAAATTTTCTAAGTGTCACTTCTGGAGGAAGGAAGTACGGTTCTTTGGGCACGTGGTTTCCAAAGAAGGGATAGCTGTAGATCCCGCGAAGGTGGTGGCCATCCAAGATTGGAAGGTTCCTAAAAATGCTACCGAAGTGAGAAGTTTCTTGTGGTTGGCTGGCTACTATAGGAAGTTTATCAAAGACTTCGCAAAGATATCAGCTCCATTGACACGCTTGACGAAGAAGAACCTAGTTTTCACATGGGACGTAGATTGTGATGTTGCGTTCCAACGTTTGAAGAGAGCTTTGACTTCAGCCCCAGTCTTAGTATTGCCAGATGGGAGTAAGCCGTTTACCGTTTATACCGACGATTGTGGGACAGGACTAGGCGCAGTCTTAATGCAAGAGGGAAGGGTAATAGCCTATTGTGGAAGGCAGTTGAGAGCGCATGAGAAGAATTACCCCACACATGACCTAGAGTTGGCCGCTTTTGTTTTCGCGCTTAAGTCTTGGCGTCATTATCTTCTTGGCGAGAAATTCGAACTGTTCACTGACCACAAATCTTTAAAATACCTATTCTCTCAAAAGGACTTGAACTTAAGGCAGCAAAGGTGGATGGTGTTCTTAGCATCCTACGACTTTGAGATAGCATATACCACTGGCAAGGGTAACGTGGTGGACGATGCCTTACGTAGAAAAAGATTATCCTTAAGTCCTTTGTTTGTTGAGCGGCAAAGTTTAGAATTCATTTCGATGTTTGACTTTAGACCTTCCGTTGACTTCGTTTAACACCCCACCTCCGTTAAGGTCACTCACATAGGGAATGCCTTAACTTTGGTGGAGCATTTTAGTAAACAGAACAGAAACTTACAAGACAGATAAAACAGTACTTGAAAAATTAACTTTATTACAGCAGAAACAGAAATCAATATGGTTACATCCTATCAAATCTCAGAATTCAAGTACAAAATATCAGTCGTGTACAAAATCCTTCAAAATGCATGGTTTAAAATCATAATCCCCATAGAACGGAAGCTATACAGAGCCAAGCCATACTTTAAGCACTTCAAGCAAAGAGAAATCCGGATCAAGCTAAAGTATTCCCTCCTTGGATAACCTGGAGGGGAAACGGAAGAAAGGAGGCGAAACAACAAAGTTCAGACAAAAAGTCTGGCAAGTCCAGTGACTTTCAGCATATGAACAGATAATAATAATAATATGACATGAACATAAAACTGGATGAGGGATAATTGTAACAGGTATAGCGGATATAACAGAAGAACAGAATGACATAAACTATTGCTTTACACTTCTCTGCACTAATACTAGTATAACAGAATTAGGTGTCACCCTAATGTCTAAACTGAAGCAGGAACGGGTACAGAATAAGTTAACAGAAATAGAATGCTAATAATGGGCCTTTACCACCCGATCAGAAACAGACAGAAGCAGAAACAGATTAATCCCTACGGAAACAGAATGTAGAATTAGGTGTACACTAGTAATGGGCCTTTACCACCCGAACAGACGGTACCACACAGAAACAGACAGGTGTTACCACCCAACAGAAACAGACGGTACCAACAGAAACAGACAGAACTAAGTGTACCCTAAAACCCTACCCCAAGCGATCGGCTCCCTAATACATAAATATCCTGTGTCGGCCCCACATTAGGGTGTATCACTCCCTAAAGTGACAACCAATTGGCACAGACCTATTTACAGATGTCACGGCGTCTTACATCCTCAGTGGCAGACCGGGATCCATGCACGCACATGACCCGGTTGGAACGCACCATCAACACCCCTCGCCATTATCAGAATGAACCGCTTATAATTAGTTCAGTAAGCGTGCCCGGACCCTACATACTGTTGGGTCAAAGTTATGATACCAGAAAGGGTTACTGACTAATATGGGCCCCAAACAACAGATGACACAAGTAATTCCCCTCCTAACCTTGTGTCCCCAGACTAACAGATTTCAGATTAACTTGTTTAGAAGTTCAGACATACAGAGTTTAGATCAACTAGTTCATAGATCATACAAACAAGTTAACCAGTTTTCAGACTAACGGATCAGATGTTCGGATTAACAGGCTTACAGATTAACTGGTTACAGACTTACGGATTAATTGGTTACAGATTATCTAACTTTGTATTGGGCCTACGGATTCACGAAACGGGTTTATCAAATTCATTGGTCCAATTGGTTTAACCTTACCCACCCAACACATTTTAGACATCATATTTATCTCATATTTTCATTAATTAAATATTAATGCCCAAAACCTCTCACATTAGACTGACAGTTTGCGGCTACTGGTTAGGCCGGTTGGTTCCGGGCAGGTTTCTGTCGCAAACTGAGTCTAACCTCGGGTTTTCAAGCACGTTATGACTAACTTCTCACATTAGAACCTATTGTTAGCGACCACTGGAATATGCCGGGCAGTTCCGGGCATAATTACGCCGCAAACTCATTCTAACCTCGAGTTAGCCATGTTTATCTTTGTGGCCAATAATTAATGTTTATCTTTGTGGCATAATTACGCCGCAAACTCATTCTAACCTCGAGTTAGCCATGTTCATAACTCTAGCCAATTCAGATTATGTCAATAGCGAACTAATTATATCAACTCAACAGATATAGCAGATAACAGATTTCTCAGACTAGGCAACTTAGCAGATTAAGCAAACTGGCAGATCTAGCATTTTCAACAGACTTAGCAGATGTCAGATTTGGCAGATGAACAAATCTAGCAGACTAGGTAGTAGCGCAGAACTAGCAGATTAAGCAATATAACAGAACTAGCAGATTAGGCAATGTTACAAAACTAACAAATTAGGCAAATATAACAGATTTACTCATTTCTTAAAGTTTCACAAATATATCTTGCCAAATTATAAATCTTGCCTAAGTTTACATGCATAAATAATAGTCATGATGCACAATATAATCATATACCCCATGTTTGCATTACATTTACATAGCATAGATTATGGTCATAATTTACCATATATCATATGTTCCCATTTTTATTAAACTTGCATAGTGTAGAAGATCCGTATATAGATTATACCAAATATAGCCATAGATTACTATGCATGTTATATATCCCAAAAATCCCCTACTTAGGTGTTTATTTACATATTAGATATCCTACTTCCATGTAAGTCTTTATACCTAAGCCATATTCCCTTTATTTCAAATTATATGTTCAATACAGTCTACATTTATGTCCAATTATATACCTTTTTATGTTGTGTCCACAAATCATATGTTCAATACCTTTTTATGTTATAAACATAACATGTCAAATCATCTCAGATTTATGTTCTAGCTACAGTCCATGTTCTTTCTTCAAATCAGTCACCTATTGGCCATGCAAAATTCATGCATCATTCATTTTACTGTCCCAAACATTTTAGCGTATGTTAATCTCTTATGAGATTGGCTCAGGCTCGTGGTAGCCTGGCTATAGAACAGAAAGATGAAAGTGGTACAGAATAAGATAAATCAAATCAGAACAGAACAGATATAACCTCAGATTCAGATTTAGAATTCATGTCACAATCAAAATTAACGTTTATAGCGGAGAATAACTATACTTGCCTTAATTGGATTAAAGAAAGAACTCTAGTTGTTGTAGAACCGTTGCAGAAGCTCTAATCTCTAATTGAATTTAGGTTGATGTTGATTGTCTTCTAGTTTTTATTTCAGCAGAGTAGCAACGCCATTTTTATTTTCAATTTAGAACAGAGGCAGAGTAGAAGTAGAATAGAATTGTGTGCAGAGAAGGCTGGTTTGGGGCTGTTTAAATAGGTTTAGGCAGACGAATCTAGACAGAAAACGAGACCAGATACATCAGAACGCACCCAGGCAGAAAAGCAGATTCGGGAGGCAGGTCGACCCCCAGGTCGACTC
This sequence comes from Allium sativum, assembly GCA_030737875.1. Lineage (NCBI taxonomy): Eukaryota > Viridiplantae > Streptophyta > Magnoliopsida > Asparagales > Amaryllidaceae > Allium > Allium sativum. Next base: position 731,188,585 of record CM060923.1, on the reverse strand, counting down.
TAGGGTCGACTCTAGGGTCGACCCCCTGGGGGCAGGTCGACTCTAGGGTCGACCCCCTCGGGGCAGGTCGACTCTAGGGTCGACTCCCCAGTCGACCTGGTCTGTGCTGTTTAATTTTTTTCTGAACTTTGGAAAGCCATAACTTGGTCATATGGACTCCGATTTACGAAATTTCTGACCTTATTTTGCGTATTTTTCCGAGACGAATGCAATGGCACAGTCCGTTTCCCTTGATTCTGATTTTATATTTTAATTATACTCAGATTTGTAATTCTTAAGTTCATAGAAAATACAGGGTGTTACATTCTCCCCTCCTTAAAGGATTTCGTCCCCGAAATCTTCAAGTTAAGAAGAATGTGTCCTACCATCCAATCACTCATCTACTCAGTCATCACCCACAAGCATCCATTGTCCTTAGAAATTTCTAGTGCTGTATGAACATTTGCAAAAGTGTGTGTATATGTTCCTTATCTAATGCAAAGATCAGGCGGTCTACTGATTCAGTTGACCTCCTTAATGCGAATTATGTCAGTGCCATGAGTCCAATATGTATGCAATTTTCCTATTTGATACATATCATTTCTATATGAGTGCACAACCATCCACTCATATGCAACATCCATGTGCTGATTCAACCATTTTGCTTCCATAAAAATTTAAAATGCTCACACATCCATATGCAGTATGAGAGTGTTTTCGAGCCGATCTAGTGCCTAGTGTGTGTATATGCGTCCACGAGCAACCACTAGCAACCACTTGCATCCACTTGCAACCATCAAACATAACATGTCTCAAACACATGTTTGCATCCATTAGGATTCCTATCTATAAGTTGAACACTCGATCGATAGTATACAGTTGAGGAAGCGAGTACAGATAAAACAAAAACTTGATTCCTATCAGACATTGGTTGAGAAAATAATTGCCCTAAGTGTCAACCCCGAAGACCGAAATCAACATCAGATTGACACCCAGAGGGTTACCCTCTTTAGACAATGTCAAAACTGGAAATCTTATCAGAAGTATTCAGATATTTACAGACTACTGGTACAGATCAGGTTCCCTAGTGATTCTTCGGAAGCTAAGCATGATAAAAATCATATCCCACAAAAACTCAGAATGTATGCGTCATACTTGACGTCTAACACAAATATCCCTCAAACCCCAATCTCAAACAGATGAGCCATAACCCTTATGGGTCTGAGTCTACAGCGGAATTCAGAAATAATACTAGTATTAAAGTGCAGAGTATCGATTACAAAATCAAAATACCAGAATCAGAAAAGTCTTAACTCCATAATCAGATAAAGAAATTAAACCTACTATAGAAATTTTCCTATTTCTATCCTAGCCACTAGCCTCGAGAGTGTTTGCCTGCCCTCCTTGCCCTCGTCTCTTCATGCAGTCCCTAGTGAAGTGCCCCATCTCTCTACAGTCGAAGCAAGTGCCTTTCCTTTTTCTGCAATCCTTGTTCAGATGAGTCGAGCTCCCACAAGTAAAGCACTTTTTCCCCTTCTTATCTTCAGTCTTTTCATCCTTCTTTTGTGTTTCCTTTTTGGGCCCCGGTTTCTTATTCTATGGTTCTTCCTTCTTTGTCTCTTTCGGGCCCTTGTCTTCCTCTTGCAGTAGTGCCATGTCCACCAATTTCTCGTAAGTCGCTCCCATGGGTACATGGGTCATGGCTAGGCTATGCAGTGGCTCGTTCAATCCTTTAACAAAGCGGAGAGTCTTTTTATGCTGAGTGTTGACTAAATCCAATCCGAACCTAGCTAGTTGTTTGAACTGGTTGACGTATTCCTTGACCGTCATACTTCCTTGCTTAAGAGATAAGAACTTCTCCAGTTGTAAACTCCGTTCAGCTTGCGAGAGAAATTTTGTCTCAAACCTTGTTCTGAAATCCATCCATGTCTCAACCAGCCTCTCGGCGTTAGTGACTTCCCACCAGTAGGAAGCTTCGTCTTTGAGCAGCCATACCGCCAACTGTACCTTCTGCCTATCGTCCACCTCGAAGATAACGAATAGATCCTCAGTTTCTTTGAGCCAATTCCTCGCTTCTACAAATGATTCAGTTCCTTTGAAATCCTTCCCACCCATGGCCCTAAAATCTCTTCAGATCTTTGAGAAAGCAATTACACGAGGAGGGGGTTGGGGAGGGGGATCATTTGCTGGACCTGCAGCAGCGGTCCTACCCTCAAGATATTGACGAAACCAACCGGGTACATGAACACCCTCTGGTATCTCAGATGCTTCAGACATGCTGAAACGAAAAAGGAAAGGTTCAATACAAAAAGGACTGAAAGAAAGATATATGGCTCTCGGGGATTATGTTTTTCAAAATAAGCTTTATTTTTGAAAATACTTCCTTTCAAAACCTTTTTGAAAATAGTTTTCAAAACTTTTTATAAAATCTGGTAACCTTCGGCTCTGATACCAAGTGTAACACCCCACCTCCGTTAAGGTCACTCACAAAGGGAATGCCTTAACTTTGGTGGAGCATTTTAGTAAATAGAACAGAAACTTACAAGACAGATAAAACAGTACTTGAAAATTTTTAACTTTATTACAGCAGAAACAGAAATCAATATGGTTACATCCTTTCAAATCTCAGAATTCAAGTACAAAATATCAGTCTTGTACAAAAGCCTTCAAAATGCATGGTTTAAAATCATAATCCCCATAGAACGGAAGCTATACAGAGCCAAGCCATACTTTAAGTACTTCAAGCAAAGAGAAATTCGGATCAAGCTAAAGTATTCCTCCTTGGATAACCTGGGGGGGGGGGAAACGGAAGAAAGGAGGCGAAACAACAAGGGTCAGACAAAAAGTCTGGCAAGTCCAGTGACTTTCAGCATATGAACAGATAATAATAATAATATGACATGAACATAAAACTGGATGAGGGATAATTGTAACAGGTATAGCAGACATAACAGAAGAACAGAATGACATAAACTATTGCTTTACACTTCTTTGCACTAATACTAGTATAACAGAATTAGGTGTCACCCTAATTTCTAAACTGAAGCAGGAACGGGTACAAAATAATTTAACAGAAACATAATGCTAATAATGGGCCTTTACTACCCGATCAGAAACAGACAGAAGCAGAAACAGATTAATCCCTACTGAAACAGAATGTAGAATTAGGTGTACACTAGTAATGGGCCTTTACCACCCGAACAGACGGTACCACACAGAAACAGACAGGTGTTACCACCCAACAGAAACAGACGGTACCAACAGAAACAAACCGAACTAAGTGTACCCTAAAACCCTACCCCAAGCGATCGGCTCCCTAATACATAAATATCCTATGTCGGCCCCACATTAGGGTGTATCACTCCCTAAAGTGACAACCAATTGGCACAGACCTATTTACAGATGTCACGGCGTCTTACATCCTCAGAGGCAGACCGGGATCCATGCACGCACATGACCCGGTTGGAACGCACCATCAACACCCCTCGCCATTATCAGAATGAACCGCTTATAATTAGTTCAGTAAGCGTGCCCGGACCCTACATACTGTTGGGTCAAAGTTATGATACCAGAAAGGGTTACTGACTAATATGGGCCCCAAACAACAGATGACACAAGTAATTCCCCTCCTAACCTTGTGTCCCCAGACTAACAGATTTCAGATTAACTTGTTTAGAAGTTCAGACATACATAGTTTAGATCAACTAGTTCATAGATCATACAAACAAGTTAACCAGTTTTCAGACTAACGGATCAGATGTTCGGATTAACAGGCTTACAGATTAACTGGTTACAGACTTACGGATTAATTGGTTACAGACTATCTAACTTTGTATTGGGCCTACGGATTCACGAAACGGGTTTATCAAATTCATTGGTCCAATTGGTTTAACCTTACCCACCCAACACATTTTAGACATCATATTTATCTCATATTTTCATTAATTAAATATTAATGCCCAAAACCTCTCACATTAGACTGACAGTTTGCGGCTACTGGTTAGGCCGGTTGGTTCCGGGCAGGTTTCTGTCGCAAACTGAGTCTAACCTCGGGTTTTCCAGCACGTTATGACTAACTTCTCACATTAGAACCTATTGTTAGCGACCACTGGAATATGCCGGGCAGTTCCGGGCATAATTACGCTGCAAACTCATTCTAACCTCGAGTTAGCCATGTTTATCTTTGTGTCCAATAATTGATGTTTATCTTTGTGGCATAATTACGCCGCAAACTCATTCTAACCTCGAGTTAGCCATGTTCATAACTCTAGCCAATTCAGATTATGTCAATAGCGAACTAATTATATCAACTCAATAGACATAGCAGATAACAGATTTCTCAGACTAGGCGACTTAGCAGATTAAGCAAACTGGCAGATCTAGCATTTTCAACAGACTTAGCAGATGTCAGATTTGGCAGATGAACAAATCTAGCAGACTAGGTAGTAGAGCAGAACTAGCAGATTAAGCAATATAACAGAACTAGCAGATTAGGCAATGTTACAAAACTAACAAATTAGGCAAATATAATAGATTTACTCATTTCTTAAAGTTTCACAAATATATCTTGCCTAATTATAAATCTTGCCTAAGTTTACATGCATAAATAATAGTCATGATGCACAATATAATCATATACCCCATGTTTGCATTACATTTACATAGCATAGATTATGGTCATAATTTACCATATATCATATGTTCCCATTTTTATTAAACTTGCATAGTGTAGAAGATCCGTATATAGATTATACCAAATATAGCCATAGATTACTATGCATGTTATATATCCCAAAAATCCCCTACTTAGGTGTTTATTTACATAATAGATATCCTACTTCCATGTAAGTCTTTATACCTAAGCCATATTCCCTTTATTTCAAATTATATGTTCAATATAGTCAACATTTATGTCCAATTATATACCTTTTTATGTTGTGTACACAAATCATATGTTCAATACCTTTTTATGTTATAAATATAACATGTCAAATAATCTCAGATTTATGTTCTAGCTACAGTCCATGTTCTTTCCTCAAATCAGTCACCTATTGGCCATGCAAAATTCATGCATCATTCATTTTACTATACCAAACATTTTAGCGTATGTTAATCTCTTATGAGATTGGCTCAGGCTCGTGGTAGCCTGGCTATAGAACAGAAAGAGGAAAGTGGTACAGAATAAGATAAATCAAATCAGAACAGAACAGATATAACCTCAGATTCAGATTTAGAATTCATGTCTCAATCAAAATAAACGTTTATAGCTGAGAATAACTGTACTTGCCTTAATTGGATTCAAGAAAGAACTCTAGTTGTTGTAGAACCGTTGCAGAAGCTCTAATCTCTAATTAAATTTAGGTTGATGTTGATTGTCATCTAGTTTTGATTTCAGCAGAGTAGCAACGCCATTTTTATTTTTAATTTAGAACAGATGCAGAGTAGAAGCAGAATAGAATTGTGTGCAGAGAAGGATGGTTTGGGGCTGTTTAAATAGGTTTAGGCAGACGAATCTAGACAGAAAACGAGACCAGATACATCAGAATGCACCCAGGCAGAAAAACAGATTCGGGAGGCAAGTCGACCCCCAGGTCGACTCTAGGGTCGACTCTAGGGTCGACCCCCTGGGGGCAGGTCGACTCTAGGGTCGACTCTAGGGTCGACCCCCTGGGGGCAGGTCGACTCTAGGGTCAACACTAGGGTCGACCCCATGGGGGCAGGTCGACTCTAGGGTCGACTCCCCAGTCGACTTGGTTTGTGTTGTTTAATTTTTTTTCTGAACTTTGGAAGGCCATAACTTGGTCATATGGACTCCAATTTACGAAATTTCGGGCTCTATTTCGCGTATTTTTCCGAGACGAACGCAATGGCACAACCCGTTTCCCTTGATTCTGATTTTATTTTTTAATTATACTCAGATTTGTAATTCTTAAGTTCACAGAAAATATGGGGTGTTACATTTCGTACCCGGTTTGCTAGCATCCTTGGAGGTCAGACCTACGCTTTTGGGACAAATTGGCGAGGCACAGCGAGATGACCCACAGTTAGTTGAGTTAGTAGAAAAGCTCAAAGGAGGGGAGACATCAAGCTATCTCCGTAGGTATACCTAGATGATAAGGGTTGGTTACGTAGGGATGGTAGCCTTTGTGTACCAAAAGACGATGACCTAAGGAAGACTATTCTTGACGAAGCACATCGTTCGAAGATGACCATTCATCTCGGCGGGGACAAGATGTACAAAGACATGAAGAGAGTTTACTTTTGGGTCGGCATGAAGAAAGACATGGCCGGGTATGTCGCTAGATGCTTGGTATGCCAACAAGTAAAAGCGGAGCAAAAGAAACCCGCTGGGTTGCTTCACCCATTGGAGGTTCCACTATGGAAGTGGGGGAGTGTCTCGATGGATTTTGTGGATGGCTTACCGCGATCGAGGAGGGGTAATACGGAGATTTGGGTTATACTAGATAGACTTACTAAGAGCTCCCATTTCATTCCCGTGAAGAGTAAGAGGACTGCTCCATGGTTAGATTTTGTATATGTCCGAGAAATAGTTCGTTTGCACAGTGTTCCTTCTAGCATAGTGAGCGACCGCGATCCTATTTTCACTAGCGAATTTTGGAGAAGCTTACAAGAGGCGGTAGGGACTCAGTTATGTTTGAGCACCGCATATCATCCTCAGACGGACGGCCAGACCGAGAGGGTGAATCGCATTCTAGAGGATCTGTTGAGGCTATGTATCCTAGAATTCGGGGGTACGTGGGAAGAGCATCTTCCATTGGTGGAGTTCGCATATAATAACAGCTTTCAGTCCAGCATTGGTATGGCACCATTTGAAGTTCTTTATGGATGACCTTGTCGTTCACCTACATGTTGGTGGGAATCTACGGATAAGATCTTACTTGGGCCCGATATGATTAGGGAGACTTCGGAGAAGATCGACTTGATTCGATGGAGGATGAATGCAACGCAAGATAGGCAGAAATCTTATGCGGATAAGAGGAGGACAGATCTCGAGTTTGAAGTCGGGGACATGGTCTTTGTCAAAGTGTCTCCATTACGAAACGTTGTTCGCTTTGGGTCCATTAGGAAATTAGCACCAAGGTTTGTAGGGCCGTTTCCTATTAAGGAGAGGATTGGACGGATGGCGTATAGAGTGGAGTTGCCCGAGAGACTTAGTGGTGTACATGACGTATTCCATGTGTCACATTTGAGGAAGTGCTTGCACGAGACCGCAGAAGTGGTAGAGCCGAGCTTGCTTAGAGAGGTGGAGATAAAGCGTGATGCGACAATTCGACGAGCTCCTACGCGCATTCTTGGGTCGGAGATCAAGAGGTTGAGGAATCGGGAGGTCAGACTAGTCAAAGTGCAATAGGGAGATGATGAGAGCAACGCTACTTGGGAGACGGAAGAGAAGATACGTTCACGATACACTTTTCTTTTTTAGGGTATGTCCTTTAATTTCTCCTTTATCGCTTAGCTTGTACTTATCTTATCTATAGTATATCCTCTCGCTAGTATCTTTGACCTTTAGTTAGGATAGTCCTATGGTTGAAACATGTGTTTGAGACATGTTATGTATGGTGGATGCAAAGTGGATGCAAGTGTTTGCTAGTGGTTGCTCGTGGATGCATATACACACACTATTAGGCACCAAATCGGCTCAGTCACTTCATATTGCATATTGCATATATATGGATGTATTTAGTAAAATGGATGTATAATGGTTGTATTATCATATAGTTGCTGCATTCGGGTGGATGGTTGTGCACGCATATAGAATTAATATGTATCATTAGGAATCTTTTGCATACATATTGGACGCATGGCACTATCATGTATTGCACTAAGGAGGTCGACTGAATCAGTAGACCGCCTAATTTTGCATTAGATATGGACATATACACACACTGTGCATATAAACATTAAAGCATTAGAAGTCTTTTAAGGACAATGGATGCTGGTGTTTGATGGTTGAGCAGATGGACGATTAGATGGTAGGATATACATTCTTCTTGACTTGGAGATTTTGGGGAAGAAATCCTTTAAGGAGGGGAGAATGTAACACCCCGTAATTTTATTGAATTAAAATTCACAAATGAAAGTATACTTAATTTTTAGAAAAGAATTAAGTGAAATGGTTTACGCAGAGAAATATATATATATTGATATTGATATATATATATATATTAAAAATTAAATAAATAAATATGCGAAAAATTTCAAAACAGCGAATTGGGAGGGGAAATAACCGAAACCGGCCCATTTTTGAGGTCGACCCGAGCTCTGATGGGTCGACTAGGGGTTAATCCAAGGTGTTTGGCTGTCAACCCGTGGGCCGATTCGCTCAAATTCAGATTTTGCATTTGATTGGTTCTCATGGTTCAGGGTTAATCTAATGGTCCTAAATGAATTCCTACACCTATAAATACATCCTAATGCTAACCCTAAACCTAATTAAAATAGAATAGTTACCGTAGCCATGGAAATCAATGGAGCTGCCGCCAACTAAGAAAGAAGAAAAGAAAATTCAATTCTAATTCTCTCAAACCTAAAGCAAAGCAAAGCTCTCTCTTTTCTTCTCTAAATTGTGAGTATGATGATCTTAACAAGATTATTACCATTTTAATTAGGTTGAGTTATGAATGGATTATGAGTAGATGATGTGAATTATCATATATGTTGTTGTAAACCCCTTTTGCTATCATGTATATTGTAAATCCAATGTTATGTGATGATGATATCTTATATGTTGTAAATCATGCTATGATGAGGTTATGTATGTTGAAAGTTTCTATGCTAAGTTGTGATGAATCATACATGTTAAAAAGGCCATGATGTTACCATCTATGCTAGTTAGTTCATATTAATTAAATCATCATTTTTGGGTTATGTTGGTCTATATGACAAGTCACATATGCAACTTAGATTGATTAAAAAAGTTATGAACATATCCCAAGACATCTATTATGACATCTAGAATTATGCTACGACATATTTGATATCCTATGCTAGTTCACACCATCATTATGTTGCCTAAAAACCCCATATGCAAGTTTATGTATAGATTTGGGCTATGATCATATCATGTAAATTGAGACATTTAACAAGTTGACACCTTTTGATCCTTAACATGTGTAGTTTATGCAAGTTTCACCCCTATTATGATTAGATTCATTTTAATTGTCCGTGTGTTGTGATAATTTGTTTTGTGCTAAAAGTTAGACTATTCGAGTCTAACGTATATTCTGCGTTGAATAAGCCAACGTATAAACGTGGGGTAGGGGTAATATTAAGGATTTTAATAATAAGAAGTTGGTGTGCAATTGATATGATTTTGCATGCCATAAGTGGATGGCCATAATTGAGTCAATTATGGACATCATTAAAAGTTGACTTAATTAATAATTTGAATACGGAATTATTAAAACTAGGGTAAAAGATTTAAGTGTTAATCAATGCTTAGGACACGAGGTTGGACTCGTTTGTGACGTAAACCTGCCCGGACCAGCCCGGCAAATCCAGTGGTCACAAATGTCAGCCAAATGTGAGAGGTCCTAGGCCTAAGCTAAAGCATAACGGTTGTAAAGACACGAGGTTAGACTCTTTTATGGTATAAGACCGCCCGGACACGCCAGACAAATCCAGCTGCCATAAATGCCAGTCTAATGTGAGAGCTCTTTATGAGGTTATGGCCTAAATGAATTAAGAAATACTTAACCAGATAAACATGTAAGATGGGACATGGGGGTTAAGTAGGTGCCTTGGGTGGCATGAGGAATCTAGGGGGTGCCCTTAGTGGCATGTGAAAATACGATTAGTAAGACTTAACCAAACACACATGTAAATGAACATGACTAAGAGGGTTAAGTGGGATATACTAGTGACAAGCTTAGGTGGGTAGCTTGTGGGGGCCCATTTCGACCAGTATCCCAAACGTATCTTTGTGGGCTCGACCCAAGTCGAGGACGGGACACACATGCTGGGTTTGACTGTAAGAGGCCAAAACGGGGAGCGGTGGCAACGCAATTCCAACGGGTTTCATATTCGTGTGTGGACCCGGGCTGGTAGGTAAGAAGTTGTTGCATCGTGTAGGTATAAGCCGTGCATTCTCAAGTTGTATCGGGTTGCGATTTTAGGGGAGTGATACACCCCACTATGGGGCCAACACGGGTATCTACGAGTAGGGAGCCGATCAAAAGTGGGTAGTGGGGTACACCTAGTGGAGATAGGGCAGACGACACCTATGTAGTCATGTAGGGGTACGTAAGGCTATTTATAAAGTTTCTGTGTGAAGCAAGTGGGATCAAAAAATAGGGTGACTGGTGTGGTGCAGTGTAGTAATGTGCGATGCAGTGTAGTAATCATTCGTTAGTAATTAGGTGTGCCTTTACTGTTATCTTTAACGTTATCTTAAACGCTATCTTTATCTTGCTAAGAGTTCATAGACATTTACTTGTCTTCCAGCTTATGCCTTAGTCTAGTTATTTTGATAATAGTATTGTTAGAATTATCATACTCGCCAGACTTTATGTCTGAACCCCTTTATTTCTATCCTTTTTCCCCCTCCAGGTCCTCAGGTTGGGACCAGCTCTAGTGGAGTTTGATTAAATTGCTTCATCTCTCTTTGGAAAGCTTGGACCGTTGATGTAAAGTCCAGCTTGTTATCTTTTTAATAGCTATTTATGTAATGGGATTATGTATTTTGTTTTTATGAAGTTGGATATTGTACTTGGTTATGATCTATGGTTTTATGATGTAACAAACATGTTTAATTTCAGCTGCAATAAAATGAAGTTTTAGATTTCCAAGTACTATTTACTATCTGTCTTGTCGTAATTTTTCTGTTCTATATTCACTTATAACCTCCGTGGAAGTTAATGCATTCCCTTCGTGAGTGACATTAATGGACGCGGGGTGTTACTGGTATTGTTGCGGTCACTGGAAGTGCCGGTCGGGTCCGGGCAGTTTTACACCACAACTCAGTCTAACCTCGGATTCTTTTGGGCTTGATGCACTAACCTCTCACATTAGATATATATTGTTATGGTTGCTGGATGTGCCGTGTGGTTCCGGGCAGCCTTACGCCGTAACTCAATCTAACCTCGGGTTAGGCATATTCATCTTTTCTAAATTTACATATTTACCTTTCATATTTATATGTAAATTGTTTTCATTCAAGTCATGCCCAATTTCTCTCTAAATCATATTCATAATTTTAGGTACATAAATTATACCAATTTTTATGCCACTATTCATTCATATATTTATGGGCCAAATTATGCCATTAATATGAATTTAAGGTTTTCCCAACGTTACCCCCGTCATACGTTCCCAAAATTCACATAGAATGTTAGGATCGTAACTTAGCCTAACTTATATACAAAAGGGGAAAGAAGGGAGTATGTACCATTTACACAACATAAAATAATAAGGAACTAACTAAACATGTGTCATGTAAACGTGGCATAATATAATGAACTTGCATTTTTGGATCCAACTAACACGAGTCTTTAAGCATATGAGATTACCCAAATCCAACTGGGCATGTAAATGTAAACTTTTATTTTGGGTCCAATGAACATAATCCTTGAGCATATAGAATTGCACAAGTTCAACTAGACATGTGAATGTAAATTTTAATTTGGATCCAATAATCATGAACCTTAATCATATGGAATTACACAGGTTTAACAAGGCATTTAAATATGAACTTTCATCTTGGATCCAACAAACAAGAATCTTAAGCATATGGTTTTACAAAAGTTTAACAAGGCATGTAAGTATGATCTTTAATTTTGGATCCAATTTTCATAGATCTAAATGTGAATCTAACCATAATACATGTCTTAGCCTAACAACTTGCATGATTCAATAAACATAGATCTAAACATAATGCATGTCTTAGCCTAACAACTTGCATGATTCAGTAAACATAGATCTAAATGTAGATCTAAATAACTTGCATGATTCAATAAACATAGATCTAAATGTAGATCTAAACAACTTGCGTGATTCAATAAACATAGATCTAAATGTAGATCTAAACAACTTGCATGTTACATAACATGAAAAAGTCACCAAATTTACATAATATATGATTGGTTTAACATCAACATAATAACCACAATAATCTCAAAAACATTTACGATGGAATCGTTACAAGAATAGGCATAAATCAGCTACGTCATTATCTCATAACTAGTAATTACTCAAGTTTTCATTTTATTACAAATCACAACTTTTAATCGTTCACATATAAATAATAACAGGACTTACAAAGAAAAGAAAGTCTCATTTTTCTGGAATCTGTTTTCTGAATTTGAAAAGCAATCCCTTGTAGAAGACTATCAATTTCTCTACGTAAGTTTTGATTTGAAGCTTTTGACTCGCTTTCTAATCGAAGGATAGATGGTGGCTCAGCTAGAACGTTCATTGATAGCATGACGGCTCCTTGGAATGAATTAGTATGATTTAGGGTTTGAGGATTAGGGTTGCTTTTACAGAAGTTTAATCTTATGTCAGCCATTAGACTATTTTAGGAACAATCACAAGCGTCCAGACTAGATAGAGTTATCCAGAATTTCCACCTAAGCCCTAGTGACTCAGCAATAGGTCAGAAAAGTCTCAGCAACTAGTCAGCATCGTCACCATTTTAGATCTGGGCGAGGGGGTCGGTCGACCCCCCAGGTCGACCCCCTGGTCGACCTTATTTCTGGGCGGGAAATTTCCCGCCCAACCTGCTTCGGTGTTTAAATTTGAATTTTGGATTTTAATTTGAACTGTTTTAATTTATTTAAATTCTTGAATCTTCTGAAGGTCATAACTACTTCATACGAAGTGTGATTTACGCAAACTCGGACTCTACCTCAAGTAGAATTCCGAGACGAACGCAATGGCGTAACCCTTTTCCCTTAATTCTCACATTTATAATTAAGCATTTTTTAATTCGTTACAATAATGATTACAGAAAAGACGGGGTGTTAAATTCTCCCCTACTTAAAGGATTTCGTCTTCGAAATCCTCGAGTCAAGAAGAACGTATATCCTACCATCCAATCGTCCATCTACTCATCCATCAAACACAGGCGTCCATTGAACTTAAAAAGACTCTAATACTTCATGATCGTATGCATATTGTGTGTACATGTCCTTTTCTAATGCAAAATCAGGCGGTCTACTAATTCAGTTAACCTCCTTAATGCGAATCATGTCAGTGCCATGAGTCCATTATGTATGCGATTATTCCTAATCATACTTTCTACATGAGTGCACAATCATTCATACAAATGTAACGTCCATATGATAACACATCTTCAATCCATATACCAATACATATGTGCATATGCAATATGAATGTGACTGAGCCGATCTAACACCTAATGTGTGTGTGTATATGCATCCACGAGCAACCACTAGCAACCACCTGCAACCACTTGTAGCCATCAATCATAACATGTTTCAAATACATGTTTACATCCATTGGTTTCTACCAAAGGATAAAGGATAGGACCAAGGAGATATAATAGAAAGATAGATATATGCATGTATAAACTTAAGGAAAAAGAGATCAAGTTTGTACCCTCAAAATGATAAGGGTAGGTTGCGCGTATTTTGTCCTCAGTTTCCCAAGTTGTGTCTTCCTCGGCGTCGCTCCACCTGCAACTTCCACAAACGTTTCTAACCCTTGAAATGGTTTTCCACCCATAGCCTTGAATTCCTTGCACGTCTTTGCAAAAGTACCTACGCGAGGAGGAGGAGGAGGAACGGGTGCAACTAGGTGTGGAGGAACATTGGCTGGACCTGCAGCGGCCCTAGCCTCTAATAACCTCCTATACCATCCTGGTATCGTTACACCGTCGGGTAGATTAAGATCTTTAGCCATGCTGAAACGAAAAAGGAAAGATTCAGAATGGAGAATTCGAAAGATAAAGATATGGGCTATTGGGGATTTTTTTTTCTTAAAAACTTTTCTCTTTAAATTTCTCATTAAAACATGTTTTGGAAAGAACTTCTTCCAAAAATAATTATTTTTCTAAAGTATTTTTATCTGTTCCTGTAACCTTAAGCTCTGATACCACGTTTAACACCCCACGTCCATTAATGTTACTCACAAAGGGAATGCATTAACTTCCATGGAGGTTATAAGTGAATATAGAACAGAAAAATTACTACAAGACAGATAATAAATGGTACTTGGAAATCTAAAACTTCTTTTTGTTGCAGCGGAAATTAAACATGTTTGTTACATCATAAAACCATAGATCATAACCAAGTACAATATCCATCTTCATAAAAACAAAATACATAATCCCATTACATAAATAGCCATTAAAAAGATAACAAGCTGGACTTTACTTCAATGGTCCAAGCTTTCCAAAGAGAGATGAAGCAATTCAATCAAACTCCACTAGAGCTGGGCCCAACCTGAGGACCTGGAGGGCGGAAAAGGATAGAAATAGAGGGGGTCAGACATGAAGTCTGGCGAGTATGATAATTCTAACAATACTATTATCAAAATAACTAGACTAAGGCATAAGCTGAAAGACAAGTAAATGTCTATGAACTCTTAGGAAGATAAAGGTAACGTTTAAGATAACGTTAAAGATAACAGTGCACCACACCAGTCACCTTATTGTTCGATCCCACTTGCTTCACACAAAAACTTTATAAATAGCCTTACGTACCCCTACATGACTACATAGGTGTCGTCTGCCCTATCTCCACTAGGTGTACCCCACTACCCACTTTCGATCGGCTCCCTACTCGTAGATACCCGTGCTGGCCCCACAGTAGGGTGTATCACTACCCTAAAGTGGCAACCCGATACAACTTGAGAATGCACGGCTTATACCTACACGATGCAACAACGTCTTACCTACCAGCCCGGGTCCACACACGCATATGAAACCCGTTGGACTTGCGTTGCCACCGCTCCCCGTTTTGGCCTCTTACAGTCAAACCCAGCATGCGTGTCCCGTTCTCGACTTGGGTCGGGCCCACAATGATACGTTTGGGATACTGGTCGAAATGGGCCCCCACAAGCTACCCACCTAAGCTTGTCACTAGTATATCCCACTTAACCCTCTTAGTCATGTTCATTTACATGTGTGTTTGGTTAAGTCTTACTAATCGTATTTCACATGCCACTAAGGGCACCCCCTAGATTCCTCGTGCCACCCAAGGCACCTACTTAACCCCCATGTCCCACTTTACATGTCTATCTGGTTAAGTATTTCTTAATTCATTCAGGCCATAACCTCATAAAGACCTCTCACATTAGACTGGCATTTATGGCAGCTGGATTTGACGGGCGGGTCCGGGCAGTCTTACACCATAAAAGAGTCTAACCTCGTGTCTTTACAACTGTTATGCTTTAGTTTAGGCCTAGGACCTCTCACATTGGGCTGACATTTGTGACCACTGGATTTGCCGAGCGGGTCCGGGCAGGTTTACGTCACAAACGAGTCCAACCTCGTGTCCTAAGCATTGATTAACACTTAAAATATTTTACCCCAGTTTTAATAATTCCCTATTCAAATTATTAATTAAGACAACTTTTAATGATGTCCATAATTAACTCAATTATGGCCATCCACTTATGGCATGCAAAATCATATCAATTGCACCCCAACTTTTTAATATTAAATCCTTAATATTACCCTTACCCCACGTTTATACGTTCGCTTATTCAACGCATAATATAGGCTAGACTTGTATAGTCTAACAACTAGCACAAAGATAAATTATCACAACATATAGACAATTAAAATAAGTCTAATCATAATAGGGGTGAAACTTGCATAAACTACACATGTTAAGGATCAAAAGGTGTCAACTTGTTAAATGTCTCAATTTACATGATATGATCATAGCCCAAATCTATACATAAACTTGCATATGAGGTTTTTAGGCAACATAATGATGGTGTGAACTAGCATAGGATATCAGATATGTCATAGCATAATTCTAGATGTCATAATAGATGTCTTGTCATATGTTCATAACTTTTCTAATCAATCTAACTTGCATATGTGACTTGTAATATAGATCAACATAACCCAAACATGATGATTTAATTAATATGAACTAACTAGCATAGATGGTAACATCATGGCCTTTTTAACATGTATGATTCATCACAACTTGGCATAAAAACTTTCAACATACATAACATCATCATAGCATGATTTACAACATATAAGATATCATCATCACATAACACTGGATTTACAATATACATGATAGCAAAAGGGGTTTACAACAACATATATGATAATTCACATCACCTACTCATAATCCATTCATAACTCAACCTAATTAAAATGATAATAATCTTGTTAAGATCACAATAATCACAATTTAGAGAAGAAAAGAGAGAGATTTGCTTTGCTTTAGGGTTGAGAGAATTATAATTGAATTTGCTTTTCTTCTTTATTAGTTGGCGGCGGCTCCATTGATTTCCATGGTGACGGTATGATGATAACTATTCTATTTTAATTAGGTTTAGGGTTAGCATTAGGATGTATTTATAGGTATAGGAAGTTATTTAGGACCATTAGATTAACCATAAACCATGAGAACCAATCAAATGCAAAAGCTGCATTTGAGCGAATCGACCCACGGGTTGAAAGCCAAACACCCTGGATTAACCCCTAGTCGACCCAGCAAAGCTCGGGTCGACCTCAAAAATGGGCCGGTTCGGTTATTTCCCCTCCCAATTCGCTGTTTTGAACTTTTTCGCACATTTATTTATTTACTTTTTAATTTATATATATATATCAATATATATATATTTCTCTGCGCAACCCATTTCACTTAATTCTTTTCTAAAAATCAAGTATACTTTAATTTGTGAATTTTAATGTTATATTATTACAGGGTGTTACAAGGACTGTTTTGAAGTATTAAGAGAATTAGGGGTAGTTTAAGCATTGTAGGGGTAGATCGAAAAACAGGAAAGACGACGAATCGTTTGGATTGGGTGCTACAAAAACGAACCCTCTACAGAAGTTAAAAAATAGGGGTAATTGTTGTTAGTAAGGGCTATTTTGAGAATTAGTGGTACGATTAAAAAGAAGGGTTGCTTTGAAGTATTAAGAGATGTAGGGGTAGTTTAAGCGTAGGAGGGATAGATCGACAAATATGAAAGATGATGAATCATTTGGATTGGGTGCTGCAAAAACCTACCCTTCATACTAGTAAAAATATAGGGATAATTGTAGGAAGTAAGGGCTATTTAGAGAATTAGGGATAGGACTAAAAAGAAGGGTTATTTTGAAGTATTAAGAGAAGTAGGGCTAGTTTAAGCATAGGGGGAGTAGATCGACAAATATGAATGATGATGAATCGTTTGGATTGGGTGCTGCCAAAACCTACCCTTCACAGTAGTAAAAAGATAGGGGTAATTGTTGGAAGTAAGGGCAATTTAGAGAATTAGGGATAGGATATAGAAAATGGCTGTATTTTGAAGTATTAAGAGGAGTTGAAGTAGTTTAAGCATAGTAGGGGTAGATCGACAAATATGAAAGATGATGAATCGTTTGGATTGGGTGCTGCAAAAACCAGCCCTACACAGTAGTAAAAAGATAGGGGTAATTGATGTAAGTAAGGGATATTTCGAGAATTATGGATAGAATTAAAAATAAGGGCTATTTTGAAGTATTAAGAGAAGTAGGGCTAGTTAAAGCATAGGAGGGGTTGATCGACAAATATAAAAGATGGTGAATCGTTTGGATTGGATGCTGGAAAAACAACCCTTAAGAGTAGTTAAAAAATAGGGGTAATTGTTGGAAGTAAGGGCTATTTAGAGAATTAGGGGTAGTGTTTAAAAGAAGGACTGTTTTGAAGTACTAAGAGAAGTAGGGGTAGTTTAAGCATAGTAGGGGTAGATCTACAAATATGAAAGATGATGAATCGTTTGGATTGGGTGCTACCAAAACCAACCCTTCACAGTAGTTAAAAAATAGGGGTAACTGTTGGAAGTAAGGGCTATTTATAGAATTAGTGTTACAATTAAAAAGAAGATCTATTCTGAAGTATTAAGAGAAGTAGGGGTAGTTTATGCATAAGAGGGATAGTTCGACAAATATGAAAGATGATGAATCGTTTGGATTAGGTTCTGCCAAAAACAACCTTTCACAGTAGTAAAATGATAAGGGTAATTGTTAGAAGTAAGGGCTATTTAGAGAATTATGGATAAGATTAAAAAGAAGGGCTGTTTTGTGAAGTACTAAGAGGAGTAGGGGTAGTTAAGCATAGTAAGGGTCGATCGACAAATAGGAAAGATGATGAATCATTTGGATAGGGTGCTGCAAAAACCAACCCTTCATAGTAGGTAAAAAATAGGGGTAATTGTTGGAAGTAAGGGCTATGTATAGAATTAGTGGTACGATTAATAAGAAGGACTGTTTTGAAGTATTACGAGGAGTAGGGGTAGTTTAAGCATAGTAGGGGTAGATCGAAAAATATGAAAGATGATGAATCGTTTGGATTGGGTGGTGCAAAAACCAACCCTTCACAGTAGTTAAAAAACAGGGGTAATTGTTCCAAGTAAGGACTATTTGTAGAATTAGGGGTAGGATTAAAAAGAAGGGCTGTTTTGAAGTTTTAAGAGAAGGAGGGGTAGTTTAAGCATAGTAGGGGTAGATCGACAAATATGAAAGCTGATGTATCATTTTGATTGCGTGCTGCAAAAGCCAACCCTTCACAGTAGTATAAAGATAGGGGTAATTGTTGAGAGTATTTAGAGAATTAGGGATAGGATTAAAAAAAAGGGTTATTTTAAAGTATTAAGAGAAGTAGGGCTAGTTTAAGCATAGGAGGGTTAGATCGACAAATACGAATGATGATTAATCGTTTGGATTGGGAGCTGCAAAAACCAACCCTCCACAGTGGTAAAAAGATTGGGGTAACTGTTGGAAGTAAAGGCTATTTAGAGAATTAGGGATATGGTTAAAAAAATGGATGTATTTTGAAGTATTAAGAGGATTAGGGGTAGTTTAAGCATAGTAGGGGTAGATCGACAAATATGAAAGATGTTGAATCGTTTGGATTGGGTGCTGCAAAAACCAACCCTACGCAGTAGTAAAAAGATAGGGGTAATTGGTGGAAGTAAGGGCTATTTTGAGAATTATGGATAGGATTAAAAATAAGGGCTATTTTGAAATATTAAGAGAAGTAGGGCTAGTTTAAGCATAGGAGGGGTTGTTCGACAAATATGAAAGATGATGAATCGTTTGGATTGGATGCTGCAAAAACAACCCTTAAGAGTGGTTAAAAAATAGGGGTACTTGTTGGAAGTAAGGGCAATTTAGAGAATTAGGGGCAGGGTTTAAAAGGACTGTTTTGAAGTACTAAGAGAAGTAGGGGTAGTTTAAGCATAGTAGGGGTAGATCAACAAATATGAAAGATGATGAATCGTTTGGATTGGGTGCTACCAAAACCAACCCTTCACAGTACATAAAAAATAGGGGTAATTGTTGGAAGTAAGGGCTATGTATAGAATTAGTGGTACGATTAAAAAGGAATGTTTTAGAGTATTAAGAGAAGCAGGGCAAGTTTAAGTATAGGAGGGATAGATCGAAAAATATGAAAGGTGATGATTTGTTTGGATTGGGTGCTATAAAACCAACCCTTCACAGTAGTTAAAAGATAGGGGTAACTGTTGGAAGTAAGGGCTAATTAGAAATTAGGGATAGGATTAAAAAGAAGGGTTGTTTTGTGAAGTATTAAGAGGAGTAAGGGTAGTTTAAGCATAGTAGGGGTATATCGACAAATATGAAAGACAATGAATCGTTTGGATTGGGTGCTGCAAAAACCATCCCTTCACATTAGTTAAATAATGGGGATAATTGTTCGAAGTAAGTGCTATTTGGAGAATTAGGGGTATGATTAAAAAGAAGGGTTGTTTTTGAAGTATTAAGAGAAGTAGGGGTAGTTTAAGCATAGTAGGGGTAGATCGTCAAATATGAAAGCTGACGAATCATTTTGTTTGTATTCTGCAAAAACCAAACCTTCACGGTAGTAAAAAGAGAGGCGTAACTGTTGGAAATAAGGTCTATTTAGAGAATTAGGGGTAGGATTCAAAAGATGGACTGTTTTGAAGTATTAAGAGAAGTAGGGGTAGTTTAAGCATAGGAGGGATAAATTGACAAGTATGAAAGATGATGAATAATTTAGATTGGGTGATGAAAAAACCAACCCTTCACAGTAGTAAAAAGATGGGGGTAATTGTTGGAAGTAAGGGATATTTAGAGAATTAGGGATAGGATTAAAAAGAAAAGCTGTTTTGTAAGGTATTAAGAGGAGTAGGGGTAGTTTAAGCATAGTAGGTGTAGATCGAAAAATATGAAAGATGATGAATCGTTTGGATTGGGTGCTGCAAAAACCAACCCTTTGCAGTAGCTAAAAAATAGGGGTAATTGTTGGAAGTAAGGATTATTTAGAGATGTAGTCATACGATTAAAAAGAAGGGTTATTTTGAAGTATTAAGAGAAGTAGGGCTAGTTTAAGCATAGGAGGGGTAGATCAACAAATATGAAAGATGATGAATCGTTTGGATTGGGTTCTGCAAAAATCAAACCTTCATAGTTGTAAAAAGATAGGGGTAATTGTTGGAAGTAAGGGCTATTTAGAGAACTAGGGATACAATTAAAAAGAAGAGCTATTTTGAAGTATTAAGAGAAGTAGGGCTAGTTTAAGCATAGGAGGGTTAGATCGACAAATATGAAAGATGATGAATTGTTTCGATTGGGTGCTAGAAAAACAAACTCTTCACAGTGGTAAAAAGATAGGGGTAATAGTTGGAAGATAGGTCTATTTAGAGAGTTAGGGATAGGATTAAAAAGAAGGGCTGTTTTGTGAAGTATTAAGAGGAGTAGGGGTAGTTTAAGCATAGTAGGGGTAGATCGACAAATATGAAAGATGATGAATCGTTTGGATTGGGTGCTGCAAAAACCAACCCTTCACAGTAGTTAAAAAATAGGGGTAATTGTTGGAAGTAAGGGCTATTTGGAGAATTAGGGTTGGGATTAAAAAGAAGGGTTGTTTTGAATTATTAAGAGAATTAGGGGTAGTTTAAGCATAGTAGGGGTAGATCAACAAATATGAAAGCTGACGAATCATTTTTATTAGGTGCTTCAAAAACCAACCCTTCACAGTGGTAAAAAGATAGGCGTAATTGTTGGAAGTAAGGGCTATTTAGATAATTAGGGGTAGAATTTAAAAGAATGACTGGTTTGAAGTATTAAGAGAAGTAGGGGTAGTTTAAGCATAGTAGGGATGGATCGACAAATATGTAGGATGATGAATCGTTAAGATTGGGTGCTGCAAAAACCAACCCTTCACAACAGTAAAAAGAAATACATAATTGTTGGATGTAAGGGCTATTTAGAGAATTAGGGGTAGGACTTAAAAGAAGGACTGTTTTGAAGTATTAACAAAAATAGGTGTAGTTTAATCATAGTAGGAGTAGACTGACAAATGTGAAAGATGATGAATCATTCGGATTGGGTGCTGCAAAAACCAACCCTTCACATTAGTTAAAAAATAGGGGTAATTGTTGGAAGTATGGGATATTTAGAGAATTAGTGGAAAGATTAAAAAGAAGGGTTGTTTTGAAGTATTAAGAGAAGCAGGCGTAGTTTAAGCATAGGACGGGTAGATCGAAAAATACGTAAGGTTATGAATCGTTTGGATTGGGTGCTATAAAACTAACCCTTCCTAGTAGTTAAAAGATAGGGGTAATTGTGGGAAGTAACGGCTATTTAGAGAATTAGGGATGGGATTAAAAAAAGGGTTGTTTTGTGAAATATTAAGAGTAAGGGTAGTTTAAGCATAGTAGGGGTATATCGACAAATATGAAAGACAATGAATTGTTTGGATTGGGTGTTGCAAAATCCATCCCTTTACGTATTTAAAAAATATGGGTAATTGTTGGAAGTAAGGGCTATTTGGAGAATTAGGCGTAGGATTAAAAAGAAGGGTTGTTTTGAAGTATTAAGAGAAGTAGGGGTAGTTTAAGCATAGTAGGGGTAGATCAACAAATATGAAAGCTGACGAATCGTTTTGATTGGGTGCTGCAAAAACCAACCCTTCACAGTAGTATAAAGATAGGGGTAATTTTTGGAAGTAAGGGCTATTTAGATAATTAGGGTTAGGATTTAAAAGAAGGACTGTTTTGAATTATTAGGAGAAGTAGGGGTAGTTTAAGAATAGTAGGGCTAGATCGACAAATATGAAAGATGATGAATCGTTTGGATTGGGTGCTACAAAAACCCTTCACAGTAGTTTAAAAATAGGGATAATTGTTTGAAGTAAGGGCTATTTAGAGAATTAGTGCGACTATTAAAAAGAAGGGTTGTTTCGAAGGATTAAGAGAGGTAGGGGTAGTTTAAGCATAGGAGGGATAGATCGACAAATATGAAAGATGATGAATTATTTGGATTGGATGCTACAAAATCCAACCCTTCACAGTAGTAAAATGATAGGGGTAATTGTTGGAAGTAAGGGCTATTTAGAGAATTAGGGATAGGATTAATAAGAAGGGTTATTTTGAAGTATTAAGAGAAGTAGGGCAAGTTCAAGCATAGGAGGGATAGATCGACAAATATGAATGATGATGAATCGTTTGGATTGGGTGCCGCAATATCCAACCCTTCACGGTAGTAAGAAGATAAGGGTAATTGTTGGAAGTAAGGGCTATTTAGAGAAATAGGGATAGGGTTAAAAAAATGGTTGTTTTGCGAAGTACTAAGAGTAGGGGTAGTTTAAGCATAGTAGGGGTAAATCGACAAATATGAAAGATGATAAATCGTTTGGATTGGGTGCTGCAAAAACCAACCCTACATAGCAGTAAAAAGATAGGGGTAATTTCTGGAAGTAAGGGATATTTAGAGAATTAGGGATATGATTAAATAGAAGAGCTATTTTGAAGTATTAAGAGAAGTAGGTCTAGTTTGAGCATATGAGGGGTAGATCGACAAATATGAAAGATGATGAATCGTTTGGATTGGCTGCCGCAAAAACAACCCTTCATAGTAGTTAAAAATAGGCGTAATTGTAGGAAGTAAGGCTATTTAGAGAATTAGGGGTAGGGTTTAAAAGAAGGACTATTTTGAAGTACTAAGAGAAGTAGGGGTAGTTCAACCACAGTAGGGGTAGACCTATAAATATGAAAGATGATGAATCGTTTGGATTGGGTGCTACCAAAACCAACCATTCACAGTTGTTAAAAATAGGGGTAATTGTTGGAAGTAAGGGCTATTTAGAGAATTAGTGTTACGATTAAAACGAAAAGTTGTTTTGAAGTATTAAGAGAAGTAGGGGTAGTTTAAGCATAAGAGGGGTGGATCAAAAAATATGAAAGACGAAGAATCATTTGGATTGGGTGCTGCAAAAACCAACCCTTCACAGTAGTAAAATGATAGGGGTAATTATTAGAAGTAAGGGATATTTAGAGAATTAGGGGTAGGATTTAAAAGAAGGACTGTTTTGAAGTATTAAGAGAAGTAGGGGTAGTTTAAGCATAGTAGGGGTGGATCGACAAATATGTAAGATGATGAATCGTTAAGATTGGGTGCTGCAAAAACCAACCCTTCACACCAGTAAAAATATAGACTTAATTGTTGGAAGTAAGGGCTATTTAGAGAATTTGGGGCAGGATTTAAAAGAAGGACCGTTATGAAGTATTAACAAAAGTAGGGGTAGTTTAAGCATAGAAGGGGTAGATCGACAAATATGGAAGATGATGAATCATTTGGATTGGGCGCTGCAAAAACCAACCCTTCACAGTAGTTAAAAAGTAGGGGTAATTGTTGGAAGTAAGGGCTATTTAGAGAATTAGTGGTAAGATTAAAAAGAAGGGCTCTTTTGAAGTATTACGAGAAGCAAGGGTAGTTTAAGCATAGGAGAGGTAGATCGACAAATATGAAAGGTTATAAATCATTTTAATTGGGTGCTATAAAACCAAGCCTTCACAGTTGTAATGACCCGGGTTTTTGGTGACCTTGGTTATCCTATATACAACACATATCGAACATCCAAGGGTCGAAAATACCGGATGATTAATGAAAGAAAATAGAGGGTGAGAATAGATAAGATAGAAACTTAGAATAGAAGAAGAAGAAGACAACATCAGAGTAACACGAACCTCAAAGCGGAACGAATAACATATAATATATATAACATAACTTGAAATATACATCTGTACTTGAATATACATCATTATCAAAGTACAACACTTATTACACAGTGGAAATAAACTATAGCTATATGATCCTGAAGCCTCCTGCTCGAGCTCTTCAGTTATATCCGTAAATCCCGACTACTTGACCGCCCGTACAAAATTAGACACCAAAGAGTTTAGGGAAAACAAAACAAATAGACTCAGGGTCAGTCATGGGACTGGTATGAGTAAAACGGTTTAAAACAGTTTGAGCCATTAAACGATATCTCATAAGATCACGTTGTATAATGGAACGGGTTTTTCCCTAATGAGAATCCAAAATATCTTTATATCAAAAAACTTTTGATATTATAATAATGTCTATCAACCACAATATAATAATCATTTAGCAGAAACGCTTTCATCTCACGTTCTACATATATAGTATACAATCAAAACCGCAAGCACGTATTGGGTAATGGATTTCCAACTATGACAAGGTATGGAACCACCTTTCGCTAGTGTACCTATAGAGAGGAATACACTGGGTTCAACAAGAACATCTTGCAACCCGGCCACACATGACTGACCACTCATTTCGCTTGAGTGTATCGAATGTATATCACCAACGGTTGGGATGACCAACCGTTTCCCGAATGGGACAACACCAACAATAGATTTCTAGAAGTAAATGAAACTCTAGATCAGGTGATTTTACACCTTAATAGGTGTGACCTACATAGCCATGCTGCTTGCCCGATTTATGTCATTTACCGGTTGATGAGGCTTGAGGTTATGCTTTATCATCACATCAGATTCACTTCGAATGCCATATTGTCAGATCCATCAAAAATCACTAATCGACATCTACAACAGTACATTACGTGTTAGCTAAAGAAGTTACCTTCTCTTCTTCAACTCTTGGTACGGTTGAAGAAATCAATATACGTGACCTTTCTGCAAATACTCTGTCAAACATTCATCCATACAAGTCATCCAGGAATAGGATTAACCGAAGGTACTATTCAGTATATCCATCTTAGGCACTGTTACCTAAGATTTATACAACAGCCCTTGCACTTTTTTCCGTCTTCAATTATCTTTGGCATATATGATCCGCAACGCTTATGCCAATACAGAGTGGTTCTTTGGATAATAATCCAACCGGTCTCTCCATATTAACAACGTTAAAATGTCAAAACTTCGATAGTCTGTGATTTAACCATCAAAGAAAAACAGGTGTGCAAACAACGATATAATTTCCAAATGGAAATTCTATCAATCAATCATCAATCATATATATATATATATATATATATATCCTTATTTTCTATGTTTAGAAAATATACGTTATTAACACTGGAAAACATTTCCATTGTTTATTTACATATCACTATCATTTCACAACTATCAGTCCCTGACTGTAAACTAGTAGGAGAACAATTCTCTAAGTATAAACCCCGAAGGCCGAAACCAACATCAGATCGATACTCAGAAAACTATTCAACTTAACTAATCTCTAGTCAGTTTCTAATCTTGTTTAACTCTATTTGATTAACTCATTAGTTAACTCTAACTGATTAACACTTTTAACTCTATTTGTATAAACTATATTCGAATAACTCCCCTTTAACTCTATTTATTTAACAAATAAATATCTCCTTATCTCATGCTATTTATTTATACAAATACATATCTCCATATCTCATCCTATTTATTTTACAAATAAATAATCCATTATCTTATCTTATTTCTTTTACAAATAAATAATCCATTATCTTATCTTATTTATTTACAAAATAAATAATTCAGTTTATAAATATTCCATTTAAAAAGATTTCCCCTCCTAATATTTCTACTTAAACATATTTCCTATTTATAAATATCCCATTTAAAAAAAATCTTATTTACAAATATTCTATTTATAAATATTCTCTTTTTTATAAAATCCTCTGATTTTATAAATATTCTCTTTTCAATATTCCTGTATGTTATGTTGTTTAATATATCAAGTTACGATGTCCAATATCGTCCATACACATATAATCAACAACAGATTATAAATCACATCACATATCACAATATATGAAAACAATAAAATAACTGTTGAGGAATCCAGTGGATTCCTCCAACCTGTTTCCCTGCATCCACAGATATTACACAATAAAATCAACCTTACTTTCAGTTCCATATGATATATTCTGTTAAACAGAATCAATATAGAAATTCAACAAACTGACTAGCAGTTCAATCAAACAGTCAACACGCAGTCAATCAGCCAATATTTAACAGTTCTAAAAATACAACATGAAATTATAAACTATTCAGAGTTAGTGAGATTTACTCATATTGGCAGTTCATCGTTAAAGAACGATAAACTGGTTGTTTGATTTGAATCAAACAATTTATTTCGCCGTAAATTCAAATGAGCTCCCTTCCACTCCCAGCCAGTTCCATTGTGGAGCTCCCGTCCATACGATCCCAACGGATCCAGTTTTGTCCAATTCCGATGCCGTATGGTGAAGTTAAACCATTCACAAGTTAGTACACTATTAAAATTTAATATAAACTTTAAATTAATATGTATTGGGCCTTAACTGAAATCCTCAGCCCACATTTACTTCCACAAACCGAACCCGAAATGAAATACCCTTTTCTTCCTCGACATGTTCTGCTCCGAACTCCAGTAAACAACTCAAGCCATTTTCGAAGTTCCCTTCACCACAAACCTCTTCAATCCTTAACCGATCACAAGGAGATCTCCACTGCAACACTCCTCTTTCTGAGCTCGTTCTCAGCATATCAAAAATAAGAAACTCGCATCACTTCTCTGATATCGACTTCAGTCACTGCAGTGAGGCTCTTGGAAAAAAAATGCACCGCACCCTCCAATTTTCCGTGAGTACTTGCTACTTCATCCCCTCAACTCGAATCCAAGCTCAAGTCCGTAAATCAATGCTCCAGGTTCGAACAAAGTCCAACCCTAGGAGCTGTGGTAAATTATTTCGATCGACATTAAAACTATCGAATCAACTAAAACTTTCATAGGAAAGAAGGAAATCCTACCAGCAATCCAAATATGTTTGTAAAAGGATTTATAGCGTTTATTTTGATTTTTACTTCCTTTTTCTTTTGTTGTGATTGTGTTTTTTTTACCGTTTGTGTTGAAAACATGGAGCTGGGTTCTCCAGTGCTGAGTAGTGGCTGAGAAAGGGTGCGGACGTGACTTGTTTTGGTCCAAGAAGATGTTGGATTTTTTTTTATTATTTTCAATTTTATTTTCATCATTATATATTCGTTTCTTCACTCTAAAATCCCTACGAACATATATGATACCTAAAAATCATGAAAATTGACAAGCAGCTAGAGTTCGACATTACGGTCCCAATGAAACTGGTTTCGTCGAATTCCGACTGCGTATGCTCACACAACGTATTTTTAACCATCAAAATACTGATTGTTTCTCACTCTAAAAATCCGTACGACCACACATTGACTCTAAAAATCATGAAACTGGAAATCTAACAACTATTTGACATTGTGGATCCAACAAAATTAGTTTCGTCGAATTCCGACTTCGTTTGCAAAAGTGGCTATTTTTAAAGTCCTAAATAACCCATTTAAATATATAAATATGTTTAAATATAATTAAATTAAATATTTAAAAATAAATATTATTGTCTATATTCACAATGGAATACCATACAGCTCAGAAAAATCCTATATGGGTTTCTAACTTGATATTTCAATCTAGGTCAACTCGATATTCGATTTATATTGAAATTCATTTTTAAAATATAAATAATTCAGTTATAAATTATAAAGGAATTTCATAGCGACGTTTCTAAAATTTGATTTGGACATATCTCTAAATCTGTACGATGAAATCCTGATTTTTCTCTTCCACTAGGAAGATATACTCCACCAGCTCCACATGTTTCTTGTTTTACAGAAATCCGATTTAAAACGAACCCTGTACATTCAGTTGAAGTTCGAATCGCCAATTTACGAACTACAGCGCCATTTCGAGCTCGATTTTAATTATAATATGATTATACGTTCAAACTTCGTTTAAATAATATATTCGTTATCGTAAATCAATTCTAAACTGAATTAAACATCACAAATGATCCAGTTCACACATATCGCCATTTCAGCCAATTCTGATTATTTCAGAATTAAATATATTATTTCATTTAATTTTTTAATTAAATATTGTAACAACCCGTAAAATGCGAGCCAGTTTGAAATTTTTATTTTGGCAATTTTAGCGAATTTTGATTATTTAAAATGAATTATTTTAAATAAAATCGACGAGGAATTTATTTTGAATAGAATTCGAACGTATATATTATACGCGTCGTCGTTAGAATATAAATATTTATATATAATTATAAATAGAATTGAAAACGGCGCGGTAGTTCGATAATTCGATTTCAAACTTCAATTGAATGTACCGGGTGCAAAGCAACCCGGATTTTAGTGAAACCAAAAATAATGGAATCTAATAGTGAATATCTTTCCAACGAATACGAAAAATCAAAAGTTCGTAGCGGGAATCAAAAGATATGTCCGGTTGAAAATTCTGAATAGTCGCTATGGAATTCAGGCCCTTAAAAATGGACATCTTGCAAACGACTTCGGATTTCGACGAAACCAGTTTTGTTGGGTCCGTGATGTTAAGTTATTGCTAGATTCCAAATTTCATAATTTTTTGAATCAATATGTGAGCGTGGCAAAGGAAAACGCGTTTGACCAGTTTCAGTTGATTTTAATCGACTG
The DNA here is from genome assembly GCA_030737875.1 of Allium sativum. Taxonomy (NCBI): domain Eukaryota; kingdom Viridiplantae; phylum Streptophyta; class Magnoliopsida; order Asparagales; family Amaryllidaceae; genus Allium; species Allium sativum. The sequence continues at coordinate 731,159,662 of CM060923.1, read as the reverse complement.
GAAATTGGCCATTTTTCATACGGTCTCAGAATTCGACGAATCTAGTTTTGTTAGGACCGTATCGTCAATACGAAGCTAGAAAATATTTTTCTGGAATTTTTCTAGTTAGTATGCGACCCCGGTAATTTGAAATGTACGTTTAAAATTCAATATAGCGATTTAAATATAAATTTAACGGAAACTGATCGAAACGATTGAATTGTCCTACGTGACATATCCCATTGGGTTCGGAATGGGGGTAAAACGCTAGGGACGACAGGCGGTGGGCCTCGTTTAGAGGTCGTATGTGAAAGTCAACTTTTTGAAAAATAAAATAATTAAATTAATATAAAAATTAAACTTCCTCCTTTATACTTCTGGCCCCCCTTATTTTCGAAATCGTTTCATTTAGAAGAAAAAAAAAAGAAACGAGGAAGCGAATTTGCGCCGCCGCCCTAGGGCCCTCGAGCCACCGCCGACGAGCTCCCCTGCCGCCGCCTCCCTCTCGCACAGTCCCCCCCTTCATCTCCGCCTCTTCCTCGATCCCTCTTCCTCCCTCTCACCTCCTCCGCGAACAAGAAAACCCCAATCCCCCCCCAACCCTAAATCCCGACGCGCCCACCACTTGGCGCCACCGTCCGACTCCCCCGCTCCGACGACTTCCCCACCCTCCCTCCGCCTGCAACCTACAACACTCCAGCGCCCTTCCCCTCCCTCATGTCAACGCCGTAAGTCCTTGCCTCCCTTTTTCTTTTTATTTTTATTTGTGTTTTAATTTGTTATAAAACTAAAATTTTAATGTATGAAAACTGAAATTTTTATTTTATTAAAACTAGGGTTTTTATATATAAAATGCACGATTTTATTTAGATTTTTGTTAAAATAAAAAGTTTGGATTTTTATAGAGTAGATTACATAGAAAAGGTCGGATCTTTCTAAGTGGAAAGATCGGAATTTTAATGTGGGAAGTAGCGAAGAAAAATATAATCTTTATTTTGAAAACTTCGAATTAAAAATATGATTTTTATATATTGAACTTCGAATTAAAAATATGATTTTTATATATTGAACTTCAAATTAAAAATATGATTTTTATATAGTGAACTTCGAATTAAAAATATGATTTTTATATATTGAACTTCGAATTAAAAATATGAATTTTATATATTGAACTTCGAATTAAAAATATGATTTTTATATATTGAACTTCGAATTAAAAATTCGATTTCTATATATGTAGTGGCTACGGGCAATGAAGATGACGAAGATGCGATGACGATGAAGATTTCTATCAAAGAAGAGTCAAGATGTTTGGATAGCTATATGTGAGAATTTCTGACCTTTCAATTTCATTTCTATTTATATATATATATACTAGGATGCAGACGGTGCTTAGTAGCACCCGACACAATCGTCCACAGACCATGGACTTGTTTGTTTGGTTGCATAGCTTAGTTATATAATTTGATTTGAATTTGGTTGTTTGGTGATTTTGATTGATGTGTGAATGGCGTGGGCCTTCACTAGACAGGGGATAAGGCTAGGCCTCGTCCCGTTTCTAGTATCGTGCCGTTATGCCACCAAAATTTTCTAAAATAAGTTAGAAAAATAAAAATATCATTTTATTTAAAAGAATGAACTGAATAGAAATTCATATGTTGGAATAAAATGTTTTATCGTTAAAAATTATAATTTTTAACGTGAATGTGAATAAATAAATATTCATTTACAAACCAGACGGTTTGTTTATGTACACCTATTTGAAGGACATTGATTGGGTCGATAAATTTTACACATCGCCCAACTGCACAAATAAAATATGTGTTTGATTGTTTGAAACCCCACACGGGTGTTGGGATGAAATTTGAAGTTCACTCATCCTGATTGATTAAATATGTCGATCGATTGATTGACAGGCTGTTATAAGCATTAGATATCTGTATTTGATGCTTATACAGTGTAGTGCACTTTGGTTGATGGTTGATTATTTTGCAATGCTATTATATGGGTGTAATGTATGAAAATCCATATAATTAACATTATATGGAAATTGATTGGGCCTCATTCCAGTTTTAAAATAGAAATATTTGAAATAGAAATATTCGAAATGGAATATTTGAAAATATCAATATATGAAGCCGTATTGATTAGATTGACGCCATTTTGACGTGAACGATATTTATACCGATTTTAGTCATGTTGAAATGAAGTGAATTGAAAACGATTTCGAAAAGAAGTGAATTGAAATCGATTTCGAAAAGAAGTGAATTGAAAACGATTTCGAAAAGAAGTGAATTGAAAACGATTTCGAAATGAAGTGAATTGAAAACGATTTCGAAAAGAAGTGAATTGAAAACGATTTGGAAAAGAAGTGAATTGAAAACGATTTCGAAATGAAGTGAATTGAAAACGATTTCGAAAAGAAGTGAATTGAAAACGATTTCGAAAAGAAGTGAATTGAAAACGATTTCGAAAAGAAGTGAATTGAAAACGATTTTGAAAGGAAGTGAATTGAAAACGATTTCGAAATGAAGTGAATTGAAAACGAATTCAAAGTGAATTGAAAACGATTTTGAAAAGAAGTGAATTGAAAACGATTTCGAAATGAAGTGAATTGAAAACGATTTCGAAATGAAGTGAATTGAAAACGAATTCAAAGTGAATTGAAAACGATTTCGAAAAGAAGTGAATTGAAAACGATTTCGAAATGAATTGAAGTGAAAACGAATTCAAAGTGAATTGAAAACGAATTCAAAGTGAATTGAAAACGAATTCAAAGTGAATTAAAAACGATTTCAAAATGAATTGAATTGAAAATGAATTCAAATTGAATTGAAATTTGAATTGAATAGAAATGAATTTTAAAACGAATCTATAAAGAAGAATTCAATTTTGATTTGAATTGAAAAGGAAGTTGAAAAGGTTTTTGAAACGAATTCAAAACTATTTATAAAATTCGTTTTAAATAGAAATCGACGAAATATATATTATATATATTATATATATAATATAATGGCCTGAATAGAACGCGCCGCGCCGCGGCAGTTCGTGAATTTCGACCATTTATTTCAAACGGACATTACGGGAGATCCGACCGTCGGATTCTCCTAAAACCGGAACCGTTGGGTTCGTATCGAAAAGAGCTTTCTAATGAATGTTAGAAATTTGAAATCTAACGGTTGGATTTGGAGATACGTCCAAATCAAATTTGAAAAAAGGTCGCTGTAAGTGAAGTTCGATGGCCATTGATGGAAATCGACTGTACGGGCCTTGATAAAATTATTAAAAATAGTAATAATTTGTGTAAAATCGTAAGAAATGATTTAGAAAGGATTGGGATGAAAAACTCCATATTTGAAAGGATAAAAATAGATTTTTATCGAAATGAACTAGTTTTGAACTAGAATTATAATTCTATTTATTTTTAAATAAATAAATTGAATTTGAAAAGGGTTTTGAAAATAACCAAAATTTCCAATGATTGCATTGGAGTGGATTTGAATCGAAATTTTCTTCGGAATATTTCGATGTTGGAATTCGTGATTATACAGATGTTGTTATGGAAATTTGAAAGATATATATTTATATCGTTATTTCCAATACGACATTTGTTAGTCGTAGAATTTGATACTGAATATAAGCCGATATATTTTCTATTCAGAGCCTTGTATTGAATATCAAATGTGATTTGGGTTTGTCGTGAATGGTGTCTTCACTAACACTGTTCCGGAACCCAGTTGAGAGAAAAATTAAATCTTTTTATTTAGATTTAATGAAGTGTACCAATTAAACGATATTTAATTGGAATTGAATTGGTACTGATTTTGGGTTTATCGCGAACTGTGTTTTAAATGACACTGATTCTTTAACCCAGTTAAAGATTAAAACTAAGTGGGGTTTTAATGAATCTTTAAATAGATTGAAAAGATCGAGAATGGAGTATCACCAGTTTTGCTCCAGGCGATGGTTAAATCTTTAATTAGATTTGAACGTGAAATGGTAATTGAATTTACCGATAACACTGTGGTGTTAGATATGAAGTATTACCAGTTTTACTTCATGGGATGAATAGGTTGGGATTGGGAAATAAAATAAATGATTACTTCGGTGTGGTTCGCTAATCCCGACTAGTTTGAATTGATATTCAAAGGAGATTAAAGAATAAATTTAAAGAATTTATCTTGGATAAAATTAATGGGAACTTTTCCCAAAGTATAGGAATATTTGAATAAAAGAATATTCTGGATTGGAATGAGGCGTATGTTGTGTTTGTGTAGCACTTTTATAATATATACGCGAGTTATTCAGAAAGACCGGGTTTATCCCATTCTGAATAACTGATTCGACGTGGTGTCGAAGATGAAGACGGTGGTCGAAGACTGGAAGTCTTCACGTCGTTTGGGTGATAACTGATGATCTTGATTGGGCTGTACACCCAAGAAGATGGAAACAGTTGGTGATCGTCTAGACGTACTTGGAGATCGATGGATATGCGGGTTACTAGGTGCCTCCGGTTTCGTTCAGCCCCAGAACGGACTTGTAAATGGACTGTGTGTCTGACATTGGATTTTAGTCTGTGTGATTGATTTCTATTAAATATATATCTATTTGGCGGCGGAGAATTTATTCTCTTGCTTAACGCCCTTCTCTGAGACGTACGAGCTCAGGGGTTATATATTGATGGATATCAAACGCATGGAGTGAATTGCCTGTGTGGCATGCCTAAGTGGCAATAGATCGAGCCTTCTGTTGAAAAGCAAAGTCTTGTGGTGATGATCAAAGCACAGCCTGTGTGGCACAGCTTTGTGTAACGTGAATTCGCGAGTTTCACACCCGGTATGAACCAGAAACGGGAGACGGACCTCAGGGAGGGCATGCGTTTCCTTCTAGCTAAAAAGTGGCGTCAGTGGTTTTACATGCCCTGACGAGTTTGACTTATGTGGTTGTTGCTGTTGCGAGGTGCCTCGGTTTGATCGGACGATCCGGGTCCGATGGAGTCATTCGTTGGCTCATTTACGCCCCATAGGGCGGGGGAACGCATGTTCAGGGTTTAAGTTTAATCCACATCGGTGGACTGGCCCTGTCGCTCCAAGGTCACTCAAGATCTGACCTGAGACATGGACTAGATTGTCTCGAATCGGTTGAGGACTATCTTTTGCCTCGGTTCATAGACGGAAATCCAATTTCCAAATACGTGACATTTGCGGTTTTATTTGTAAACCTATATATGGCGACATAGTGGCATGGGACGCTCATGTCGCCTATGATTGATATTTATGATTTGAAGTTGTTTTATACACTATGCACTTATAATAGTATCAAACAATTTGTTTTAAACGTATCAAGCATTCTTTGGCTGTTATAAGGGAAAACCCTATCCTCGGCTGCGTTTCATTGTGTGATGGGACCTGGGTCTTATAACAGCTTCATTTGCGCTGTTTGTTTTATGCACTGGTATTCTTGGGAGGAAACCCGTTCCGTGTTATACGGCGTGGTCCTTTGATTTACCTAACTTTAAAAATAAAGATTAATAACTGTTTTAGTTCTCACACCAGTCACATGACCGACCTGGAGTTTATTGTTTTAACCTAAACTCTGGGTGCCCCTATTTTGACACGGGCAGCTAGTAGTTTTGGTTTTGCTGATTTATATTCACAGGATCCTGGTTTACAGCTGGAACGATATCCGGAAAGCTTTGTATCCGTGTATCTCCTTCTAGTTGTGTATTGTATTATTTTCCGCTGCTATGTATTTAAATGTAATTTAAATCTCTGATATTTCTGTGTAATATTCATTTATACTATGTATATTCTTGTAATCTGATGCATTGTTGTAGTATACAAGGAAACGTTCTTTTATATGCGTTCTGTTGTGGCTTGTTCTCGAACTATCCGACGCTTTCCTTTACGGGGAAGTTACTGGTCGTTTCATTTGGTATCAGAGCTTTGGTTTACAAAGCTAGAGAACAAGGCACATTAGAACCATACGAAAGAATTCATCAGATATTGGATTAGTAATATCCAACTAGAATGACTCGTTAAAGACGGGATCAGTAGTATCCTAGAACGAGTGTGAAGAGTATATTTTTGAAATTTAAAACAATTATTCGTATTTGATTATCTATATATATTGAGTTGGACAGTCCAGTATATAAAGATTTTGTGTATACGTCTGATCCACGTATGTTTGAAATTTTAATATACTGGATAGATATAGAATCATACTCTAGTGGCCCGAAGATGATTCTGATGATTGACTAGTCGTCATTAGTATTCATGTTCGAGTAACGAAGGTGTGATATATATATATTTCCATTAGACTGGTGTGAGAACCAAAACTAATATAGTTAGAACACATTGTTGTGATTTGGCATCAAAAACATGATTTTTGTATATATATCAAATTTATGAATTTGAAACGTTAATCCACTAATTGATTGATGTTTGTGTTGTTTGTTTAGTTGTTTGATAAATTTGGAACCATTATGCCTAATTTGATCGAATAATGAATTGTATTGAAATTGGTCGCATTTGCTTGCATATACATATACTTACATTGAACAGGTCATAGCAAGGAGGCTAGAGCAGAGAATAAAATTTGTTTGCCCGACAAATAGGTACATGTTTACTACATAATTTACTGTTTTGTTTGGGTGATGATGATTTTATGAGCCTATTGGCTAGCCGCTTGGCTTTTTCTTTTTCTTTTTGAGATCTGAAGGACCGGGGAAGCTATTTGAAATTCCCCGATGCTCCCGGTGCAGGGGAGGTTATGGCGAAATTTTTCGAAAATTTAGGGTGTTAGCCAAATTTTTGAATATTTGAAAATTCTCAGAAACTGAAAAGTTGGAGAATGCAAGCCAGATCGAACGTAGAGTTGATTAATCAAACCACTTTCGACTTTGTTCCTTTTCGGGGACGAAAAGTTTTAAGTGGGGGAGATTGTAACAACCCGTAAAATGCGAGCCAGTTTGAAATTTTTATTTTGGCAATTTTAGCGAATTTTGATTATTTAAAATGAATTATTTTAAATAAAATCGACGAGGAATTTATTTTGAATAGAATTCGAACGTATATATTATACGCGTCGTCGTTAGAATATAAATATTTATATATAATTATAAATAGAATTGAAAACGGCGCGGTAGTTCGATAATTCGATTTCAAACTTCAATTGAATGTACCGGGTGCAAAGCAACCCGGATTTTAGTGAAACCAAAAATAATGGAATCTAATAGTGAATATCTTTCCAACGAATCCGAAAAATCAAAAGTTCGTAGCGGGAATCAAAAGATATGTCCAGTTGAAAATTCTGAATAGTCGCTATGGAATTCAGGCCCTTAAAAATGGACATTTTGCAAACGACTTCGGATTTCGACGAAACCAGTTTTGTTAGGTCCGTGATGTTAAGTTATTGCTAGTTTCCAAATTTCATAATTTTTCGAATCAATATGTGAGCGTGGCAAAGGAAAACGCGTTTGACCAGTTTTAGTTGATTTTAATCGACTGGAAATTGGCCATTTTTCATACGGTCTCAGAATTCGACGAAACTAGTTTTGTTAGGACCGTATCGTCAATACGAAGCTAGAAAATATTTTTCTGGAATTTTTCTAGTTAGTATGCGACCCCGGTAATTTGAAATGTACGTTTAAAATTCAATATAGCGATTTAAATATAAATTTAACGGAAACTGATCGAAACGATTGAATTGTCCTACGTGACATATCCCATTGGGTTCGTAATGGGGGTAAAACGCTAGGGACGACAGGCGGTGGGCCTCGTTTAGAGGTCGTATGTGAAAGTCAACTTTTTGAAAAATAAAATAATTAAATTAATATAAAAATTAAACTTCCTCCTTTATACTTCTGCCCCCCCCCCCTTATTTTCGAAATCGTTTCATTTAGAAAAAAAGAAAAAGAAACGAGGAAGCGAATTTGCGCCGCCGCCCTAGGGCCCTCGAGCCACCGCCGACGAGCTCCCCTGCCGCCGCCTCCCTCTCGCACAGTCCCCCCCTTCATCTCCGCCTCTTCCTCGATCCCTCTTCCTCCCTCTCACCTCCTCCGCGAACCAGAAAATCCCAATCCCCCCCCCCCCCAACCCTAAATCCCGACGCGCCCACCACTTGGCGCCACCGTCCGACTCCCCCGCTCCAACGACTTCCCCACCCTCCCTCCGCCTGCAACCTGCAACACTCCAGCGCCCTTCCCCTCCCTCATGTCAGCGCCGTAAGTCCTTGCCTCCCTTTTTCTTTTTCTTTTTATTTGTGTTTTAATTTGTTATAAAACTGAAATTTTAATGTATGAAAACTGAAATTTTTATTTTATTAAAACTAGGGTTTTTATATATGAAATGCACGATTTTATTTAGATTTTTGTTAAAATAAAAAGTTTGGATTTTTATAGAGTAGATTACATAGAAAAGGTCGGATCTTTCTAAGTGGAAAGATCGGAATTTTAATGTGGGAAGTAGCGAAGAAAAATATAATCTTTATTTTGAAAACTTCGAATTAAAAATATGATTTTTATATATTGAACTTCGAATTAAAAATATGATTTTTATATATTGAACTTCGAATTAAAAATATGATTTTTATATAGTGAACTTCGAATTAAAAATATGATTTTTATATATTGAACTTCGAATTAAAAATATGATTTTTATATATTGAACTTCGAATTAAAAATATGATTTTTAAATTTTGAACTTCGAATTAAAAATTCGATTTTTATATATTGAACTTCGAATTAAAAATTCGATTTCTATATATGTAGTGGCTACGGGCAATGAAGATGACGAAGATGCGATGACGATGAAGATTTCTATCAAAGAAGAGTCAAGATGTTTGGATAGCTATATGTGAGAATTTCTCCCTTTTTAATTTCATTTCTATTTATATATATATATATACTAGGATGCAGACGGCGCTTAGTAGCACCCGACACAATCGTCCACAGACCATGGACTTGTTTGTTTGGTTGCATAGCTTAGTTATATAATTTGATTTGAATTTGGTTGTTTGGTGATTTTGATTGATGTGTGAATGGCGTGGGCCTTCACTAGACCGGGGATAAGGCTAGGCCTCGTCCCGTTTCTAGTATCGTGCCGTTATGCCGCCGAAATTTTCTAAAATAAGTTAGAAAAATAAAAATATCATTTTATTTAAAAGAATGAACTGAATAGAAATTCATATGTTGGAATAAAATGTTTTATCGTTAAAAATTATAATTTTTAACGTGAATGTGAATAAATAAATATTCATTTACAAACCAGACGGTTTGTTTATGTACACCTATTTGAAGGACATTGATTGGGTCGATAAATTTTACACATCGCCCAACTGCACAAATAAAATCTGTGTTTGATTGTTTGAAACCCCACACGGGTGTTGGGATGAAATTTGAAGTTCACTCATCCTGATTAATTAAATATGTCGATCGATTGATTGACAGGCTGTTATAAGCATTAGATATCTATATTTGATGCTTATACAGTGTAGTGCACTTTGGTTGATGGTTGATTATTTTGCAATGCTATTATATGGGTGTAATGTATGAAAATCCATATAATTAACATTATACGGAAATTGATTGGGCCTCATTCCAGTTTTAAAATAGAAATATTTGAAATAGAAATATTCGATATGGAATATTTGAAAATATCAATATATGAAGCCGTGTTGATTAGATTGACGCCATTTTGACGTGAACGATATTTATACCGATTTTAGTCATGTTGAAATGAAGTGAATTGAAAACGATTTCGAAAAGAAGTGAATTGAAATCGATTTCGAAAAGAAGTGAATTGAAAACGATTTCGAAAAGAAGTGAATTGAAAACGATTTCGAAATGAAGTGAATTGAAAACGATTTAGAAAAGAAGTGAATTGAAAACGATTTGGAAAAGAAGTGAATTGGAACGATTTCGAAATGAAGTGAATTGAAAACGATTTCGAAAAGAAGTGAATTGAAAACGATTTCGAAAAGAAGTGAATTGAAAACGATTTCGAAAAGAAGTGAATTGAAAACGATTTTGAAAGGAAGTGAATTGAAAACGATTTCGAAATGAAGTGAATTGAAAACGAATTCAAAGTGAATTGAAAACGATTTTGAAAATAAGTGAATTGAAAACGATTTCGAAATGAAGTGAATTGAAAACGATTTCGAAATGAAGTGAATTGAAAACGAATTCAAAGTGAATTGAAAACGATTTCGAAAAGAAGTGAATTGAAAACGATTTCGAAATGAATTGAAGTGAAAACGAATTCAAAGTGAATTGAAAACGAATTCAAATTGAATTGAAAACGAATTCAAAGTGAATTGAAAACGAATTCAAAGTGAATTAAAAACGATTTCGAAATGAATTGAATTGAAAATGAATTCAAATTGAATTGAAATTTGAATTGAATAGAAATGAATTTTAAAACAAATCTATAAAGAAGAATTCAATTTTGATTTGAATTGAAAAGGAAGTTGAAAAGGTTTTTGAAACGAATTCAAAACTATTTATATAATTCGTTTTAAATAGAAATCGACGAAATATATATTATATATATTATATATGTAATATAATGGCCTGAATAGAACGCGCCTCGCCGCGGCAGTTCGTGAATTTCGACCATTTATTTCAAACGGACATTACGGGAGATCCGACCGTCGGATTCTCCTAAAACCGGAACCGTTGGGTTCGTATCGAAAAGAGCTTTCTAATGAATGTTAGAAATTTGAAATCTAACGGTTGGATTTGGAGATACGTCCAAATCAAATTTGAAAAAAGGTCGCTGTAAGTGCAGTTCGATGGCCATTGATGGAAATCGACTATACGGGCCTTGATAAAATTATTAAAAATAGTAATAATTTGTGTAAAATCATAAGAAATGATTTAGAAAGGATTTGGATGAAAAACTCCATATTTGAAAGGATAAAAATAGATTTTTATCGAAATGAACTAGTTTTGAACTAGAATTATAATTCTATTTATTTTTAAATAAATAAATTGAATTTGAAAAGGGTTTTGAAAATAACCAAAATTTCCAATGATTGCATTGGAGTGGATTTGAATCGAAATTTTCTTCGGAATATTTCGATGTTGGAATTCGTGATTATGCAGATGTTGTTATGGAAATTTGGAAGATATATATTTATATCGTTATTTCCAATACGACATTTGTTAGTCGTAGAATTTGATATTGAATATAAGCCGATATATTTTCTATTCAGAGCCTTGTATTGAATATCAAATGTGATTTGGGTTTGTCGTGAATGGTGTCTTCATTAACACTGTTCTGGAACCCAGTTGAGAGAAAAATTAAATCTTTTTATTTAGATTTAATGAAGTGTACCAATTAAACGATATTTAATTGGAATTGAATTGGTATTGATTTTGGGTTTATCGCGAACTGTGTTTTAAATGACACTGATTCTTTAACCCAGTTAAAGATTAAAACTAAGTGGGGTTTTAATGAATCTTTAAATAGATTGAAAAGATCGAGAATGGAGTATCACCAGTTTTGCTCCAGGCGATGGTTAAATCTTTAATTAGATTTGATCGTGAAATGGTAATTGAATTTACCGATAACACTGTGGTGTTAGATATGAAGTATTACCAGTTTTACTTCATGGGATGAATAGGTTGGGATTGGGAAATAAAATAAATGATTACTTCGGTATGGTTCGCTAATCCCGACTAGTTTGAATTGATATTCAAAGGAGATTAAAGAATAAATTTAAAGAATTTATCTTGGATAAAATTAATGGGAACTTTTCCCAAAGTATAGGAATATTTGAATAAAAGAATATTCTGGATTGGAATGAGGCGTATGTTGTGTTTGTGTAGCACTTTTATAATATATACGCGAGTTATTCAGAAAGACCGGGTTTATCCCATTCTGAATAACTGATTCGACGTGGTGTCGAAGATGAAGACGGTGGTCGAAGACCGGAAGTCTTCACGTCGTTTGGGTGATAACTGATGATCTTGATTGGGCTGTACACCCAAGAAGATGGAAATAGTTGGTGATCGTCCAGACGTACTTGGAGATCGATGGATATGCGGGGTACTAGGTGCCTCCGGTTTCGTTCAGCCCCAGAACGGACTTGTAAATGGACTGTGTGTCTGACATTGGATTTTAGTCTGTGTTATTGATTTCTATTAAATATATATCTGTTTGGCGGCGGAGAATTTATTCTCTTGCTTAACGCCCTTCTCTGAGACGTACGAGCTCAGGGGTTATATATTGATGGATATCAAACGCATGGAGTGAATTGCCTGTGTGGCATGCCTAAGTGGCAATAGATCGAGGCTTCTGTTGAAAAGCAAAGTCTTGTGGTGATGATCAAAGCACAGCCTGTGTGGCACAGCTTTGTGTAACGTGAATTCGCGAGTTTCACACCCGGTATGAACCAGAAACGGGAGACGGACCTCAGGGAGGGCATGCGTTTCCTTCTAGCTAAAAAGTGGCGTCAGTGGTTTTACACGCCCTGACGAGTTTGACTTATGTGGTTGTTGCTGTTGCGAGGCGCCTCGGTTTGATTGGACGATCCGGGTCCGATGGAGTCATTCGTTGGCTCATTTACGCCCCATAGGGCGGGGGAACGCATGTTCAGGGTTTAAGTTTAATCCACATCGGTGGACCGGCCCTGTCGCTCCAAGGTCACTCGAGCTCTGACCTGAGACATGGGCTAGATTGTCTCGAATCGGTTGAGGACTATCTTTTGCCTCGGTTCATAGACGGAAATCCAATTTCCAAATACGTGACATTTGCGGTTTTATTTGTAAACCTATATATGGCGACATAGTGGCATGGGACGCTCATGTCGCCTATGATTGATATTTATGATTTGAAGTTGTTTTATACACTATGCACTTATAATAGTATCAAACAATTTGTTTTAAACGTATCAAGCATTCTTTGGCTGTTATAAGGGAAAACCCTATCCTCGGCTGCGTTTCATTGTGTGATGGGACCTGGGTCTTATAACAGCTTCATTTTTCTTTATTTAGCATTGCGCTGTTTGTTTTATGCACTGGTATTCTTGGGAGGAAACCTGTTCCGTGTTATACAGCGTGGTCCCTTGATTTACCTAACTTTAAAAATAAAGATTAATAACTGTTTTAGTTCTCACACCAGTCACATGACTGACCTGGAGTTTATTGTTTTAACCTAAACTCTGGGTGCCCCTATTTTGACACGGGCAGCTAGTAGTTTTGGTTTTGCAGATTTATATTCACAGGATCCTGGTTTACAGCTGGAACGATATCCAGAAAGCTTTGTATCCGTGTATCTCCTTCTAGTTGTGTATTGTATTATTTTCCGCTGCTATGTATTTAAATGTAATTTAAATCTCTGATATTTCTGTGTAATATTCATTTATACTCTGTATATTCTTGTAATCTGATGCATTGTTGTAGTATACAAGGAAACGTTCTTTTATATGCGTTCTGTTGTGGCTTGTTCTCGAACTATCCGACGCTTTCCTTTACGGGGAAGTTACGGGTCGTTTCAAATATGCACCATTATTTAATTCCACGACCATTTAAATTCACTAAACCACTCTTTAAATAATTAAATTAATTAATTATTACATCTCTGAAAATGCGGGTCATTACATTCTTCCCCACTTAAAATAATTTCGTCCTCGAAATTGCTGAGGTAGAGGACGACCCTGTCTACAGGGTAAAAATTTATCTGTTTACCTCTTATCTCTGGTTTCAACTGAACCAATTAATATTGACTAAAATAAAAAAAATATTAATTCATTCCGACTAACTAAAATTTTCAAAACTTTTGAAAATTTTCTAACACTTTAAATTTTCGGAAAATTTCGCCATAACCTCCTTTGTACCGACCAATATGTAAAACCACAACTCGCCTCTCTGGGCCTTCTCCAACCCAAAAGAAAATCAAACAGCTAAGCGGATTGCCAATTTGGCTCATATATCTCATGCTCATATCAAGTATAAACTTGTACCTTTTTGTTGGGCATATCATTATATCTTTTCCATCTGCTGCAATTTCAGCATATCCCAATGTCATCCCAGTCAAACTCCAATCACTTTTCTCTCCAACACAACCATTCGCTTATATCCAAGCCCACTATCATTTCAAACTCGAGTTTCATTCTCGATTCCCAACTCTTAAATTGGTTACCAAATTACACTTCAAATTCGAATCTCCCAAATCCAATTTGTCTCGCTATCATTCAAATTCAATTTCAGTTACCCCTTAACTGACTTTATTTTAATTCCAATTGGCTTTCCCAAATTTCTGCTCAAATTTGGTTTTAAATTAAACAATATTTCCCTAGGAATTTTTAAATCACTTAGCTTTTCAAAAACCAAATATTCCTTTTTGCATTTCAAACAACTTGTTTTTCTCGTAACAAATTCAAAAAAAAAATCCTTTGTTAGTAATCCTTCAGTTACAGCTCGAAATTGAACACTGATGATGCAGCTGTCATCATCAGAATCTATTTTCCAGCATTCGAAGTGAGTTCAATACTATAAAACCATTTCTAAACTTTTCCACTTTGAAATCAATTTTAAAATATATTTCACACTGCTTGTAAAACAATTTAATATCTCCCAGGATCTTAAATTTTCCTTATTTTTAATCCAAATCCATTTACAAACACTTATCCAATTCTCCAGAGTTTTAACTCAATTTTTGGTTTAAATTCAGATTTGATTCATTTCGTAACACTTGTACGAATTCTACTTGGTTATAAATATAACCATTTTACTTTTATAATCTTACTCGATTATAATACTGACCAACACATCCAATATATTATAATCATTTCAATATAATTCCTTTATATCAAAATCTAATTTGGGTAAAATTATATCATTTACCCACTTTTCAAAACATACCATGACGGTTCATCGTATTCGAGTGTTTACAAAATCCCTACCGATACAATGGATCAAACTGATCGACCAGAACTCATAAACTACTCAACCAATAAATCTCCACAATATAAAATTATTTTTATACTGAATAACAAATACGATCTCGTATATATACACTCAAACTCAATCTTGGGTATTACTAACCCTATCTCTACCGAGTCACGCCACAGAGCCAAGGTAATTACTTAAGCTCTGATACAAACTGTAATGACCCGGGTTTTTTGCGACCTTGGTTATTCGATATACAACACATATCGAACATCCAAGGGTCAAAAATACTGGATGATTAATGAAAGAAATTAGAGGGTGAGAATAGATAAGATAGAAACTTAGAATAGAAGAAGAAGAACAAAACATCAGAGTAACACGAACCTCACAGCGGAACGAATAACATATAATATATATAACATAACTTGAAATATTTATCTGTACTTGAATATACAACATTATCAAAGTACAACACTTACAACACAGCAGAAATAAACTATAGCTATATGATCCTGAAGCCTCCTGCTCCAGCTCTTCAGGTATATCTGTAAATCCTGACTACTTGACTGCCCGTACAAAATTGGACACCCAAGAGTTTAAGGAAAACCAAACAAATAAACTCCGGGTCAATCATGGGACTGGTATAAGTAAAACGGTTTAAAACAGTTTGAGCCATTAAACGATATCTCATAAGACCACGCCGTATAACGGAACGGGTTTTTCCCTTATGAGAATCCAAAATATATTTATATCAAAAAACTTTTTATACTATAATAATGTCTATCAACCAGAATATAATAATCATCTAGCAGAAACGCTTTCATGTCACGTTATATATATATAGTATACAATCAAAACCGCAAGCACATATTGGGTAACGGATTTCCAACTATGACAAGGTATGGAACCACCTTTTGCTAGTGTACCTCTAGAGAGGAATACACTGGGTTCAACAAGAACGTCTTGCAACCCGGCCACACATGACCGACCATTCACTTCGCTTGAGTGTATCGAATGTATATCACCAACGGTTGGGATCAGCAACCGTTTCCCAAATGGGACAGCATCAAAAATTGATTTTTAGAAGTAAATGAATCTCTAGATCGGTGATTTTACACCCTAATAGGTGCGACCCACATAGCCATGCTGCCTGCTCGATTTCTGTCATTTACCGGTTGATGAGGCTTGAGGTTATGCTTTATCATCGCATCAGATTCACTTCGAATGCCACATTGTCAGATCCATCGAAAATCACTAATTGATGTCTACAACAGTACATTACGTGTTAGCTAAAGAAGTTTCCTTCTCCGTTTCCACTCTTGGTATGGTTGAAGAAATCAATACACGTGACCTTTCTGGAAATACTCTGTCAGACATTCATCCATACAAGTAATCCAGGAACAGGATGAACCGAAGGTACTATTCAGTATATCCATCTTAGGCACCGTTATCTAAGATTTATACAATATCCCTTGCACTTTACACCGTCTTCAATTATCTTTGGCATATATGATCCGCAACGCTAATGCCAATACAGAGTGGTTCTTTAGATAATAATCCAACCGGTCTCTCCATATAAACAACGTTAATATAGTCAAAACTTCGATAGTCTCTGATTTGACCATCAAAGAAAAACAGGTGTGCAAACAACGATATTATTTCCAAATGGAAATTCTATCAATCAATCATCAATCATATATATATATATATATCCATATAAATATATTTCCTTATTTTCTCTGTTTAGAAAATATATGTTATTAACACTGGAAAACATTTCCATTGTTTATTTACATATCGCTATCATTTCACAACTATCAATCCCTGACTGTAAACTAGTAGGAGAACAATTCTCTAAGTATAAACCCCGAAGGCCGAAACCAACATCAGATCGATGATCAGAAAACTATCCAACTTAACTAATCCGTAGTCAGTTTCTAATCTTGCGTAACTCTATTTTTTTAACTCTATTTGATTAACTCACTGGTTAACTCTAACTGATTAACTCTAACTGATTAACTCTAACCGAATAACTGTTTTAACTCTATTTGATTAAACTATATTCGAATAACTCCCCTTTAACTCTATTTATTTAACAAATAAATATCTCCTTATCTCATCCTATTTATTTATACAAATACATATCTCCTTATCTCATCCTATTTATTTTACAAATATATAATCCATTATCTTATCTTATTTATTTTACAAATAAATAATCCATTATCTTATCTAATTTATTTACTAAATAAATAATTCACTTTATAAATATTCCATTTATAAAGATTTCCCTTCCTAATCTTTCTACTTAAACATATTTCCTATTTATAAATATCCCATTTAAAAAAATCTTATTTATAAATATTCTATTTATAAATATTCTCTTTTTTATAAAATCCTCTGATTTTATAAATATTCTCTTTTCAATATTCCAGTATGTTATAGTGTTTAACATATCAAGTTACGATGTCCAATATCGTCCATACACATATAATCAACAACAGATTATAAATCACGTCATATATCACAATATATGAAAAAAATAAAATAACTGTTGAGAAATCCAGTCGGATTCCTCCAACCTGTTTCCCTACATCCACATATGTTACCCAATAAAATCAACATTACTTTCAGTTCCATATGATATATTCTGTTAAACAGAAACAATATAGAAATTCAACTAACTAACTAGCAGTTCAATCACACAGTCAACACACAGTCAATCAGCTAATATTTAACAGTTCTAAAAATTGAACATGAAATTATAAACTGTTTAGAGTTAGTGAGATTTACTCACATTGGCAGTTCATCGTTAAAGAACGATAAACTGTTTGTTTGATTTCAATCAAACAATTTATTTCGCCGTAAATTCAAACGAGCTCCCTTCCACTCCCAATTAGTTCCACTATGGAGCTCTCGTCCATACAATCCAAACGGATCCAGTTTTGTCCAAATTCTGATACCGTATGGTGAAGCCAAGCCATTCACAAGTTAGTACACTATTAAAATTTAATATAATCTTTAAATTAATATGCATTGTGCCTTAACTGAAATCATCAGCCCACATTTACTTCCACAAACCGGACCCGAAATGAAATAACCCTTTCTTCCTCGACATGTTCTGCTCCGAACTCCAGTAAACAACTCAAGCCATTTTCGAAGTTCCCTTCACCACAAATCTCTACAATCCTTTACCGATCACAAGGAGATCTCCATCGCAACACTCCTCTTTCCGAGCTCATTCTCTACATATCAAAAATAAGAAACTCGCACCACTTCTCTGATATCGACTTCACTTCCTATAGTGAGGCTCTTGCAAAAAAAATGCACCGCACCCTCCAATTTTCTGTGAGTAATTGCAACTTCATCCCCTCAACACGGATCCAAGCTCAAATCCGCAAATCAATGCTCCAGGTTCGAACAAAGTCCAACCCTAGGAGCGGCGGTAAAGTATTTTGATCGACATTAAAACTATCAAATCAACTAAAACTTACACAGGAAAGAAGGAAATCCTACCAACAATCCAAATATGTTTGTAAAAGGATTTATAGTATTTATTTTGATTTTTACTTCCTTTTTCTTTTGTTGTGATTGGGTTTTTATACCGTTTGTGTTGAAAACGTGGAGCTGGGTTCTCCAGTGCTGAGTAGTGGCTGAGAAAGGGTGCGGACGTGACTTGTTTTGATCCAAGAAGATGTTGGCTAATTTTTTTATATTATTTTCTATTTTGTTTTCATCATTATATATTTGTTTCTTCACTCTATAAATCCCTACGAACACATGTGATACCTACAAATCATGAAAATTGACATGCAGCTAGAGTTCGACATTACGGTCCCAATGAAACTGGTTTCGTCGAATTCCGACTCCGTATGCTCACACAACGTATTTTTAACCGTCAAAATACTGATTGTTTCTCACTCTAAAATCCGTATGACCACACAGTGACTCTAAAAATCACAAAACTGGAAATCTAACAACTATTTGACATTGTGGATCCAACAAAATTAATTTCGTCGAATTCCGACTTCGTTTGCAAAAGTGGCTATTTTTAAAGTCCTAAATAACCCATTTAAATATATAAATATATTTAAATATAATTAAATTATATATTTAAAAATAAATATTATTGTCTATATTCACAGTGGAATACCATACAGCTCAGAAAAATCCTATATGGGTTTCTCACTTGATATTTCAATTTGGGTCAACCCGATATTCGATTTATATTGAAATTCCTTTTTAAAATACAAATAATTCCTTTATAAATTATAAAGAAATTTCACATTGACTTTTCTAAAATTTGATTTGTACATATCTCAAAATCTATACGACGAAATCCTGATTTTTCTCTTCCACTAGAAAGATATACTCCACCAGTTCCACACGTTTCTTGTTTCACAGAAATACGATTTAAAACGAACCATGTACATTCAGTTGAAGTTCGAATCTCCAATTTATGAACTGCAGCGCCATTTCGAGCTCGATTTTAATTATAATATAATTATACGTTCAAACTTTGTTTAAATAATATATTCGTTATTGTAATTCAATTCTAAACTGAATTAAATAACTCAGATGATCCAGTTCACACCATATCGCCATTTCAACCAATTCTGATTATTTCAGAATTAAATATATTATTTAATTTATTATTTTAATTAAATATTCACCATTATTTAATTCAACGACCATTTAAATTCTCTAAACCACTCTTTAAATAATTAAATTAATTAATTACTATATCTCTGAAAATGCGGGTTATTACAACAGTACTTAAAAGATAGGGGTAATTGTTGGAAGTAAGGGCTATTTAGAGAATTAGGGATAGGGTTAAAAAGAAGGGTTGTTTTGTGAAATATTAAGAGGAGTAAGGGTAGTTTAAGCATAGTAGGGGTATATCGACAAATATGAAAGACCATGAATCGTTTGGAATGGGTGCTGCAAAAACCAACCCTTCATAGTAGTTAAAAAATAGGGGTAATTGTTGGAAGTAAGGGCTATTTGGAGAATTAGGGGAAGGATTAAAAAGAAGGGCTGTTTTGAAGTATTAAGAGAAGTAGGTGTAGTTTAAGCATAGTAGGGGTAGATCGACAAATATGAAAGCTGAGGAATCATTTTGATTGGATGCTGCAAAAACCAAACCTTCACAGTAGTAAAAAGATAGGCGTAATTGTTGGTCTATTTAGAGAATTAGGGGTAGGATTTAAAAGAAGGACTGTTTTGAAGTATTAAGAGAAGTATGGGTAGTTTAACCATAATAGGGATAGAACGACAAATATGAAAGATGATGAATCGTTTGAATTGGGTGCTGGAAAAGCCAACCCTTCACAGTAGTTAAAAACTAGGGGTAATTGTTGGAAATAAGGTATATTTAGAGAATTAGTGGTACGATTAAGAAGAAAGGTTGATTTGAAGTATTAAGAGTAGGGGTAGTTTAAGCATAAGAGGGATAAATCGATATGTATGAAAGATGTTGAATCATTTAGATTGGGTGCTGAAAAAACCACAACTTCACAGTAGTAATAAGATAGGGGTAATTGTTGGAAGTAAGGGCTATTTAGAGAATTATGTATAGGATTAAAAAGAAGGGTTGTTTTGTGAAATATTAAGATGAGTAGGGGTTGTTTAAGCATAGTAGGTGTAGATCAAAAAATATGAAAGATGATGAATTGTTTGGGTTGGGTGCTGCAAAAACCAACCCTTTGCAGTAGCTAAAAAATATGGGTAATTGTTGGAAGTAAGGGCTATTTAGAGAATTACTCGTACGATTAAAAAGAAGGCTATTTTGAAGTATTAAGAGAAGTAGGGGTATTTTAAGCATAGGAGGGGTAGATCGACAAATATGAAAGATGATGAATCATTTGGATTGGGTGCTACAAAAATCAAACCTTCATAGTAGTAAAAAGATAGGGGTAATTGTTGGAAGT
Organism: Allium sativum; assembly: GCA_030737875.1. NCBI lineage: Eukaryota > Viridiplantae > Streptophyta > Magnoliopsida > Asparagales > Amaryllidaceae > Allium > Allium sativum. The sequence goes on along the minus strand of CM060923.1, from coordinate 731,138,860 downwards.
AAGGGCTATTTAGAGAACTAGGGATATAATTAAAAAGAAGAGCTATTTTGAAGTATTAAGAGAAGTTGGGCTAGTTTAAGCATAGGAGGGGTAGATCGACTAATATGAAAGATGATGAATTGTTTGGATTGGGTGCTGCAAAAATAAACCCATCATAGTAGTAAAAAGATAGGGGTAATAGGTGGAAGTAAGGTCTATTTATAGAATTAGAGATACGATTAAAACGAAGGGTTGTTATGTTAAGTATTAAGAGGAGTAGGGGTAGTTTAAGCATAGAAGGGGTAGATCGACAAATATAAAAGATGATATATCGTTTGGATTGGGTGCTACAAAAACAAACGCTTCACAGTAGTTAAAAAATAGGGCTAATTGTTGGAAGTAAGGGCTATTTGGATGTTTTGGGGTAGGATTAAAAAGAAGGGCTGTTTTGAAGTATTAAGAGAAGTAAGGGTAGTTTAAGCAAAGTAGGTGTTGGTCGACAAATAGGAAAGCCGACGAATCATTTTGATTGGGTGCTGCAAAAACCAACCCTTCATAGTCGTATAAAGATAGGCATAATTGTTGGAAGTAAGGTCTATTTAGAGAATTAGGGGTAGGATTTAAAAGAAGGACTGTTTTGAAGTATTAAGAGAAGTAGGGGTAGTTTAAGCATAATAGGGGTGGATCGACAAATATGTAAGATGATGAATCGTTAAGATTGGGTGCTGTAAAAACCAACCCTTCATAGTAGTTAAAAAATAGGGGTAATTGTTGGAAGTAAGGGCTATTTAGAGAAGTACTCATACGATTAAAAAGAAGGACTGTTTTGAAGTATTAATAGAAGTAGGGGTAGTTTAAGCATAGGAGGGTTAGATCGACAAATATGAAAGACGATGAATCGTTTCGATTGGGTACTGCAAAAAAAAACCTTCACAGTAGTAAACAAATTGGGAAAATTGTTGGAAGTAAGGGCAATTTAGCGAATTAGGGATACGATTAAAACGAAGGGATATTTTGAAGTATTAAAAGAAGTAGGGTTAGTTTAAGCATATGAGGGGTATATGAACAAATACGAAAGATAATGAATCATTTGGATTGGGTGCGGCAAAAACAAACCCTTCACAGTAGTAAAAAGATAGGGGTAATTGTTGGAAGTAAGGTCTATTTAGAGAATTAGGGATAGGATTAAAAAGAAGTGGTCTTTTGAGAAGTATTAAGGGGATTAGGGGTAGTTTAAGCATAGTAGGGGTAGATTGACAAATATGAAAGATGATGAATCGTTTGGATTGGGTGGTGCAAAAACCAATCATTCAAAGTAGTTAAAAATTAGGGGTAATTGTTGAAAGTAAGCTCTATTTGGAGAATCAGGGGTAGGATTAAAAAGAAGGGTTGTTTTGAAGTAATAAGAGAAGTAGGATTAGTTTAAGCATAGTAGGGGTAGATCGACAAATATGAAAGCTGACGAATCGTTTTGATTGGGTGCTGCAAAAACCAACCCTTCACAGTTGTAAAAAGATAGGCGTAATAGTTTGTAGTAAGGGCTATTTATAGAATTAGGGGTAGGATTTAAAAGAAGGACTGTTTTGAAGTATTAAGAGAAGTAGGGGTAGTTTAAGCATAGTAGGGGTGGATCGACAAATATGTAAGATGATGAATCGTTAAGATTGGGTGCTGCAAAAACCAACCCTTCACGGTAGTAAAAAGATAGATGTAATTGTTGGAAGTAAGGGCTATTTTGAGAATTAGGGGTAGGATTTAAAAGAAGGACTGTTTCGAAGTATTAAGAGAAGTAGGGTTAGTTTAAGCATAGTAGGGGTAGATCGACAAATATGAAAGATCATGAATCATTTGGATTGGGTGCTGCAAGAACCAACCCTTCATAGTAGTTAAAAAATAGGGGTAATTGTTGGAAGTAAGGGCTATTTATAGAATAAGTTGAAAGATTAAAAAGAAGGGTTGTTTTGAAGTATTAAGAGAAGTTGGGGTAATTTAAGCATACGAGGGATATATCGACAAATATGAAAGATGATGAATCATTTGGATTAGGTGCTGCAAAAACCATCCCTTCACAGTAGTACAAAGATAAGGGTAATTGTTGGAAGTATGATCTGTTTAGAGAATTATGGATTGGATTAAAAAGAAGTTCTATTTTGAAGTATTAAGAGAAGTAGGGCTAGTTTAAGCATAGGAGGCGCAGATCGACAAATATGAAAGATGATGAATCGTTTGGATTGGGTGCTGCAAAACCCAATCCTTCACAATATTAAAAAGATAGGGGTAATTGTTTGAAGTAAGGGCTATTTAGATAACAAGGGATAGGATTAAAAAGAAGGGCTATTTTGTGAATTATTAAGAGGTGTAGGGGTAGTTTAAGGGTAGTAGGGGTAGATAGACAAATATGAAAGATGATGAATCGTTTGGATTGGGTGTTGCAAAAACAAACACTTCACAGTAGTTAAAAAATAGGGGTAGTTATTAGAAGTAAGGGATATTTGGAGAATTAGGGGTGGGATTAAAAAGAAGGGCTGTTATGAAGTACTAAGAGAAGTAGGGGTAGTTTAAGCATAGTAGGGCTAGATCGACAAATATGAAAGCTGACGAATCGTTATGATTGGGTGGAGCAAAAACTGACCCATCACAGTAGTAAAAAGATAGGCGTAATTGTTGGAAGTAAGGGCTATTAAGAGAATTAGGGGTAGGATTTAAATGAATAATTATTTTGAAGTATTAAGAGATGTAGGGGTAGTTTGAACGTAGTAGGGATGGACTGAAAAATATGAAAGACGATGAATCGTTAGGATTGGGTGCTGCAAAAACCAACCCTTCACAGAAGTAAAAAGATAGACGTAATTGTTGGAAGTAAGGGATATTTAGACAATTAGGGTTAGGATTTAAAAGAAGGACTGTTTTGAAGTATTAAGAGAAGTAGGGGTAGTTTAAGCATTGCAGGGCTAGATCGACAAATATGAAAGATGATGAATCGTTTTGATTGGGTGCTGCAAAAACCAACCCTTCACAGTAGTTAAAAAATAGGGGTAATTGTTGTAATTGTTGGAAGTAATGGCTATTTAAATAATTAGTGGTACGATGAAAAAGAAGGGCTGTTTTGAAGTATTAAGAGAAGTAGGGGTAGTTTAAGCATTGGAGGGATAGATCGACAAATATAAAAGATGATGAATCGTTTGGATTGGGTGCTGCAAAAACCATCCCTAGACAACATTAAAAAGATAGGAGTACTTGTTAGAAGTAAGAGCTATTTAGAGAATTAGGGATATGACTAAAAAGAAGGGTTATTTTGTAGTATTAACAGAAGTATGGCTAGTTTAAGCATAAGAGGGTAGATCGACAAATATGAAAGATGATGAATCATTTGGATTGGGAGCTATTAAAACCAACACTTCACAGTTGTAAAATGATAGGGGTAATTATTGGAAGTAAGGGCTATTTAGAGAATTACGGATATGATTAAAAAAGAAGGGTTGTTTTGTGAAGTACTAAGAGGAGTATTGGTAGTTTAAGAATAGAAGGGGTAGATCAACAAATATGAAAGAGGATGAATCGTTTGGATTAGGTGCTGCAAAAACCAACCCTTCACAGTAGTTAAAAAATAGTGGTAGTTGTTGAAAGTAAGTGCAATTTAGAGAACTAGTGGTCGACAAATTTGAAAGATGATGAATCATCTGGATTGGGTGCTGCAAAAACCAACCCTTCACAGTAGTAAAAAGATAGGGATAATTGTTGGAAGTAAAGGCTATTTAGGGAAACATGCATAGGATTAAAAAGAAGGGCTGTTTTGTGAAGTATTAAGAGGAGTAGGGGTAGTTTAATCATAGTAGGGTTAGATCGACAAATATGAAAGATGATGAATCATTTGGAATTGGTGTTGCAAATACCAACCCTTCACAGTAGTTAAAAAATAAAGGTAATCGTTTGAAGTAAGGGCTATTTAGAGAATTAGTGGTACGATTAAAAAGAAGGGTTGTTTTGAGGTATTAAGAGAAGTAGGGGTAGTCTAATCATAGGAGGGGTAGATCGACATATATGAAAGATGATGAATCGTTTGGATTGGGTGATGCAAAAACCAACCCTTCACGGTAGTAAAAAGATAGGGATTATTGTTTGAAGTAATAGCTATTTAGAGAATTAGGGATAAGATTAAAAAGAAGGGTTGTTTTGAAGTATTAAGAGAAGTAGGGTTAGTTTAAGCATAGGAGGGGTAGATCGACAAATATGGAAGATAATGAATCATTTGGACTGGGTGCTGCAAAAACCAACCCTTCACAGTAGTTAAAAAATAGGGGTAATTGTTGGAAGTGAGGGCTATTTAGAGAATTAGTGGTACGGTTAAAAAGAAGGGTTGTTTTGAAGTATAAAGGGAAGTAGGGGTAGTTTAAGCATAGGAGGGATAGATCGACAAATATGAAAGATGATGAATAATTTTGATTGAGTGTTGCAAAAACCATCCCTTGAAAGTAGTAAAAAGATAATCATAATTGTTGGAAGTAAGAGCTATTTAGAGAATTTGTAACACCTCGTATTTTCTGTGAACATAAAAGTAACAAAACAAAGTATACATAATTTTTAAAAGAAGAATTAAGGGAAAAGGGTTATGCCATTGCGTTCGACTCGGCATCCTGCTTGAGATAGAGTCCGAGTTTGCGTAAATCGAATCCGTATGAAGAAGTTATGGCCTTTAGAAGATTCAACTAAAATTCAAAACAGTTCGAAATTCGAACTAGACAGCTGGGCAGGAAATTTCCCGCCATCAACCAAACAGGTCGACCTGTGGGTCGACCTGGGGTCCAGGTCGACCAGGGAGTCAACCTGGGTGTCGACCTACCCCAAGGGAGGTCGACCTGGGGGTCGAACTATTCTCCAGATCTAGGCAGTTTTTCCTATGACGTGTTTTTTATGCGCTGTACGAATCTGATGGCTTCTAGGTCAATCTAAGGGCTCTAAAATACTCTCTACACCTATAAATACATAGCAAGACAGAACCCTAATTCATTAACATAGAGGAATGGCACCTCCATGCTCCTAAAACCTAAAGTGCCTAGCCTACACCCTAATCAATCAATTCAAGCGAGAAGATAAAGATAACCAATCAACGCCTACATCAACGGAAAGCTAAATCAACTCCAGAAAATCAGATCCCAGAATCGTTCTTCTCTTTCTTAAACAACGATATGTGAGAACAGTTATTTTCAGATATGAAATTTAATTATGATCTTGACATGGTTATAAATCTGAATTGGAGATAATGCAAATTTTTGTTTATTAGATCTGTTTTTTGTGTAGATCTATCTTATTCCTGTTTATCAGATCTGTTTTTCTATGTAGATCTATCTTATTAATATTATTGTAAATACTCTGTATCTCTTCTGTCCTTCTGTTCTATAGCCAGGCTACCATGAGCCTGAGCCAAATCTCATAAGAGATGAAAGGACGAACGCTAAATTTGGGGAAAATATTGAATGATGCATAATTGGACATAAATGATTTGGGACTAAATTGAGAACACAACATATGTTGTAATTTAAGGTCTAGATCTAGGCATACTATATATGACGGTTTATGATTTGAAGGAAGGAGAATTATTGTGTGACAACATATAACTTGTAATTTGGGGACATTATGCATGTTATATTTCAAGATCTGATTTTGAGGACATAATACATGTAATTTAAGATCTATACTTAGGGCATATTTTATGTGACGATCTATGACTTGGAAGAAAAGGATATGTGTAACACCCCATGTCCATTAATGTCACTCACAAAGGAAATGCATCAATGTCCATGAAGCATTATTGTTGTATAGAACAGATAAATTACAAGAATAAATAAATAAAACAACACAGCGGAAGATAAAACTTATTTCCAAGCATCATAACTCAAAACAAGCTTACATAAGTAGTCTCCAAAACCATTACAACAGGATCAATAGTCTTTTCCAAAAACTTCAAAGTACATAAAGAAGCAAATATTTAAATAATATAAATGCATAAATCCCCAAAGAGCATAAGCAATGCCATAAAGATGAAAAAGTCCAAAGCGATACATCTACTCTTTTCAAGCAACTGAAAGAAATCGGCACTAAGCTGTAGTGTTCCCTCCTTGCAAACCTGAAGTGGGGGGGGGGGGGGAGGAAAGAAAAGAGGTGGAAACCAAACGGGTCAGACATAAAGTCTGGTAAGTCCAGTAATTTTAACAAATAATAGGTAAGGTAAATGATCAAGACATAATAGGCATCATGATATGGCTGTTACATAGATAAGGTAGATGAAAAGGATGGACAAGATGATTCCGTTCCTAAGTACTAAGACAATCCTACACCTTGGCTAAGCAAACAACCCTCCAAGTACTAACACCGAAGACCGTAGTCAACATCAGACTAGCACCCAAAGGACTATCCAACTCAACCAACATGTATTTCGTTACACCGCACTTTTGCTAAGTTACACCACATTACTTAATTACACCGCACATCTACTAGTCTCTATTTACTAAAGGTTGATCCCTTCCCACTAACTGTACCCACATGACATACTTGGTAGTTACTTGTACCTAGCTGCTGTCGTAGGTGTCGGCTTGCTCCTACCACAGCTAAGGTACCCTTACTCTACCCATTCGATCGGCTCCCTAAACCTCGTAGGCACCCGTGCTGGCCCCACAGTGGGGTGTATCACTCCCCAAAGTGGCAACCTCGATACCAACATAAAATGCACGGCCATACCTACACGATGCAACAACGTCTTACCTACCATCCTGGGCCCATGCATGCACATGAACCCGTTGGACTCGCGTTTCCACCTCTATTCCCGTTTTGACCTCTTACATTCAAGTCCAGTAAGCATGCCCCAACACCGACCTAGTACCGGGCCAAATTAGATACTCAAACGGGTTACTAGTTGAAACGGGTCCCCCATCCGACACAAGCCTCCCACCTATGCTTGGTCCCTACTAGGTTTTTCTCCCACTTAACCATTTTAATTTAAATGTCCATGTCTTACACATGCTATGGTTAAGTCCGTACTTACATGTCATAATTTACATATCTTATCTTATACCGGTTAAGTCCATATTTACATGTCATAATTTACATGTCACCCCACTTAACCCTCTAACCATACCCATGTCTTATTATGGTTAGTATTCCTTAGTTCATTCCTAATGACGATCGGTGCGTAACCTCCCACATTAGACCGAATGCTTTGTGGCCGCTGGATTTGCTGGAGGTTCCGGGCAGTCTTATGCCACAAACCGGGTCTAACCACGTGCCATTAACCGTTGCGCCTACAATTAATTCCTTTGACCTCTCACACTAGACGTCTAATTGTGGCAGCAGGATTTGCCGGGCGGTTCCGGGCAGTCTTACGCCATAATTGCGCCTAATCTCGTGTCAAAGGTTTATTAATAATCGTATTTCACCCATACCCAATTTTCATGTCATGTATATCCAATTAAACATATAATCATGTTTATAATATTGTCTATTCCAAATTGTCACTAATTACATATTAATTAGCCTCAATTACAAATTTACAATTATAGGCAATTTCATCAATTCCATGTAATTCATACCCAAATATGCCAATTTCACATATTATCCAATTATCCAAAATATCGAATAATATCCAATTTTCCATATTTCACATATTCCCATCGTTCCCACATATTTGCATTCGCGCGTATTTTTCACATAGGTTCGAAGGTAGCCTAGATCCGAAAATAAAAGGAATAGGGATAAGAAGAGAGAATCAAATCACAGAAAATTGGAATTAACACAACATCATGAAATAAATAGGCATGTAAACTGGCATAGAGGCATACTGACAGATTCAACATGAATAAACTGATAAAGGTATGAACCTTACATAGAAACATAGGCATATGATGACATAAATCAAAAAGGTGAAGACTTGGATGAGATTTAAATTACATACATACATATGAATCC